>CM053794.1:2503500-3751500 GCA_028671895.1 Oenanthe sinensis | reverse complement strand
TTCAGAGATTCCATGCTCACAAGACTTAGTTCTAAATGATCATTCTTCTAAGATAGTTGATCATTTACTTTTAGCAATCTGTTAATTTCCTCATAGGCTGGAGTCAAGCTAGTATGTATATTAAACATCTCAGTACTTAGCTCTTAAACAGTCTTCTTATATTGAGAATTAGACATGTCAATGGAGGTTAGAGTGGGTACCTGACTTGTTGAGATGGATCTCTCATCACTGGATTTGGCCAGGAGGGCTAGATTTACAAATTCATCATCCTAATCCTCATCAGTGTCATCCGAACACTTTCCCTCAGCTATGTATGCCTTTCCTGATTGCTTCTTGAGAAGGGCTTCATACTTGGCTTCTAAATCCAAATAGTCTTTGTCCTTCTTGATTGCTGTTAGGTCCTGGAGATCGTAGAGGGGGGGTGAATACGATTCCCAAATAAAAATCTGACTTTTATTTATTTTTGGGACAACATAAAAATTACTTTGGTTCAAACCCAGGTACTGTTCATCATCTTCTTCAACCTCAAGAACACCATTAAAATAACCAAGATAATGAACGGTAAAGCATCCAAAACACACAACACAACAAGATCCAAGAATATAACTTTATATTCATTGAAGTGGGGTAGATGCTACAACAAGTTCAAGAACAAAAGCTCAAGAACACAACAAAGAAATAATTTTTGGCTCCTCTAAAAATATTACAAATTCTAGATCTAGGAGACAAAAATCAAACCTATCTTCTAAACAAGATTTAGCAATGTTTACAATAGAAGATAGATGAGTGGTATGACAAAGAAATTCATGGCCCCATAATATTAAAGTATGAGTTCGGCCATGGGGGAGAGAGAAAATAATTTTCTCTCTCTCTCCCCATTTCTTTTTCATCCGAATACTCTCACCTAATGATGACTTGGGTTTCTTCTTTATATATTGAAAAAGGTGTTACTTTGTTTTTCCACCTTTTACTTTTGTCCACTCAAATCATATCTTCAAAGTCATGTGCCAAGCATGCCTTTGGAAATATTTAATATAAAAGTAATATTTAAATAAATATATATAATATAAATAAAGAGTGTCTTTATTTATAAAATATATAAATAATTAAATAAATACTTTATTTAATTAAATTAAATATTTTCATTCCACTCTTCAATTTGTGTAGACTTCCTTATCCAAATACTTGGCCCCGTATACGTGACTCCACCACGTCCAAGTATTTGGCCTTCAAATTTGTGAAGCTTTAGTAAGATCCAATCAGGTTGTGTCGTCTGTCCCTTATCCATTAGGCTGGCATTTCTCCAACACTGATTTACCACCTTTGTTGATCCTCCACTTGACTCAAGAAAACCAACAACTTTAGAATGATTAAAACCATATTAACCGACGAGAGCTTGCCTCCAATGTCCTGACACTTGATGCAACGGTCTGGTTCATAAGTGACTAGTCTTGATAGGAGCTCTTGATTCCGAACATGATTCCACATTCTTCTTTGCAAACCTTACTTGTTGCTTCGATTGTAATGCACTAAAATCTTCATAGACTAAGACAATCTTCTGTAGCTTCCACATCCTTGAATAGATGTCAACATCTTTTATTCTCCACTGAGGCATGAACATGTTAATGAACTTCTTCCAGTGGGCTTCAAGTTTGTAGATGATCCTTTGATACTTTGTCTTAACTGAACTCTGTGATCCAAGATTTATGTGCACCTGCATATTATTACATGTCCTGTTCTATTGTTGAGTTATCATCAACCATTACATAGAGATTACATTTAGCATTCCTAGTACACATGAAAGTGCAGTGAGTTACTTCCCTTCACTCCTATCTCCCCTTTCAATCTCCCCCTATTTGGTTGATATGGAATAACAATCAAATACTATTTCCCTTTACAATCTCCCCCAAAAGCAATTAAATAAAATTAACTACTAGAGGATAACTCAACTAACATACAAGAAATAATTAAAGTATTGGACATGAAAATAATATACAAAAGGTTCTGGAAAGATATAATCAGTTAAATCCAGATTTCCTGAGTTGTTGAAAATGAATGATGAATTTCTGAATTTCATTTTCCTTTAGCTTCCTCCACTTCAATGTTCTTCAAAGATGGGGTTCTTTCAATAAAGAAACAAATCATTAGTAAAGACTTCTGAACAATCATTCTTGTTCATCTTGCAATTCGAACTAGAACATACAGCTCTTTATGTTCCCCATAAGAGGTCAACTCAATCTCCCCTTAAGGTTGTTCTCTCTTAGAATGAAAGTCACTTCTTCTTTTTCTTCAGGATGTTCTATTTCCAGGAAACATATTTTTCTTTCTTCCCTGCACTACTCCACTGACTTCATCTATCACTGAAACAAGAAATAGAACACACTTGGACACTTCTCAGATGCCCCTTGAAAATCTCTTTCACATTCTTCTTTACCCAGAAAACTTCTACTTAGCAAAAACTCCCCCTGAGTTGATACTCTTCAAAGAAATCTTCATTTTCATTCATTGATCGTGCTAGAAAGAATTCTTCTGCCGAACCTCTCCTAAGAATGTTCCAAGGACAGATCTTCAAACAAATAGAGCAAAATCCCTTAGATATCTTTTCAGAATAAGATATAGCATTGCAAACCAAGATGTTAAGATTCTTCATAACTTCTTCCCCTTAGTACGACAAGTAACTTCTTCCCAATTGACAAAAAGTAACTTCTCCACTTCAGACGAAAAATTAGTTAAATCTACAACACCTTTAGGGATTGGGCTTCAACCAATTACTAAGAAAACTCCCCCTTAGTAATTTCTCCCTTGCATCACTAAGGTTTAAATTTCATCTAATTCTCCCCCTTAGTTCATGCAAGCTCCAATCCACCCTTGTGTCTTTAGATATCCTCTAAGTAACCTCCACAAGATAGGATTGAAAGATCTCATTTCTTGTATCACCAAGAGATCTCGTTTCTTGTATCACCAAATTCTCCCCCTTAGTTGAGAATATCCTTTAAAACAATAAAAGTATCATCTACATCCAATCGAATAAGAAACTCTCCTCCAATTGAACATAAAATCGTCCTTAGGTCTAAACATTTATGTCTCCCCCTTTGAGATTGAGAACAATATGAATTAATAGACCCAAAGGTAATAGTTTGGACATTCGCACTAAGCTTCAGCTAGACTCTTCTTCAGCTTGTCTTCCAGAAAAGAATCTCTTCAACATTCCAGAGCTAGAAAATTCAGTAACAGGATTCAAGCATAGTAGCAAGGTTAGTGTTTGGTCTATGGTTTCCTCACTTCTACTACGTTCTGTTGGTGTTTACACTTTCAAGCGTAAGTGTTCCACTCATTTCTCTCCCTATTTCTCTCACTCAAGTGTATCACTCCCTCACTTCACTCAAGTGTTTCTCTCCCTTACTTGCACTCATTCCATTGATAGCAATTTGTACCTGCAAGTAAATCCATGCCAGTCTCACCAAGATATTATGGATCGTTGACTGTAGCATGTTGTCGATCACTAAAGATCTAGGTTCTGAGATGGAATCTCAGACAGGGTTTCAGTTAGGTCATCACCCAACTCACCATGAGCAAATCCATGCACACGTGGCTCGTCGTCGGGGAATAACCCTTCTGAAATTGGAATCTCCTCCATTCCAGGAGTGACTGAAATCCCAACACCCTGATCCTCAAAAGACTCATCAAATTGGTAAACCAACTGAATCATTGTCTACGAGTTGTTGCTCAACTACTTTCAGCATCAACAATCTCCCCATATGCAAATCCATGCACTGGATCGTTGAATGTGGTATGCGTATTAGCAGCTATTTAAGCATCAACCGACTCCCCATATGCAGGTCCATGCACTGGATCGTTGACGGTGATATGCCTTTAAGTTTTGAGCGATCCATGTATTCCAGAATTTGAATTCCTGGGAGAGTAGACGTGTACAAACATCTCTCTCAATCACCTGTGAAGATGAATTAACTCACTATTTTCAGTCATGGAAAACTGTTAGTGATTGCCTCTCAACATCAACAGATTGCTCTGCGGATGTGAAATCCCGTTAGGGAACTAGGATTGTTCCTCCTAGGAAGGTTGACAAGGATTCTAATATATGGCAAGAAATCCAAGTTTCCCTCAAATACCTGTGAAGGTGGCTCAACAACTTCATTCACCATGAATGGTAAACAAAGAAGTTTAGGGGTTTTACCTATACCTCACAATGTGCACTTCTTATAATGTGTCCTCACAATTGTTAGTCCCAAGAGAGGCTAGAGAACTGTTAGGTCCTATAACATCCCTTAGAAGCAAAAACTTTAGGATTACCATCAGCGTGAATGCTTTTGGTGTGCTTGACTCATTACAAGGTGCTCTGGCTGACGAGCGAATTTTCAATGAAATCACCCTGTTGAGAGAGTTCATTCAGAAACGGTTGAATTGCCTTTTCAGCTCTGCATCCTTTTGAGAGAATACAGATGAGCTACAGTTACCTCAATTTGTATACTTCTTTTCTTCTCTGGAGGTAGAGCTGTGGGTGCACTTCCGACTTCATCCTTATTTGCTGCATCAAGTGCAGTTTCTCCCTTAACAACCGTTAATCTATATAAGTTCCTTATATCACCAAGGGTTGAAAGTTTGAATTAGAATGATAGTGTTTGGTACTAAGGCCTTGGTTAGAAATTGATGGATTATTCAACTTCTTGACCTTCCCCTATAGCCACTAAGGCCAAGCCATTACGGCTAAATAGATAGAGTTGATCAGAGCTATATAAAATTTGGTATAGTATGATTAAACTTATTCTCTATTTCTTCTCAGAAATATAGCATCGGAGCAATGTGTCCTCAAGAAACAATGCACCAGAGCTAAAATGTGGGAATTAATAAAGAATAGGTAAAAGAATATTAAGCCAAATTTCATAAACTCATAATTTTGAAAAAAAAGTTTAACAGATTAACAAAAGTGTTCTTTTGAATTTCTCTTAGACAAATATCCAATTGAAATTCAACTCTTTTAACAAAAACATTTTGATTAATTACTCAAATCTATTTCATCTTGCTCATTGTATGTTTTCATAAATTGTTTTGCAATTCATTCTTATCGGATATTATCTCCGACTTAAAACATAAATCATTTAAAAAAAAATCGAATGAATGCTTTAGTCATACAGTCCAAGGCACTAATCCCAAAGCAAACAACCATTGTTTTAATACTACAGGTCAATGTGAAACAGACATTAACAAGAGTTTTGAAAAACGTTTTACCAATAGTTGATACCTCAAGATCAAAACAATTTACTCAAGTAAAATAGCCTGATATCATGCAACCTAAGTTACAAGTTATCAAGTAACTTTATTTAAACAAATCGTGGAGAGAAAACAGTTTTCATTATAAAACATTTAGAGAGAGAGAGGATATATGATTTTGAAATAGAAAGATAATCCTCAAGAAATGTTCTCTTTCAAAGAAAACTTTTAGTGGCTTTTCATTCTCTGGCAAATGAATGCATGTTTAGATAAAACATTTTTCACAAGAAATAGACAAGAAATTTCTTTATGCATTCAAGTTCTAAAGAATGAAAAACATATGTTAATACTAATGAATTATCAAAGATATGAATGACAAGTCATTCAAAAGTACTAACATCATTCAATCATTTTGTAATAAAACGCATCTTACTACAAAACAATCAAGCACATAAGATACTTACATTATGCTAGACAATTACCATTTGTCGCTTGAAACAAACACATATTGCAATATAGATCATGGTAATTCTAAAGCATAAAAATAAGCATCCGCTAAACACTGAACATACATTGACCGAATGACAGCGTTTAACTTCTTACACTACATCTCAACAATTATCACATAAGCATGTTGAAAATACTCATGACAATCAGAATGTATGTAAGCTCGAGGTACTAGTTGCATCAGAGATCAAATACCTTTGAATATTAATGCTAAAATTTATGATCTTTGACAACCCCTCGCGATGTAGTAACTTACTTTCAATATCAGTGTTTTTGAAATAATCTTTTTGTCACTTAGTGCAGAAATTCTAAGTGACATCACTAATATCAAAAGAATGACAACTAATATTAATGGATTTTGCAAAAGACATGAATTACAGCACTTAAACTACATATTAAGTGGTTCCATTAATATTAGCATTAAACAATTAAAAGTAAATAAAATTACAATTAATTAATATATACAAATACTTATGCTGAAACATTTGATACATATAACATGAATAACATATGACAGCACAAAGTACGAGATCCTGGATATAAATTGACTATACAAAGAGATGCTACATTGTTAGGTCCCTAGGTCCCGGGTGATCATAGGTAAGCTCATAATGATAATATTGGGTCCCGGGTGGTCACAAGCCAAACATTAATCAGTTCCTAGAGATCGTAGACATCTAAATAGCATGAACACTCTCTATAAACATTACATTTAAATAAATCAATATTAGACTAGAGTGACATACCTTAGTCAATAGAGCTTTTACTAGTGTATGATCGTTGAATGAACAATTACTCCTCTTTGCCCGAGAGATCGAACGTTTACTCCTTTCGAGATCGAACGTTTACTCCATTTGGACAGGAATAACTTTTCAGCTACCAGTTAACATTGTTCCTCGAAACAATACCACGCTCATCCAGACGGAAACTGCATTACCTTCAACACTCAAATATTTTCTTGTAGATATTGGTCTTGGCAGCAGCTTCACTAAACTCAGCACTCTAAAAACCAGTAGTCCTGACACTAGAAGAGTAGAACCTTCAAAAACTCTGAACTACCCTTCAGCTTCTGTATCAATACCAAGTCTCCATGTGGATTGATTCCTTGTGCTAAGTGTATCTGCCTCTGGTTCAATTGAGTTAGTTCCTTGATTCGAACCCTACTCAATCTTGATTAGTTAGTGCATCTTCAATCTTCATTGAATTCACTCAGAAAAATCAATGAAATACTCTTATACATGCACGGCACTACCAATCACTACTCTACTACCCAGATTCATCAAGAACTGACTCTAGGAAATGTTGTTACACAAAACCCTTTGTCATGACAGATGTGTCCTTAATGTTTCCTTAGATATTCAGTGGGTAGAGTAGTGTTCTTCAAATATGATTGAGATCACCTTGCATTATCTTTAAATTGACAATTTCCTTTCTAATATGCAATCACTCAATCTGGATCACTAAGTGCTCCTAAGAATCTCAACTCTTACTCAATGAGCACTGCTAGCCTTTGAACATCAAACACGACTAGTTGATCCAACTTACTGATGCTCCCCCTGTGATGCTGGTTGCAGCTTTTCTTCATCTGGTGTCATCTGATCTTGAGCCCTAAACAGGATGTCAACCTTTAGAAATTCGGAGCTAAAATCAAACGAATGCTAGAGAGCTTGATGATGTTGTTCACTGCATCTAGATCATCTTAAATCAATCACAGACTCTGTGTAAGCTCTTAACTCCAAATAAGATAGCCTTCCATCACACCATGTGACTTCAGGCATGATTAATCTTACTTGATGTCTTCTCTTTACATTTGCTGATTAGACTTGCTGTGTCAACTGATTCAGCCGTAGTGAATAGGAAACCTTAACTCTATCCATTATCCTTGTAATTTCACTCAAGGTCTGGATTTCCCTATTAACTCCTCCATTTGGTCATGAAGTCTGGAAACTGAACTTTACTCTAGAATACTCCTTTCAGTGCAGACATAACATAGAACTTCGTTCGTCAACAAATTCCATTACCTGCCCTCAAAGTGTTCTTACAGCAATCTGCCTAATCCTTTGAATGTGATTAATCACTGAGATGCTTCATCTATCGAATGCATGAACAAACACCAAAACTAAACAGGGTAGCCTTTGACTTGACTTCCCTTCAACTGACATACTTCACTAATGTCCTTCTTAAAAGAATTTCATTAGAAGTAGTCCTTTCTCACCAACTTCATCTTTACTGTCGAATCCGTTATCTTGATAAACCAAGTATTAGTTGATAAACCAAGTGTGAGAGCATCACTTGTTGTTGTAGCTAACTCCATTATGATAAACTTCAACGAATAGTTGACTTCATCATAAGAATTACATTTTGTGTCAGCAATAACCTCACTTCCAGTAAAGTGAGCTTCTATTTCTCTTGACCCCGATCAATACTGTTCATCCTCGAACTGATATTAGGAAACCCTTCGTAAAGAATTCCCTAGGTCTTCCTTAATATTATGCTTCAGATCATTCAAGAAAAATAGGTAACCTTGCTTAACCATTTGAATACCAAAGCAAAAGTAGTTACATGCCTCGAACATGAAAATGTCAGAGATATATAACTTGTACATGTTGAAAGATACTCTGCATTCACAAATGATTAAGACACGTGGTCCTCAATTTGATTGAGTCCAAGGGTTAGAGATATTTCTAAACATAGTTAACAACAAAGCATTCAAGTTCAACATGCTCATTCTTATTTGACTGATCACTCCTCATCTATATCAGCCTCAACAAGTAATCTTGGCTATGAGCTCAGTGATCCCAACCTAACTTAAGGTGGACTAGCAGTCTATAAGAATCATGTCGTACATATATGTAGAAATAGAAGAATCAATCACTCAGATTCCTAATTCTTCTAAATCACCTTTGTTGTTCACTTTAACATTATATTATCTCTAATTACCTGAGTCAATTTAGATTTAAAAAAAAATTAATTCATGGTTTATTATACTGACCCCTAGGCAATTCCCAAATTAGAAACAAACTCATCTTAACAAGCACATGATCAAATATAACATTTAATATAACCATGCGAGTATAAACAGATTATTGACAATGTAAACATCAAGGCACTTAGCATGCAGCAAATACTCTTTTCGGTAAATGTACCCCTACAAATACCTAAGACTCTATATGCTAACATGATCAATTATCGTAAAGCAAGCATTAAATCACACAAGATATAATCATGAAGTCAAATACTGATAAACAAGCAACACTAACAAACTAGCATAAGTTATCTAATTTATATAGAAATCAAGGTGAGACATGCATTACATCAAACTTATAATATAATGCAGTTCATCACTTAATACTCTATAATTAAATCAAACAAGTATAAACTAGTTAGAAAGTATACCTGTGCGATGCTTAACATTCCATCTCGAGTGATAATCAATTGATCCAAATCAATTTCCATTCTACTGACACTCATGGAAGTATCCTTGCATTTGACCTCAATAACCAATGATGTTCCTGCTTCAACCCAAATTGATACCTGATTGTTCTGCTTAAAGACCCCGACATAGAATGTCTCATGTTCTGCTTGAAAAGATCACTCTTCTTTGTATGTGTAGCAATAACCCCTTGATTATCATATGTCAGTGATAATCAAACCTTGTGTATTTCTGCCACTGATGTCTTTTAACCAAATCTCCAAGTATATTGGTTATTGACAGCTAAACTGAATTCCTTTTCAAAATCCCGAATTCTTCAGATATTGATTCGAAAACCACTGATCGAAAACTCTTCCCTAAATGAACTAATCCCCTTTCAAAAACCAAATGATCCACTGAGTAGACCGATGTAGAAATACATCTCCAATGGTAAGATCAGGTCTCAACTCCATTAGAATGTTCTTCAGTCAGTTCGTTTGTCCTCAACGAACGAAGAATCAACTCCTGTTGTTTCGTTTAATAAAACATTTTGTTCAAACAGAAGTATTTAATTTTTTTTTTAGGAATTTAAATAATCAAAATAAATTGAAAATGCAATTTTTGATAAATAATAATAAATTTCTCAATTTCAAATTATAAATAAAATAAAATAATTCGAAAAGAAAGTTTTGATATAGAGATAACAAATTTTTCAAGGTATATTAAATAATCCTGAAAAAGAAATTATTTCAAATCAAAATTAATTTCCAAAGAATTTTATAGAATTTATAATCCAAAACAGTTTCAATTATAATTAAAATAAAACAGATTGAAAATATAAGTTTGATATAAAAATAATAAATTTTCAAGTCATCTAAGATATTCTTGAAAATAAATTATTTCAACCAAAATGATTTTCCAAAAAGTTTTATGAGATTTATAATTAAAACTTCCAAGCTTAAATTATAATTAAAATAAAACAACTTGAAAGCATAATTTTGAAATAGAAATAGTAAATTTTCAAAACATTTGAAATGTTCCTGAAAATAAATTATTTCAATCCAAAAATATTTTCCAAAGAGTTTTATAAAATTTGTAATTAAAGTTTTATGAAAAATAAATTATTAAATCTCAAAAATAATTCTTAAAATACTTTTAAGAATATTAAACTCAAAAGAAATTAAATTGGATTTTAAGATTAATTTTAGTTTTCAAATTAATAAAATTCTTAACTAAGAATATTAAAAATATAAAATATTTGAGTCTAAAATTTAAAAGAAAATAAAATATTTTCCAAGGTGTAAAATAAACTTGAAAAATAAATTATTTAAATTTAAAAATTATTTCCAAAATATTTTATATAATTAAATTCAAATTTAATTATTAAATTAATTATTAAACTAAAAACATTTTGAGAGAAAAACAATTTTTGTTTTAAATAAAAGTTAAGCTATGTAGCCATGTGTCATGTAGAAACAGTCTTCTAAGTAGAAATTCTACATAGACTCTATCTCGAACATCAAGTAGAACTTCTACATAGGAATGTTCTACATAGATTCCATCTCGAAATTCCTATCTCGAAATTTCTATCTCGAACATCCAAGTCGAACATCCAAGTCGAACATCCAAGTCGAACATCCAAGTTGAACATCCAAGTCGAACATCAAGTCGAACATCAAGTCGAACATCAAGTCGAACATCCAAGTCGAACATCCAAGTCGAACATCCTAACTCGAACATCCTAACTCGAACATCCTAACTCGAACATCCTCTCGAACATCAACTCGAACATCAACTCGAACATCAACTCGAACATCATCTCGAACATCAACTCGAACATCATCTCGAACATCAACTCGAACATCAAATCGAACATCAACTCGAACATCAACTCGAACATCAACTCGAACATCAACTCGAACATCAACTCGAACATCAACTCGAACATCAACTCGAACATCATCTCGAACATCAACTCGAACATCAACTCGAACATCAACTCGAACATCAACTCGAACATCAACTCGAACATCAACTCGAACATCAAGTAGAACATCAAGTAGAACATCAAGTAGAACTTCTAGTAGAACATCAAGTAGAACATCAAGTAGGACATCAAGTAGAACATCAAGTAGAACTTCTAGTAGAACATCAAGTAGGACATCAAGTAGAACATCAAGTAGAACTTCTACATAGGAATATTCTACTTGGCCATCTAGAACATTTTGTACTTAGAAAAATTCTGGGCTTCAACAATTAACAAAACACCTACTGCTTCCTTTCTGGATGCCCAGTGAACCAATCGTACCCTCTTTAATCTCAAAAATAAAAATAGATCCAATCGATTTGTATGTCAATCGAGTAGCTCTGATACCAATTGTTAGGTCCTGGAGATCGTAGAGGGGGGGTGAATACGATTCCCAAATAAAAATCTGACTTTTATTTATTTTTGGGACAACATAAAAATTACTTTGGTTCAAACCCAGGTACTGTTCATCATCTTCTTCAACCTCAAGAACACCATTAAAATAACCAAGATAATGAACGGTAAAGCATCCAAAACACACAACACAACAAGATCCAAGAATATAACTTTATATTCATTGAAGTGGGGTAGATGCTACAACAAGTTCAAGAACAAAAGCTCAAGAACACAACAAAGAAATGATTTTTGGCTCCTCTAAAAATATTACAAATTCTAGATCTAGGAGACAAAAATCAAACCTATCTTCTAAACAAGATTTAGCAATGTTTACAATAGAAGATAGATGAGTGGTATGACAAAGAAATTCATGGCCCCATAATATTAAAGTATGAGTTCGGCCATGGGGGAGAGAGAAAATAATTTTCTCTCTCTCTCCCCATTTCTTTTTCATCCGAATACTCTCACCTAATGATGACTTGGGTTTCTTCTTTATATATTGAAAAAGGTGTTACTTTGTTTTTCCACCTTTTACTTTTGTCCACTCAAATCATATCTTCAAAGTCATGTGCCAAGCATGCCTTTGGAAATATTTAATATAAAAGTAATATTTAAATAAATATATATAATATAAATAAAGAGTGTCTTTATTTATAAAATATATAAATAATTAAATAAATACTTTATTTAATTAAATTAAATATTTCCATTCCACTCTTCAATTTGTGTAGACTTCCTTATCCAAATACTTGGCCCCGTATACGTGACTCCACCACGTCCAAGTATTTGGCCTTCAAATTTGTGAAGCTTTAGTAAGATCCAATCAGGTTGTGCCGTCTGTCCCTTATCCATTAGGCTGACATTTCTCCAACACTGATTTACCACCTTTGTTGATCCTCCACTTGACTCAAGAAAACCAACTTTAGAATGATTAAAACCATATTAACCGACGAGAGCTTGCCTCCAATGTCCTGACACTTGATGCAACGGTCTGGTTCATAAGTGACTAGTCTTGATAGGAGCTCTTGATTCCGAACATGATTCCACATTCTTCTTTGCAAACCTTACTTGTTGCTTCGATTGTAATGCACTAAAATCTTCATAGACTAAGACAATCTTCTGTAGCTTCCACATCCTTGAATAGATGTCAACATCTTTTATTCTCCACTGAGGCATGAACATGTTAATGAACTTCTTCCAGTGGGCTTCAAGTTTGTAGATGATCCTTTGATACTTTGTCTTAACTGAACTCTGTGATCCAAGATTTATGTGCACCTGCATATTATTACATGTCCTGTTCTATTGTTGAGTTATCATCAACCATTACATAGAGATTACATTTAGCATTCCTAGTACACATGAAAGTGCAGTGAGTTACTTCCCTTCACTCCTATCTCCCCTTTCAATTGCTTTTGGCTTTCTACACTCTGTTGCAAAGTGTCCAAGTTTATCACAGTAAAAACACCTGATTTTAGATCTATCAACAAACCCTGTTTTACAACCTCCTTGTGAGAAATTTTTGAACTTTTTCCTTTCCTAAAGGAACTGAAATTTGGTTTGGATCTAGGCTTAAAGCTCATGTTCTTTTTTAACCGTAAATTTCCAAATTTCTTAACCATGAAGGCCAATGATTTGTTGTCCATACTTTCTGGATCTTCAAAGCCAGGGGGCTATTCAACATATACTTCTTCTTCTAATTCTCCATTAAGGAAAGCACTTTTCACATCCATTTGGAAAACTTTGAAGTTGTTGAATGCATCAAAAGCCAAGAAGATTCTTATTGCCTCAAGTTTGGAAACATGAGCAAATGTTTCTTCATAATTAATCCCTTCCTGTTGATAGTAACCTTTTGCCACCAGCCTTGCTTTGTTTCTTGTGACAGTACCACAATTATCCATCTTGTTCCTATAAACCCATTTGGTGCCTATTATGGTTTTGTTCTTTGGTCTATGCACCAATTCCCAAAAACAGCTTCTTTCAAATTGATTAAGCTCTTCTTGCATGGCATTAATCTAATCTGGATCAGCCAAAGCTTCTTCTAGAGTTTTGGGTTCAGTTTGTGAAAGGAAACAAGAGTACATGCATTCATTGGCAAAATTTCTTCTTGTTTTGACTCCAGTTCCTAGATCACCAATGATTAAATCATTTGTGTGATCTCTGTTCCATTTTGTTTCTCTTAGAGAATCACTGGAATCTTCAGCACCTTGTTGATTGACAACATCTTTTGCTCTTGCACTATTAACAACATCAATTTCTTCAAGACCACTATTCATGGGAACATTCCCAAACAAATTAGTTATTTGAGCAGTTCCTTCATTATCTCGAGACTAGATATGATCATTTGATGGACTAGAAATTGTGTGATCAACTCTTGGTGAATCTTCATCAATCTCTTCTAGATAGCCTTGATTTTCAAAGAACAGTGGTTCTATTTCTTGACTTCCTTCAACTCCAGGAAATTTTGACTCATCAAAGGTGACATTTACACTCTCCTCCATAGTCTTGTGATCAATGATGTAGATTCTGTATGCAGTCCTATCAATGCCATACCCCACAAAATTCCTTCAAGTGATTTAGTGTCAAATTTTCCTTTGATCTTAGTTAAATCGTTCATGAAGTAGCACTTGCTTCCAAAGACATGAAAATAATTGACAGTTGGTTTCCTTCCTATAAGCAATTCATTGAGTGTCTTTCCATAGGCTTTGTTGACTATGGTCTCATTTTGAGTATAACATGTTGTATTGATTGCTTCACCCCAGAAATAGGTAGAAAGTTTTGCTTCACTCAACATAGTTCTTGCAGCCTCAATTAGAGTTCTGTTCTTTCTTTCCATAACACCATTTTGCTGAGGTGTCCTTGGTGCAGAGAATTGTTGAGTGATTCCATTGTCTTTGCAGAAATCATTCATGATACTGTTTTTAAACTCAGTACCATTATCACTTCTTAAAATCTGCACTTTGTATTTGGGATTCTTGTCAAGAACCTTTACCAAATCAATGATTTCTTGTGCAGCTTCATCCTTAGATGCTAAAAAACCTCACCCAAGTGTATCTTGAAAAATCATCAACCATTACTAATGCATATCTTTTTCTTGCCAATTATTGCACATTCACAGGACCAAATAAGTCCATGTGAATCAGTTGAAATGCTTAATTAATTGAGCCACTGGGAGTACTTTTGTGTGAGGCTCTCCTTAGCTTCCCTTTTTGGCAATCCTCACACAATCCTTCTTGACAGAATTCAAGTTGAGGAAGCCCTTTCACCAATTCTCTCTTCATTAGATGGTTCATTGCTTTGAAGTTCAAATGGGAAAGTTTCTTGTGCCACAACCCACTATCAGATGGGGAAGCCTTACTGTAGTAACAGTAGACTTTGTCTTTTCTCACAAAATCCAAGTCAGCTATGAAAAGGCTTCCTTTTCTAACTCCTTGAAGAGTTTCTTCTCATGTCTTCTTGTTGACAATGGAGCATCTGTCTTGATCAAAGCTCATTAGAAATCGTCTTTCACAAAATTGAGTTACACTCAATAGATTGTTCTTCAAACCATTTACTAGAGCAATTTTCTCTATTCTCAAATTCCCAACTTATAGAATGCCATATCCCATTGTGAAACCAATGTTATTGTCACCAAAAGTTACACAAGGGCCAACCATCTCCTTGAACTGTGATATCAGGGCTTTATCACCTGTCATGTGTCCTAAGCATCCACTATCAATGATCCACATGAATTTTTTATTTTTCTTGTTACCCTGCAAAGCAAATTTTTCAGGTTGCTTTTGGTACCCAATTTTCATTGGGTCCATTTTGCTTAGCTAAATCACAATTTAAAGTTGATTCAGTTGTAATTCTTTCTCTTGCTTTTAGCAAGACTCCTGTAGCTACCCATTCAAATTTGATTACTGGTTTGACATGTTTTCACTTGGGTGGCTTGTCTATCCTAACTTTAGGTGGACTTAGAGTCTTTGCCTTTTCAGTTTTATCACTCTTATGCAGACACTCTTGATTATTAGTAAAAGGTAAGTCTAAGCACATACACATCAAGTTTATTTTACATGAAGTGCAATCAAAATCACCACAGTGAGTAACTTGTTTGTTCTTTAAAGGCATGCTGTGTAAATTTCCATTAACAGAGGTAACATTCTTGACATTTGACTTGTTCTTATTGCAAATATGAGTTAGATGACTAGAAGACCCACAACTGTTGCACAAATTTCTAGTAGCATTTGGAATATAATCATAATTATTTTTTTGTTAATTCCTAGTTTTCTATTTCTGTTCTTCTTGGTCTTCATAACAGTATGTTTAGAAGTTACTGTCATGCTGGTGTTGACAGTAGGTTTAGATGGAGTTGTCTCGATAGTAAATTTGGATCTCACAGTCTTGACAGCATCTTCTGAACATACTGTCTTGTCAGTGTTGACAACATCTTTTAAACACAAGTTATTGTCAAGGTCAAAACTAACTATCTTGGGGATTTTGTCAGTATCTTTTGCCTTAAGGGACTTAATGACGGCTTCATTGTTCTCGTCATCTATCTCTTGTTTAATCACTAAAGCTTCTTCATCAAATTCAAATTCAGCCTTTTTGAACATGGGATTCTTAACTTTCTTTAGAATGGAAGGTTTGACAGTATGTTTGATGTCTTCCCTTTCAGCATGTTTCTTTCCACTTTTCTTCTCATAGTAAAAATCTAAACCTACCTTTTGATTTTCAGTATTATCATCATGGTATGATTTTAACAGGGAAGAAGAATTTTTGTAGGCCTTGATTTTTAGTTCATTATCAGAAATCTATTTTCTATGAAATTCCTCAATCTGGGAAGCAGAAACTACCTTGTTTTTAAGAATCTCATTTTCTTGTTGTAAGGACTCAAAAGCATTCTGTTTAAGTTCTAGTTCATGATTTTTAATCCTCAATAACTCATTAGCACTAGACAATTTAACTATTTCCTCATTGGCAGTTAACATGCTTGTATGAATATTGAAAATTTCAAAACTTAAACTTTCAACAGTTTTCTTATACTGAGCTGTAGTCGTATCAATAGTAGTAAGAAAGGGTACCTGACTTGATGAAGTGGATGAACCTTCTCCAGAGTTTTCCATGAGAGCAAGATTTCCAAATTCTTTTTCTTCATCATCATCAAAGTCTTCCCAACATTTTCCTTCAGCCATAAAAGCCCTTCCTTGTTGCTTTTTGAGTAAGGCTTCATATTTTGATTTGAGTTCCTCATAATCATTATCATTTCTTCTCACTTGTTTTGGCTTCTTACATTCTGTTGCAAAATGCCCCATTTCACAGCAGTTGTAACATTTTATCTTGGATCTATCCACCATACCTGTTTTGTATCCACCTTTGCCACTTCCTCCAGGTTTTGAGATATTTGGCTTGTTGAACCTGGAGCTTTGTCGTCTGGGTTTGAAAGCTTTGTTCTTCTTGAATCTCAAGTTGGAGAACTTCCTTGCCATGTAGTCCATTATTTTATTTTTCATGTTGTCTAGTTCCTCCAAAGTGTAGAACTCATCTTCTTCACCATCCTTGAGTTCCAGAGACACACTTTCATCTTCATCTGTGATTTCTTCACTCTTGATTTGTTGTTGATGTTGAGATTCCTTGAGCTGCATCATCTGTGGATCCTGAGCTACTAGAACATTTGAAGTGCTGGCCAATTTTCCTCTTTGACCAGCTTAAATGTCTCTCTTTTGTAGTATCTCTAGCTCATAGGATTTAAGTATGCCATATAAAGTTTCAAGAGAAACTTTTGATAAATCTATTCCTTCTCTTATAGTGAAAACCTTGTGCTCTAGATGGTCAGGAAGTGTCAACATTAATTTCATGTTTACCTCCTTTTTGTCATAAAACTTTCCATGCAGCTGCAAGTCATTTATCAACATGTTAAACCTCTCAAACATCTCAGTCAACCCTTCACTTGGTTTGGCCATGAAGGCTTCATACTGAGACACCAGAATTTGTCTTTGATTTTCCTTTACTTCTTCTGTTCCTTCATAAAGTATCTCAATGATTTCCCATATTTGCTTTGCACTGGTGCAGTTGACAATGTTATTGTACATGACATTGTCAAGTGCCTCAATGATGATAAATTGTAAGCAATCATCTAGGGAAACTTTTTCTCTTTTAGTGTCAGTATATTCTGTGACCTTTTTGGGAAACTAGTAGGCTGATATTATCTCACCATCTATGTAGTTTCAAGTACATATATTTGAGGAATGAAGGGACCATTTTCTAGAATTCCAAGGTAAATAGGGTTGACTGTTTTTATGAACAACCTCATCTTTCTTTTCCAAAGGTTTTAGTGTTCTTTATCAAAGGTGGGTATTTTTATGCTGCTTACTTTCTATGTACTCATGTTTAGATATTTTCAGGTTATGTATATCTAACCTACCGATCTGATACCAGTTGTTAAACAGTATGAGTGTTGAAGAAGGGAGTTGAATGTAACTTGATAATTTATCACTTATCTTGCTAACAACAAACAAGAAGTAATAATATCAAGTGACAAATACAAACAACAGTAAGTAATTAAATGAAGAAAGGTGTTTTACTTTAAAAATTGATTTTATTAATTTTTGTTTATGCTACAACTGACTGGAAGAAATTTCGAGCTTCAATAGATACAATAACAAGAGATTGCTAGTGTTTCTATGCTTGAGAAAAGTTAAGCTCAGTTGCATGAGGGAAAGTGTTTGTGAGATATGTGTATTTATGCTAAAACACATATCCCACTTACAAGTGTACTTTTCCTTGTTCCTAGGACAATGCTTGAAATAGAAACTTCACTTTTCATATTCAAATAAAAACAATCAAATATTTTGATACATGTAGTTGCCTGATCTTCATTGTAGATTCATGTGATTGCAATAATATTATTTACCAGTCCATTACTTTTAATTGACTTACAGATCCTCGATTACATTGTATGTTACATTATTCTTTATAATCTCCCCATATTTGATTATTAGAGTTCGACAAGCAAATTCTAAAGAAAAGAGGATAACTCAACTAAAAATATAAGAAAAAGTAAAGTGTGGAAAGACTATAAATAAAATTAATTGCATTCTGGACTAAATATTACAATTCCAGATTTCATTACAGCTAAGTTACAAGAATGTGTTTGTTCCTCTTGCCTAAACTAATATTTCTATTTGTTTCTTCATTCTTGAACCTTTATTATTCTCCTTTTAATGATGTCATGAGACTCACATTCTAGAAGATTTCTTGGCTTCAGATATTGCAGTTGATCAAAGATAAGTTGTAGTAGTGGCATACTCCCGAATCATTTCAATTCACTGAATTTGAAACTTAGTTATTGAGTCCACTCTTGTACCATAACTCTCTTTAGATTAACATTCACTCGATTTGTAATCATTTGATCTTCTTGTAACATTTGTCTAAGTAGGCTTCTTCTACTTCTCGTAGAACGATCTTGTCTTCAGGATTTGTAGAGTTCCTGAGTTTTTCCAAAATTCTTTCAATCACTTTAGAATTTTCATTTTTAATTCTACTCATTTAAATTTCTCTTTCACTTTCATTTCTGTTTGAGTAAATCACTCTTAGTGGATTGGTGATGTCCATTGGTTTTCTTGCTTCTATAGAATCAAAACTTGGTTCTGCTGCTTCTTCTTCTGGCACTTCTTTTAATATATCATACATGTGTTCATCACCTAGATCAACTCTGAAATGTTCTCTAGGTTGAGTACCCTTTGATGGATCAAATCTTTTCATGTTAGGAATATATTCATTTGATGATGTACAAAATACTAGAACAGGGTCTAGATTAGTTTATCTGTAATAAGTCTTTCTAGTCTCTGAAATGTATAATCAGAGTCTAGATAGTCAACATTCATGTTACTTGTACTTAGAAGAATTTCTGCAGAAAGTGAAACTAGAGTCTGCATGAAGATCAGAGTCTGGAAGGTGATCAGAGTCTATAGACTATCAGAGTCTATGATCTATCAGAGTCTACATGTGATCAGAGTCTGAAGATCATCAGAGTCTGAAGATTTCAGAGTCTATACAGTTGAGGATAAATTTGGAAGAAGATAACAAGAATGGAAAGTCTTCGAAGATCAAGATAAATATATTACAGATATGCTATGGGAAAGAAAGAGAATTCTAGAAGGAAACTGTCAACTAATAATTAGGGATGTTATTCCTATTGTAATTTTACTTTCTGTTATTAGTTGATAGGCAGCTCTCTATATAAACTCTATGTAACCTAATTGTAAAGGTGTGGAAGTCGAAGCATAATTGTCTGAGTGAAATATTGTGAGAGCATAGAGATAGAGAGAGTTGCTGTGATAAACACAGAGAAGCTGCTAGGGTTTGTGTACACCCTAGGAGAGTTTTGTATTCATAAATCAATAATACAAAACAGTACTTATTCATATTTTTGTGTTTGAGTTTGTTCTTAATTTGATTTTAAATCAGGTAGAAAAGACATACAAGTATTTAACCCCCCCTTCTACTTGTACAACTGGGAAAACAATTGGTATCAGAGCCTAACGTTAAAAAATCGATCAAAGATGTCTGGAAACAAAGATGGCAATTCTAAGATTCCTATGCTTAAGAGAAACGAGTTCACCCACTGGAAGGTTAAGATGCTGCACCATCTGGAAGCAACAGACCATGACTATCTTGACAGGATTAATGAAGGACCCTTTGTACCCTTAAAAATTGTGCCTCAAATCAACGAGGAAGGCAAAATAACTGAAGAACACCTCGTTGAGAAACCAAAGGCTGAATGGACAAAAGAGGACAAGGAAAATGTCCTTAAGGAGGCAAAAGTAAAGAACATTCTCTTTAACAGTTTGGATTCTGTTCTAACTAACTGTGTCATATCATGCAAGACTGCTAAGGAGATGTGGACAAAACTTGAGGTGCACTGTCAAGGGACTAAAGATGTCAATAAGAATGCTAGGTCTTTGCTAATTCAAGAGTATGAGTACTTTGAAGCAAAATCTGGAGAATCTATCACTGAGATGTATGATAGGTTTACAAAACTCTTGAATGAAATGGCTATGCTTGGTAAGGTTTATGATTCCGAAGATACAAACACCAAGTTTCTGAGAGCACTTCCTGAAGAGTGGGACAATAAGACTACAGCCATAAGGGAAGCTAGAGATTTAGATGAACTAACTCTAGAAGAATTGTATGGTAGACTCAAGACATATGATTTGGAGATGCAACAGAGAAAGAATAAGAAGTCTGTAAAGACAAAATCTGTGGCACTCTTGATGGAGTCTGAGAAAGAACAACAGGAACAACCCACAGAAGCAAGAATCAAGGATTCAAGAAAGAAGGGTAAAGCTGCTGTGGAGTCAGAGTCTACTGACGCAGACTCTGATTCTGATGAATAGTTTGATCTAAGTCAAATGATGGCTATGTTTGCTAAAAATTTCAAAAGAATGAAATTCAACAAAAGAACTGGCAAATTTAGCAAAAGGCCATCATTCAAGAAGGAAGATGAGAAGGTTGAGACGAGCAAGAGTACAATAATCAAACTTGACAAAGCAAAGGTCAAATGTTTCAACTGTGGAATATTGGGGCACTTTGCCAGTGAATGCAGAAAGTCAAAAAGTCAAGGAAAAGGAAAAGCACTTCTATCAACAGGAAAGGATTGGGCAGACTCAAGCTCAGAGGATGAAATTGATTATGAAAATCTAGCACTGATGGCATCCTCCTCAAGAAAATCACAGTCTCCCAAAGAACCCTCATCTCCTAAAACTCAAGTATCAATCTTTACTCCTAAATCACAATCAAGACAAAAGACCTATTGTTGAGAATGATAACAATGAAGAAGCTAGCAAATTTAATAAGACTAAAGACAAAAGTACATTTGTTCCTGTTAAGTTTGTGATCCCTAAAGAAAAATCTGAAACCACAAACTCATCTGTCAATAGTCCCCCTGTTGTTGACAAGAAGACAGATGAAACAGGAGAAAATAACTCTAAGAAAAATATTAACATAGGGTACTTGTCTAAGTCTAAGTTGAAAGAAAGGCTAGAGAACTTATCAGAGTCCACCAAAACTAGGAGAAATAGGAATGGTAAGGAAGGCATTAATAAGACTAATAATTATCAAAAAGATCATAATGCTCCTAGAAAGAAGTGTTATAGATGTGGCAACCACAACCATTTAGCTATAGATTATAAAACAAAAATTGAGATGAAATCAGAGTCTAGTCCTTCTCAGACTCTGAAAAGTCACTACATACCACAGAAACCTTGTTATCACTGTGGTAGCATATTTCATTCTATTTATATGTGTAGGGACTATCATGATTTGTATTACAATTTTTATGAGCTAAAATCTTCATTTGATAAAAGTTGGTATGACACTGTTAAGACACCACCAGAGTGTAAAGCAACAAAAGAGACAGGTAAACCAAAAGGGAAAATTACTAAGCCTGTTTCTCCTAAAATTAGTAGAAAAGGATCCAAAAATGTTTGGGTCCTCAAAACATCTAACTAGTTGCTTTATGTATGCAGGAAACCAGGGTAAAAAAAGTAACCCTAATCCTGGACAGTGGATGCTCAGGACATATGACTGGAAAGAAATCCCTGCTTACAGACTTTGAGGAAATGGCTGGCCCAGAAGTATCCTTTGGAGATGGCAACAAAGGACAAACACTGGGATATGGCAAGATTGTACTTGGGAATGTCATCATTGAACAAGTAGCTCTAGTTGATGGCTTAAGGCATAATTTAATAAGCATAAGTCAACTTGGAGATAAAGGTTACCATACTGGCTTTGACAACAAAGAGTGTCTTGTGACTCACAAAGAAACAGACATTGTGGTTTTCAAAGGACACAGACATGGTAACATTTATGAAGCCATCTTGGAGGATTGCATAACCAGTGAAGTCACATGTGTATACAACAAGGCCTCAACTGAAGAAAGCTGGAAATGGCACAAGAAACTGTCACACATCAACTTCAAAACACTCAACAAGTTGGTGAAACATAATCTTGTAAGAGGATTACCACAGGTTGATTTTGTGCAAGATGGACTTTGTGAAGCATGTCAACTTGGAAAACAAAGGAAATCATCCTTCAAGAGCAAGACAATCAACACCATTTCTGAACCCTTTTATTTATTGCATCTTGATTTATTTGGTCCAGTAAATGTTATGTCAATTAACAAAAATAAATATACTCTTGTTATTGTAGATGATTTTACAAGATTCACATGGATTTTCTTTCTACATTCAAAGGATGAAGCTCCACAACACATAATAGATCATATCACTTTTCTGGAAAGAAAATCAAAGAAAATAGTTAGAGTTCTAAGGAGTGACAATGGTACTGAATTTAAGAATTCAATCATGAAGGACTACTGTGCATCAAAGGGAATTACTCAACAATTTTCTGCACCAGGAACTCCTCAACAAAATGGAGTTGTGGAGAGAAAGAATAGAACACTCATAGAAGCTGCCAGAACAATGTTGGCAGAGTCTAAGCTGCTAGTATATTTTTGGGCTGAGGCAGTCAATACAGCATGTTTCACTCAAAACTGCACTCTAATAAACATGCATGGAAAGACTCCTTATGAAATGATAAAGGACAATAAGCCAAGTGTGAAACACTTTCACATATTTGGATGCAAGTGTTATGTACTGAAAGTACATCCTAAAAATCTAAGCAAATTTGAAGCCAAGGTAGATGAATCAATTTTTCTTGGATATGCATCGAACACAAGAGCATTCAGAGTGTTTAATCTCAAAACCAAAATTGTTATAGAATCTATTCATGTTGCATTTGATGATAAAAAGTGTACAGGATTGCAGGATGTGTCAGAGACTACTACACTAGAATTTGAAAATCTAAAAAGTTCTGAGATAAATGAAGAAGAAGAGGATGTAGACCCTCAAATAAATCCTGAACCAACACAGGAACCTGCACACTCTGAGGGGGAGCCAGAAAATTCAACTCTAAATAATTCAGAGTCTAACAGGTCAGGGTCTACCCAGACAGAGTCTATCCAGACAGAGTCTAGACAAACAGAGTCTAACTCATCAGGGTCTGGATCAAGCAACTCTGAACCCTTGTCAGAGTCAAGCAATTTAGGGGGAGCCTCTTCATTTGAATTTCACTCAATTACAGAAGATGCAAATGACTTAGGGGGAGCTTCAAGTTCAAGAACCAATCTTCCACCAGCTAGAAAATGGACAAGGGATCACACTCTTGACTTAATAATTGGTGACCCTGAGAGTGGTGTACAAACAAGAACAACCACTCAAAATGAATATCTTTATAGCTGTTTCCTCTCAAAGAATGAACCCAAGAAAATTGAGGAAACCTTGCAAGATCCTGATTAGATTATTGCAATGCAAGAAGAATTGAATGAATTTGAGAGAAATAAAGTGTGGAAACTTGTACTAAGACCTATAGATAGATCAGTGGTTGGTGCAAAATGGGTGTACAGAAACAAACTTGATGAGAATGGAACTGTAATCAGAAACAAAGCAAGGCTAGTTGCAAAAGGATACTCACAAGAGGAATGAATTGACTATGATGAAACTTTTGCACCAGTAGCAAGATTGGAAGCTATCAGAATGTTTCTGGCCTTTGCAGCTCATTCCAAATTCAAGGTGTATCAGATGGATGTGAAAAGTGCATTCTTAAATGGAGAATTGGAAGAAGAAGTCTATGTGGAGCAACCACCAGGATTTGTTGATCCAAAGTTTCCTGATCATGTTTACAGGTTAGACAAGGCACTATATGGATTGAAGTAAGCACCTAGAGCATGGTATGAAACTCTTTCCAAATTTATTTGTAATAAGTTTTTCTAGTCTCTGAAATGTATAATCAGAGTCTAGATAGTCAACATTCATATTACTTGTACTTAGAAGAATTTTTATAGAAAGTGAAACCAGAGTTTGGAAGGTGATCAGAGTCTATAGACTATCAGAGTCTATGATCTATCAGAGTCTACATGTGATCAGAGTCTGAAGATCATCAGAGTCTGAAGATTTCAGAGTCTATACAGTTGAGGATAAATTTGGAAGAAGATAACAGGAATGGAAAGTCTTCGAAGATCAAGATAAATATATTACATATATGCTATGGGAAAGAAAGAGAATTCTAGAAGGAAACTGTCAACTAATAATTAGGGATTTTATTCCTATTGTAATTTTACTTTCTGTTATTAGTTGATAGGCAGCTCTCTATATAAACTCTATGTAACATAATTGTAAAGGTGTGGAAGTTGAAACATAATTGTCTGAGTGAAATATTGTGAGAGCATAGAGATAGAGAGAGTTGCTGTGATAAACACAGAGAAGCTGCTAGGGTTTGTGTACACCCTAAGAGAGTTTTGTATTCACAAATCAATAATACAAAATAGTACTTATTCATATTTTTGTGTTTGAGTTTGTTCTTAATTTGATTTTAAATCAGGCAGAAAAGACATACAAGTATTCAACCCCCCCTTCTACTTGTACAACTGGGAAAACATTTCATGTTCTCAATATCTCGTCCTATAGCTTCGGAGATATTTAACCTGTAAGCAAAGATTCTTTCTGCCACTTTCCACTTTTCAGAATTTCTGAACCCTTTTCCTCTTAGCAAGCCCTCAACAAACTTCAATCGTCCGAGTGAGTAATATGGCAATGCTTCATGATCCAGTCTTAGTATCTGAAGAAATCTATCTTTGAAATATCTGACTTGATACGGATCCTGTTGAATTTCTGGTTCTGCCTTTTCCTTTAGATTTTTAATTATTTCTGCAATCAATTCATTCTGAGAGGATTCATGGATTCTGATCTTCCACTTCAGTGCAAACAACTCAGTTAAAGACCTCTTCTTCAGAAATTCACTTGATATAGTCTTTAACCCGTAGTTGTTGAAAGACAAGGTTGATCTCCAACCTTCTGATCTCGGTGCCAGAGAAACTACCAGATAAGATATTTCAATTTTCAACTCAAAATAGTTGTTGCTCATGCTTTTGTTTATTTGTCTAAAGATATGAAAAACTTACGAAATTCTTCATCATTGTTGTTAGAAGAACCAATGTCAGGCCTTCTTAAGTTAGCTCGTGTTGTTTCCCAATTTCTACCTGTTTTTGAGCTAAAAAGCTTATTTTTCTTCTTCTGGTATATTACCCAGTTCAATTGTCTTATTTGCTCATGAATTGAATGGAAGACCTCGTATGTCTTGTAGTCATCCTCCTTGACTTTCTTAATTTTATACTTATCAATATAGTCAGAGAATGTTCTAGGATATGCAACTTCATTGACATACGAGTCCATCTCATTAAACGAATCATCATTTGAAATCTCTCATTCTTCTAATTCCTCCCCCTCAGCATAAGTATCAATAATTTCTTTTTTATGATGAGAAGAATCACCAACAATTTCCTTTCCTTTATCAGATATAGCTTTTTCTTGTACCTGTCCTTCTACCATCTCCCCCTTAGTTGTGTTATCCTCCGGAGTTGGGGTTGATTAAAGAGGCAAAGTAGTTGATCTTTGTTCTAATCTTGAGTAAATTCTTGATTTCTTTATTATCCTATTGTAGCTTTTCTTGAACTTTCACAATTTTGGACATTGAGTGTTTCAAAATTCCAACTTGTGCTTCGAGATTGATAATTCGTTGATTCGTTGCTTGTGTGTGCTGAGTTTGTTGTGAGTCCGTGGAATTCCTCGCACCTGGTTCTTCCGAAGAATCATTTCCAAGTGGAGAATTACCTCTATGAGGCTTTGGAACTGTTTCGTGCTGATGCACTATCTCATCGCAAGGCTCAATTATTACTTCATCGCCGAGTGGAGCCACAACTCTGTGAGATTGGCTGTCCCTAGAAATAGATTTCTAGGATCCCCACTTTCTTCTATAGAAGGGTCACTTCTCCTCTTTACCACGAATGGTAGGGAGACCTCCTGTTTCAGGAACTGGAAGTGTTGGTTCTAGTGTGGTCACTACCTTGGACACTGTAATGTTTAATAGTTGAGATTTCGTGGTTCCAGCTAAAGCCTGTGAAGGCATGTCCTAGTCAGGCTATATTTGAGTTGGCTCTGGTACTTGTGTAGCTGTTCCTTGAATGGAACCCTCGCTCCCTCTATGGAGGAGTTGCGTCTCATCTATTCCAGAATTGGATGGGAGAAACTATGATAACGGAGCTGGAGATGTTCGATCCAGGGGGTCACCACCTCGAACAATGTAAGGAAAGGCCAATAAGAGTTCGTGATTCCCCGCGAAGCCTGTGAAGGCTCTGCTACTAAAGTAGATTGGTTAATCATCAATTCGTTTTCAATTTCATTTCCAAACAAAGAAAAGCGGATTTGTGCATTTAATTACTACATCCTTTGTATATTTGAAAGCTCAGGTGAATTGGGGTTTTGGCTAGCAGTTGCCTCTGGTTCAAAATATATTTTACATCTTTTTCTAGGAGGCAGAGCTGCTTCAGAGGTTTCAACATCCACCTTATTTAGTGCACTAGAGGCACTGACTCCCTCATCCTCACTCAGGGTTTCAACAAGAATAACTGAAGGAGTTGGGATATGTGTTTGTTGTTCTATGACAGGGGTTAGAACCTGTTGGTTTTCAGGCTCATTGTCATTTTCAATTGCCACTGGGGGCATTGGTGTGTGAGAGTCCAGATATGGCTGTGATACATCTAATAAAGCAAGATAATCTTCACTAAGTACTAGTGAAAGATCAAATCAAGAAGATTACCTACGTCAGGACTTACCCTTGGAGTGCCAGGGTGATAAGATCCTGCATTATCATCAATCACATCTTCATTAACAATTTCTATATCACTTGCTAATAGCTCATTTTCCATTGGAGCCTCTTCCTCTTTTTCTTCTTCTTCAACTTCAGTCTCAAGCTCAAGTGCAGCTTCAGGGTCCTCATCTATTGAATTTTCTTGTTCAGGGACCTCCTCTTGTTGTTCACCTGCTGTAGGAAATATAACACTTTTCATATATTCTGTTAGTCATGTTATATTCCCATTTGGATAATCATCCTTGTTTACTAGTTTGGCAATGATGCTACCACATATTTCAGTGCAAGATTCAAAATGACTTGCAGAGAAAGCATGCACTTCATCTTGAGTGAGTAGATCGTTGAGCACTAGTTATAGAAATCGAGAGTAATAACATTAAACATTGACTCTGATGATGTCTCTCTTTGCCTCATATCCCATGGCTTTAAGAATGTTTTTCATTATTAGTTTACCATAATTGATATTGTTAGAGATGGCATACCCAATATATTGAGTCATTTTGGGAATACTACTCCATCCACCCTTCTTTTTGGCAAAAACATGGTTCACTATATGAAAGAAAAAGTTCCATTTACGAGGAAGATTGTGCTTATACATCACTGTTAGGGTCAGTGGTCCATGGTGCGTAATGGAATTGAAGAAGTTGGCACGTTCAGAATCATCAGGCAAGGGACCAAAGTTTTCAGTGTTAAACTGTAAGATACGGTTTAAATCCTAATTCGTTACCCGAATATCTCTATTTTCTAAGGAAAATGTAAAAGCCAAATTATTAGCTTCTAATGTATCGACAGCTGTGTGATAACATACAAGTAGTGCATCAAGATTTAATTCTGGGCTTGCAGTTAAAGCGTGTCATACATTTGAGTGTTCACGTAGTAACCGAATTCAATTGCTATAGGGTTCAGCAACCGACTCTGGTTCTAGTGTGAGTGCACTATTTATTTTTAGTACGATAAATCGTCCAACCATTTTTAATTAATTAAAAATGAATAAATAATTTATTGTTTAAATAAGACAAATATTTTATAACTCTAATTTTAATAATTAATATTTTAATATTAATTTTATTTCGAGTTAAAATTAACTCAAATTCAAATCACCTCAGAAAAATATGAAAAAAATATATGATGCAATTGAGGTAATTTGCTATGTAAAATTAATTTTTAATCAATTTTAATCACTAAAAATTACTAGATCTAGATTTAGTCTTTTTTTTAAAAAAATTGAGTTTTTTGGATCTACAACAAATGAACAGATTTTTAAGTATGTCGTAGATCTTAAGAAATTAACGATGTGTGTATCGATTTTTAGTCACTTGTGAGAAATGAAAAATATTTGCTAAGTGAAGATGTTTATATAAATATAACATACAGTGATTAAATATTGACACATGATAAAATGACCGAAATGCCCTCTATCTTATGCTTAGACTCGACACATGCATTTACTTAGAAAATATTTTAAGTAAAACTATGATCCTCTTGAACTCATCGACAAAAAAAAACACGTGTCGATATTTACCCCATTGATAAAAAATTGACACTTATAAAAATAAAACTAATTAAGACCACTCATGTGTCGAGCCCATTTGCCCTGTGTAATAAAAGTTTGACACACATAGAAAATATTCTAAGTAGAAATACAAGTGTCGAAAATCTTACATTTAGAGAAAAATTGACACATGCGAGAATAGAATCTAAGTAAATCTTTAGTGTCAAATTTTCTCCCCTTATGTTGACCAGGTCAACACATGGTACTCAAATTTCGACACACACACAAAAACAACAAAAATAAAACAAAGTAAAATTACAAGTGTCGCAATTTTTGTTACCTTGTATAGCCAAAAAATCGACACACACTCAAATAATTCTATGTAATTATCTAAGTGTCGATTTTTGCTACCTCTGATTGACTAAGTCAACTAAAATAATATAAAAATTCAATGTTTAAGTAAAATTACCTAAATGTCGAATTTATATACCCTGAGCATTTTGTACTTATACAAAATACTCTATATTTTCAACTTGATAATATTCAAATAAACTAATAAAATCTTATTTAGAATAAATTCTAAATAAAATATTACCAAATTGATAATATAACAATTATTATAATAAATTATTTAATTAAAATATCATTGAATGATATTAATCAAATAAAATATTTAAATAATTATGCTGCTTATTTATATTAATAAATTTAATTTATGGAACAAATAAATCCTTTAATTGCTATTATCCATAATATAAATGAATTAACATAAATAAAATTAAATAAATATTCAAAATCTATTAAAATAGATGCAAGTATTTAAATAATTTTAATTCACACTTAATTAATTACCAAATAAATATATCAAGATGTAATTAGGGTAATTAATAAATTATTAATTAAAATACTGTTTTCTAGATGTTCAAATAAATTTACAAATTCTTTTAATATTGAAGATTAAATATCTATGAACTTATTAACACTAAATTGTAGATAAGATTTAAACATGTAACGTCCCAAGTTCACAGTCTAGTGAAGGTGACTTCATCCAGTAGTTTAGTGAAAATGTTTGTAATTTGTTGTTCTGTAGGTACAAAGTGTAACTCTACAATACCATTCATGACATGCTCTCTAATGAAATGATACCTGATATCAATGTGCTTGGTTCTCGAGTGTTGAACATGATTGTTTGTGATTGCTATGGCGTTTGTGTTGTCAGAGAATATAGGAATTTTGCTCAGCAACAGTCCATAGTCTTGAAGTTGGTTCCTTATCCATAATATTTGAGCACATCAGCTTCCAGCAGCAACATATTCAGCTTTAGCTGTTGACATTGCAACTGAGTGCTGCTTCTTGCTATACCAGCACACCAATCTTCTACCAATGAATTGACAACTCCTTGATGTACTCTTTCGATCAATCCTACAACCTACATAATCAGAATATGTATAGCCAACAAGGTCAAAACCTGTATCTTTAGGGTACTAAATTCCAAGGTTTGGACTTCCCTTAAGATACCTAAAAATACGTTTAACATCTATAAGATGTGATTCCTTAGTGTCATCTTGAAACCTAGCACACAAGCATGTAGCAAACATAATATTTCGTCTACTTGCAGTTAAATAAAGTAATAAGCCGATCATACCTCTGTAACTTGTGATATCTACCCTCTTACCAGGTTCATCTTTATCAAGCTTAGTGACAGTTACCATTGGGGTTTTAGCTGGAGATGCATCTTCAAGACCATACTTTTTCAAAAGATCTTTGATGTACTTGGTCTGGCAAATGAAGATTCCATCTTTCCTTCGGCTTACTTGGAGTCCAAGGAAGTAGTTCAGCTCACCCATCATGCTCATTTCATACATACTTTACATTAACTTAGCAAATCTACTACACAACTGATCATTAGTAGAACCAAACATAATGTCATCCACATATACTTGCACTAATATCATGTCATTTTTATGCATTTTATGAAACAGAGCCTTATCTATTACACCTCTAGTGAAACCATTTTCAAGTAAGAATACTGATAGAGTGTCATACCATGTTTGAGGTGTTTGCTTTAGGCCATAGAGTGCTTTGAAGAGAAAGTATACAAAATTGGCAAATTCTGGATCTTCAAACCCTGGGGGTTGTTCCACATATACTTCTTCCTCTAGTTCTCCAATTAGGAATGCACTCTTCATATCCATTTGATATACTTTGTAATTGGAATGTGCTGCGAATGCTAGAAACATCCTGATAGCTTCAAGCCTTGCTACTGGTGCATATGTTTCATTATAATCTATTCATTCTTCTTGGGAATAACCTTTAGCAATCAGTCTAGCTTTGTTCCTCGTACCAATGCCATCTTCATCCAGTTTATTTCTGAATACCCATACTTTCCGTCTTTCGAATTTTTTGAGTTCTTCTTGCATTGCAATAACCCAATCTGGATCTTCTAGTGGTTCTTCAACTTTCTTTGGCTCTATCTCAGAGAGAACAATAGAGAATAAACATTCATTCTGCGAAGCACGTCTAGTTTGAACTCCAGCATCTAGATCTCCTAGAATTAACTCAAAGGGGTGATCTTTACTCCAGACCCTATGTCTAGGAAGATTTGTTCTAGATGATTCAGCATGATTGTTATTATTGTGCTGAGTTCTATTAGTAGATCCTTCAGTTGCTCCCCCTGAGCTGCTACTGGGCTGAGAATGAGATTCTTTACCACTACTAGTAGTTTTTGTGAATCTTCCATTGTTTCCACTACTAGGGTCAGAATCATCATTGTTGTTATTCTCAATTGGTGCTTGATTTTCTATTGCAGCTTCAGGTTTTTCTTCACCTTCATCTGAGTTGAAAATTTTAAACTGCAGAGTTTCAGTGTCATCTATTCTTCGTAGACTTGGGAGCTTGAGATCATCGAAATTTACATTCATGATTTTAATGATCTTCTTGTGTTCAATCACATAAACCCTATGTGCTTTAGATTTCAGAGAGTAGCCAAGAAATATGCCTTCATGAGCTTTGGATTCAAACTTTCCAAGATGCTCATCATCTTTCAGTACAAAACACTTTGCTCCAAACACATGAAAGTACTTCAGTGTTAGTTTCTTGTTTTATCAACTCATATGGAGTCTTGTCCTGATCTTTATTAATCAGGGTATAATTCTGAGTATAGCAAGTTGTGTTGACTACTTCATCCCAAAAGTATAGAGGTAACTTACCTTCATTCAGCATTGTTCTTGTTGCTTCAACAAAAGTTCTGTTCTTCCTTTCTACTACTCCATTTTGTTGTGGAGTTATGGGCGCTGAATATTGTCTTGAAATTCCTTTCTTAATACAGAAGTCATTCAGGCTTACATTTCTGAATTATATTCTATTGTCAGACCTTATTTTCCTAACAGGCAAATCATCTTCTAACTCTATCTTCTTTATGTGATCAATAATTGTCTAAGGGGCTTCATCTTTTGAGGCTAGAAAAAAAAACTCACGTGTACTTTGAGTAGTCATCAACAATTACTAGTGAATATCTTTTCCTTGACATAGACATGACATTGACTGGGCCAAATAAATCCATATGCAGAAGTTGCAGTGGTTTAGTAATGTCTGATGAGTCATTGCTTTGGTGAGATGCTTTCTTTGACTTCCCATTTTCACATGCTTCCACAAACCTTCTTGACAGAATTCCATCTCAGGTAAACCTCTAACCAATTCCCTCTCAACTAAAGAGTTTATTTCCTTGGAGTTCAGGTGCGATAGTTTCTTATACAATAACCAACTATCCTCTATTGAAGATTTGCTGTAAAAATATTGAACTTCACATTTGCTTGCAGAGAATAAGTCAGTTACAAAAAGATTTCCCTTTCTCATTCCTTGAAGAGCAAGCTTCGCATCTTTCCTTATTTGGATTACACACATTTCCTTTTTAAAAGTTACTTTGTAGCCCTTGTCAGTGAACTGACTGATACTTAGGAGATTGTTCTTTAATCCATCTACAAGAGAGATATTTTCAATGATAACATTGTCAATTTCCAAATTACCAAATCTCGTTGTGAATCCCTTGTTGTTATCTCCAAAGGTTACTATTGGGCCAGCTTTCTCAATAACATCTGATAGCAGGGCTTTATCACCAGTCATATGCCTAGAACAGCCGCTGTCGAGAATCCACATGACACGCTTGTTCTTTGCTATACCCCGCAACCACATATTGATTACTTCTTTTTTGGCACCCAAATTTAATTGGGTCCAAGAGGCTTAGATGATTTAATAGTTTTAGCTGCAAAAATTTCCTTGTCCTTATCTTTCTCATTAACTGTGCCCTTACCCTTTGGTTTAGCCTTGATAGATGTGTCTTTAGGCTTAGGGACATGGGATTCCTTCCTAGACTTAGGAGGACTAGCAGTCTTTTTCCTAACATGCTTTCTATTCATGTTTACATATGTATTAATGCAAGTACTAGATGATGCATTCATCAAGTTTATGTATGCAGACATGATGTTGAAAGCACATGGCATACATCCTACTTTACCACATGGTTATGAGGGATATACATGGCAGGCATGGCATGCATACTAGGCATTTCAGTTTTTACTACTTTAATCTTTTTGTATGCATGCGTAAGATGTCTGGTAGAATTTTAGTTATTACAAACTTTCCTAGTAGCATTGGGAGAATATGTATAATCATTTTTCTTATTAATACATATCTTTCCATTACTGTTAGCTTTCTTCTTTTCATTCTTGTTGCCTATTTCAGTTTTAATCTATTTCTTAGGTTCTTCAATTTTTACAGATTTCTTAGGCAATTTCTATTTATCTTCTTCCTCTTTCTTTTTGTCCTCAACAAGGATTTCTTCTTTCACAGTGATATGTTTTTCATCTATGGGTTCGATGACAAACTTCTTGTATAAGGGCTTAGGGAATTTTTTAACATATATGAAATGTCTTGCTTCACAAAACTTTCCTTAGCAATTTATTCCTCATGTGTCTTTCCTACCTTCTTATCATAGTCAAATTGTATACCAGCTTTTTGACCTATGACCTTTTTATTTATTGCCTCCTTAACAAGATTAACAGATTTCTTATATGCTTGAAGTTTTAACTCTAACTCATAAATTTTATTCCTAAGTGCATTTTCTACTTCTTGGTTGAATTTGTCTCTATTCTGTAGATATTCTACCTTCTGTCTAAGATCTTCTAAATTAACACATGCAAGTTCTAGTTCTTCATTTCTAGCATCTAGCATTTTATTTTTTAGAACTAGTTTTACATTTTCTTCTTCTGAAGCTAGCATGCTTAAACATTTCAACACTAAGATCTTCTACAATTTTCTTATAATCATAATTAGGCATTTCAACTGTGAAAAGAAATGATACACTTGATGACTGAGGTGATACCTTTGAAGAGTCTGCTATAAGTGCAACATTTTCATATGTCTCTTCTTCATCATTATCAGAATCATCCCATCTTTTTCCCTCAGCTATATAAGTTCTGCCCTGATACTTTTTTACCAGTGCATTATACTTTTGTTTCAGTTCGTCATACGAATCCTTTCTTTCCTTTCCTTGCTTAGGCTTTCGACATTCTGTAGTAAAATGTTCAGGTTCATTGCAGTTGTAGCACTTAAACTTGCTACGGTCTATCATTCCAGTCTTGTAACCTCCTTTACTAAAAGACCCTAAAGATGAACCACCTCGGTTATTTTTTCTGTTGTTGGAACCACTATAACTTGAGTTACTCTTGAACTTGTACTTAGGGTTCCTCCTAAACCTGAGATTCTTAAATTTTCCTGCCATATAGGTCATTGTCTTGTTTTCTAACTGTTCAAGTTCTTCTATTGTGTAGAAGTCATCTTCATCACCTGCTTGAGCATTTTCTATAAATTCAGATTCTAGAATCTCTTCTTTCTCAATTACAGGCTTTTCTGTATTGGTCTCTATACTAGCAAAATCTTTAGCTACAAGTGTTGTAGTCTTCAACAAAGCTGTATTCTTGCTATCCACTGTCCCTGAACCATAAATGATTTGTCTTTGCTCCTGCTCCATTTCATGAGTTTTGAGCTTTCCATATAGAATTCCAATAGACATTTCATTAATGTCACTTCTCTCTCTTATTGCAGAGATTTTGTGTTCAATGTGCACTGGTAGTGTCAACATGAATTTCCTGTTGATCTCCTTACATGAGTAGGCCTTTCCGTGTAGAGACAAGTCATTCAGTAATTTATTGTATCTCTCAAAGACTTGAGTGATACTCTCTCCGAGTAGTGACTTGAATGCCTCGTACAGGGATGTAAGAATATCCAGTCTATTTTCCTTCGCCTCTGCAGTACCTTCCATTAGTAGATCAATAGTATCTCACATTTATTTGGCACTAGTGCAGTTGAGCACTTGATTCAACATTGTAGTGTTCAGTGAATCCATTAGGATACATTGAAGATGATTATCCCATAATACTCTTTCTTTGTCAGTGTTAATGTACTCTGAAGGCTCCTTTGGGGTAAATCCTTGAGGAATCCATTCTCCGTCATTTGAGACTGTTTCTTGTGTAAGCTTCTGAGGAACATAGGGTCCATTTTCCAAAATCCCCATGTATTGAGAATTAACTGATTTGATGAAAGTGGATATCTTCTTATTTCATAAAATGTATCCATTTTTGTCAACGTCTAGGATTTTGATACTACTAAGTTTTTGAGTACTCATGGTTACGAAGAATTTTAAATCTCAAGAAATAAATAATTTCGTAAAAATTAAAATCAATTCAAATAAAAATTAAATTTTGAGAAATAAATTTTTAATTCGAATTCTTGACGTTTAATAGCTTTTTAAAAATTAGTGGATTTAAAATATTGAAAAAAATCGAAATTAAATTTTCTTTAATGATAAAGAAATTTCAAGATAAATTTTTCTTGATCTAAAAATATACTTTTTTGAAAAACTATTTTTGGATCTTGATTTATAACTCAATCAACAAGCTCTGATACTAATTATTAGGTATAAACTATCGAAGAAGGGGGAGGGGGGTTGAATACGATATTGATAGTTTTTTGATTTGGTTCGTGTTAATAGATCTGTTCTTGGTAAGCAATAAATATAGCAGTTATGATTTTGAAACATGTGTCGACTTTGTCATACTCTAGCATGCCTTGGAATTAATTTCATCATCTAAGTTATGCAAGAGTTAAATTCCATGTAGTGTATGTGTCGAATTTGCTAACTCTCTAAGAACTACATGTGTCGAATTCTGTGCCCCATGAAGTCTTTGTCTCGACTTTGCTTCACCTAGTAGTCACATGTGTCGAATTGCTTTGACTATGAAGTTTATGTGTCTACTAATGTACACTCTACATTACCTTAGAATAATTTTCATCTATGTTCATACCATGTGTCGAATTCTTAAGCAATGTATAGGTTACTTAGGCACTTTTGACACCCGTTAGTCTATGTGTCGAATATCTTCAATGTACAAATGACTTAAACTATTTTAGACATCACAAAGCCATGTGTCGAATTCTTCTACCATGTGCAACTTGACTTGGTTTCTTTTGGATTGCATACTTGGCTTCTTTCAATTCTTCTTGTATACTGAATATGTTAATCAAATTCTTTGTGCTGACACTTAGTGCACTGGTCTTGTTCACAAGTGACTAACACTGCATTGATCTTCATACTCTCCATTAAATCAACTAACAAGATTGTTGTATTCCTTTATTGCTTCTAGTCTTCACTGAAATCTTCTGGCACTAACTGCTTCATCTTTAATACTTTCTGAAACACTGAATCACTTATTCTTCACTAAGACTTGATCATAGTAATGAACTTCTTTCAGCGATCTTCAATATTCCATCAGATATCTTGATACATGTAGTTGCCTGATCTTAATTGTAGATTCTTGTGATTACAATAATATTATTTATCAGTCATGTACTTTTAGTTGAGTTACAAATCCTCATTATGCTTAACACAAATTCTCGAATCCTTTTAACTCAAAGTTCTCAAATAGGTACTTTTAGAGTTCTCGAATCAATTTAAAGAGTTTTTCTTTAAAAGTACTTTATGCATTTCAGAGTTCTCGAACAGTTCAAATCGATTACAATTTTAGTCGAGTTGTCTAAATCATATATAAAGTAACATAGATCTTACAATTCATTTCTACACATATTCAAAAACTCAAGAAACCCTTGTCTCTCTACAGTTACATTCAATTTCTTCCAACTTTTCTAAAACTCTTTCGTTTCTTTTATTCTCTTTTACTCAATTGCATCATCTAGCTCAACTGTAAGCTACACCATCCCTGAAACAAACTTTCTGGCTATCTCACGTGATGCAGATGCCAATGACCAGTATAAATGCTTCACAAGGTTCCTACTTGATTCATAGTTGAAAGAACCTCTACTTTGCAATCCCACTCTCTACATGGACATTCTTAAGAAGAGATAACACTTGAAGATTGAGTCTCAAAGATTGTGTTTACCTGCAGGATACGAGATGTAAACATAAGTTTCAATGAGGATGACATGAATACATGTATGTCATTACCAACAAAGGACTTTGACTCAGACCCCACCAACTCAGACATAATATAATTTCTTGAATTCATTAAGTATGCTGATAAGAACATCAAGATTGAAAAAGTAATGAAGAAGTACGTAAGGAAAGAAAGGTCTTTTGTTTTTTACACTCTTGTTCGAGTTTTCACCTTCATGAAGAATGGCTTTGATCAACTCAGCTTGATAGCCTTGAAGCTTGGGCACTCTCTGGCCTACAACACCAAACTCAATGTTGGGAGACTGATTCTTGGGAAGCTTGACATTAGACTACGAAAGAGAGGTAATGAAATATTCTTTCCTCAATTTATTTAATCGTTACTCAAATATAAAAATGATAAATTGATTGAATTGTTTGAATGGACAAAAATAAAATTGGATATTATAAATCCATGTCAAAGAATATCTTTGCATCATTGGAAATAGAAGCACAGTGTGTAACTCTCTTCAAATTATTCCACACATGATTATTTTATTTGATAGTTATCCACATGTGAAGCCTAAATTTCATGCTCTTGACATAGTAAAAATTCCCAAGGTAGATGAAGAAGAAACTCTACCTAACCCAGGGAATTCTTACCCAACTGTAGAACCTTCCTTGAATACTTTAGATGTTAGTGAGCCAACCTCTACATCCTCCCAACAGGATGTAGTTGAAAAGAAGAAGAAGAAGAAGCTATCTGTTAAGAGAAAATTAGATTTAGTGGTGTAAGAAGATGAGTCACCAGTGGTTGCTTTGACCAGGAGAAAGAAAAAGAAAAGCACCACAATAGACCACTCTATGTACTCCCAAAAGGATGCAGAGATTACAAAAGGAATAAAATTGTTACTAGATGCATTCTCTCAACTGAATTTATCTATTGAAATTGGGAGAGAGCCCACTCCACCTTGTACAGAGTCTGCACCATTGCAGGAATTCACTCCTGTCAATGAAGAAGTTTTAGTAGAAAAGGAAACACAGAATGCATAGTTAGGAACTTCTATTGAAACTTCCCCATTTTCTCAGGGGGAGTTGCCAACACTCAAATCTACTATTCCAACTTCTTCTAATTCTAATATTTCTTCTCAACCAATTGTGTCTAGCCAAGCACAAATGGTTGTTCATCATCAGGAATCCACTTCTCCTAGTGAGCCAAATTCAAGTGACATAGTGCATGACACTATGCTCACCACTCAGGACATACATTTAGATGGTTAGGGAATACATGCTAAGACATATCCTGATGACACCATCAAAGTCAGAGAGGCTTCAGGAGTTTTTACTTCAGACTATGTGGTGGCTGAAGATGCAAAAATTCCCTTTGATCTCATTAATGAGTCATTGGAGCACCAGGTGTCTTCATAGACATTGGGAAATCTAGGGGACCTCCACACCATGCAAATGGCATCCCCTAGACACTCTTCAGTCATTCAAAGACTGTCTCCTAGGATGAAATCACCAATCCATCCAGTGTCTAAAGACTCATCTGAGCAATTGGATGAAGAAATAGATACTGAGGGGACCACTGTAACAAATGACCCTAGCTCTCACTTTATGTCACAATGGCTGAAACCTGTGCACTATGACAGGGATTCAGGACCATCTAATGATGGGTTCTTATCTGAAGAAAAATTAACAGAATTATATGGTGATCAATTAGATGGTTTTTATCATATTGCTCAACAACTTCTCACATCTCATCTACCCAACAAGGACTATGCTAAAATAATGTTGGAGTATGCTAGAGACCATGAAGAAATCAAAGATAAAAATTCTCATATGGCTGAAGATGAAGAGGGTAATATAGATGCTTGGTTGGATAATGAAAACACTATAAGCATGAAGGAGATACTGTAGTGGATGAGGGAAAAATACTTAACCTCTATTGGCTCATGTGAGAAGGTCTTCACTCCAACTGCCATCTATGATTCCATACATGAAAAAATCAAAGTCCAACTTCAATCAAATCATTATCTTGTAAGGGGTTTCTAATCAGAACTTGTAGAGCATATAACTAAAATGGAAGAATTCTTGAAAGAAATTGAAGATAAATTAAAGCCTGGTAGTCTTTATGCTCATGCAACCTCTAAATCGGATTCTTCATTGTCAAGGCATAGGGTTAAAGATATGAATGATAAATTGGAGAAGATAGAAAACATTCAAATAAATGATTGATGTTCAAACAGAAGCTCGGCAAAAACAGGCCAAAATCAACAACATGGTTGAGGTTCTCTACAAAAATAGGCATGCATACAGGCTGCCTGAAGATGTTCCAATTCATGGCCTGACTTCATTGCAAGTAGATCTCTTCTATCAATCCAAAGCCAGGGCAGAAAAGGATGAAGTTGTCACCTTGTCTAAACTCAAATAGAAAGTGGATACATTGACAGAAGTTCAATCTACTCTCTCAACCACAGTTTCAAAAGTGGTGCTACTATTGCTTCTTTCAAGAAAGAATTTGATATCTCTAGCTCCACTCAAGGCACTAAACTTCAATAAATCTCTACTCAACTTGTCTCAATTCAAACTCTACTCTCAACAATGATTGTGTCTAGCCAAGCACCTCAGGTTCAAGTTCCCACCCAACTCCAGCCAACTCATTTTTCATTTCTACCCAGGAACCAAGATATCAACCCTAAGGGGGAGAAGACAATGTAGGAGATTGAAAGGCAAAGGGATAAGATAGAAGCTGAAAGGCAAAAAGCTGTTATGGCAATATTAAGGGAGGAGGCCAAGAAGCCATTTGCAGAAAAAGAGTTCATGCTAAATTTGAAAGCAACAAAGGCAAATGTAAAGGATAATCATTGGAACTACAGGAAAATGCTACAAAACGGTATCTAAATGGTGAGAGGTGTGAAGATACAAGTAAATGGTGAAGAGGTCAAAGTGCTAGTAGTGCAGATGAAATATGGCTATTACAAGGTATCTTTAGCACTGTTTCATGGACTTTCATATACAGAACTAGAGTGTCTGTAGAAAGCAATAGAGAATGTGATAAAGGAAGACAATGAATTGAAAAACATGTTAGGCTTCTTGCTGCCCAAAGTACTTCCTGAAGCCTACTGCAACCCTGATGGGATTCTCTACATGACCAAGTCAAACACACTCTCTCACTTCAGAATTCCTCAGCATTTAAATCCTGATAACAGAAGCCAAATTATAAGTCTCTTAGATCTTTTAAAGAAAAAGCCAGTCAATAGAGAAGAAGTCAAGTTGATCATGGAAAAATTAAGAAAATTCATCAATAGTCAAGTGTCAACTTTTGAAAATGATGAGTTGAAGAAGAAAAGAAAGGATGATGAAGACAAGGGACAGTGAAAAGAAGACAAGAAACCAGATTCCAAGAGTAATAAGGATGGAAAGAAAGATGATGAGAAGAAGGAAAGTGATGGTGAGAAAAAGAGAGATGAATCAAGCAAAGAAAAGACATATGAAAGGAAGAAATCATCCAAACAACAAGTTGTTGGTGTTCATACTAGTACACCTACCAAAATTCAGGATATTAATATGGCTCCAACAGTTTCTGAAACTGCTATGAACCCAAAATCCAAATCACCAAGAAGACATCTTATAAGGTGACTGCCCATAGAGTGATAAGGAAGGAAGTAAAAAAGAATCAACTCAAGAAATTGAAGCCATGTCAACATATCAAGATCAACTCTACTACAAGAACAAGATTCAAGAAATCTACTAGTTCATTGATAGTTAGATATCCTAAATGGAGAAAGCAACTCATTGTTCCTGACAAAGGTCTACAAGTTAAACCTATCCAAGAAATTGCTGAAGTTAATAAAGTAAAGATCAAACAATGTAAGGCATATAGATTTAACAAGGTTGAAATCAGGGACAAGAGAATGTTTGTGACCACTGTTGATGGGGAAGAAAGAGCCTTCCATCATGACAACTCAAATTCAACCATCCATGACATTAAAAGAGTGATCAGTCTTTTTAACAAGAGGTGCATGATAGATAAATTGAAAATGATAGAAGTGGCTGAGTAATTGGCCAGGAAGTATCAAAAGAAAATTGATAAAGTCAAGTACTTGGAGGAGATGGTGAAAAAGAAGAAGAAGGAAGATGAGGAAATAGAAAGATTGTCTGAAGAGCTGAGAAGACATGGAAAGTGCAGAGTATTCAAAGATCCTGACAGAGTTGAGTTCAAACTCAGAAATGGGGTCACATCTAAGATTAGACTCAAGTTTGTCAGTGATTATCCAATTTAAACTCTCCAAATTGTTGTTGATATGCTAAAGGATGCAATCCTAATTGAAGAGATCATGGCCAGATTATAAATTCTCAATGCAATCAAAGAGATAAATGAAATGTAAGAGAAAGAGAAGAAAGCAAAGTATGATATCTTCATGCAACAACAGTGACAACTACACCAACAATAATAACTAGGCTTGATATCTTGTTATTAATTTGTAAACTATCTTTATCCAAATTGGGGGAGATTTTGGATCATATCAAGCCTACTAGATAGTATTTTCTTGTCTACTATGTAAACTTATACTATCTTATAATAGGTTATGACTTGGTTTGTTTTAAATGTAATTTCTACAGTTAGAAGTGATCTTTAAGTTGTAATCTAGACTGTAGTTAAAGCTTCAAATAATGCTGGTAGAAGATTCAAGTCATGAATCATGCATCAGTAAGAATAAGGCTGGAGAAATAAGGATTCAAGTTGAAGAAAGTTTCTAAGGCAAAATGTCTACCATTCGAGAAGTCTCACCATTTGAGAAGTATGAGCATATACTGAAATTTTCTCTAAATCACAGATTTGAGAAGTGAAGAAAATGATCATTCGAGAAGTGAAGAAAATGATCATTCGAGAAGTGAAGAAAATGATAATTCGAGAAGTAAAGAAAGTGATCAATTCGAGAAGTTCAGTATGGAAACAATTCGAGAAGTCAAGATATGTATCATTCGAGAAGTCAGGTTATGTCTCATTCGAGAAGTGTAAAAGATGGATCATTCGAGAAGTCTCAATCATTCGAGAAGTGACAAAGCTTGAAAAGTTCGAGAAGTCCAAGTACATAACATTACATTGAATTATTTACAGAGAACTCGAATGAATTAAATGGCTGATTTCAAGGAAGATTGTAGAAGCAACAGACAAGATTGTGCAACACTTTTCTATTTAGGATCAGTCAAACCTGAATAGATGGTGACAAATCTATAATGAAACTAGGAGAAACAAGCAAGACAGAAGCTGTGTGCAAATGTAAAGAACTGTCAAGTCTGAAGACTGAGCTAGAAATGGAATGAAGTGTTTTGTAAAGTTTCATTTGTACTATTCCAGTTTTAGCTAACACTGTCTGCAAAAGTATGTGGAGTTAAAAAGACATGTTGTCTATATAGAAAAGAGTGTGCTTTGCAGTATAGAGGAGTGTGAATGTGAAAAATATTGTACTGTTCATATCCTTGTTTCTTTCTAGAACAAGAAGCTGAGATTTAAGTTTAAATCTCAGATTGTAGCAAACAGAAATCTAATATATATTAGATTGAAAGTTTACATTGTGTGTTGTGTAATTGTTTCTTTAATTCCACATTTCTTTATTACCAACACATTGTATAAACTAGCTATATTTGTAAACCACTCAAGAAAAAATTTGAAGTAATCATTCACCCCCCCGCCTGATTAAATTTTTCTTAAACTCATACCTAACAGCTCTATTTCAGCTTGGGATTGAACCTATGTGTTTTCAGGTCCATAGTCAATATCCTGAAGTGCAGGACCACAATCATAGTCTGCCACAGATATATTTAAAGGTAAAAAATTAGGAATTAAGGTTTGAGATATTACCTGACCACAATAATAGTCTGTCACAGATATATTTAAAGGTAAGAAATTAGACACTAAGGTTTGAGATATTACCTGAGTTACATGTGCCTCTTGTTCTGCAAGTTTAACAGCTTCAGGTAGTAACTACTCTGGTTCTGTTTCTTGAACTGGCTCTTGCTCTAGCTGTTCAGGTTGAGCTTGTGTAGGATTTGCAATCTGATTTAAGATTACTGGTGAGATTACGAAGCTGTATGAATAGTAATCGTGATAACTCAACATCTAGAACAGGACATGTAAATAATACCACGTCTACACAGAAATCAGGAAGAAATGAAGATAACGCAAATACAATGAATCAAGACATTAGAAGAAGTTTTGAATTCTACTAAAGGTCACTGAAAGAAGTTCATTAATATGTTCATGCCTCATTGAAGAATAATGTGTAAAGACCTTCAGAGTTTCAGAAGTATTGAAGATTCAGTATAAAAGTGTCACTAGAAGATTTCAGTGTATTAACATTGATTGGAGATATACATTGTTTAAGCATAGGAATCTAGAAGAATTGAAGATAGGGTAAAGACAAAGGTTAAAGAAGACAGTTGCAGTCTTGAAGTTATACTCACTGAAAGAATTTCTTTTATATGTTCAAGTGTTAGTGAAGAACAGAGAATGAAATATTCAAGATTGCAGTAGTAATGAACACATTGTCTAAGTACCAGAAAAGATTCTAGTGAAAGTACAATGTTTATTGACAGTTAGTGTTCGAAATAATAAAGAACTGCTACATTCCTCTCAATTGATTTAAATGAGAATATGAAGATCAAGATCAGTGTTAGTCACTTGTGAACCAGACCAGTACACTAAGTGTTAACACAAAGGATTTGGTTAACATATTCATTGTACAAGAAGAATTGATAAGAAGCCAAGTATGCAAGGATTTAATAGAAGTTGAAATTACTCCAAGTCATTATACAAGGTGGAAAAAATAGACACCTAGTAACACTATGTGAAGAAATTCGACACATAGCCATACAAGGAAGACATAATTCGACACATGCCTTCAAGATGCCAAAAGAAACTAAGCCATGTATCTAGGTAAAGAATATCGACACCTAGGTATACATGGAAGACAAATTCGACTCCTAAGTTTCTTTGTTTCAAAAGAAATAATCTAAGGCATATTCAAGGTAATAGAAATTGGCACCTAAGTCATACATGGTAAGAAATTCGACACATAAGCTATACAAGAGGGGAAGAATTCGATACCTACTTAAAAGTGACTAATGGAAGTATACAAGGCTATATAATTCGACACTCACTCTCTATGTAAGGATGGATTATTTTCTAAGTCCCCATTACAAGGAAACACACTTCGACTCCTAGAAAATATCCACGGGAACCTCAAAGTCAACTTAGGTCCACATACAGAGAGAAGTTGTCGACACTTAGAAAGCTGTTCAATTATTGTAAAGCCTACACAATATAAACAAATGAATCTAATTCATTTGGTGAATACACACAATACAGAGAGAGATACAGACAGAAACTGAAGCTGGAGAAGAAGAGATACAAAGCCATACACATACCTTCTTCACCAGAGTTTTATAATCTAGTCGGTTCATTATGTTGTAAATATATACGACTATTATAAAACACTGTTTGTTAGATTGATTTTCTTTTGTACATTCATAGATCTATACATTGTAATAGGAATCAGTAAGATCTCTTTGTTGTAGCGAAGAATTAATTTGTTCTTCGGAAACTGGTTCTTTAAAACCGGGTGTAGCACCCCTTTGGGTTTATATACGAAATATATATTCCCCGAAACTTGTCTCATTTATTTACTTGCTAATTTTTTAGATCTTAACTGTTTATTCATAAAAAGAGAAAATCAATAAGCTAGTCTCTTAAACACTACAAGGACTCGAACCCTCAACAAAAGCAATAATTTAATTATCCGTAAATTCCGCAAAAAAAATTAAATTGTTGTAAGTATCGTATTCAACCCCTTTCTACGATACTTCTGGGACCTAACAAAGATATTAGCCATGTATTGAGTCGTTACAATGGCTACCCCTGGAAATTTGTTCTGATTTTTGAGCCTTGAAGATGTGTGATGTTCTAAAATATTAAAATCGGAATTGGTCGGTGAAGATACCTTCTGATTAATGTAATTATTAATCAGGTGATCACTAATTAATCGAATTGATTAATTGGAAGTAATTTAATTTAACTTAATACATAATAATATATAATTATTAAACACCATCAAATTATAATAAAATTTATAAAAAAAAACATATACCATATATCATTAGTCCATATGTATTCAGGTGTTAAAATTTACAAAAAATCCTCTTTATCATCGGTATTTAAGTGGTTTATAAATAATAGTCATTATTTAATAATATTATAATATATATATATATATATATATATATATATATATATATAATTATTAAGAATGTGAGATAGTCATACAACTTATATTTATCATAAATTTGTAATATATATATATATATATTGATTATTAAATTCTTTAAATTTTTTTAAATGTATTATTTTGACCGATTTTTGACAATTCGAACCGATTTTCGTAAAAAAATAAACACGAAGTACAGAAATTTTAGACAGTTTCTTTACAAAAATTTTATACAGATTTTCCCTTGTTAGAGAGTGTGATGTAATAATGGGTTCTGGGGTTTGACTTGTTAATTTGCAAGGCACAGTGAAAAGTAAGCGTTGATTGAAGCAAGTTGTTATTGCAGAAAAGAAAGGGAATGATGAATGAGATGGGTGGACTGTGCTGTTGAAAAGTATACTAAGAAGGAAAATGATGGTTGCAAGAAAAGAGGACCCCCAATGAGAACATCTACCAACAATATTAACTAATCATAAAGCTTTCAACTTTGTAGAATTACAACAAGAAAGAAACATTTCAATTCTAAAAGAACATTTCCACATCAAGTTGCCTCCTTTTATTAGAAAAAGATCAAGAAAATATTGTGCGAGGGAGGATTAGTGAAAGATAACAAAGATTGATGAGATGGGTAATTGCTTGAAATCTTCAAAAAGTGCTAGCACAGGCACAGGTCCAATTTCAAACATAAATTCAAATCCTAGTACCACCCCAAGTACTAGACCTTCCACTACAACTTCTGGTTTGTATCTATCTCTTTGTATCTATCTCTTGTCTTTACTTTTTTGTTTTTTGGGTTGATTCTTTTTTTTTTTTTATGTTTTTTTAATATATCATACCCATAATTTGATTTTTTTGTAGCACACACATTTGATTTTCTCTGTAGTTTTAGAGTAATGGTTGTTTCGGTTTGTGCTTGATGGTTTAATACTTTCGGGCAATTCGACTCCAAGGCCAATTGTTGTATAAGTTGAGTAAAATATTTGCTAAATTTTGGTGTGTTATTTTTAGGGACATTTTATAGCAATAGCCGTGGCTTCTCAGTTACAAGTAGCAGTGCAGGTGGGCAGAGCCAAAGCCAATTTTCTGCTGCAGCAAACGGCGACAATGAGACTTCTTTATTTGGAGGATTACTGCCTACCCCGGGTCTCAAGGTTTATAGTTTTTCTGATATGAAAAATGCTACTAAAAGTTTTAAACCTGATACAGTGTTAGGTGTGGGAGGTTTCGGGACTGTTTATAAGGGTTGGGTGGATGAGAAGACCCTTGCTCCATCTAAATTTGGCACAGGAATGATGGTTGCTATAAAGAAATTGAATCACGAAAGTGTGCAAGGGTTTCAAGAATGGCAGGTAAGATTTTGTGGTAATTTGTTTAGCAGCAAAACACTACTTTGTGGTATGAATTGGGTTTTAATTTTTGTTTTATAAAAAATGTTGGTCTTTGTTTAATTAAGTCTGTAGGGGTAATGTTCAGGCTATCGAGCATCACATTTTGGTTGGAATAAGTTTAGGATTCGACACTTAGGTTTACTTCAGAGCTCAACTGCAAGACTTAAGTATGGATAACTGTGTAATGTGAAATGGTTTATAGTCTTAGAACTTTCCAATGACAGAAATGTGTTGCAGTTTTAACTGAATGTAAAAATGTATGTTCGTGTGGTCTTCTTTGAAATGTTTCAACGTTGCGGATTAGTTATCATACTAGTTAAAGAAACCCCTGTCAGAAAATGACTAAACATGTCAAAAAGCTGATGATTCTTCTGAGTATGATGAACAGGAAGTTATGATAGTGCTACATTTGTGTCTGGCTAGAAGTGGATCTGTAGTCTCATAATTTTCAGACGACACCTGAGGATATTGACCAAATTGTAAGTTGTGGGACGGCTACAATACGGCAATAGAAAGGGGATGTACTTTTCTGGGAAATAATCTAAAGTCACGCTTGTTGCTTGAGTTTTCTTAAAGGGAGTTGGAGCTATATTAGTGAAATATAAGGATTAGCTATTAAAATTTGGCTACAGACTTGACTTTCCTACTAGGCTTGGCATAATAGACATCACTGAAATTTCACAATATTCATCATTTATAGGACTTGTAGTAGTAGTTGACATGATTAACTATAATTTTTTTATCAAAACGGCTGCAATAGTTGCTAGGTGGACCATTACAGCCTTGCACTTGCAATTTACTGTTGCATAGGACTAACCTCGAGCCAAAGAGCAAGTGATATGAAGTTAGTTATAAGGGCTCTGGTGCATGTTTGGAGTACAAGTCTGAGTCCAGAATCCAGATTAGAGTTATGGGTATTAGTTTCTCTAGATAGGTGAAACACAGCTAAAAGGTGATTAATATTTAGATATGGACATGTACACAAAAGAAAATGAAAAGGTTGATTCTTCAACTACATTTTCAACAAAAAAAATCGTAGAAGTTTTGCATTCTTGTGCAGTGAATATTTGTCCTTCCCTTATCTTTTTCTTTTGCGTTGTGTTATTTTTTCCCTGTTAGTCATCGATTCATTTGCCAAACCTCACATCGTTGTCATAGTGTCCAGGCATGATGCTAATACTGATCCCTATCTGAATAATTTCATGTGTCATGAAAACCAAATCCGTCATCCAAATATAATTTTGTATTAAGATGATTTTAGAAAGAAAAACATTGAAAAGATTGTAGACTCTTGAGATTCTTTGGTTAATCAGTGATATCATCAATTATCTTTTGTTATGTAACCCGCACTTGCTCATCATTTATTTACATTATTTACATATGCAACTACAATGATGCTTGGTCTTTCTATGCTTAAATAATGACACATCTTGTTTACCAACTGCGTGGTTGCTTCATTTGAAATGCAGTCAGAAGTGAACTTTTTAGGAACACTTTCTCATCCTAACTTGGTTAAGCTATTGGGATACTGCTGGGAGGATCAAGACCTTTTACTTGTTTATGAGTTTATGCAGAGAGGGAGCTTGGAAAACCATCTCTTTAGAAGTAAGAACTTGAAAAGAAATAGAAATGAAGCAAGATAATATTGCTCATTGAATCCTTGGTGATAAATTTTTTTACTTGCTGGATTATGTTGTTCAGGGAGTTCTTCTATTGAACCACTTTCATGGGACAAACGACTAAAAATAGCAATCGGGGCTGCACGAGGACTATCTTTCTTGCATAATTCCGAAAAGAAAATCATTTACAGGGACTTTAAGGCCTCTAACATACTGCTTGATGGGGTGAGATTTAGGATAATTATATCTTTTGTATTTAACATATACAGTAAAATTTGAGAGAATTCATCGAGGATTAAGATATTAGATCGAAAAGGTCAGAGATGGAAACAAAAAGTAGAAATAGCTCTTACATCAGATTACGGATGCCATATTTCTTCTTTCTGAACTCTTTACTTCTACCCGTATTACACTTTTTATTGTTTTTATTGATCAGTATAAATGATTACTACGAGATGCAATCTGCATATTTGAGGCCTAGTAAGGCAACACTATGAATTTGTGGCTTTTTTTAGTAGTTTTGCTCTCCTAATTTGGTCCTTTTCAAAATGTATAATCTAAAGAGTTCCATTCTGTTATGCACACATAAATACACACATGCATGTATATATTATCTTATTTCTTCTACTTGTTCTTTCTTAAATATTTCATTTTCTTCTCGTATTGATTTTTTAGGCTACTGAAAAAAAATACTCTTAAAAGTCTAGAGAGTTATCTACACTGGTTTTCTTATCAACAATTTTAAACCACAACTATGTTGAAGAAACCAAATTGTCCCTTCTGCATCTTACCAGTGGATTGCCTGCAAGAAAATCTACCAGTTCCCAGTGATTCTGAAAGCCATTTATTTTTATCTTTGACAGGACTACAATCCAAAAATATCAGACTTCGGCTTGGCAAAATTGGGTCCGGACGGTGGAGAATCACACGTCACAACTCGAGTCATGGGAACCTATGGTTATGCTGCTCCGGAATATGTTGCAACGGGTGAGTGCTTAATGATTGATTTTAAAGTATATAAAGACACTTTGCACAAATGGTAACCAAACATAGGAAAGACAAGGAGAGTGATTATTTCAAGATTCCCATATTTGCAAGTTCCATTTCAAGTGAAAGCCAAGGCAACTACCAGTTTTCCTTGGATATTTTCATGACCAAGATGGTAAGAAAACCGGAAAAGGAAAGAGGGATCTAATGATTTTTGTATTCCATATTTTCTCGACTTAAAAAACTAGGAATAGAATTTTTGTTCTCAATTTGGATATGCCACAATTGACAGGTCATTTATATGTGAAGAGCGATGTCTATGGATTTGGGGTTGTGCTGCTTGAGATGTTAACAGGCTTACGAGCACTTGACATGAAACGTCCAATTAGTCAGCAGAATTTAATAAATTGGGGGAAGCCCTTTCTCTCACAGAAAAGGAAGCTCAAAACCATCATGGATGCACGTATACAAGGACAATATTCAACAAAAGCAGCAGTACAAGCTGCTCAGCTGACACTAAAATGCTTGGAAACTGATATGAAAAAGCGCCCCTCCATGAAAGAAGTTGTTGATGTTTTGGAACAGATAGACTCCATGACAGAAAAACCTAGGGAAATCAGAAGCAGCTCTGCTCATTCTGCTATGAACCGACATCGTTTTCAGCATCAGCCTAGGTCATTCTGACTCGACGACACTGCCACTCGCAAGGTTGTAATCATCTACCCGAATCACTGAAATCAAAGTGGCTACTAGATGGCAGTAGGAAAAGTGTGAGCATATAGTTGAGTTCTAGTTATGACCTCTAGTTAATTTATGTGATTTTCTGGAAGTTGGTATAATTATTTTTTTGTCCCAGTTTGTAATTTCCATTATCAAATTGTTTACACGAAAACACTCCAAAGTTACCTGAAGGTAAACAATTCAAGTACTACAACTCAGTCAGAACTGGTGTAATTTTGCTTTATTAAATTGATGTCCAATACTATAACTCAGTCGGGCCTGCCCAATGAAGCAGTGACCGAGCTCAGAGCAAGTGAAGTGGACGCCCAAGTCCACTTTCACTTTAACTTTAATGGGTCTTTTAAAAAGAGGCCAACTAACTCCAATGAAAAACAAATCTAATTTTTAGTAGGTCCTACTTAATTATCTTTAACCAATTTATATGTTATATTTAATTAATAATATAATTTTGATATAACTTTTTTATTTTTAATAAAATGATTAAAAAAATTAAATTAAGATTAAAAATAAAACATAACTTGTAAATTAAATGCATTACATAATTAAAAAAAATTACATAACGTTATTGCTCAGCCCATTGCAATGCAGGAGACATACGATACATATAAAATATCTAAAAATAAATACACACAAGTAGTAGTTGGCCAGCCCGTGGGTTTGGTCAACTTTTTTCATTTAGAGCATCCGCAGCAGTGCAAAATTAGCTGCCCACTTTCCACATTCGGAAGAGTAAAGAGGACTTGAGCAAAAAAATAGTGGGCACATGCGTTGTACAGCAGCTACAAAACAGGGCAGTGGACACCAAAGTGGCCTTGGCCAACTGAACTGGCACAACTTCCAAAACGCACGTTGTCACTTACTTTTTTCTTTTATCAGCTTTTATCATGTAAAATGTTACCGTTTGATTTAAATTATAAATGTAGTCGTTGTTATAACAACGGTTAAATTTATATACCAGTTATCATTTTTAGCCTCTATAAATAGTAAATCAGCTTGATTCATTTCATACTTCATCTTTCTAAACAGCAACATATTTTTTTTTCTCTCAACAGATTTTCTATTCCCAAATTATGAATCACAATAATTCTCAACCTCCAAATTCACAAAATTCAAACCCCAATCCTCAAGCACCAAATTTAAAATTTTCATTTCAATATCCAAATCCATATTTTCCATTTGTTCAAAACGCTAACATGGAAAATACTCAATTTTTGAACCCACAAAATCGAAATTTCAATTCACAAGTTCCTAATCCTTTATTTCCATTTTCAAATAATTTATTTCCATTTACTCAAAATTCTCAAATGTATCCTTACCCATATAGCCAAATTTTTTTAATTTTATGTCATTTATTTGAGTTTATGAAAAAAATTATCTTTAAATTTATGTAAGTTAAATTAAATCATATTTTATTAGTTTTAAATATTTACTAACCAAAATAATATAACTTAATTATATGTAAAAGTAAATGAACTTGTGGGACATAGAAAAAGTAAATATTAGAAAAGAAAGTGGACATTCCCCGTTGGACTGCCTTGGCCAACTATTACTGCCGCCCAACCTCGACTTGTTGTCATTTCGGTGGGGTCCAAAAACAGTACTATTCGGACATACAAACCATATTACCGCTGCGGATGCTCTTACTCCCATGCACGCAGGTCAGTCAACTTTGTCTCTCTCTCTCTCTCCTCCGTGACAAAACTCGAACGAGTACTGCACTTCTCTAATGGTTGGATATCTTCTTATGAATCTAGTTTTATTAAAATTATTCTGATGAGAGAATAAGTTAATTTATATAATAAATTTTATTTTTATAAGACTTATAATTAAAATTAATTAATATTTACTAATTAGATACCTAACTAAAAAATAAATAATAATAAAAATTCTAATTAAAAAGTAAGTAATATCTATATTCTGTTATTATAACCAAATAAGAGAACTTTTTGTCATCTTGGTTATCTTAGATGAATCGTAAAAAAATTCTAACAGTTCAATATTTAATTATATCTAACTGTTGTTATATTTATTAAAAATTATATCATAAATATAATAATTGATTAAATATTAAGAATAATCTACCGACTAAAACACATGTCATATCAATCCCCTAACTACACACTCCTAAATAAAATACATAAATATTATATTTATTTAAATACAAATAAAGTATATGAATAATTACAAAATTTAAATTATTATTATAAAAATAAAATATACCTATACTATATTATTAAAGCCGAAAAATTAAAAGTTCGGTAATCGGTGGTCCTTGGTCGGTATTCGAGTCATGATGGAGATAGAAAATAACCCTAAAGACACAATTAATGTAACATTAATTAGACCTGTTTTGGTCCAAAAGGGAGACTCATTTAATAAGGTCCGAAATTGTAACGCCTGTAGAAATTATATTATTATTTATAAAAATCTTGTACTAATTTGATGTGTCATATTTATTCGAACTTATGTGGACTCTGTTTTGGTGATTTTGTGAGTTGTGGTAAATGCTTGTATATGCCTATGTGTTTAAATGTAACTATAAGTACTCTTATTGAGTTTTTAAAGCTGTTTTATTGCACTGTTTAATTTTTATAAAAACTTTGGAGCCTCCAAAAATCATGAAATATTCTCTAAAGTGTTCTATAAGTATTTAGAGACGTTTTAAAAATACAATTTTATTTTTTTAGATCTCCAACAATTTGTAATGATTTTTCAATCTCTATTTTCATTTAAAATGTGTTATCTTCGAAAAATCATATTTAATTATTCGTTCGTCCAAAAATTATTTTAAAAATATGTACGAGCTTTTAAAATCATGATATTTATTAATATTATTCACTGTTGAATCGTTGATGCATTACTCAGAAACCCTGAATTCTGTCACATTCATAATTGTTACTGTTCGCTTATGGTTACTTGCTCAGCATTGTTAGCTCATTCTTGCTTTTATTCTCCTAACCCTTTTTCAGCTAATAAGAACTATGATTCGCCTTTGGAGGACAGCTAGGAAGAATTGCCGTCGTGATTTCCCTAGAGGTGTCGGTACCACATGGGCTGCTCAGGTAGAAGTTTGATGATCAGGGTTAGGAAATGAACAAGTGTTTTGGATTAAGCTTTTGTAGTTTGGTGTAAACTGAAATTTGGGTATGTAATATAAATTTTATTGCAACTTAAATTGGTTAGTTAAATTGCTTATTTCATACCATCACCTATTTACGATCCCTGTTTGTATAGTGGGGTCATATGCTTTATATTTTATTAAAATCTACTAAGTTATTTGCATCTAGATATTTAATGACTCCCCGATCTAGACCCCGGATTGGGAGGGCTTCACAAAAATCCTAATGATTAAATAAATTCATAATTAATTAATTAGCTAAATATACGGCTAATTAATTATGTCAAACAAGGAAACTTGTTCAAAGAGTAGCCCCCAAATCACTTCCAACGATAAGGAAACATATTCGTACATGGAAATTACTTCTATCACAAGAAGGATCCAGAATCCTTCAAGGAGATGCCTTGTTCGCTAAGGTTCCTAACCCTATTATAATTCTTAGACTTCCTACGTCTATATAAAGGGTCTAACCCATTATTCTTAGAACTATGTTCTGGCTTGATTCTCATACGAACTGAGATACGTAGGCATCTTGGGAGGACATAATTAAGTCACAAAACACAAACGCATCCATTAAAGCTCGATAAGCTCCGACATACATCACAATTAATAAATCATAGTTTTTAATCCATAACATATGACGCCCACTGTGCGGCGAAAACATCAACAATGGCAAGAACACGAAGAACTGATGGAGATATCGTCCCTTCTACAGGAGACCCAACCGCTGTGATTCCTCCTACAGGGGACCCAACTACTGTGATTCCGTCGAATGGAACTCAAACCAGCGAAGTCCCCGCTACCGCGACTATACCTAATGGAACTCAAGGCCCCAGCACTCAAAGACTAGGCCCATTCAGTGAAATCGTCCATTCAACTAATCTTGAGGAAGTCATCCATGGATCCAACCCTTTATCCTAGGTAACTTAATCTCCTTTTATTTCTACTGCTTCTCCTCACGCATAAATTTCCACTATTGTTATCCCTAGCAGCACTATTGCTCAATCTAGGCTTTGACTCTCCCAAGCTTATTCCCCTCCTTACATCCAAGAATTAGAACCCCCAAAAAACTATGGGCATAGAGAAGGAGTCCGTGATTTCTCAGGACCATATACAACTTATGACGAAAGCTCTGAATGCATTGATGTCAATCCTAGAAGAATGAGGCAAGGTAAGGAACCCATGGGAAGTCGACGTTCACAGTCTCATAGGATATTAGAGGATAAAATCACTTCCTATGAGGCTGAACTCAAGGAGTTAAAGAAAAGCTCGGCAGGAAGTAAGACCAAACCCTAGGCATGAAGTCCCTGATGTTATAGAACTAGATGGAACCCCTCGAGAGAGGATGCGAGAAATTCCAAGGGCTGATCCCAATGAGTTACTACAGTTGGGAGATCCCGATGATCCAACACCCCCTTTTACTGAAGCAATTATGAATTCTTATATCTCAAGGAAGTTCAAGATGCCTACCATCAAGACTTACAATGGAGCATGTGACCTGACTAATCACGTAAGAACCTTTTCGAATGCTTTGTTATTGTAACCTATCAATGATGTTGTTAAGTGTAGGTCTTTCCCTCAAACCCTAGGAGGCATAGCTCAACGTTGGTATAGTCGGCTGCCTCCCAACTCCATTGGGTCCTTTAAAGAACTCAGCAAGGCCTTCATAAGCCAGTTCATAAACGGAAGAGTGCACGAAAAAAGTTCAGCTTCTTTCAAGAATCTGGAACAAGGAAAGAACGAATCCCTGAGGGACTACTTGAACAATTTTACAAAGAAAGCCTTGAAAGTCCTGAATTTGGACAAAAAATAGCTATGATAGCCTTACAATAGGGGGGCGATGGATCTTTACTTTAAAATGTCATTAACCAAGCATCCCCCAGAGAACATGCTTCTCCTTCAAGATAGGGTTGTGAAGTATATCAAGGAAGAAGAAAGCATGAAGAAAACCACCATGTCAATGGCGACTAATGGGAGTAACAACAATAAGAAGAGAAAAGGGGATCAGGAGTACGATGCCCATGACAAGTATTCTAAGACAGATAAGGATTCTGAATCCCCTCCTAAGAAGAATAACTTGGGGCCAAGGTTTGCTGAGTATGCAAGGCTGAATACGCCTCAAAGCTAAATACTGATGGATATCGAGAGAGATTAAGATTTGCGATGGCCTAAACCTCTCAAGTCGGATCCTGATAAAAGAAACAAGAATACGTTCTATCAGTTCCATAAAGATATCAGGCATGACACGGATGATTGCCGACAACTGAAGGATGAAATCGAGTTCCTCATCAGGAGAGGAAAACTTTCTAAGTTCACCAAATATGGAAGCCATGATAGGCACGACAATAATGGGAAAAACAATGATAATGGAGATATGAAACATCAGCCTAGAGGGCCTGTTATTAACATGATTTTTCGAGGACCTACCGCTGCAGGGTATTCAAGAAACTCAAGGAAATCATATGCTAGAGAAGTTATGCAAGTCATAGGAGAGGCACCTAAACATGCCAGAACAGAAGTAATCATATCTTTTGATGACTTAGACCTAGAAGGGGTAAAGTTCCCCCATGATGATCCCCTTGTCATAGCATCCATTGAAGAAAAAATGCAGGAGCCACCTACCAAAGTTTGGTTAATAAGATATTCATGAAGGGTTTCGAGGCACAAACGCAATGAAAAAACGCGAAAATTAAATACAAAACGTAATATAAATCGAAATCCTCTACATGATCCATGCGAAAACAAAAGATTTAATTCGGAGATTAAGAACAAATACCTTAAAAAGCTTTAACAGTTCATCAATGGAAGATTAATGAAGGTTCAAAGCTTGTTTAATCACCACGTATCCCGCTCACGTGATCTACGCTCTACGGTATCCACACGAACATTTTTCATGAAATATTGATGTGTACTAGCACCCGACAACTATTTCTCTCTTTCTATCTTCCTCTTTTCTCAAAACGGCTAGGGTTTTAGAAAAATATGTGTATTATTTAATTAAATCAGCCCATAAAGAGATTATATAGAGAGATGGATAAATTTTCTAATTATAATTAATACTAATCCAAAATTTCAAATTATTTAATTAAGTCTCATTTAATTAATCAAATTCTAATTTTGGAATTAGTTTAAGTAATTCATTTATTCTATTTATATAATGAATTAAGTCATACATAATTAATATCATAAATAAAATAAATTACTTATTTGATTTAAATTCATAATTTAAATTATTTCTTTTTCAAGCATTATTTGTGTGTGACCATGTAGATTATTATTACGTTGGCAATAATTTTAATATCTAATTAAAATTGTAAACAATGAGCGGCATCTAGTAATACATCATTGCAACCCAAGTAATAATAAAAAAAATTAGTGATTTGATTAAGTCTTTCGTGAATAATGTTCCATGTAATATAATCCCTTTAACCTTATATTATAGATCAAACTCGAGGCATGTATCGTGTCATCCTCTTCAATGTTTAATATGAGTTTCCTTGATCAATGAGTAGACTATTAAACAAATCAACATTTGAGCACGATCATGCATTTTATAGTCTCACGCAATCAAGAGGCCAATAATATCACTCCTAAATAGGAAGGTTAAATCCTTTATCTATCATTCATATTTCTCATACGATTCATAGTATACCCAATGTCCACCTTTATCATCACCCGGTTAAAGGTAACTTTTAATGTAATCAAAATATATTAATTCTCGTATAAAATTATAATGATTTCAAGTCAGAGGATCATTACATCATTATTAAAGTGAGAATTTTTTATGACACTTATTAACATTTAGAATCTCACGGTGGGTCATTCAAGTGTCATTCATTAAGACATGCACTTATGTTATTCACTTTAGTATCACCATACATATGACCAATGAGATGTGGTCATCTTTCAAGAAACATACTAGTCTTATTGAATTATTATTGTCCTTAAATAATAATACACGACTAGGAAATTTTAGGAATAAGATACTATTCATATAATCTCATTTTTAAGTCACATATTTAAAGATATATAATACGTATCAAAATTCCAAGGACATTTATTATTATTTCAATTTATTATGCAGTAAATAAAATATAATAAATAAATAATGATCAATAAAACATAATCCTTAATAATAAAATATTTTTCTTAAAATATAAATGTAATTGTCTCTAGGGCACAATTACTAACAATCTCTCACTTGCACTAGAGCCAATTACCCAAGTATCCAATACTCTGTGACTTTTATGCTTCTGCTGCGACAAAGCCTGTGTCAATAGGTCTACAATATTATTATTAGTATGCACTTTACATATATGTATATCTCCTTGATCATTAATCTCATTAATTAGGTCATATCTCCTAAGTACATGGCCAAACATCCTCCTTGGCTACTTCACAAGTATCAATATACTCAAGCACTATTGAGAATCAACAAATGTCTCTACTGTGAACCATTCCAGCATACAACATCTCAATTTAAATAGATAAAACACAAAGTCAGACAGAAACACTAAATGATTGTTGTCTGTCTAGAAACTAGCATCGATGTAACCTTTTACAATAAGCTTATCTTCTCATCCATATATCAAGAATTGATCTGTAGTCCTCTTCAAGTACTTAAGAATATTCTTGACTGCCGTCGAGTGACCTTCACCTGGATTAGAATGGTATCTACTCGTCATGCTTAAAGCATACGAGACATCAAGATGAGTACATATCATTGCATACATTATAGAACTAATTGCTGATGCATATGGAACTTTACTCATACGGTCCTTATCATCCAATGATTTAGGACTATTTTCTTTCGAGATCAATATCTCAATGAGACTTTGGGACAAATCCCCTTTTAGCCTCTTGCATTCCAAATCGATGTAAAACTTTGTCAATGTATGTACTCTGACTAAGGCTGATCAATCTCCTTGATCTATCTTCATAGATCCTGATCCCTAATATATAGGTCGCATCGCCTAAGTCTTTCATTGAGAAATTATTTCTCAACCAAGTCTTCACAGTCTGTAGAGAAGGAATGTCATTCCTTATTAGTAATATATCATTAACATATAATACTAGGAATGCCACATGGCTCTCACTAACCTTTTTATAAACATGTGGTTCATCTTCATTTTAAATAAACTCAAACTATTTGACAGTTTCATCAAAATGAATGTTACATCTCCTCGAGGCTTGTCTTAATCCATAACTAGATCGACGCAACTTACATACATTTCCAACATTCTTTAGATCAACAAAACCATCATGCTGTGTCATATACACATCCACATCTTCTTCAAGGCTCCCATTTAAGAAAGTAGTTTTGACATCCATTTACCAGATTTCATAGTCATAGTAAGCAGCTATAACAAGCAAAATCATGATGAACTTGACCATAACCACTGGTGAAAAGGTCTCATCATAGTCAATACCATGAATTTGCTTGAAACCTTTTGCCACCGATCGTGCCTTATAGGTCTGTACATTACCATCTTTGTCGGCCTTCTTCTTAAAAACCCACTTGCACCCTATTGGTTTTACCCCTTCAGGTGGAACAACCAAAGTCCATACTTGATTAGTATACATGGTTTACATCTCAGATTTCATGACATCTAGCCATTTCTTAGAATCTGGAATGTTCATAGTGTCTTTGTAGGTGAAAGGCTCATATCCATCCACAAGCATCACATCACCATCTTGAGTCAAGAGAAATCCATAATATCTCTCGGCTCATGGCGAATCCTACTAGACCTACAAACAACCTATGTTTCTTGAGCAGCATTGTTTTCTTGTACATTCTGCTCAGGTTCCTCCATTGGTTCAATGTTATCATGTGGGTCTCGAACTTTATCGAGATCTATTATCCTCCCACTCTCTTTCTTAGAAAGCATTTATCTTACGAGGAACACTGCAGTTCGAGCAACAAACACTTTGTTCTCGGAAGGATTATAGAAAGAGTAACCCTTTGTTTCAATTGGGTATCCCATAAAGTTACATTTGTCCGATTTACGTCCTAGTTTGTCAGAAGTTAGACGTTTCACAAATGCCTCACATCCCCAAATTTTCATAAATGACATGCTATGACGTTTCTCTGTCCATATCTCATATGGAGTCTTCTGAACCATTTTAGTAGGAACTCGGTTAAATGTATAAGCAGTTGTCTCCGGGGCGTAGCCCTAGAAACTAATTGGAAAATTCATTGACTCAACATTGATAGCACCATGTCCAACAAGGTGTGATCCCTCCTATCAAAAAATATTTTCTTTGATATTTTCTACTTCATCTTTATAGTCTTTGAACTTTTCAAATGATTCAGATTTGTTCTTCAAAAGATACATATATCCATTTCAACTAAAATAATTAGTAAATTTTATGAAGTTAATAAAAGCTACCTTTTATCATCGTACACATATGAAAAAATACATCACTATATATAAGTCATACTCGTTCAGTGTCCCTTTCATCATGTCTGGTAAAAGGACTTTTAGTCATTTTGCCAAATAAACAAGGATTCACATCCTTTTTTATAATTCATAATCAAGCTTATCAAAGAATGCATCCTTGTGTATTCTGGATATGCGTTTCTCATTAATATGGCATCAACGACAGTGCCAAATGTAATGTTTGATTTGAGTCACTTTAGAACATATAAATTGTTAACTAGTTGTGGAACATTATAAGCCTCGTCATCGAAATAGAATAAACAACTCTTGTTATTTAATTAAAATAAAAAAGCCTTTCTTGTCCAAACAAGAAAATAATATAATGTCTATGCTAATTGCAAGCACATTATAACAATTATCAAGTTCTAAATTTTTCTTGTAGGCCAAAAATTAAGTAACGAGTTCCTTCAACCATAGAAACTACCTTTGCTCCAATTCCAACCTGATACTCAAAGCTTGACCCTTACTGATCATCTTCTTCCGATCTTCCAAATAAGCATGACAGTTTAATTTCCAGTTTCCCGATTTTTCGTAGAAGCGACAATAGTCTTCTTTATCAACACCTCATTCAGACTTTAAAGTCTGTTTTGGGATTGGACTTTCGTTTGACAAGGAAACTAGATCAAATCTTCTCCTTTCCTTTCCATTTTCATTTTCCTTTTGCATTCCCTATGTTTACCATCATTATTGTAGTAGTTCATGCATTTATCATGTTGCTTTCAGCAGTTCTCAACATGCTTAGCAACTCAATAGGTGTTTCACTAATCTTATTCATTTTGTTGTTCATAACAAACTAAGAACATTTGGTCCAACTATTGTAAGATCAAATCTAGGTGAGCCTCCAGACCAATCTGGAAACCTAAAATGTCAAGGTACTCATTATACCCTATAGTCTTTAGAACATGTGGTGTAACCGGGTCTCACTCTCCCTACTTGTAAGTGTATAGTACCCTTTAATTGTCAAATATATCTGGAAGAGTCTGTCCCTCAAATATCCTTTAAGGGTGTTTAATCATCTCACAAGCATCTATATGCTCGTGTTGCTTCTTAAGCTCAACACTCATAGTTGCAAGCATGAGACATGAAACATCAGTCGCAACATCAATTTACTTCCAATAATCACTATCATTTGCACATGTTACATTCTCATCTTTAATAACAGGGGGAGAGATTTGACTAACATCGTGGTGCCCGAGGACGATCCTCAAGCTCCTATGTCAGTCGAGGAAATTTGTTCTCGTCAATTTGTCCTTCTCAAGAACTGATCGTATAGAGAAGTTGTTTGTGTTTATCATTTGATATCTACAATATTAAAGTGTATAAAATAAACTAGATTGCATATTTAATATTAATTATGTTTAAGTGATTATGGTATATCACCATATACCTCCCACTATTTTTATCAAACTAATAGCCCTAACTATTAATTCGGAAAATATTTCTTTAAATCTTTCTAGTGAGCCAAGATCTATATTTATCCATGTTTTAAGATAGCGTTGGCTAATACACTCAAAACATGACTATTTAGGTAGACATTTGTCGATTATATCAAATATAACTCTTGGGAAGTTTGGTGGAACAACCCTTTGTACATATTTATCCAATAAATCTCACCAAACTCAATGCCTCAAAACCCACAATTCTATTGTGATGATTTAGTTAAGTTAGACCCAACGTTTCAACAAACTAAGTACACTTACTTATCTCGTCTTCCCATGATTAATAATATATATTTAGGGATTTTAATGTTTATATGAACGATCATGATCCCATCCTAAAGAGATTCTCAATTTTTCTTGATCAAATAATTCATTTCAATATTCGTCAATTGATTGATTTCCAGGTCGTCAGAGAAGTCACAAACGGTCTCTCTTAAAAACCGACTTCCTTACGAATTAAACTAATAATTCGCTTTTGACAAAATCTCCTCATATCAGAAAAAAATTCATATTTAATATCGTGTTTCATAAACAAAAGAATCTCATGATCGTTTGTTCAAATTTAAAATCTTGAATCATTACAGATTTTATCTTTCTTAAGCAAACATGGCATGGGTGTCGTATCTAATACATAAGTGATTAATCAATATTAAGAATTCATCTCGATTATATCTACGCATACATACCAATACATGCAATCATATACATATATGTATTCTGCGTAAAATAAACGTGTTTGGTTATGGCCTCATCCTATGTGATCTTTCCAAGCTAATGGAAAAATCAAAGTCAATCTACGGTGGTTTAAAAATACTACCTATTACATGTCTTCTTTCTTCAATGCTCTATCATTCTCTTTTGGATCACCTTCTTGCTTGCAAGCCTTCATTGAAAATTACATTGAATATTGAAACAAAACTATTCTAATGAAATTACAAGAAGAACTCGAGTTACATTTGAGATAATTAAATTACAATGAATAAACGACATGCAAGTCGTATTTAGAAACCAAAACCATAAATCAAAACCTCTATCCTATGAGTCTTTAGGCCATAATCATCCACCATGTTATCACATAACACATGTAATATATCTCATATTATATAAACAAACTATATAATCATATATAACAAAATTTAAAATTTCAGAAAATCAATTAAATTTCAGTAAATAATAAATCGCTGTTTTGGGGCCTGTAATGTCATCAAATGGCTTACAGACGCCAAGCTTACTTTTTCAGTACTACTCAGTGACACGATTACATTCAGAAAACACATATCGTTTGTGAAAAGCGGACACTGGACACAGATTTTAGAAAATCTACAGAAGTCATTTCAGAATTCGTATCGAATATGATTCCCATAATAAGAACAAACATGTATCATATACATACAGCAATACACACAATCACAACATGAATATCATATATTCAAAATCATATAAAATATATATATCAACATATAGCCATGACATATCATATACATGTTTACATACATCGAAAAACTGTTAAACACATAACGAATTAAAATGTTTCGCAATTAGCTCTAATGCCATTAAAGGGTTTCGAGGCACAAACGCAGCAGAAAAATGTGAAAATTAAACACAAAACGTAATATAAATCGAAACCCTCCACAGGATCTATGCGAAAACTAAAGATTTAATTCGGAAATTAAGAACAAATACCTTAAAAAGCTTTAACAGTTCATCAATAGAAGATTAATAGAGGTTCAAAGCTTGTTTAATTACCACGTATCCCGCTCACGCGATCTACGCCCTACGGTATCCACACGAACACTTTTCATGAAGGATTGATGTGTACTAGCACCCGAAAACTGTTTCTCTCTCTATCTTCCTCTTTTCTCAAAATGGCTAGGGTTTTAGAAAAATATGTATATTTTTTAATTAAATCATCTCATAAAGAGATTATATAGAGAGATGAATATGTTTTCTAATTATAATCTAATTATAATTAATACTAATCCAAAATTCTAAATTATTTAATTAAGTCTCACTTAATTAATTAATTACTAATTTTAGAATTAGTTTAAGTAATTCATTTATTCTATTTATATAATTAATTAAGTCATACTTAATTAATATCATAAATAAAATAAATTACTTATTTATATTTAAATTCATAATTTAAATTATTTCTCCTTCAAGCATTCTTTGTGTGTGACCCTGTAGGTTATTATTACGTTGGCAACAATTTTAATATTTAATTAAAATTGTAAACAATGAGCGGCATCTAGTAATACATCATTTCTACGCAAGTAATAATAATAAAATTAGTGATTTGATTAAGCCTTTCGTGAATAATGTTCCATGTAATATAATCCCTTTAACCTTATATTATAGATCGTCTATCACTAAGAAGGAAAACACAAAGTCTAAAAATGACAAGAACAAAACTAAGAAACCAAACAAAAAACAAACCATGTTGGTCTTGTGGATAGGTTGGTCACTAGAGTAAGGACTGTCCTGCTAAGAAAGCGAAGAAACCTAATGTGGTAACACAAGCTAATACTGTTCTTGGATCCATTGGTGGGCCTATGACTAACATGGTTGGTGAGGCTATTGCTTCTGAAACCAATGACGGGTATGTTACCTATAAGACCGATTTCCCTTGTCCCATAGCCATTGGCTTTGACTTCCATTGAGGGACATATTCGGGCAACTTGTCAGGAGGCAAGGCCTTGGATGAGTATGATCGGATTTTTGACTCTACTCCCGAGCCTGAGGAAAATGCCCGAAAGGAGGTAGAGGAAGAAGAAAAGATCGATGAAGAAAAGAAGGATGAGGATGAGGACATCGAAGATCTTCCTTAGTTTCTTTTGTTTTTCCTCGTATTTCTTGTATTCCTTGTTTTCTTTCTTTCTCTTACTTTTGCATATTTGACAAAATACACTTTTTGAGCATAAAAGAACAAATGAGAATAGATATTAATCAAAGTGCCAACCAGGCTTGATTTTATCCACTTATCATAAAGGAACTAACAAGATTGATTGCCAATCTAAGTCTAAACATACATGTTTTTAGAAATGCCACAATGCTGAAAACTTTATTATATTAATAATGCCTTCAAGGCTAAAAGTAGGCACAACCCTTAAAAAACGAAAATCCTATCTAGAGCGAAAGGCTCTTACATCCTAATAGTTTCATCGAACCTTATTTCTGCTTAGTTCCTACTAAATATAAGAACTTGTAGCTGAATTCTTTAAGTATAATAAACCTTCAGGTTTGAGGCATGCCAAGTTATTGGCACTTCAACATCTATTAGGGTTTCAAGGATGTATGATCATCATCCCTTAACTTGCTTTATATTGTAAGGCCCTTCCCAGTTAGGGGCTAACTTGCCTTTGGGGCCTACTCCGGAAGCTTCAGCTTTTCTGAGAACCAAGTCCCCTTGTCTGAAAAACCTTTATTTAAACCTTAGTTTGTAGTAGAAAGATGACTAGTTTTGATATTCAATGATCTTTGCATGAGCCCTGTCCCTGACTTCATCAATCTAGTCCAACGCAAGCTTCATCCCTTCTTCATTTCCCTCAGGCACAAAGGCCTTCATTCTCGGGGATACATGTGATATTTTGACTAGAACCACTGCCTTAGCTCCATAAGGTAAGAATAATGGAGTTGCGTCAGTGGTTACTTTGTGAGTGGTTCTATATGCCCAGAGTATTGGCAAAAGCTCATCCACCCAGGGGTTAGCTGATCGTTCATTCCTTTTCTTGAGTCTATCAAGGATGATGCGATTGGCTACTTCAGCTTGCCCATTTGCTTGGGGATGTGCCACAGAGGTAAAGCATAAATCAATGTCATTATCTTTGCAATACTCCCTGAATTCTTCATTGTTGAATTGTGTGCCATTGTCCATCACCAGGATTCATGGTATTTCATACCTACATATGTCGTGCTCAAATGTTGATTTGATTAATAGTCTACTCATTGATCAAGGAAACCCGGATTAAACATTGAAGAGGATGAGACGATACATGCCTCGAGTTTAAATACTCGGATGCTTAGCCAAGATGGCATCAACACACTTGCCCCAAGCTTGGGCACCGGCCGTCACAAATACTATGTCGTCGTGCTTATCGATAAAAGCAAAGAATTCTTTCGACTCCATATACTTGTCGATTAGGTCCTTCTTCTTAGCCCTCAGCTCTTGCAACTTAGCATGGGCCGCCACCAATTCTTGCTCCTTTTCGAGCAGCTTCTTTTCCAAAACAGACACTTTTACATCAGCTTTGGCCTTGCCCTTCCTTTGGGCCTTCTCAGAAAAGCACTATGTCTTGGCCTGGTAGGCCATGGTCTGAAAATAAGTATTGACCTGTCCAAAAAAAACTTATCAAAATAAAGGGCAAAAATCGACTAAGCAAGAAAGTATGGGGAAAGAAGTGGGCCTTACCATGGCCACAGCTTGAGATCCCAAAATTGTAGCCTCCTCAATATCCGTCTTTAAGATAATTTTAGCCTTGTCAGCTAGAGGAATCGAGTTTTAAGACCAATTGACGGAATTTAAGGTACTTCCAACGACGGTGTCCTTCTTTCGAATGCCCCAACTATTTTATTTAATTTTTCTGTGATCAAATTAACTCAATTTTAATTGAAAATTATATATGGTATATAATTGAAAAAATTACTGTAGTACTTAAAGGCATCTAACTCAGCCTGGGTATGAAATTCATCACCCATGGTTTGTAGCAGATCAGAAATCGAAGAAAATACTGGATTTATGATGACTACGTTACCTCTTTTAGCCACCCTGGCTAAAAGTTTTTACTGAGCAGCATCTTGATCCGCTGTTGATCTTCAACGGTTGAAGGCTTGAAAATGGGAGAGATGAAGGTTGATCAGAAATCTACTAAGAAAGTGAGATGTGAAAAATAAGGTTCTCACCTCACTAATTTATAGCCGATAAAAATGGATACTCAATCGGTTAAAATTCTTATAGCCATCAAAGATTGAGCCCAAAAATAATTAGGCCATGCAGGCCTTTGGCCCTAAAATCGACGTGGACTAAGACTTTTCACAAAAATATGGGCCAAGGCCCATTGGAAAACCCACTTCATGGATTTCTCAAGAAAAATCGATCAGGAATTCCATTCGACTAGAAGCCAATTGATGGCCCAAAATCGACTAGGAACTCCTATCGACTAGAAGCCACTTGATGGCCCAAAATCGACTAGGAATCCCCATCAATTAACTCACATCAATGACCCAGAAAAGACTAGGGTCCTAGTCGAATTTGACTAGGAACCCCATTCGACCAGGATCTTGATCGAATTCTATCTGAAATCCTGGTCGATCAGGAATCATCAAGGGAACTCTAGCCGATCAGGAACCCCTGTCGATCAGGGTTCCAAAAGGTTCCAAAATCGACTAGGATCCTGGTCGAATTTGATCAGGAATACTGCTCGACTAGGGTCCTTACAAGAAGCCTTGACCGACCAGGAATCCCTTTCGATTAGGACTCCAATGCAGCCTAGAATCGACTAGGATCCTGGTCGAATTCGACTAGGATTCCTGGTCGAAAATAAATCAGAAAGATGTCAAAAAAATCATTAAAAATGATTTAAATGACAAATAAATTATGAAAAATTCTCTATAAATAGAGAAAAATTCCTAGAAATTAAGGAAAAATACACGTGAGTACAAATAAATATGGAAAATTCTCTATAAATAGAGAAAAATTCCTAGAAATGAAGGGAAAATACCTGTGGGTATAAATGAATTATGGGAAATTCTCTATAAATAGGGGGAAAATCCTAGAAATTAAAGAAAAATATATGTGGGTACAAATAAATTATGAGAAATTCTCTATAACTAGAGAAAAATTTCTAGAAAGTAAGGAAAATATCCTATAAGATAGATTTCAGTAAAATGTTGAGGTTAGTTCCTAGAAGATAAGATGGATTTCAGCAAGATATTAGCCGTGAAGGCTAACTTCTATAACAAGAGTTGTGAACCTTAACTTCTACAAAGTCTTCCACACTTTACAGAAATTGGGGGACAAATGATGGGGATAGAAAATAACCCTAAAGACACAATTAATGTAGCATTCATTAGACCTGGTTTGATCCAAAAGGGAGGCCCATATAATAAGGCTTGAAACCCTAATGATTAAGTAAATTCATAATTAATTAATTAGCTAAATATACAGTTAATTAATTATGTCAAACAACAAGGAAACTACTTCAAATAGTAGCCCCTAAATCGCTTCCAACAACAAAGAAACATATTCCTACATGGAAATTACTTATATCACAAGAAGGATCCAGAATCCTTCAAGGAGGTGCCTTGTTCGCCAAGTTTCCTAACCCTATTATAATTATTACACTTCCTACGTCTATATAAAGGGTCTAACCCCTCATTCTTAGAACTATGTCCTGACTTGATTCTCATACGAACTGAGATATGTAGACATCTTGTGACGAAAAAATTAAGTCAAGAAACACAAACGCAACCATTAAAGCTCGAAAAACTCCGACATACATCGCAATTAATACACCCTAGTTTTTAATCCATAAAGGTCAAATAATTATTATTTGGGTCTAATTTTTAAACACTAATCTCCCAATTAAAATATATCTCACATTAATCTATTAAATAAAATAAATTTCTAAACAAAACATATATACATTATTAGATTAAAATATAAAATAAAGTATATGAAAAATTATATAAAATATATACATATAACATTAAATAAAATTTAAATTATTATTATAAAAATAAAAAAATATTCAAATAATATAAAAAAATATTAAAACAATTCGATCTGTTATTAATTACTACTACAAATAATTTGATATCTATACTAAACTAACTTATACCCGTGCGATGCACATATCGAATTGTTTTAATATTTTTTATATAATTTGAATATATTTTTATTTTTATAATAATATTTTCAATTTTATTTAATATTATATGTATATTTTATATAATTTTTCATATACATTTTTTAATATTTTAATAGGATGCCTCGACCAAAGACCACCAAAGATCTCCAAACTTTTAACCTTTCGGTTTTAATAATATAGTATCGATTATAATAACCAAACTAGAGAACCTTTTTTTGAAACACTAAGGTGTACCATAGAAAAAATCTTAATCGTCCAATGGCTGAGATTAAAAAAAAAAGAGGTTACGCTGTCTGAAACGGCATATACGTTGTACGATACAGCGTAAATTTAAAAAACATTATTTTCTCAAAATGCCTTTAAAGAGCACGTGTTACACGTGTAACACTTATGCTGTATAATACAACGTAAGCTTTCAAAAGCTTACGCTATATAGTACAACGTAACCTTTATTTTTGCCAAAAACCCAGTTTTTTAGCACACGTTTGGTTAAAAAGAAGTTAAAATCTAGCTTTTTATTCTTATCACAACCACAAACAGCCACACGATCATCTCAAGCAGACAAGAAACGTAATCACATGATCATTTCAAGCAAAAAACCGAATCATCTACACAATCAAGTGAACATCTTTTTCGTATATATAGTTGTGGATTGTCGTGAATGTTTTTATAGATTGTATATATATGTTTGTATATTTTCATATATAAATTGTGGCTTGTAGTTGTATATTTGGTTGTGACTTGTAGTTGTACATTATTTGTATATGTGCGTATAAAGTTAATTTTTTAGTTGTGGATTGTAGTTGCATATGTAGTTTTAATTATTGTGGATTGTTATTTGTATGTTTTAGTTATAGTTGTATGTATATGTGCGTATATAAAGATGCATCAACCTCCCATTACTAACTCTATTGAAGAGTATATGGATTGGTATTTATGGATCACAAGATTGAAAATTGTCACACCGACAAAGCCTACAAAGGATCCAAACCAATTCTAACAACCGAGAGACAAGATTGACAATCCAAAAGGATTGGATTTAGTATGTCTCTTCTTTATTTGTAGAGTACAATTTTTCATTTTATGCTTGCATTTTACATGATTTGGTTTGACATGATTTAGTATCCTTGTATTTATAGATTATGACCACGACAAATAGTTTTAGTAGTTTATGTTTGTATGACATGACTCCAATTTTTCATGATGAGATTTTGCCAAATTTTGTGGTGAAATATGATGTTTTTATGCTTGACACCTTTGGACCAGGATACGAGATACCCGATTTTAAGAATCACTTGCCTAGAAGAAAAGTAAGAAAATGTGATAAGCAAACAACTCAATAGAGCTCGAAAGATTATATGGAAAAATATACCGCTTATGAGCAATCTGAAGCTCGCCCCCATAAAAGTCAACATTTTGTTGAGTTTGGTTCAAGTGCTCCCGAATTTAATGTGGAGGTATAAATTTTTATTTTATTTTATGTGTCTTCAATTTATTTGCAAGATATTAAATTTATATTTTTGTGATTTTTAAGATGTATTAACGGATGCAAGATCTAATTTTGATAAAGGATCAATTTTAAAACGTTAAAGCAAAACAAAATCCAATGGTTGCGGGAAAAGTGGTGGGAGTGCAAAAAAGTGAAATCGTGTAGGGGTGTAGACAAACAAGGAATATTGACCTTGAAACCGGGGGAATGGTTGGAGAATACAATTGTTGATGCATACTGCTTGTTGTTAGAAGAACGAGAGCAATCACTCTTTGGTAATGAGGATTGTGGTGAGGTGAAGTACTACTACATGAATCCTTAGTTTTTCCAAATCATGCGAAGAGATATTTCAAAGATGCAGATATGAAAAAAAAGAATCCCGTGAAAAGGAGTACCAAGGATTGGAAGAACATAAAATCTGATTTCGAAGCTTATGGAACTAAAAAGGACAAGAGGCTAAGGGCTACCGATGTGGACTACATTATAATGTCGGTGGTGATGTAACAATATTGAATTCTTTTTGTATGGTCGGTAGAAACTTGGCGAGTAACATGTTTTGATCATACACCTGATGGTACTCCATTCATTACGCTCCGCGATATGTACAACAAAGATTTATACATTGTGGTAAATTATAATTTAAATTTGTTTCATTTCATTTATACTTCTTTATGATCATTATCTTTACACTATAATTTTACATTTTTTTATAGGAAGAATTGGTTCCAATTATGCTTCATACTTTGGATGAAGAAAAGTTTCCCGAGGTCACATATCCGGAAGTTGAATTAGTGAAGGATCGGCCTCAACAAGCAAATGGTCATGATTGTGGCATTTTTGTGTGCAAGTACATTGATTGCATTTTTCAATGTCTAACCGACGGTTGGGGTATCTTGGAATGGGATGATGCGATGATCAATGACTTCCGGTTTCGTATTGTTTTGGAGATCAAGCAAGGAGTTTCTCGTCATATGATTGCTGGTGCTTATGATACTAGAATTGCCGGATTGTTATGAATTTATACTTTGGATTGGTTTAGTTTTCTTGAGGATTTGATAAATTTTTATGTTTGGTTGTTTGGTTTATACTTTGATGAATTTTTATGTTTGGTTGTTTGGCAAAAAACAGGACTTTGGTTGTTAAAAGAAAAAAGATGTTTAAAAAAAAATCCTCTAGTGTTAGGAAGACATACATTGTATAATACAACGCAAGTAACCTACCAAAAAAACTAAGTAAAGTTTTTGAAACTTCGGATGTTACGCTGTATTATACACCGTAAGTAAAGTGCAAAAAAAAACTAAGTACAACCAAAACTATTTCTTATTTCCCATTGCCAAAATACCAAGATCAAAATACAACCAAAATGTACATTTTTTCAACTTTTTTTACCAAAATCAAAATTAAAAATTCATTAAAAAATAAGATCAAACTACAAAATGTGATCAAACAAAATTATAAAATTCATTGAAAAACAAGATCAAGATACAAAATGAGATAAAGAAAATTACAAAATTCATTCAAAAATAAGATCAACTACCCATTACTAATTTAGTTGGACAATTTCTTGCATCATGCTTAGCATTAATTACACCCATAATAACTATATTTTCTTGTTTTTTGGATTTATAAATTTCTATACCACTTTTTGCTCTTTCCTTGGGGCGACCTTTGGTTTGAGACATCATAGGGTTCTTCAAATTGTCAAAATTCTCATTCTTATCAAAATCTTGACCACCTCCTTGATCATCCCCTTGTGCTTGATTCTTCGAAGGAACCTAATTCAGAAAATATTCGACATAATCTGTTTCTTTTTCAATCAAACCAATGACATAGTTGAATCTTGCAATTAGGGGTGCCCATAAACCGACCAAACCGATCGAACCGACCCAAACCGCCCCTACTTTTAACCGACCTAACCCGCAAATATTTAAATCAAAGTTTGATCGGGTTAAAAATTATTTAAACTGAATTAAATGGGTTGGGTTATTTATTTATTAATAACCGCCCAACCCGACCCACGGGCATCCCTACTTGCAATTGAACAACTCCCATGAGCCGTTAAACCTTAAAAGACTTTACATAAAGTGCTATACCGGGTGGGTTATGATTGAATATAATTGCCAATTGTAGGATTTTTATACGATATATACCCCACAACTTTATTTCCTTCAATTGCCCATCTTTGGTGGATTAAATTTGAAGGAATTTCCGTCCATTGCATTCTATTCAAATATCGAATAATGTGACGGCAAATCATTCTGGAATTTTTAAATTTCTGACAAACACAAGTTATCGTGCCATCCTCGGTCACAACCATAATATAAAATTTTCTACATCCGACCGCCATCGTAGTTTTATATGCTTCGTACACCTTATAGAGCATAGCTCTTTCGGTCATTTTCTCAATCACAACATAGGCTCCGCTTTGTTTAAGCTCGTATTGAAAATGTCTAAATAATTTCTTTGTGTAAATAGATGCTGCATGATTCTCTAATGAAGAGAATTTTATTCTTGACCTTTCCTTATACATTGTCTCAAAATCCGCTTCTTTCTCACGTAGATATTGTTTTTCCAATGCTTTTTGTGAATTCTCTATAAACTCTTTTAAACCGGTACTCGCATTTACATATTCATTGAAAAAAAGCATCCATCGACTCACTTCTTGAGGTGGTGGTCATCCCGCAAGTAAAATAAAGTTTAGTGTACACACCAACCTACTTATGTCGAATAGAATACATATCTTGCAACCAAGAATGATCAACCAAGTTATAATTTTCAACCAAATCATTCCACTTATCTTCAAATATTCAACCGTTAATGACTTGTACATACACAAGTTAAAATCTTCTTTAAAGTGTGGTTAATTTCCATATAAATTTAACAATTTTTCCCCAAATTTAGTACTTATATGCCAAGTACAATAAAAATGGTACATATTTGGAAAAACTTCGACAATTGCATTTCCAATAGCTACATCTTGATCGGTGATATTTGAGATTGGTGGCTTGTTCCCCATAGCTTCCAACTAATTCTTAAAAACCCATATATACAAACATTCTTTCTCATCCCTTATTAATGCAAATCCGAACAATATGGATTGGCAGTGGTAGTTTAACCCCGTAATTGGTACAAATGGGATACAATACCTATTCGTACGGTACGTGGGGTCAAACACTCTCACATCCCTAAAATTTTTATATACATTTAATGATCTCGGGTCAATCCACAACATAGCACGTACCCTATTTTCCTCATCAACATCAACTCGATAGAAAAAATCTCCTAAACTATTACATTTCAATTTTCTAAGTAATGTCAAACCTTCTAGGGCATCACTTGAATCAAACATATAATGTATAATATCACGCAAAATATTTCGAATGTCTTGACTAGTAAATCCAATATTCTCTAAGCCTCCCCTTAACTCACCTAATACATTCAAAGTATTTGAAGGTCCAATACCCGACTTATACAAAGTAACAATCAATTGTTGAATGATAGGTATTATATTTCTTGGTCTTTGCATGAATTGTACTTTACTAGGGGAAACCATTGAATGATTATGCTTCAAATTCACCAATCTCACTTCCCACTTCTTTAATTTCTCTCTATGAACAACATACATCCGCACCTTACAACTCGTTCTACCAATAGTATTTCTATTTCTCTTTCTTTTTCGGACATCACATTCATCCAAAGATTTTAAGCCTAATCTACCGCCCTTTCGACATATGTACAAACGCGAACAAATTTTTTGATTTTTCAAGCTTCTATGTGTTGTTCTAATTATTACCTCAAAACCAATATGTCTACCATAATCTTTATAAAACATTTCCGCTTCATCTAAACTATCAAAAAATTGACCGAAACAAGGGCAATTATCATTCAAACCATCAAAATGAACATCATCATTATATTCCACATTTTGTATGTTTGTGGGTGAATTTTCCGACTTTGTGTAATTTTGTGTGTATGGTATATCTTGTTGGTACCTATATAAGATCGTAGAAGGGGGATTGAATACAATCTTAAGATTTTCTCACGGATTATTCTGATTTAAAATAATATTTTAATTATCAAGAATAATTAAAATTATTTAAACAAGATTCAATTTATATACGTATATTAAACTTGAAAGGGTGTTACAATATTCCGTAGAATATTTCTTTAATTCTTAGAACAAATTTGTCATGAACTGTTCTATTTAAGGAATTAAAATTAAAATCAGCACAGAAAGCCTGTGGATATAACAAATAGACAAATTATTGAGTTTGAATGGTTTTTAACAACTGAAATTATGAAGGTAAGGCCTCATATTTATAGAGGATGAGAAGCTTGTATGACTTTTCATTTAGGACATTTTTCAGACAATTTTTAAGCCTTGTATGACTTTCTGAAAGTGGTTGATATGATTTTTCCATTCAGTATGACCTTTCAAAATTTTGGTATGACTTTTGGAATAAGCTCGATATGACTTTTCAATTTCTTGCTAGGTATGACTTTTAGAAATTGATCCAGCATGACTTTTAAAAAAGAAAATTCGGTTTGACATTTGTCAAATAGCTTCAGCACGACTTTTCTTCAAATGCATTCGGTATGACTTTTGATTGAAAAACTTCGGTATGACTTTTTCACATGCCAATTCAATTTGACAAAACCAGGGGCCTATTTCGTCTTATTATGGACAGGCTCCGTTGAAATGCTTTTAGACCTGCACGGCTTATAATCTTTGATTAATAAATAATTAGTTTAATTCGGAAATTATAAAAATAAATATATAATATTTTTAGAATTTATAAATATAATTTATTAAATAAATAAAATATTTTTTAATAAAAATAAATACTTACGCTCTAAGCTGCGATCTTCTGAACGTTTGGAACCGAATTCTTTCTGACTTGGAAATGATAAATCGATTCCAACCGGGGTTCCACTTTTATGAATATATGAATCTGCATTTCTTCCGTGTCAATTCTTTTTCCGTCTTTTCTCCAAGTCAGTACTCTCAAACATGTTTAACTGTATCTACAATTGCAATTAAAAGTACATCTATTAATGAAATAATCTCAATCTTTGAACTAGACAATACTTCTTTTTATCATTGCATGTACCCAGTCAAATATTCAATCTTTGATTCTGACTCTTGTACACTGCAATCCAAACAAACTTGTATCCCTTTGAGCTTCCAGCTTCTGTCTTCTTCATTCTAAAATAATTCTAAATTAATTAATTATTTAAATAATTTAATTAATTAATAGAGAATTAAATTATAGTCTTGACTGTAAGACCATTGTTGATGTAGATCAAACTCTTCTGTTCTTCAACAATAACTTTTGTAACCACTTGAACTTTTTGATGATAAATCTTTATTGGCATTGTTGACACCCTGTGCACTGGTCTGGTTCATGGATGACTAACAACAATGTTGATTCACATTTCTGTTGTAGTGGTCGTTATATCTTGTCTTGTCTTGTCTTGTCTTTTTTTTCCTCTATAATTTTCTTCTTCTGGAATCTTTCTATAGTAGACACTTAAAACCTTATGTATCTTCTGAATTCCTTGATATACTACTCTTTTATTTTACACCGATGCTTGAACATATAAATGAACTTCTTCCAGTCTTGAGTAGCAGTCTTGTCAGAATTCTTCTGATATTTTGATTCTTCGTGTCTAGTTGACATTCTCCGACTTGATTCATGTTATCACATTTATTATTTACTTTCCTTTCTGATCTAAATTGAGTTGTCATCTAATAATTACAAATAGGCCATATCATATGCTTTTAAATCTCCCCTATTTGTTATTAAATATTTAACACACAAATTCCTAGAAGATAACTCAACCAATAAATAAGAAAATAATAAAACATTGACAACTGTAAATAATAAAAAGTTCTGGAATTATATTTAACAATTTTCCAAATTCAAACATGAAAGTTAAATATAATATAGATGTTCATCTAGACTGAACATATTTTACAAAGTTCTATCTTGATTTATCTATAATTACCAGCTTCAGAATTATCAACATCACATTCTTCTAGAGTTGAACTTTTGTGTACGGGTGTCATTGGTACATCTTTAGTGGCTGGTTTCTCTGGTTCAGATTCTACATTTCCAGATTTCTTGAGTAACTAAAATGAAATATGTTTGTTCATCTAGCACTGAACATATTATACAAGTAGTATTATCTTCATTTCTCATACTCATCACTACTCCCCCCTAGGATGATAGGGATGCAGTCTTGTTCTCTTGTTACCACTTCTCCTCTGTTTCTCCAACTTCTGTCCCAAGGTGAATTCATTCAACACTTTTCTTGTTCAACCATTTTAATAGAGGTAACAACAGACATGACATACATTCAGCATTAAACCATCGCATATATAAAAAATGCAAACTATGACATCTTATGCATTTTAGAAAATCTGGTTTATCCTATATACAAGAATTTTCTAAAATCAAATGGAATAGAAGAATTAATAAATAATCACTAGTTTTATCCAATCCAAGCATGTTGTTATATACCCCCTTTTCTTGTTCAACAATTTTCCCCTTAGTTGAGTAATCCTCTACAGAAGAAATTTAATCTCCGTTAGTTGAGTAACACTTCATGTGTTTCAGAAGTAGGTTTATTGATGTTAGATACCAATTGATAGAATATCAATCGTTAGAATACAAAGAAGTAGTAACTTCTGACTAGATAACCAAGTATCAGAGTCAGGAATCTTGGGTGACATGCCCGTAATTCCATTGCATATTACTAAATTTTCCTTAGGCAGTCAATTGTCTTCCAAATCACCAATATAGCCAGATTCCTTATATCTTCCCTTGATTGTAATAATTAGAACTATGTAATAAGGAATTGAGAATGTGATTTGGTATTTGTGTTAGTGTGTGATTTTTCTTTGTGTATCTGACAAGTTTCACTCACATACTCTCTAAGTGTTTCACTCATATAATATATGTTTTCACTTTTTCTCACTTGTGTTTCATTCTTTTGTCACCACACTGTTTCTCTCGGAATTGATTACATAGTCTTTTGTACCTGTAAGAAAGATCACCATAGCCCGTTCAAGAGAGGTCATTGGTGGTGCAATGGGGTTTCGTAAATCCCTGTCCTCAATTGAATCTATCAAAATATTTGATTTTAATAACTGAATTGCTTTAGGAATAGATTCAATGAGTTGCTGATCATCTAAGATCATCTATTTCATTAGGAATTCAGATATGTTCCATCTGAGGAGGTAGACAAGGATCTATAATGTAGCAATTGATCCAAGTTTCCTCTTGACGCCTGTGAAGGCATGTTATTTTAAATACCCTTCTTAGTTCATCCAAAAAACTACCAAGAAGTTGCCTCCCATCCTCAGATTAATCTTTACATGGGATCTCCCATGTGGGAGCCATGTATTTTCCACCTTGGAGGGACGATATGTTTGATTCTGTAATGTATGGCAGTTGAGAATCCATATTTTCCTCATATGCCTGTGAAGGCAGTTGCATTTCTGCGATCGCAACAACTTCATCTGCCATAAAAATGGTAAATAAAGAAGTTGAGAATGTTTCATGTACCTCTCATTATACACACCTTGCAAAGTGTTCCTAGATTTTATCTATTTAGGCTTACCATTAGCATGAGTGTCAGTGGTGTGCTTGATTCATTACAAGGTGCGCTGGCTGACGAGCAAATTTATTGTATCAAGTGCAGTTTCTCCCTTATCAACCTCTAACTTACATGAGTTCCTCATATCTCCAGGGGTTAATATATGGAAGTGGATGACTTGGTGTTTGGTATTATGGCCTGGGTAAGAGATTGAAGGGTTTTCAACCTCTTGGACAACTTCTAACGCCACTAGGGGTTAACTGGAAAAAACCAATCGAGATAAAAAGATAATCACCTTAACATTCCAAAACATATTTTTCATCTCAAAGAGAAGGAAAAATATAATAAGGAATGGTAATAGATTGCATTAAAGCACTTTCAATGAAAGATTTTTTCAAAACTAAAGATTTATCATTTAAGAGCATGATACAAAATTCTCTTTCAGATACATATCCCATAATAAAACGCGGGAAAATTGTATCAGAGAAGAAAGTTTCTATACCTTATTAATTTCATATAAGGCAAACTTCTCATAATAAAATACGGGCATTTATACCAAAGAAGAAATTCAACTCTCTTACCAAATTATATCTCGTTAAAATGAATCTTTTCGTTTATACCTTAATACTATACGATTTGAAAACAGTTTTGCAAAATATCTTTATCAGATAGAGGACAATGATTTTCTGACTCATAATGCAATTATGATCTTCATCATTTTCGTCCACCTGATATTATCCCTGACTTTAAACATAAATACATGACAATTAGGGATGAATGTATGTTTAGCAATACAATACAAGGCCTTCAAATCAACAACCATTGTTTGGGTACTTTGAATCAATGTGAAACATACATTGAAACAAGTGTTTGAAAACAAATAATTTTACATTATGTGTGTGCCTTGTATTCTAGAGAGATATGTGTATAACGACTCTAATATAAAATTATTTTCAAGTAATTAGAAGTTAGAGTGTCATACCACGTCCTTGACAATTGCTTGATTTCCTACCTCCGTCATAGAGAGCTTGTGAAGAGAATGATATATAAATTTCAATGTATATGTAACTTTAAAGTCCAGGAGTTGTTGTACATCACCTTTAACTTCTAACTCACCATTCAGGAGTGCACTTGTTCACATTCATCTGATAGATATTTATGTTTGAATGTGTAGCAGGTGATAAAACTATCATATAGTTAGGACATCAACTTGTTCAGCCCTAATAGGATCAAGTCTGGTCACTGGTGCTTCAAGTTAGATCTTGAAAGTCCCAAAGATTCTGTTTTCATCATCATCAATACCTTCCACTTTATAGTAACTTATAACAACCAGTTTGGCTTTGTCTCTTGTAAGAAAACCCTTACAATACCAATTACAACCTTGTCTTATGGTATGGGTTCTAGCTTCAGTAGATTCTGCCTTTCAAACATATTAAGATCATCTTGCATTTGCAATCAGGCAATTTGGATCAATCAGTGCTTCTTTAATCTTCTTTATGATACAAACTGTTAACAATTGTTCTTTCCTGAAGAATAATCATTTACCTTGCATAGCACTTCTAGTCTTTACTCTAGTATCCGGATCACTTACACTAGTAGTTGTAAACAACACTAACACAAGATGCTATATAAACTTATTATCTTTCCTTTACAAATTCAATGCGGGACAAACCCCACATAACTCATTTCAAGCAAGCAACTTCAACTCAATTTTTTGATGGATTCCACTAAAAAATGTCTTATATCCAAACATGAAGTTTAAGTTCTTATAGCAACGAACAACCTCCAATAGTTAGTTTCCGGAAATTACATGAAGAACATATATAAAATATGCCTTAAACTTTTCATTTACTAACAATCCCCCACAAACCCATATAGAAATGCATATCATGTTCTACTCATGACTTGCTTTTTAGAGTCGGTACCCGTCAAGGTTTGAACCCTCCTAAGTCCTCTACTTCGATGGCTACCAGATATAGATGGAATGTTTCACCTTGAATTTTTATTCATTTTTTTGTAACCACACTCCATAGACGATGACAAGTCAAAGGCTATGGTGCCAATCTACGGCTTTGAGACGTTAATGGTTATGCATCGATCATGTTCGTCGAATGCTTCGAGGAATAACCCTATCCTCTAATTGTGAACTCACAATAACATTCGTTTAGCTGGGAATCTCCAAAGATGTACTACCAACATCTCGTCTCACGACTTGACCCCAATCAGAGTTCTTAAAACTCTTGCTAACATGCAGTTACACTACCTCTTGAGGTTTATAGGGGAAATACTTAGATATGTAAGTATCCAGATATATGTCGTAGAGTTATTACTGAATCATCCTCACAACTTTTGATTACCACATAGAATAAACTTCGAGGGATCTCCTCTCATGTGTATTGGGTTCCCCCTGTTGATGACTCAAAAATGGGTTGTCAGTCCCATCCCGAACCTCGACTTAAGGACAACAGCATGCTCAAATCCCTTAGTCAATGGATCAGCCAGGTTATCTTGAGTTCCAATAAACTCAATAGCAATGATTCTGTCAGACACCAAATCCCTTATAAACTTTAGTCTAACTTGGACATGTCTCTTTGTTTTCACATTATACTTCTTACTGTTTATCTTGTCGATAGTTGTACGACCATCACAATGAAGTGCAAGAGCAGGAAATGGTTGACTTACTACATGAATCACAGACATAAGTCCATGCAACCATTCAGCTTCCGTTCCCCTGGCATCTAATGCACACAACTCGGCCTCAAAGGTAGACCGAGTTACAATAGTCTGTCTAGCAGACTTCCAGGATATAGCTCTACCCGCAAGGGTAAACACATATCTAGTCACTCCATTAGAACTAGATTTCTTAGCTATCCAACTTACATCACTATATCCCTCTAGCATTCCAGGAAACCTCCTGTAATGTAAACCAAGGTAGATGGTGCCTTTCAGATATCTAAGCATTCTATCAAGAGCATCCCAATGAGTCCAGTTTGGACAGCTTGTATATCTAACTAACTTAGACATAGAAAATGAAATATTTGGTCTAGTACCATTAGCAAGATATTGCAAACTCCTAATAATCTAAGAATGTCTTAACTGAGACACAGAAACTCCTGACTTATTCTTAACAAGCGCAATTTTTGAATCATATGGTGTGCTTGCGATTCTACAATTTGAATAACAATACTTCTCAAATATAGATTTCTCTATATAATGAGATTGTGACAAGGTTATGCCATCAGCTGACTGAGTCAGCTTTATACCAAGAATCACGTTAGCCTCACCCATATCCTTCATTTCAAAGTGCCTTTTTAAAAAAAAATTTGTCTCGTTAATAATCTCAAAATTAGTTCCAAACAACAATATGTCATCCACATACAGGCACAATATCACTTTTCATTTCCTTTAACCTTATAGTAGACACACTTGTCACTTTTATTAACCAAAAAATCCGAAGTTAAAACAGTCTCATCAAACTTTTTGTGCTAGTCTCTAGGAGCTTGTTTCAAGCCATAGAGATTTGACTAATTTACGAACTTTCCTATCGTTGCCAAAAGTAACAAATCCCTGAGGCTGATCCATATAAATCTCTTCTTCAAGATCACCATGAAGAAAAGTTATCTTTACATTTATCTGATGGATGATAAGACCATGTACAGAAGCCAATGCTATAGCGTTTGAATTGTTTTCATTCTTGCAACAAGAGAGTATGTATCAAAATAGTCAATGCCTTCCATTTGCCTAAAACCCTTAACTACCAGCCTAGCCTTATACTTATCTATTGAGCCATTTGGTTTCATTTTTCTTTGGAAGATTCACTTACATCCTATAGGAGTACACCTAGGAGGGGGATCAACTAACTCCCATGTTCCATTAGAAATAATAGAGTCGATCTCACTTTTTACAGCGCCTTTCCAGTGCCTTAACTTTGAAGAGTTCATGGCCTGCCGCAAACTTAAAGGTTCGTTCTCGACATTGTAAGTGATAAAATCACTTCTATAGTCCTTAACCACCTTTGCACGCTTACTCCTTCTAGGTTCCTCTACTTCATTAGGAGTAGAGCTACTAGAAGGATCCGCCCTCACATTTGTCATCATTTCCACATGATCAGAAATGGAACTCGATGTGCGAGTGGGATCATCATCAGAAATACCCTAAGTTATACCAGTCTTTATAGGGAACACATTCTCAAAGAATGTTGCATCACGAAACTCAACTATAGTGTTTGACACTATACCATATATTTCAAATTTTAACACTAAAAATCTCATAGCGGTAGTGGTTTAATATAGCCCAAAAAGATGCAATCAACAGTTTTCGGTCCCAGTTTCTTTCTCTTGTGTTCAGGGACAAGTACATTTGCAAGGCAGCCCCACACACGAAGATACTTTAAACTAGTCTTTTTATCTTTCCATAACTCATATGGTGTCTTGTCCATATGTTTCAGAGGGACTCTGTTCAGAACATGGCAAGACGTATTCAGAGCCTCTCCCCAACTTAGAAAACCCAGAATTAATTAGCATATTGTTAATCATATCTTTAAATGTTCTGTTCTTTCATTCTGCCACTCCATTAGACTCAAGAGTGTACGGTGGAGTCACCTCATGAACTATACCATTGCTTTTGCAAAATTCATTAAACGAGGTACCCCTATACTCTCCACATCTATCAGATCTCAAACGTTTAGGTACTTTACCAGTTTGTGTTTCAGCTTCAGTTTTAAATATAATGAATTTTTCTAGTGCTTAATCTTTATGTTTAAGTAAATAAACATAGCAGTATCTACTACAATCGTCTATAAAGGTAATGAAATACATTTTATTATCCTTAGTCAAAACACCACCGAATTCACATATGTCTGTGTAAACTAATTCTAAAACTTCTGAATCCCTAACAACATTATGAAAGGGTTTCCTAGTTAGTTTAGCAGTCACACATACTTCACATTTAGTTTTCTTTTCAATGGCATACTTTGGAATCAACTCTAAATTCATCATATTCTTTAGAGCACAAAAATTTAGATGACCAAGACGTAAGTGCCATAAATCGGATGATTCAACACAATTTACAAAAGGAACAACATTATCATTAATAAAAATGCCCAAAACAGGCTCCACATTTATTAAAAATAATCCATCAGACAAGTAACCTTTGCCAAAACAATACACCAATATGTGTAATGACTAATTTATTACACTTCAAAGAAAGTTCAAAATCATTTCTAACTAAATAGCTTCCACTTATTATATTTCTACGAATGTCAGGAACATGATGGACTCTGGTAAGGGATAGAACACGCCCAGAAGTAAACTTCAGGTCCACGTTCCCTACTCTAAGTACTCGAGCAGTATTAGCATTCATCATCGTCACTGTCATGCCTTGAATCTATTGATAGGATACAAACAGAGAAATATCGGTACAAATATGGACATTAGCTCCAGTATCAATCACCATTCATTTGACAGATAAGTGGAAAGTAGTGTAGGGTTGTAGATAACATACCCGTCATTGGTTTCAGAAGTAATAGCCTCACCAACAACCATGTTAACCACAGGCCCACCAGTGGTTCCAAGCACAGTATTAGTTTGTGCTACCACATTAGATTTATTTGCTTTCTTTATAGGACAGTCCTTACTCCAGTGACAAACCTGTCCAAAAGACCAGCATGGTTTGTTTGTCTTTGGTTTCTTAGCCTTGTTCTTGTCATTTTTAGACTTGGTGTTTTCCTTCTTAGTGACAGACTTTCTTTTCTGTCCTACAGTCACTACGTTCACCTTCGAACTCCCATATTCAGCAGACATCACATGTCCTTGTTTGGACTTGTGTTGCTCCTGTACAGAGATGTCCAATATCAGGTTTGTGACAACCCAGATATTTTTCAAAATTTATTTTTATTATTTAAATATTTTATTGATTTTTAATAAAGGAGGAGGAATAAAAAATTTATATTTTATTACAATTGGATTCATTTCCATATTTTTATTATTATTTTGGAAATTATTTTCTGTTTAGTGGGGCTGTGTTCGGTTTAAAATTTTTATATTATCTTACTGATCGGGTCAGTATTTCGAGTCGGTATTTTTATTCAGGTGAAAAATTTATTTTGAGTAAATTATTTGAATATTCAAAATTTAATATTTTTATATTTTTGAATATTCCAAATATTAAAATATTTTGAAAAGTTATTATTTTTATTTAGTTTTAAAAATAATAAAAAAATTATTTTTTTATCCAAAAACATTTTTATAGAATTTAGTATTTAGAATTTGTAAAGGTTTAAAAACATTATATATTTATAAAACCTGATCTACCCGACCCCTACCTATTTACCTAATTCCCTTCACCCTCATTGTTTTCCAAAGCAGTCGCCCCTCATATATGTTTCCTATGTAACGTGGCAACGCAACAGTAGTGCAGTACACCTCCACATATTCTCTATTTTATTATTTTTCGTCGCAGCGTCTCTATCTTTACGCGGTATGTATATACATATTTAAAGCTTCTTAAATTCATATCTTACAAATTGTCCATCAAATATTCGATATCTATATGTATAAATGACCAGTACTTTAAAGACTACACATAGCTACAATTTTGGATGAGTTTTGAGAATATTATTTTCTGGACAGATTTTTCTTTTTAATTTATTTAGGAGTATAGAATGGTAGTTTGATGATGGTGATCAAGTCATGAGGCAGTACAACACGTGTATATGCATGGGTGTTAATCTCGGATTTTTTTGGACATATTTTCCGGCCATCAGAAAAGACCTGTGGGATTTTCGTAATTGATCTTATGGTAAGGCTTTTAAGATCCTGACTTGATGCTTGTAAATATTCAGGCATGTTAGTTTATATATATTAATTTCATAATTTTTAGAGATTGTTTTTATACTACAATAGTTACTTGTTAGCCTGATTTTTGGGTTTCGATGGTCGTGTTATCTATTTTTGGCAATTTTATGTGTATAGGTATAACTTAATTTGTGGGTTAAATTTGTTTACTTTATTTTAGTATAGTTCGATTGTATTGTTTGGGATTGATTTTGAAGGGTTGTGATCCCGGGAAAATTTCATTTTACAAAAATCTTATTTCGAAAAAATTTCTTGTAATAGGATATTTATTTCAGATTTCAAGTATTATTTGATTAAAAATATTTTTTTAAATGTTTAATGTTGTGTTTAATTGTTTAATTTGATAATGTCATCAGGGGTGGATGTTATAAGTTTAAATTATGAATTAGAATTGTTAGTTTTTATTCCTTTTCGTTCAAGGACTAATTGGTTGTCTCGAGAATTAATTATTTATTTATATTCGTGTCTTGAGGATTAATTATTTATTTATATTTATGTCTCGGGGATTAATTGATGTATCATAATCGAGTCTCGAGGGTTAATTGATTGTTTGAGGATTAGTTGATAGTTGAATTTATATTTTTTATTTATTGGTTTGTTAGGTTTAATATGAGTTTTCTTGTTAATAGGAATATGTATGAGATAAGTATATAATTATAATTAAGTTATAAACGCTCGTAGGATATAACGAGGTACTTCAAGGACTAAAGTATCGTATTATATTTGACTATATATACAGATGTGCAAACTCTATCTCAATAATTCAGACTCGTAGGAGCGTCAGATTAAAGAATTATTAAAAGGTGATACCGTGAGACGGACAGTGTAGTCGACCCATTCCAGCTTAGGACCGCATCTATATCAGGCAAGTATTTTCTCATTGATCATCCTAAACACTTTTATTTTATTATTTTGATTATTCATATCATAATAAATAATTATTGTTCAGAACTATTTATAATTCATGTTTTATTCTGTGCATCAGAGTTACTTGTTATTCGTACTCTGAATATTGGAAGTTGATTATAATAAACATGTCATATATTGTGTTATCATAGTAAATAATGATGATATGGTATGTATTTAAAACGAAGAATACCTTTATTTTTTTGGGTTGCTCTACTGGATTGGAAATTTTAGCGTAAGAGGCTCAGAGATAAGAGTTCAGCATTTGATGAGGATATGGTAATCAATCCATCTTCCTATAGGCTAACATTATTTGCCTATTTTTGTACCTATATTTTGAAATCTTTGTTATATCTATGAGTATAAAAATGTACCGATGAGTTATAAAGGGGTAATATTGCTTTTGAAACGTGTTTATTTGTGCTTATCCAATCCATATTACCTGTGTGGCTATTATATATTGATTTTGAGCAGTTGGTTCATTTTGATGACTTACTACATTGTTTTAGTTGAGATAAACTGTGATTTATTTATTGTTCAGTTTTTATAATAAACTGTTTTATATTTCATTCTCTATACAGATCTCATATATTGACTACATTTCAATTATTCATATACTTGCTGAGTATTTCTTTGGCTCACTCATGCTTTTTATCTATATCCTGCCAGACTATCAGTATGAGCCATTCTGGCAGTTCTAGAACGCGTAGCAAGAGACAGGTGTCGGGACTGCTCGCTTCTCGGGCCTCCTAGGTATTTAGTCGTTTTAGTATGTATATAGATAGTGCTTGTAATAAAACTGAATCTAGACTTAAAACATATCTAGACTTATGGGTTTGAGTTTGTGGATTAGAGTGGGCTTGTAATAAAGTATTTGAATTTACTTTTAGTTTCAGCTGCTTAATTTCATACTATAACCTGTTAGCGATCCTTAGTTGTTGGCGGGGTCAGTGAGCCTCTGATTTATTATGTTATTATTGTTAGTTGTTGGAGGGCCAGTGTGCCTCTAGTTTATTATTTTATTATTGTTGATTGATTGGTGACCCCCAAATCTAGACGCCGGGTTTGGAGGGCGTCACAAGGTTAGTCCCGGTGATCTCTCCTTTCTGTCTTTTCAGGGAGAGAGCAAACTCTTCCCAAGACTTCGAGAGCTTTTCAATCACCAATATGACTTGAAACTTCTCAGGAAGGTCTATTCCGGACTCTTTCAAAGCATGAACTAACATCTCAAATTCGTGCACCTACTCAGTCATGGATTTTGTATACATCAGCTTGAATCAAGGAACCTTGCCACACTATACTTTTCCAGACCCTGAGAATCGGTATTGTGGGTTTGGTCCATCTTCTCCCATAAGAGTTTAGTAATAAAGGCATCTGATGAATAAATATCGAACAGAGTGTTCGCTAAAGCTGCCAAAATGGCAGCCCTTGCCACTCCATCCTTTTTATCCCACAAAGTATAAACCTTAACAGAGTTAGCCTGCTCTTGGTACACAAAAGGAGGATCATACTGAAAGGTTTCGATGCATAAACGCAGCGAAAAAACGTGAAAATTAAATACAAAATGTAATATAAATTGAAACCCTTCGCAGGATCCATGCGAAAATAAAAGATTTAATTCGAAGATTAAGAACAAATACCTTAAAAAGTTTTAATAGTTCATCAATGAAATATTAATGGAGGTCCAAACCTTGTTTAATCACCACGTATCCCGCTCAAGCGATCTACGCTCTACGGTATCCACACGAACACTTTTCATGAAGGATTGATGTGTACTAGCACCCGAAAACTGCTTCTCTCTCTATCTTCCTCTTTTTTCAAAACGGCTAGGGTTATAGAAAAATGTGTGTGTCACAATTAAATCAGCTCATAAAAAGATTATATAGATAGAGAAATAAGTTTTCTAATTATAATCTAATTATAATTAATACTAATCCAAAATTCTAAATTATTTAATTAAGTCTCACTTAATTAATTGATTACTAATTTTGGAATTAGTTTAAGTAATTCATTTATTCTATTTATATAATTAACTAAGTCATACTTAATTAATATCATAAATAAAATAAATTACTTATTTAATTTAAATTCATAATTTAAATTATTTATCCTTCAAATATTCTTTATGTGTGATCCTGTAAGTTATTATTACGTTAGTAACAATTTTAATATCTAATTAAAATTGTAAAAAATGAGCGGTATCTATAATACATAATTGCTACCAAGTAATAATAATAAAATCAATGATTTGATTAAGCCTTCCGTGAATAATGTTCCATGTAATATAATCCCTTTAACATTATATTATAGATCAAGTTCGAGGCATGTTTAATCCGGGTTTACTTGATCAATGAGTAGACTATTAAACAAATCAACATTTGAGCATGGCCATGCATTTTATAGTCTCACGCAATCAAGAGGCCAGTAATATCACTCCTAAATAGGAATGTTAAATCCTTTATCTATGTTGGTGAGATTACGAAGCTGTATGAACAGTAATCGTGATAACTCAACACTAGAACATGACAAGTAAATAATACTACGCCTACACAGAAATCAGGAAGAAACGAAGACAAGGCAGATACAGTGAATCAAGATATTAGAAGAAGTTTTGAAGTCTACTACAGGTCATTGAGAGAAGTGCATTAATTTGTTCATGCCTCAGTGAAAAATAATGGTTGAAGACTTTCAGGCCTTTAGAAGTATTGAAGATTCAGTATAGAAGTGTCACTAGAAGATTTCAGTGTAAATGCATTGATTGAAAATAGACAGTGTTCGAAGCATAGGAATCTAGAAGGGTAAAGACAAAGGTTAAAGAAGACAGCTGCAGTCTTGGAGTTATACTCACTGAAAGAAGTTCATTTGTATGTTCAAGCATCAGTAAAGAACAGAGAATGAAGTATTCAAGATTGTGGTAGTAATGGAGACGTTGTCTAAGTCCCAAAAAAGATTCCAGTGAAAGTACTATATTTATTGACAGTCAGTGTTCGAAACAATGAAGTTGCTGCAAACTTAACAATGCAAGTAAAACAAGTAAAACAATAATACGAAGACCTGGATCAAAGTTAGTCATTTGTGAACCAGACCAGTTGCACTAGGCGTCAGCAGTTTATGAAAGGAATCTGAGTATTAACTATAGAAGAATTGTTAAGTTGAAGAACATACTTAGAAAGAACGGTTATTTATTAAGGTACGAAAAGTGATTTGTAGAGGCTATAGCTAAACAGCTCAAAGGGTGCAGGGTGCAAAGTGTCACAACCTTGGTATGAAAAGTGAAAGTTTATGAACTACAGTCGAAGAACAGAAACAGCTCAGGGTACAGGTTATAATGTGACAAGACTTTGGTACAAGAAATGGAAGTTGGCGTACTTCAGTCAAGATATTAATAGAGGGTAAAAGTGCAGGGACTAAATAGCACTTTGACCATGTATGTTGGCGTACTTCAGTCAAGTTTGTTGCGCGTGTATAACATACATGGTCAAAGTGCTGTTTAGTTACTGCACTTTGACCCTCTATTAATTCCTTGACTGAAGTACGCCAACTTCCATTTCTCGTTGTTAGGAATATATACATTTGATGATGTACAAAATACTAGAACAGGGTCTAGATTAGTTTATCTGTAATAAGTCTTTCTAGTCTCTGAAATGTATAATCAGAGTCTAGATAGTCAACATTCATGTTACTTGTACTTAGAAGAATTTCTGTAGAAAGTGAAACCAGAGTCTGCATAAAGATCAGAGTCTGGAAGGTGACCAGAGTCTATAGACTATCAGAGTCTATGATCTATCGGAGTCTACATGTGATCAGAGTCTGAAGATCATCAGAGTCTGAAGATTTCAGAGTCTATACAGTTGAGGATAAATTTGGAAGAAGATCACAGGAATAGAAAGTCTTCGAATATCAAGATAAATATATTGCAAATATGCTATGGGAAAGAAAGAGAATTCTAGAAGGAAACTGTCAACTAATAATTATGGATTTTATTCCTATTGTAATTTTACTTTTTGTTATTAGTTGATAGGCAGCTCTCTATATAAACTCTATGTAACTTAATTGTAAAGGTGTGGAAGTCGAAGCATAATTGTCTAAGTGAAATTTTGTGAGAGCATAGAGATAGAGAGAGTTGATGTGATAAACACAGAGAAGCTGCTAGGGTTTGTGTACACCCTAGGAGAGTTTTGTATTCACAAATCAATAATACAAAACAGTACTTATTCATATTTTTGTGTTTGAGTTTGTTCTTAATTTGATTTTAAATCAGGTAGAAAAGACATACAAGTATTCAACCCCCCCCCCTTCTACTTGTACGAATGGGAAAACAATTGGTATCAGAGCCTAACGTTTAAAATCGATCAAAGATGTCTGGAAACAAAGATGGCAATTCTAAGATTCCTATGCTTAAGAGAAACGAGTTCACCCACTGGAAGGTTAAGATGCTGCACCAACTGGAAGCAACAGACCCTGACTATCTTGACAAGATTAATGAAGGACCCTTTGTGCCTTTAAAAATTATGCCTCAAATCAACGAGGAAGGAAAAATAACCGAAGAACACCTCGTTGAGAAACCAAAGGCTGAATGGACAAAAGAGGACAAGAAAAATGTCCTTAAGGAGACAAAAGTAAAGAACATTCTCTTTAACAGTTTGGATTCTATTCTAACTAACTGTGTCATATCATGCAAGACTGCTAAGGAGATGTGGACAAAACTTGAGGTTCACTGTCAAGGGACAAAATATGTCAAGAAGAATGCTAGGTCTTTGCTAATTCAAGAGTATGAGTACTTTGAAGCAAAATCTGGAGAATCTATCACTGAGATGTATGATAGGTTTACAAAACTCTTGAATGAAATGGCTATGGTTGGTAAGGTTTATGATTCTGAAGATACAAACACCAAGTTTCTGAGAGCACTTCCTGAAGAGTGGGACAATAAGACTACAGCCATAAGGGAAGCTAGAGATTTGGATGAACTAACTCTAGAAGAATTGTATGGCAGACTCAAGACATATGATTTGGAGATGCAACAGAGAAAGAATAAGAAGTCTGTAAAGACAAAATCTGTGGCACTCTTGATGGAGTCTGAGAAAGAACAACAGGAACAACCCACAGAAGCAAGAATCAAGGATTCAAGAAAGAAGGGTAAAGCTGCTGTGGAGTCAGAGTCTACTGACACAGACTCTGATTCTGATGAAGAGTTTGATCTAAGTCAAATGATGGCTATGTTTGCAAAAAAATTCAAAAGAATGAAATTTAACAAAAGAACTGGCAAATTTAGCAAAAGGTCATCATTCAAGAAGGAAGATGAGAAGGTTGAGAAGAGCAAAAGTACAATAATCAAACTTGACAAAGCAAAGGTCAAATGTTTCAACTGTGGAATATTGGGGCACTTTGCCAGTGAATGCAGAAAGTCAAAAAGTCAAGGAAAAGGAAAAGCACTTCTATCAACAGGAAAGGATTGGGCAGACTCAAGCTCAGAGGATGAAATTGATTATGAAAATCTAGCATTGATGGCATCCTCCTCAAGAAAATCACAGTCTCCCAAAGAACCCTCATCTCCTAAAACTCAGGTATCAATCTTTACTCCTGAATCCTTAATTAATTTAGACTCTGATGGCATAGAGATTGTGAAAAGTGAGGCTAATAAAATAATGACAACATGTAGGTCTCTCACTAGTGAAAGTGAAAGGTTGAGAGAAGAAAATTTAACCTTAACTAAAAGGAATGGTCATTTAGAGTCTGAGTTATTATTAATGGAACAATACAAAAAGGATTCTGAGAAATATAGTCATAACTACACTGAAATTTTGAAAGCCTATGACTATGTTAGGAAAGAACTAGAAGAAGAAAGGCTTAAGTTTAAAGTTTGGACAGATTCTGGAAAAAAAGTTCAAGAAATTCTCAATAATCAAAACGTGTGTCAAACTACTGGTCTAGGCTATGACAAGAGTCAAGATAAAAGACCTATTGTTGAGAATGATAACAATGAAGAAGCTAGCAAATTTAATAAGACTAAAGACAAAAGTACATTTGTTCCTGTTAAGTTTGTGATCCCTAAAGAAAAAACTGAAACCACAAACTCATCTGTCAATAGTCCCCCTGTTGTTGACAAAAAGACAGATGAAATAGGAGCAAATAACTCTAAGAAAAATATAAACATAGGGTACTTGTCTAAGTCTAAGTTGAAAGAAAGGCTAGAGAACTTATCAGAGTCCACCAAAACTAGGAGAAATATGAATGGTAAGGAAGGCATCAATAAGGCTAATAATTATCAAAAAGATCCTAATGCTCCTAGAAAGAAGTGTTATAGATGTGGCAACCACAACCATTTAGCTATAGATTGTAAAACAAAAATTGAGATGAAATCAGAGTCTAGTCCTTCTCAGACTCTGAAAAGTCACTACATACCACAGAAACCTTGTTATCACTGTGGTAGCATATTTCATTCTATTTATATGTGTAGGGACTATCATGATTTGTATTACAATTTTTATGAGCTAAAATCTTCTATTGATAAAAGTTGGTATGACACTGTTAAGACTCCACCAGAGTCTAGAGCAACAAAAGAGACAGGTAAGCCAAAGGTGAAAATTGTTAAGCCTGTTTCTCCTAAAATTAGTAGAAAAGGATCCAAAACTGTTTGGGTCCTCAAAACATCTAACTAGTTGCTTTATGTATGCAGGGAACCAGGGTAAAGAAAGTAACCCTAATCCTGGACAGTGGATGCTCAGGACATATGACTGGAAAGAAATCCCTGCTTACAGACTTTGAGGAAATGGCTGGCCCAAAAGTATCCTTTGAAGATGGCAACAAAGGACAAACACTGGGATATGGCAAGATTGTACTTGGGAATGTCATCATTGAACAAGTAGCTCTAGTTGATGGCTTAAGGCACAATTTAATAAGCATAAGTCAACTTGGAGATAAAGGTTACCATACTGGCTTTGACAACAAAGAGTGCCTAGTGACTCACAAAGAAACAGGCATGTTGGTTTTCAAAGGACACAGACATGGTAACATTTATGAAGCCAGCTTGGAGGATTGTATACACAGTGAAGTCACATGTCTATACAGCAAGGCCTCAACTGAAGAAAGCTGGAAATGGCACAAGAAACTGTCACACATCAACTTCAAAACACTCAACAAGTTGGTTAAACAAAATCTTGTAAGAGGATTACCACAGGTTGATTTTGTGCAAGATGGACTTTGTGAAGCATGTCAACTTGGAAAACAAAGGAAATCATCCTTCAAGAGCAAGACAATAAACACCATTTCTGAACCCTTTTATTTATTGCATCTTGATTTATTTGGTCCAGTAAATGTTATGTCAATTAACAAAAAGAAATATACTCTTGTTATTGTAGATGATTTTACAAGATTCACATGGGTTTTCTTTCTACATTCAAAGGATGAAGCCCCACAACACATAATAGACCATATCACTTTTCTAGAAAGAAAATCAAAGAAAACAGTTAGAGTTCTAAGGAGTGACAATGGTATTGAATTCAAGAATTCAATCATGGAGGACTACTGTGCATCAAAGGGAATTACTCAACAATTTTCTGCGCCAGGAACTCCTCAACAAAATGGAGTTGTGGAGAGAAAGAATAGAACACTCATAGAAGCTGCCAGAACAATGTTGGCAGAGTCTAAGCTACCAGTATATTTTTGGGCTGAGGCAGTCAATACAGCATGTTTCACTCAAAACTGCACTTTAATAAACATGCATGGAAAGACTCTCTATGAAATGATAAAGGACAAGAAGCCAAGTGTGAAACACTTTCACATATTTGGATGCAAGTGTTATGTATTGAAAGTACATCCTGAAAATCTAAGCAAATTTGAAGCCAAGGCAGATGAATCAATTTTTCTTGGATATGCGTCGAACACAAAAGCATTCAGAGTGTTTAATCTCAGAACCAAAATTGTTATAGAATCTATTCATGTTGCATTTAATGATAAAAAGTGTACAGGATTGCAGGATGAGTCAGAGACTACTACACTAGAATTTGAAAATCTAAAAAGTTCTGAGATAAATGAAGAAGAAGAGGATGCAGACCCTCAAGTAAATCCTGAACCAACATAGGAACCTGCACACTCTGAGGGGGAGCCAGAAAATTCAACTCCAAATAATTCAGAGTTTAACAGGTCAGGGTCTACCCAGACAGAGTCTATCCAGACAGAGTCTAGATAGACAGAGTCTAACTCATCAGGGTTTGGATCAAGCAACTCTGAACCCTTGTCAGAGTCAAGCAATTTAGGGGGAGCCTCTTCATTTGAATTTCACTCAAATACAGAAGATGCAAATGACTTAGGGGGAGCTTCAAGTTCAAGAACCAATCTTCCACCTGCTAGAAAATGGACAAGGAATCACACTCCTGACTTGATAATTGGTGATCCTGAGAGTGGTGTACAAATAAGAACAACCACTCAAAATGAATGTCTTTATAGTTGTTTCCTCTCAAAGAATGAACCCAAGAAAATTGAGGAAGCCTTGCAAGATCCTGATTGGATTATTGCAATGCAAGAAGAATTGAATGAATTTGAGAGAAATAAAGTGTAGAAACTTGTACCAAGACCTAGAAATAGATCAGTTTTTGGTGCAAAATGGGTGTACAGAAATAAACTTGATGAGAATGGAACTGTAGTAAGAAATAAAGCAAGGTTAGTTGCAAAAGGATACTCATAGGAGGAAGGAATTGACTATGATGAAACTTTTGCACCAGTAACAAGATTGGAAGCTATCAGAATGTTTCTGGCCTTTGAGTTCATTCCAAATTCAAGGTGTATCAGATGGATGTGAAAAGTGCATTCTTAAATGGAAAATTGGAAGAAGAAGTCTATGTGGAGCAACCACCAGGATTTGTTGATCCAAAGTTTCCTGATCATTTTTACAGGTTAGACAAGGCACTATATGGATTGAAGCAAGCACCTAGAGCATGGTATGAAACTCTTTCAAAATTTCTTCTTGAAAATGGATTCACAAGAGGTACCATTGACAAAACTCTCTTTATTAGAAAATATAAAGGTGATATTTTGTTTGTCCAAATTTATGTTGATGATATTATATTTGGATCTACTAATGATAATCTCTGTGAAAATTTTAGTCAACTAATGCAGACAAATTATGAAATGAGCATGATGGGAGAATTAAACTTCTTTTTGGGGCTTCAAGTCAAACAGAATGATGATGGAATTTTCATCAATCAAACAAAGTATGTAAAAGAACTGTTGAAGAAGTTTGATATGCAAGATTCTGCAACTGCTAAAACTCCCATGTCAACAGCTACTAAGCTAGACTCTGACCCAAAGGGTAAGAAAGTTGACAACACTAGCTACAGAGGTATGATTGGCTCATTGTTATATTTAACTGCTAGTAGACCAGATATAATGTTTGCAACTTGTCTGTGTGCCAGATTTCAAGCTGACCCTAGAGAATCACACTTAATAGCTGTGAAAAGAATTTTTAGATATCTCAAGGGGGCACAAACTCTTGGACTTTGGTATCCTAGAGAGTCAGATTTTTCCTTAATTGACTATTCCGATTCTGACTATGCAGGATGCAAAGTAGACAGGAAAAGCACAACAGGACAATGCCAGTTTCTTGGCAACAGATTAATTTCTTGGTTTAACAAGAAACAACAAATTGTATCAACCTCAACAGCTGAGGCTGAATACATTGCAGCTGGAAGTTGTTGTGCTCAAATTCTGTGGATGAGACATCAATTACTTGATTATGGACTAACATTCTCAAATATTCCTATGTATTGTGATAATACTAGTGCTATTAAAATTGTAGAGAATCCAGTCCAACACTCCAGAACAAAGCACATTGATGTCAGGTATCACTTTATTAGAGAACATGTTGAAAATGGTACTGTGACACTTCACTATGTTCTAACTGACAGACAGATTACAGACATTTTGACAAAACCACTTAATGAGTCTACCTTTCTCAGACTGGTAGGTGAATTAGGTATGTTAAATATGTAAGTGATCAAAAATTACAAGAAGCAAGGTATGTACTTTAATTATAGTCCCTGTCTTAACATACTGTGATTAATTATTATTGCAAAATTTTGTTTGGTATTTTACCTTGACAGAGTCTAGTTTTTAGACTCTGACGAGTCTATAGACTCTGAGAGTCAGTAGACTCTGAGAAAATTATCACCTAGACTCTGAAACGGTTAAAATTCGTGCCTGCAGACTCTGATTGCATTTAAAATGTTCAAATGACTTGAAATAGGCGGTAACAGTTATCTTTTGACTGGAGACAGGCTGTAGACTCGTATGTATTGTATGCAACTTGAACAAAATAGAATTTTTCATACAATTTACTCACTTGTTTATTGCAATTGATTTCTACGGCAAAAATATTCACAGAGCTTTTTACGAACCCTAACTAATTTCTTCAAGCTTTTCCATCACTTTCCACTCAACAACTCCAATGGCTGCCGTTTCTACTGTCATGAGGGGACCCAAGGCGATTGCTTTCACATTTGGGGATTTCGAGTTCATGACCACAAATCATGTTGCTGCCCTTGGAGAAAAGAAAGAGTTAGACACTGACTACTACCCTGTGATGGATTTCTTGGATCAATTCGAGATACACTACATTCTCAAGGCATCACCAGTGATTCATATGGATGCTGTCTCAAAAGCTTGGAGTTCTGCACAGGTTGTTGATCCTTCTCAGGATCAACCAGGTAAAATAATGTTCACCTTTGGCTCGACTACATTTGATGTCACTGCAGATGTGCTTCATTCTGTGTTTAAATTGCCTGTTAAGTCTTCTTTTGATAATACTGTATCTGATGATGACATTAAAAGCATGTTTAAGACAATAGGTTATTCTGCAGCTTAGATAACATGAGTAAAATAACTAAGCCTTACTTAAGAAAAGAATGGTCCTTTTTCTTTGATCAAATTGTTAAATGCTTCACTGGTAAGTGTAGTGGCTTTGATGATATTACTGCTATTACTTATCAAATTGGTCACAGTCTCCTATTTGATAAAGTGATCAACATTGGTGATATGCTGCTCACTCAAATGGGAGCAAAATTAAATAATGTGCATGAGGGGAGGAAGAAAGTCTACTATCATAGATTTCTTATGATTCTCCTTAATCACTTCATTCCTGACATGTCAACCAAGTTGGCAGATGATTGTTGTGTACAGGCCTACAAACAACAAAGGAGGATATTCTCTGACATCAAGAGAATTGATGACAAAAAGAAGAGTCTACCTGCCATGCACTATCCACAGGTAATGCAGGTAAAACTCTCAACCTACAAACCTTCTATCTACGATGATTCTTTTTTTTGTGGTGACATGGTGCAGGAACAAGTACTGGAGAGTCCCCCTGCACCTACCCAAGTCACCAAATCCCCTTCAATTACACAATCTTCAAAACCAAAATCCAAAAAAAAACCAACCTCTAGTGTCTCTCAACAGACACCAGTTGTAAAGAGGAGAAAATTGGTTCAAACCAAGCTTATAGATGAGCACAGTGATGAGGAGCTCAACCCTCTAGAGAAACAAGTTGTTGAAGGTCTTTCTTTGCTAAAAGAAGGTCATGATACACTTGATTCTAACCTTCAATCCAAGTTTGTAGTCTCTGAAAAGGCTACAGACTCTGAAAAACCTAGGAATGCACCTCAGGATTCTCAAATTGACTCTCCTGAAAAGACTTTTGATCAGAAGTACAGAAGGTTAAGGAAGGCTTATTCTGCACACACACACAAGCCTCTTATTATTACTAACCCTGTTTTGCAGGAAACAGATGCTCCCAAGGCTCCTGTAGAGCCAGACTCTGAAAGAAAGAAAACTCCTGAACCAGAGTCTAATGTTGAGTCAGAGTCTAGACTGCCTTTAGACTCTGATCATGAAACATTTTGGGAAGCAATGCCATTGGATGTAGCCTCAAGTCTGATTGATGAGATCATTACTCCAAGTGATAAGGTACTGCTATTCTTATATCCTTTGGTGGAATCAATTGAAGATCCAGGGCAATATCAGACTAAATCTCAGGTCTTGGATTTTCTTACAACCTATGAATCTCTAAGGAAGAGAATGGAACAGGAGCTACAAATGTCTGCACAAGATATGGTCAAAAATCTATACATCTACATATTCAACTCTTCATTCCAAGTACAAGCAGCTGGGCTCATAGAAGGCAGAACAAATGAAGTTCTCAAAGCACTAGGTGTGCCAGACTCTGAACAGCAAGTTACAAATAAGCCTAAAAAGCTTAGCATCTACAAAAGGAGAAAATCTGTAACGATCGGGAAAATTATGTATATTTTATAATATTTAAATATGCTTTTAATATAATTTTTGGTGAGTCAGATTTTTAATTTTTTTTTATTTATCTACGCTAGGATTTTTAATAAATAGGAAAATTACCTGTTATGTGTTATGTGACTTTTGTGTAGCTTAAAATATTTTATTCTATTTTGCTATAATTTTTGTTTCGTTAGAATATAACTATTTCAATTTGTGATTATCGGACTCATCCCCAGTAGGAGACTAGAGACCTTGTTTTTGGTTTCTCTATTTTTATGAAAATGATAAAATCCTTAAAATAAAATTATTTTATTATTTTTGAAACATTCATAATATTTGGGGAATTTTGATATATATATTGTATTATTTTGAAAATATTTATTTTGATATTTTATCCCATAAATATTATTTTTGGGCTTTTTATTTTAATTATGGGGTAATATATCTTTTAATCAAATTAGAGCCCTAATTTTTCTAAAAATATAAATATTTTATAAATAATAAAATTTTATTAAATACGAAAATTAGAAAGGGGACAGCATAAATTTTGGGAAAGAGCGTCACTACCTAGGGTTCTTGAATTCAATTAGCTAATCCGAGGTGATACTCTTGTCTGTTTGGCTGGTATGAGTAATCAATACGTAGCTTGTATCAAGTACTATCTGGTTATACTATCAATTTCATATGAGAATTGATAAATTTTCGAGTTGCTCACAACTGGGTTGATTTTTCTTTTATCTTGATTTGAAGTTGGGTCGATTGTTTGCTTAATTGGTTGATATTGTTAGTTTGCTTGTCGAACACTGATCATGCTAGTAATTTTAGTTGTAATTTTTGAGTCATTGTCATTTGAGTTTGTGTTATGTTTATATGTGCAGATATGTTCTTGTTATGTGTAAAGTGCATGTTTGAGTTTGTTTGAGTCAATTACATGATTTATTAAGGTAAAAATTTGATCCTTGATTGTCTTGGTCTAAAATACGCTTGGTATACATTCAATCTGAATTACTAATGAACTTGTTGCCTATGTGCATGTAGGATTGATGTGTGTTTATTCACTTTGCAATTGACTGGTGTTAAATTGAATATGCTAATAAGTATTCCTTGTCTGTGTATACCATATAGTCTACTAGATGTCATTTATGCAGATAATTACTTGTTCATTAGCAAGTGTATTTTTGAAGCCAAGTCCTTGTCTCTGCTTTTATTTAAAGCCTTTGAACACCTGGATGTGCAATGTTGCTACTGATATTTATTCCATATCAAGGTAAAGTGTTTATCCTTTATCTCTTGCCTAAAGCGTATCATGCCATAACCCCTGTTTTGCAAAATCATAATATGGTATTCTTTATACAATGTGTGCATATCTTGATATATTACTCTATTAACTGTAATCGGTTTAATCTATATGTACATTTAGTTGGTTGCAAATTGGTGCATATGTGAGCAATAATCTGCTTCTATAAGATATTTATAGAGCATGATATGCTTAATTTGATGATATTGACTACATCATGTCCTAACTGCCATGAGTGTCCAAGTTTGTGCAAGCTTATATAATGCCTGGTACTATGCTTAAGTACTGAGTATTTTGATCTCTAAAAAAATTACTCTGTTGAGTCACTAATCGAGTCTATATATTCGATTTTTGATTGTAAAGAAATGGGTTATATAAAATGGTGGCGATGTCAAGGTCGATTCAAACCTAAAATTGGTCATTACTTGTTTGTCTTGATGTGGATCAATATCATCTGGGTAGACTAGCTTGTGTTTGGTTTAGTCAATTGCATAAGTTTAATTAGGGTTAATTTATTATTAATATCTAGCGGCGATCTGTACTTGCTACTCTGTTTCTGTCTTGATGATAGTCTTGAACATGTTATTTAATCTATTGTGAGTTACACGTTCAAATTGAATTAGGGCTTTAGTAGGTGTTCATGCCATGTTCAGATCTGGTATAGTTATGTAATATAGTGATAATGTGTATCATCTACATGCTTATTCTGCTATAATCTGAGTTTGTGTTAGTCGATTGCTTGCTTGAGTAATTAGGGTTCATGTGTCGTTAATCTATTACTTCAATTTGTGACTGTTAATTTTTCTTTTGGGTTGGTTTGGTCTTCAACCTTCCGGTTAAAATGGGACTTTAATATTTAAAATCCCTGACCTATACTCTTTAAAGTAGTTTTAGAGTAAAAATCAATTTCATCTTCTAAAATTAGTTTTATTTCAAAATTAATTTAGTTCAATTATTTTAATTTATTTAGATAATAATTTAATTAATCTAAATTGACTGGTTAACTTATTTTAATCAATTAATTTAATTAATTAAATATTATTTAAATATAATTAAAAATAATTGGATTTAATTATTTTGAGAAATAAAAATGATTTATTTATTTTTATTTATTTAATAATCTATTTACCTATTTTAAATAAAATCAATTTGTTTGAAACCCTAAGAATAATCCGGAAGTGACAAAAATAGTTTGAGACTCCATAATTTATTTACAAACCCGGATTAATATTTATAAAATATTTAGGGATCCAATAATTATCCAGAGTAGATAATAATGATCCACTTTGACTCAAATAATATTTTAGAGTCTACTTTTATTTATTTGACTGTTCTTTAATTTGTAAGTCTTATCTACTATATGATTTATGTGCTTCCTCACCTGCTAATTAATGCTACATGTTTATTAATTATTATTTGGTGTTCGTTATTAATAGAATGCATGGGTAGAAACTAGAACTAAACTAGAATATTTTATTTGTAGATACGAGCGGAGTACTAGTTAGAAGGGCAGTGTAATAGTCCCATTTTCCGCTTTAAGGCAGCTGCGATATCAGGCAAGTATTTTCTCCTTAATCATCCTAAACACTTTTGTTTTACTGTTTCGATTATTCATATCATGATAAATAGTGATTGTTCAGAGCTATTTATGATTCCTGTTTTATTCTGTGCATCAGAGCTACTTATTATTCGTACTCTGAATATTGGAAGATGATTATAATAAACACATCATATCCAGAGTTATCATAGTAAATAACGAGGATATGGTCTGTATTTGAAACTAAGCATACCTTATTTTATTTGGGGTTGCTCTATTGGATTGGAATTTATTTAGCGTAAGTGGCCGCGGAGTAGGTCCAGCGGAGTTTTATTGCGTAAGTGGCCGTGGAGTAGGTCCAACGGAGTTTAAGGAGGATATGGTAACCATTCCATCTTCCTATAGGCTAACATTACTTGCCTATGGTACCTAACTGAAATCTAGATTATGTGGTGTTACATAACTAGTCCTATTGCTTTTGAACCTGATCAGGGGGCAATAGTGGTATGTGTTGATTATCCAATCCATAGTGCCAGTTTGGCTATTATATTTTGATTTTTAGCAGTTGATTCATTTTGATGACATACTGCATTGTTTCAGTTTGAAATAAACTGTGATTTATTTACTGTTCAGTTTTTATAATAAACTGTTTTATATTCCGTTCTCTATACAGATCTCATATCTTGATTTAATTTCAATTGTTCATATACTTGTTGAGCATTTCTTTGGCTCACTCTTGCTTTTTATTAAATTCTGCCAGATATCCAGTATGAGTCACAGCGGTAGCTCTAGCGGGCATAGAGAGCCTCAGGTGTTAGGGTGGCTCGCTTCTCGGGCTTCCCGGGTATTTAGTTGTTTACAGTTTTATTGTAGATAGAATGTTTAATAAAATGAATTTAGACTTAAAACTTATGTAAACTTATGGATTTGAGTTTTGGATTTAGTTTCTGGTGTGTAATAAAGTGATTTGGATTTACTTTTAGTTTCAGCTGCTTAATTTCATACTATAACCTGTTTGCGATCGTTGGTTTGGCGGGGTCAATGCGCACCTGATTTATATTATTTTATTGTTGATTGGTTGGTGACCCCCAAGTCTAGACCCCGGATTTGGAGGGCGTCACAGTTGGTATCAGAGCTACAGGTTGGTAGTCACTGAAATAAGCAGAAATGTAGATCAGAAAAGATTTTATAGATCACATGAGATATGTTTTTCTTCATTTGAGATAAGTTTATATTCATATGAGATAGGTTTATATTGGCTTTAGTTTTAAGCCTATGTTGGGAGCTATGTTGTGATACATATGTATGGTAGTGATGCTTATATATGGTAGGGTTCGGTTTGTAGTAGGAGGTATGTCGGAATTTTGAGTGTACATAGCCAGTAATTTTTCTAGTAGAATGTCCAAGGAGTAGGATGTTGTAGGCCTGTCAGATGAGCTGTTGTATTCCATGTAAATATTTATATATATCAACGGCAATTTTGTAGTGTATATCCGTATTATTATATTTAGACATGCTTTTGCTTTTAACATTCAAGTACGTTAGTAGTTGTGCTACATGATCTGATAACATGAATGGGAACAAGGGTTTTATTTAAAAAGGAAAATTATTCCTTTTCTTTTCTACATATGCCTTTCCATTATCAATGTTATATCAAGACATTTATAGCAACTTACTAAATAACTTGTTTGTTTGGGTTATTAGAGGGATGGAAAATCAACAACCAGTCAATAATCATATGGAACAAGGAGGCAACAATCAAAACCCTAGGGAGCAGGGTAATCTGAATGTCATGCAACAAATCCTGGAGTTATTCCGACAACAAACGGATAATCTCACACGACAACAACAACAGCCGCCAGCACCACATGCGGTGACATTTAAGACATTTCAAGATGTGAAACCTCCGGAGTTCCATGGAACGCCAAACCCAGTGGAAGCCAGGGCATGGCTGAAAGAGATCGATAAAGCCTTTACCTTAGTTAAGGTGGATAATAATCTAAAGACAGAGTACGCCAGTTACTTTTTGAAGGGAGAAGCCAACTACTGGTGGGAATCGAGGAAGTCTCTTGAGGGAACAAGCATAATTACCTGGGAGAGGTTTAATGAATTGTTTTTGGAGAAATATTTCCCGCGCTACTTGCAAAACCAAATGGAGATCAAATTCTTGGAGCTGAAGCAGGAAGGAAATGTGGCGGATTACGAGACCAAGTTTACAGAATTGGCTAGGTTTGTGCCAGATTTTGTAGACACTGATGAGAAGAGGGCCAAAAGGTTTCAGCAAGGACTGAAGGCATGGGTCAGAAGTAGGGTGGTTGTTTTTGAGTTAACCACCTACGCAACCATTGTTCAGAAGGCCATGGTTATCGAAGTTGAGAGCGACATGTCTCGGAAAGAGAAGAATGGAAAGAAGCGGAAGTTTGACAATCGATCATGGAATCCGCAGCAGAATCGAGTTCAGAATAGCTTCAACAACAGAACAAGATTTCAATTCAGAGGAAACGGGGGACCAGGGAATGGAGGTCAGAACTTTGGAAATCAAAGGAATCAATTCCAGAATGATAACCAACAACAAGTGAACCGATTTATCAACAACAATCAACAACAGGGGAACCGATCACCACTACCAGCATGTGAGATTTGTGGAAGAAACCATGTGGGAGTGTGCAATCTAACTAATGTGAAGTGTTACCGATGTGGCAAGAAGGGTCATTACGCCACCATGTGCAGCTTACCTGCATCTGTCGGATCTATTTGTTACAAGTGTGGAAATAAGGGCCATGTATCCAAGAACTGCAAAGTCAACGTCAACAATGGGAATCAGAACCATGCTACAGGGTCAAACAATGCAGGTCAGCCAAGGCCCGAACTTTTAATATGAGCCTGTAGATATCCAACCTGACTTATCTTATGTTGAGCAACCTGTACAAATATTAGATCGTAAATATAAGGTATTAAGAAATAAGACAATATCTCTACTTAGGGTATTATGGAGAAATCCCTTGGTTGAGAAATCAACCCGGAAAGTAGAAAGTGAAATGTTAGCTCAATACCCGCACTTGTTTTCTTAAGTTGGATTCTGGGGACAGAATCCTTATAAGGGAGGAAGAATGTAACGATCGGGAAAATTATGTATATTTTATAATATTTAAATATGCTTTTAATATAATTTTTGGTGAGTCAGATTTTTAATTTTTTTTTATTTATCTACGCTAGGATTTTTAATAAATAGGAAAATTACCTGTTATGTGTTATGTGACTTTTGTGTAGCTTAAAATATTTTATTCTATTTTGCTATAATTTTTGTTTCGTTAGAATATAACTATTTCAATTTGTGATTATCGGACTCATCCCCAGTAGGAGACTAGAGACCTTGTTTTTGGTTTCTCTATTTTTATGAAAATGATAAAATCCTTAAAATAAAATTATTTTATTATTTTTGAAACATTCATAATATTTGGGGAATTTTGATATATATATTGTATTATTTTGAAAATATTTATTTTGATATTTTATCCCATAAATATTATTTTTGGGCTTTTTATTTTAATTATGGGGTAATATATCTTTTAATCAAATTAGAGCCCTAATTTTTCTAAAAATATAAATATTTTATAAATAATAAAATTTTATTAAAAACTTACGAAAATTAGAAAGGGGACAGCATAAATTTTGGGAAAGAGCGTCACTACCTAGGGTTCTTGAATTCAATTAGCTAATCCGAGGTGATACTCTTGTCTGTTTGGCTGGTATGAGTAATCAATACGTAGCTTGTATCAAGTACTATCTGGTTATACTATCAATTTCATATGAGAATTGATAAATTTTCGAGTTGCTCACAACTGGGTTGATTTTTCTTTTATCTTGATTTGAAGTTGGGTCGATTGTTTGCTTAATTGGTTGATATTGTTAGTTTGCTTGTCGAACACTGATCATGCTAGTAATTTTAGTTGTAATTTTTGAGTCATTGTCATTTGAGTTTGTGTTATGTTTATATGTGCAGATATGTTCTTGTTATGTGTAAAGTGCATGTTTGAGTTTGTTTGAGTCAATTACATGATTTATTAAGGTAAAAATTTGATCCTTGATTGTCTTGGTCTAAAATACGCTTGGTATACATTCAATCTGAATTACTAATGAACTTGTTGCCTATGTGCATGTAGGATTGATGTGTGTTTATTCACTTTGCAATTGACTGGTGTTAAATTGAATATGCTAATAAGTATTCCTTGTCTGTGTATACCATATAGTCTACTAGATGTCATTTATGCAGATAATTACTTGTTCATTAGCAAGTGTATTTTTGAAGCCAAGTCCTTGTCTCTGCTTTTATTTAAAGCCTTTGAACACCTGGATGTGCAATGTTGCTACTGATATTTATTCCATATCAAGGTAAAGTGTTTATCCTTTATCTCTTGCCTAAAGCGTATCATGCCATAACCCCTGTTTTGCAAAATCATAATATGGTATTCTTTATACAATGTGTGCATATCTTGATATATTACTCTATTAACTGTAATCGGTTTAATCTATATGTACATTTAGTTGGTTGCAAATTGGTGCATATGTGAGCAATAATCTGCTTCTATAAGATATTTATAGAGCATGATATGCTTAATTTGATGATATTGACTACATCATGTCCTAACTGCCATGAGTGTCCAAGTTTGTGCAAGCTTATATAATGCCTGGTACTATGCTTAAGTACTGAGTATTTTGATCTCTAAAAAAATTACTCTGTTGAGTCACTAATCGAGTCTATATATTCGATTTTTGATTGTAAAGAAATGGGTTATATAAAATGGTGGCGATGTCAAGGTCGATTCAAACCTAAAATTGGTCATTACTTGTTTGTCTTGATGTGGATCAATATCATCTGGGTAGACTAGCTTGTGTTTGGTTTAGTCAATTGCATAAGTTTAATTAGGGTTAATTTATTATTAATATCTAGCGGCGATCTGTACTTGCTACTCTGTTTCTGTCTTGATGATAGTCTTGAACATGTTATTTAATCTATTGTGAGTCCGTCTAAGTGAGTTACACGTTCAAATTGAATTAGGGCTTTAGTAGGTGTTCATGCCATGTTCAGATCTGGTATAGTTATGTAATATAGTGATAATGTGTATCATCTACATGCTTATTCTGCTATAATCTGAGTTTGTGTTAGTCGATTGCTTGCTTGAGTAATTAGGGTTCATGTGTCGTTAATCTATTACTTCAATTTGTGACTGTTAATTTTTCTTTTGGGTTGGTTTGGTCTTCAACCTTCCGGTTAAAATGGGACTTTAATATTTAAAATCCCTGACCTATACTCTTTAAAGTAGTTTTAGAGTAAAAATCAATTTCATCTTCTAAAATTAGTTTTATTTCAAAATTAATTTAGTTCAATTATTTTAATTTATTTAGATAATAATTTAATTAATCTAAATTGACTGGTTAACTTATTTTAATCAATTAATTTAATTAATTAAATATTATTTAAATATAATTAAAAATAATTGGATTTAATTATTTTGAGAAATAAAAATGATTTATTTATTTTTATTTATTTAATAATCTATTTACCTATTTTAAATAAAATCAATTTGTTTGAAACCCTAAGAATAATCCGGAAGTGACAAAAATAGTTTGAGACTCCATAATTTATTTACAAACCCGGATTAATATTTATAAAATATTTAGGGATCCAATAATTATCCAGAGTAGATAATAATGATCCACTTTGACTCAAATAATATTTTAGAGTCTACTTTTATTTATTTGACTGTTCTTTAATTTGTAAGTCTTATCTACTATATGATTTATGTGCTTCCTCACCTGCTAATTAATGCTACATGTTTATTAATTATTATTTGGTGTTCGTTATTAATAGAATGCATGGGTAGAAACTAGAACTAAACTAGAATATTTTATTTGTAGATACGAGCGGAGTACTAGTTAGAAGGGCAGTGTAATAGTCCCATTTTCCGCTTTAAGGCAGCTGCGATATCAGGCAAGTATTTTCTCCTTAATCATCCTAAACACTTTTGTTTTACTGTTTCGATTATTCATATCATGATAAATAGTGATTGTTCAGAGCTATTTATGATTCCTGTTTTATTCTGTGCATCAGAGCTACTTATTATTCGTACTCTGAATATTGGAAGATGATTATAATAAACACATCATATCCAGAGTTATCATAGTAAATAACGAGGATATGGTCTGTATTTGAAACTAAGCATACCTTATTTTATTTGGGGTTGCTCTATTGGATTGGAATTTATTTAGCGTAAGTGGCCGCGGAGTAGGTCCAGCGGAGTTTTATTGCGTAAGTGGCCGTGGAGTAGGTCCAACGGAGTTTAAGGAGGATATGGTAACCATTCCATCTTCCTATAGGCTAACATTACTTGCCTATGGTACCTAACTGAAATCTAGATTATGTGGTGTTACATAACTAGTCCTATTGCTTTTGAACCTGATCAGGGGGCAATAGTGGTATGTGTTGATTATCCAATCCATAGTGCCAGTTTGGCTATTATATTTTGATTTTTAGCAGTTGATTCATTTTGATGACATACTGCATTGTTTCAGTTTGAAATAAACTGTGATTTATTTACTGTTCAGTTTTTATAATAAACTGTTTTATATTCCGTTCTCTATACAGATCTCATATCTTGATTTAATTTCAATTGTTCATATACTTGTTGAGCATTTCTTTGGCTCACTCTTGCTTTTTATTAAATTCTGCCAGATATCCAGTATGAGTCACAGCGGTAGCTCTAGCGGGCATAGAGAGCCTCAGGTGTTAGGGTGGCTCGCTTCTCGGGCTTCCCGGGTATTTAGTTGTTTACAGTTTTATTGTAGATAGAATGTTTAATAAAATGAATTTAGACTTAAAACTTATGTAAACTTATGGATTTGAGTTTTGGATTTAGTTTCTGGTGTGTAATAAAGTGATTTGGATTTACTTTTAGTTTCAGCTGCTTAATTTCATACTATAACCTGTTTGCGATCGTTGGTTTGGCGGGGTCAATGCGCACCTGATTTATATTATTTTATTGTTGATTGGTTGGTGACCCCCAAGTCTAGACCCCGGATTTGGAGGGCGTCACAAAATCAGAGTCTGTTGCTGAGTTAGAAACTGAGATTGAACAACCAGTTTTTGACTATGAAGCAATTTGGGATCATGGGATTACCTACACGACAGCTATTGATTGGATTTCCACTATTCAGCCATTTTCCAGAAAGTTGGTTGATTTTCTTGTCCAAAATGTAGGAAAGGTGGCCAACAAATACATCTATCCAACCTATGAAAGTAGATTGGATCAAATCAAGGGCTCACATTTTCACAAGATTGCAAGGGAACTGCAGGATTCCTTTCACTTGACTCTTTCCCAGGCCATCAATGCACTCCATGCCAGGATGTTTCTCAATGGACACTTGGATGCATTAACTATGGTAGAACCACAGGAGGTAGCAGGTGCTGCAAGGCAGTTGGAGGTTGGGACTAGTGCACCAGTGGTGACTAGTGATAACGATGCTCAGTCTGCCTCACCCACACAAGAACCACCTAGTCAGAGGTTGGGTGATAGTGGGGCAGATGAGTATGCTGTTGGGCCTTCCTTGACAACTCACCAAAGAGCTGATGAGAACCCCAGTGATATGGGAGGACAGACTCTGATGGATGCTCATGAAGAAATTTCCCAATCTATTCTATCAGAGTCTATCCACCTTGAGGGGGAGTCTCATACACAAACAGTAAAAGATGGCAACACTCAGACTCTGGCTTCTAATGAAGTCATACTGAAGCAGTCAGAATCTGGAGTAGACCCTGAGACTGGAATACTGGAGCCAACAGACTCTGAAAAAAAAAAGATACTTGTAAGGGTTCAGAATCTGTTGCTGCTCACCCCTTGGTGGAAACCCCTAGCCTTCAGACATTTGAAAGGGTTCCCCTCCATCAAGGTGGTTCAGGTATTGAAGCACCATTCTTATCTCTCAACCCCTCTTCTGTAGGTTTATTGAGTGCACCCTCCACATTGAGTGAAAAAATATCTGAGAGGCTGGCACTGGACCAGGCAAAAGGTGAGGTAGAAAAGGCTGTAGAGAGCCTGAGTGAGATTGAGAAAGTGGGTGCCCAACCCCACTGTGAGCATGAGAGATTAGGGTATCCTGAACCTAGCTTTACTTATTGGGATCAAGATTTTCCAAAGAGTTGGTCCAATGAGTTGGAGCAGGGGATGGATGACAATTCACTATGTCTGATTGTGCATATTGGCAAACAGGTGGAGGCTTTTGCTGCTCAGAAATCATTTACACAGAGACCCCAACTTCACCTGGTGGATTCTCTAGCAAGGAGAGCAGATAGAGTCATGGAGGCTTTGGTGGATAACCCTGTCATTTTCACTGAGGCTGCAACATTGAAGTTAGAAGAACCTCTTTTAATCATGCCTATAAGGGCTAGACTTCCAGAGTCTACAGTCTCTGATAACTCTCAGGAGGAGTCAGGGTCTATAGTCCCGGTTGCAGTTTCAGAGTCTACACCACCAGAGTCTACACCTCCAATCACAAAGCTAGAGCATGTTGCTGAGGAGTGCACTTCTAAAGATGATGATCACGTTACTCCTTCTTTTATCTATTTTGATCAGGTGTTTCCTCAGTCTTGGGAGTCTGCACAGCAAAGAGGCATAAATGATAAAGATTCTTTTGAGTGTATTTTGGATATTCATCATTCTGAGAGACTTAAAGCTTTTCAGAAAAAATCTTTTCAACAGGAACATGGTTACTATCCTAGTGAAGAAGATCAAGTCTTAGATGGAGCTGTTAAAGCTGAGTTACCTGATGTTGCTGCTCTATTATCCAGTGTGGTCCAAGACATTTCTCATATTAAAATCAAGCTCACTGGTGTTGATAATACAACTTCTCTGCTCAATACAAGATTTGACAGAATTCACTCCCTTCAATTATCCAAAGAGGTTGCCTTCAAAGATGCTCTAGCTGCTATCACTACAACTCAAGCCTCTCTCCAGACTACAGTCTCTGATTTGACCACTAAGGTTGATTCCGTTATTGCAGCCCAGGCAAATATCTCCACTGTTCTTGAGCAGATTCTTTTGACTGTCACCAGTAATGATGATGTCAAAAAGGGGGAGACGGAGAAGCAAGGTGAGTCCTCCAGGAGACATAAGGATGTGGGATGCAAGGATAAATCAAGGGGAGTTAAAAGGAGGAGAGATGGTGATGATGGTGATAGTTCTCATGGTCCTAAGGGTCTTGATGATGTGCAACAAAAGCAATCTGGAGTAGCAAGAACTCAAACACATCAGTCAGGGACTAGACATGGGAAATCAGAGTCTAAGTCAGACTCTGATAAGCAAAGAAAGAAGTCAGACTCTGATGCAACTCAAGAACCTTCATACTGGAAGTGCAGTCAATCAAAAAGAATCTGACATTGACAGAACATCTACTCTAACCAGGGATCCTCAATCCTTGACAGATAGGCAGTTTGAGAAGATCACTTAGAAGCACTTAAATAAAGTGGTGTCTGCTCAAATTGTTTATAATGTTTTTGAAACAAAGATACAAGGAGGTCAGGGAGGTACAGAAAAGGTGAAAAATGAGATGTTGGTTTACTTCTTAGAAGGTGGAAGTGTAAGATGGATTAGTCAATCAAATTTTATCTTTTTCAAACAGGCTGAGGAACTACAGTATATCAGATTTCTTCTTCAAATTGCGTATGAAGTTAACAAGAGAAAAGAAGCTGTAACACATAAATGGTTCAAGGAGATTGATAGGAAGCTGACTTTGCACAGACAGACAAATCGACAAATGGGCAAATTTTCTTTAAAATATGTTGATACTGAGGGAAATGATCAAGTCATGCCATTGGAAGAAAAACAGATTAAATTTCAAGAAGGTGTGGGTCATTACTTTGGGTTTCAGCCTATGAGTGGGAAAGTTAGTGTTCTGATGTTGAAGGACTTAAAAGATCAAGAAAGCAGTGCAAATGATCTGAGAGCAGCTTATTGTCAAATCAAATGTTCAAATGAAGAAATGAAGAAATTAAAGAAGTTTGTTGGTGAAGCTCTTGCAATTGTGGAAGAAAATATGCTGAACTCATTTTTGAAGAATAATCCAGCCTTTGAGAAGATTAAATAAGAAGTAATTCTTTTTCCTTTATAATTCTTTTATATTGTTCTAGATTAATAGTTTTATTCTTTAGTTTTGACATCATCAAACCTGGATTTATGCTTACATTTTATAAAGCATAAATAGGGGGAGATTGTTAGGAATATATTCATTTGATGATGTACAAAATACTAGAACAGGGTCTAGATTAGTTTATCTGTAATAAGTCTTTCTAGTCTCTGAAATGTATAATCAGAGTCTAGATAGTCAACATTCATGTTACTTGTACTTAGAAGAATTTCTATAGAAAGTGAAACCAGAGTCTGCATAAAGATCAGAGTCTGGAAGGTAATCAGAGTCTATAGACTATCAGAGTCTATGATCTATCAGAGTCTACATGTGATCAGAGTCTGAAGATCATCAGAGTCTGAAGATTTCAGAGTCTATACAGTTGAGGATAAATTTGGAAGAAGATCACAGGAATAGAAAGTCTTCGAAGATCAAGATAAATATATTGCAGATATGCTATGGGAAAGAAAGAGAATTCTAGAAGGAAACTGTCAACTAATAATTATGGATTTTATTCCTATTGTAATTTTACTTTTTGTTATTAGTTGATAGGCAGCTCTCTATATAAACTCTATGTAACCTAATTGTAAAGGTGTGGAAGTCGAAGCATAATTGTCTAAGTGAAATTTTGTGAGAGCATAGAGATAGAGAGAGTTGATGTGATAAACACAGAGAAGCTGCTAGGGTTTGTGTACACCCTATGAGAGTTTTGTATTCACAAATCAATAATACAAAACAGTAATTATTCATATTTTTGTGTTTGAGTTTGTTCTTAATTTGATTTTAAATCAGGCAGAAAAGACATACAAGTATTCAACCCCCCTCTTCTACTTGTACGACTGGGAAAACACTTGTACCAAAGTCTTTTCACATTACACCTTGTACCCTGAGCTATTTTTGTTCTTCGACTGTAGTTCAGAAACTTTCACTTTTCATACCAAGGTTGTGACACTTTGCACCCTGCACCCTTTGAGATCTTTAGTTGTTAGCTGTTAGTTATTTAGCTGTTTGGTTGTAGCCTCTACAAATCACTTTTCATACCTTAATAAATAACCGTTCTTTCCAAGTACGTTCTTCAACTTAACAATTCTTCTATAGTTAATACTCAGATTCCTTTCACAAACTGCTGACGCCTAGTGCAACTGGTCTGGTTCACAAATGACTAACTTTGATCCAGGTCTTCGTATTATTGTTTTACTTGCATTGTTAAGTTTGCAGCAACTTCATTGCTTCGAACACTAACTGTCAATAAACATAGTACTTTCACTGGAATCTTTTCTAGGACTTAGGCAATGTCTCCATTACTACCACAAACTTGAATACTTCATTCTCTGTTCTTTACTGATGCTTGAACATACAAATGAACTTCTTTCAGTGAGTATAACTCCAAGACTGCAGCTGTCTTCTTTAACCTTTGTCTTTACCCTTCTAGATTCCTATGCTTCGAACACTGTTTATTTTCAATCAATGCATTTACACTGAAATCTTCTAGTGGCACTTCTATACTGAATCTTCAACACTTCTAAAGTCCTGAAAGTCTTCAACCATTATTCTTCACTGAGGCATGAACATATTAATGTACTTCTCTCAATGACCTGTATTAGACTTCAAAACTTCTTCTAATGTCTTGATTCACTGTATCTGCCTTGTCTTCATTTCTTCATGATTTCTGTGTAGGCGTAGTATTATTTACTTGTCATGTTCTAATGTTGAGTTATCACGATTACTGTTCATACAGCTTCATAATCTCACCAACAATCTCCCCTTATTTGATTGTTAAACTTAGCAAACAAATCTCATAGAGAGGATAACTCAACTAACAACTAGAAAAAGTAATGGTCTGGGACTTGTAAATAATGCTACTGGTTTTTCTGGATCAGATTCTGCATTTCCAGATTTCTTGTGTAACTGAAATGAAAGATGTTTGTTCCTCTAGCACTGAACTGATATTCATGTAGTATCATCTTCATTTTTGTCTATTGTTTGAGATTTCTCTGCTTCAAAATCCTTCACAGTTCAACTTAAAGAACTTATAATAAACAGAGCTTCATAAGAATTAAAATTCCTGGGAATGTCTTCAATAGAACATAGCTCAAATAATGTTCTCCCCCTGAGAATGTAATTCTTCTTCTTTTTCTTGTCTAAATTTCCCCCCTAAGGATATTAACTTCTCCTAAGGATACGAAAATAAGACTTTATTAACTTCTCATTTATCTCTTTTTCTTAATAAATTCTCCCCCTTAGTTGAGGAATCCTCAAATGGCCCATCTTTGGAATGGTTTGTCTTCCAAGGAAGGTTCTCGTCTGTCATTGATTGGGAATATATAGTAGCTTTTCTTTCAGAAGTAGCATGTAGAAAGGGTAAGTGTTTGGTCTATGGTTTCCTCACTTCTACTACGTTCTGTTGGTGTTTACACTAAAGTGTCGAACACTTTGAAGTGTTTCACTCTTTCTCTCCCTATCTCTCACTCAAGTGTATCTCTCCCTCACTTTCACTTAAGTTTTTCTCTCCCTTACTTTCACTCTGCATTCCAAATATAGCATTATGTACCTGCAAGTGAAATCCATCAATTCAGTTATTCCCAACATTTGATTCATCAGAATGAACTGAATCACTATCAAGTGAAGAATTGCTTCGTAGAGGTGTTCTTGATCTATCATGCATAAGCATTGTCTCAGCACCAGACTCAATAACAATTGCTAAATCACTATCTAGTGGAGCCTCACCTCTTTGAGATGGTTTATCCCAAGATTTTAAAATCTATTAGGGAATCCTGCCTTGTTCTATCAAGGAGTTGCCTCACACCTTCTCCATAAACGAGAAGTGGACATTCTTTTTCAGGATCTGGAAATGTTCCTTCCAGTAGGGGCGACGTAGTAGGCAATTTAATGAATGGAAAATTAGAGCCTATGTTTCCCTCGTAACCCTGTGACGGGAATTTCATATTAAATACCCTACTTGACTCATCCGAAGAATTGTCAAGAAGTTGCCTCTCAAGCCCAAATAAATCTGAACAAGAGATCTCCCTTTCGGGATGCAGAAGATTAACTTCTGTTTGAGGTAGATACTTGGATAATGTAATGTATGGCTAGAGTCCGTATCTCTTCTGAATGCATATACCTCTCAAAGTGTATGCCTTGCAATGTGTTCCTAGAATTTATCAGTTTAGGCTTACCATCAGCGTGAGTGTCAGTGGTGTGCTTGACTCATTACAAGGTGCTCTGGCTGACGAGCGAATTTCAATGGACTCACCTTGTTGAGAGAATGATTTCAGAGACAGTTTAATTGCCTTTTCAGCTCTGCATCCTTTTGAGAAGATGTAGATGAGCTTATAGTTACCTCGGTTTATATACTACTTTTCTTCTCTGGAGGTAGAGTTGTGGGTGCACTTTCGACTTCATCCTTATTTGTTGCATCAAGTGCAGTTTCTCCCTTATCAACCTCTAACTTACATATGTTCCTTGTATCTCCAGGGGTTAATATATGAAAGTGGATGAATTAGTGTTTGGTATTATGGTCTAGGTAAGAGATTGATGAGTTTTCAACCTCTTGGCCAGCTTCTGAAGCCACTGGGGGCTAAGCGGAAAGAATCAATCAAGATTAAAAGATAATCACCTTAACATTTCAAAATATATTTTTCATCCTAAAGAGAAGGAAAAATATATGAAGGAATGGTAAACGTTTGCATTAAAGCACTTTTAGTAAAAGAGCCTTGTTGGTTCTAAAGATTTATCATTTAAGAACATGATACCAATAGAAATTATCTTTAAGATACTTATCCCATAATAAAACGCGGGAAAGTGTATCAGAGAAATATTCTATCCCTTATGAATTTCTTATAAGGCAAACTTCCCATAGTAAAACGCGGAAATTTATACCAAAAAAGAAATTCAACTCTTCTACCAAATTATATCTTAATAAAATGACTCTTTTCCTTTAAAACCTAAGTACTGTAAGTTTTGAAAATAGTTTTGCAAAACATTCTTATCAGATAGAGGACTATGATTTTCCGACTCATAATGCAATTATGATTTACATCATTTTCGTTCACCTGATAGTGTCCCCATCTTAAAATAAAAACATGACAATTGGGGTGAATGAATGCTTAACAATACAGCACTAGGTCTTCAAAGCAACAACCATTGTTTAGGTACTCTGAATCAATGTGAAACATACATTGAAACAAGTGTTTAAAATCAAATCATTTTACAAGTGATTGGTACCTCGAAGTTAAAATAATTTCTCCAAATAAAATAGCAGTCACAAAGTTTCTGCCACTTTAAATAGAAAAATTAAGAGAGAAAAAGTTTTATAAGATAAAACTTTTAAAACTAGCTTTTGGGAGAGGAAAAAAGATTTTGAGATTTAAAGAAAGATTATCCTCAAGAAAAGTTTAATTCACACCCTAGGATTTAGAAATCAAAGTAGGGCTATAAATCAAATAATTTTCAAAAGAGAAGTTTTGAAAAAGAATTTTAATGTTTTCTTCTCTGAAACTGATAGAAAAATGAATGTATCTTTGAATAAGACATTTTGAAAAAGAATCAGACAAGAAATTCTTTTTAATACATTCAAGTTTACAATTCAGTTAAAGAAAGAAATCTAAATATACTAATACTAACGGCATTTTCAAAAACCAATTTTTACTTAGAATAAAGACTAAGCAAATCCATTAGTATCAAGATATCACAATTATTTTGTAATAAAATATTAATCAATTATCACAAAGTAATAAAAGAAAATATTTATACTACGAATAATTATACTGCAAATTTATTTTAATTTACTTAAATCATACAACCAATATATCACTGAATTATTTTATATCATTATAATTTAAATAAATCAAAATAAATTAAATACTTATATTGTACTAAACAATTAATTAAAAATATCACAATTAATTGCACGAAAATATTAACAAAATATCATTACTTGATATTTATCAATAATTTCAAAATGCAAGAAATTATGCTTCTAACATTTTATCAAATTAAAATTATGAAACTAATAAACATTGAATTACTTCATACGATTGAATATTAGTTAGATTGAATTATGCAAGATAAAATAATTTCGCTAAATACTAAAATATTCATTAGATTGAATATTAGCATCTAACTTCATACGCTATATCTAATAATTGTCACTCAAACATATTACAATTATACTCATAACTATTATTAATGATATACGTAAGCTCGAGAAAATAGATGAATAGAAATTCACAAGTTCTTTAAATATTGACATTTAATACTTGTGATCCTAATTACAACTTCTCGCAAATAAAAACAAATTTTAGAAATATTTTCTAAGTATATAAAGCTTTGAGAATTTTATACACATAACTTAGAAAATACTTCGTCTTCTAATATTAGTGAGTTTTGAAATATGCATTAATTACTTAGAACATAAATTCTAAATATTGTCACTAATATCAAAAGTATCACAATTATTTGTAATAAAATCTTTAAAAATATCATAGCAAAATATCAGAGCAATTAAGCAAGATATCATTGACTAATATTCATCAAATATTTAACATACAAATAATTATGTTGCTAACTTTATGCTAGAAAATTTAACTACCACGTATGCATATAACATTGTAAGCATGATAATTAAACTAGTAGCAAAAAGTATGAGGTACTGGATTTCAAACAAATTCACAAGTCCTTTAATGATTGAAAATTTAATACTTGTGAACTCATTTAAGAATTCCTTGCAGATGGGATTTCCAACAAATATGCACATAGATAATATCTCAAGTTCACTAACCAACTTAGACAAAATAAATTTATCAAGTTGTTCAGCAAATATCTGCAAGTTATTCTACTAAGGACAACTCTTTAAAAAAATGATACCTGGTGTCCATAAACTTGTTTCTTAAGTGTTGTGGAGAGATCAACAGAGTTGTTGGAGTTGACAGCTTCTAGGAATGACTTCCCTATTTTTCTTACAACCTACATTATCTATATCTATATAGCCAATTAGGTTAAATCTATTATCTTCAGGGTACCTGATTCTAAGAATCGGTAATCCCCTAAGATATCTAACAATTCATAACTTAGCTATAAGATAAGATTCTCTAGTATCCACTTGGAAACTTGCACATAGGCATATCGAGAATAAAATATATGGTCTTTATGCACTTGAATAAGTAATGAGCTGATCATACCTCTATAGCTTGTCACTTCAGTTCATATACCTGATTTTCCCTGATCAAGCTTAGTGGTCTATTAGCAAGAAGTCTTGGTAGGTTTAGAATCTTCCAAATTGTGCATCTTTAAAAGATCTTTGACTTACTTTAATTTCCATTATTCTTTCGAATTACTTATAATCCAAAAATAATTGCAACTCTTCCAACATGCTCATGTTGTACCTACTCTGCATTTACTTAGCAAAATATTTCTTGCACAAGTTCTGTTAGACCCACATATAATATAATCATGGTATACTAGCACATATATGACATTGTGTGTGCCATGTATTCTAGAGAGATATATGTGTATAACGACTCTACCAAAATCATTTTCAAGTAATAAACTAGTTAGAGTGTCATACCATGTCCTTGACGATTTGTTTGAATCCCTACCTCCGTCATAGAGAGCTTGGGAAGAGAATGATATACAAATTCCAATGATCTGCAACTTTAAAGTCCAGGAAGTATTATACATCAAATTCAACTTCTAACTCACCATTCAGGAGTGCACCTGTACACATTCATCTGATAGATATTCATGCTTGACTGCTCAACATATGCTAGGGATGTCCTGTTATTAGTTCCTCGTCTTGTTAGGCCCAAAAGGATCAAGTCTCGTCTTTGTTGCTTGTTGTTAGATCTTGAAAGTCACGAATATTTTGTTTCCATCATCGTCGATACCTTCTACTTGATAGTAACATGTAGCAACCAGTTTGGCTTTATCCCTCATAACAATGCCAATAATTATCCAGTCTCTAAAAACCCTTACTGTACTAATTTCAGCTTCATCTTGTGGTATGGGTTCTAGCTTCAGTAATTTCTGCCTTCGAACTGATTGAGATCATATTGCATTTGCAATCACCCAATCTAGATCAATCAGTGCATCTTCAATATTCTTTGGGTTGTTGGGTCCCAAAAAAAAATATCTTCATTTGATTAGCACTTCTAGCCTTTACTCAATAATCCGGTTAACTAAGAACTAGACTCCAGGATTGACTTTGACTTCAAACCTTTTGTCTTGGCAGATATGTTCTTGATGTATTCCTTTGATCTTCATTGTGTTGAGTACGACTAGTAGATCCTTCTTTTATTTGCTCCCCCAGAGTTGCTGCTAGGATCTAAATCATCATCATTATCATTGATTCCTTCTGCAACCTCAGTTCCAACATCAGTATCTGAATTTGACTCTGACAGAATGTCAAACTTTAAAGATTCAGAATAGTCATTCACTTGAATTCTTAGGAGCTTGGTTTAGTAGAACGAAACATTCAGACTTTTAATCACCTTCTGTTTTCACATCACATAAGCCCTGAAGGCTTTTGACTTCAATGAGTAGCCGAGGAAAATTGTTTCATGAGTCTTAACTTAAACTTGCCAAGATACTCATCTAAATCTTCAGTAAATATCAATTTCCTCCAAACACACGAAAGAGTTTCAGTGTTTGCTTCTGGTTGGCCATTAACTCATATGATGTCTTTTCACGATCTTTGTTGATTAAAGCAGTATGCTGTGTTAATTGCTTAGCTTCAAAGTACCTTTATCAGTGCAGACTTCATTTAGAACTTCATTCACGAAATTGAGTTTCAATATCTGACTTCAAAGTTCTCACAACTTACTTTTCTTCCAACTTGATCTACCTGATATGATCAATCACCATATGTGATATTTTGTCTATTGAATGCACGAACATCACCAACTTGTAATTAGGGTTGTCATCAACCACCACTTAAGCGTATTTCTTCCATGATATAATTTGCTTCAGTGTGATGTTTTCATTGACTTCCCTATGTGACGTACTTTAAAATGTCCTTCTGGATAGAATTCTAAATGAAGCAGTCCTCTCACCAATTTCATCTTTATCGGAGAATCCATTGTCTTGATAAACAAGTGTGAGAGCTTCTTTCGCCATAGCTAACTCTTTACAGATGAAGCTTTACTAAAAAGTTCACTTCACCTTTGCATTCAAATTCCATGTCAGCTAAGAACAAATTTTCTCACTCCCAGTTGAGTGAGCTTCCAACCTTCTTGTTCGAGATCAAACACTTTTCCTTTTCAATGCTTTTCCAGAAAACCCTTGACAAAGAATTCCCTAATGCCCTGTAGATAGTGCTTAATTCCTTCTATAAGAAAGATCATTTCATTGATGACAATTCCAAAAATCATTATAGCCAAATCCCTTGTACATTCTTTGTTGTCATCTCCTAAGGTTACCGTTGGGTAGGCTTTCTCAACCAACTGTGATGTCAGAGCTTTAATCTTAATCATATGCCTTGAACAATAAATGTCACGAAGTCACATAACTTTTGTCTTTTGTTACATACTCTGCAATCACAAATGATTAAGCTTCTTAGTACTCAACTTCAATTGAGTCCAGATATGTTAGAGATATTACTATCAACAGTGGTAACAACAGCTTCAATATGCATAAAAGCACATGGATAGAAGAACTAACAAATTAATTACTAATTCTGCTAATCAATTTATGTTGTTGTCTAACATTTTTAATTATCTCTAATTACCTAAGTCAATTTTAGATTAATCCTCGAATCAACAAATGTTACTGACTACTTAGATAATTCTACCATCTTCTAATCATTTTATCCCTAACAAGAAATACATGACCTAATATGACATTTAATTGCAACTATGTAAGTGGGAGCAAATTATGTGAAAATAAGCACATAAATAATTTTAAAAATATGTAGAATATTTGAATAAAATATTATGATCAATATCAAATTCCACATATACTTAACAAGTCATTTATCACAATAAAAGCAAATATAAAATATCTGATCTATGACCTGTTTGTCTATTTAGCAATTTTCACAACATTAGCAGAGGTATTAAATCACATAAGATTTAACTCAAGTTCCAGCAAATGTTTAGGGATACATCTAACCGTCTAGAACACCCTATCTAATTCTAGATATTCATTTTACTGCATATAAAATCAAGTATGAAATGTACTTATTTAAACTCATGAATCCTAGCATGCAATCTTATTCTTAGCAATCAATTAAGCATTTAAGTCCTAAGATACTACCATGCTGACATGGATATAATACATTTCAAAACTCAATAATCATACCGTTCTGAATTAGATAAACGTATACTAGCTAGAATGTGTACCTGTGAAGTGCTTAGTGATTCATCTCCAGTATTGGTCATTGATGTCAGATATTCATTTAGTTCATCATTTTCACTGATAGAATCACCCTTGCATTTAACTTCACCAACAAATATTTTCCCTTGATGCATCCTCACTAATGCTTGAGATTCATGCTACAACCCAACACAGTGTCTGTCATCATTTGCTTATACAGACTTCTTCAAACTGTGTAGTAAACCCCTAATCTTGTCTTTCAAAATAGACCTTCCATGTCTTGTAACCGCCTCTTGAACTGTTCTTGAAAATCTCATTTACGGAATCTATAGGTAAGGACCTTAGATTTAGAATTGGGGTTCCTTCTGAATCTGATATTACTGAACTTCCTGTTGACCTGCAGGTTTGTCTTGCAGTCCAGTTCTCAAGTTATTCCAAAGTGTAAGAATCACTTAACACCTTGACCACTACCTTGAGCTACAACATCTTCAATTCAGCTTCTCGGATCATTTCGTTTCTGTTCAGAGGTTCTCAACCTTGACGTCAATCAAATTTAGTTTCTGGGTCACAAATACAGTGGATATGCTAATAACCTGTTTTACCAAATATTATCTTCTTCAACTCTTGTTCTAGTTCTTAGGCCTTCAACATATACAGGTATTTTACAAACAATGTGGTTGTATCCTAAAATCTATGTTGGTTGTATAATGTGTTCCAGATGATCTGCAGTGTTAGCATGAATTTCCTGTAATCTCCCTGTAGAATAATCTTTAAGGCTTGTACAGAGATGCCAGGTAGTCCAGTATGTTCTCCTTCACTACTTCAAACCCCTTAGATTTTTCATCCAAAAATTCAACTCAAATTAACCAAAAACTGTACCCAAAATAATCTCTTCTTTTGCAGCTTCCAAAATATTAGTGGGATCATATGGAGTAAACCTCTGAGGAAATTAATACTACTATTTCTTCAACCTGTGCCAGAATTAACTTCATCGGATAATCTTCAGTCAATTTTTGTTGTCTTCAATTCCTGGAAAAATCTTCAACTACAAACCCCTTGAGCACCCTCGAATTAATATTTAAGAAAAATTTAAATTTACAGAATTTTTAATTTACTTAGAAAATAAATTAATCAAAAATAAAAATATACAACAATTTAATTTTTAAGAATTTTGAATTTTCTTAAAAATTAAAATATCGTAAATTAATATTTAAGAAAAAAATTTGTTTTCAAGAATTTAAAATTTTCTAGAAAAATAAATAAATAAAAAATAAAAAATAAAAATAAAGGGTACAAAACTTGGGGTACCAAACTGATATTTTAGGAATTGGTGGAACCAACTATTTTGGTGGCGCCTGTACACTATTCTCCTTGTACAGGCGCAACTAAACTAACTAATTATTAAGTGGTGCCTTACCTGGGCAAACCCTGTACCAGCGCAACATAGCCAACACTTGAATTGATTCTGGTTAACTTGAATAGGCACGTGAACTGGCATGCACATTTCGTTGCGCTTCACTGTACTTGGTCGAGTGTATATAAATGGACCACAGTTTCATAAATTTAAATTATAAACTCGGTTTTTTTCTTAAATTTATGAAATAAACTAATTAAAATTTATAATATAAACTAATAAAAATTTATAAAATAAATTTTATAAAAGTTTCTAAAATAAATTTAATACTAAGTTTATAAAATAAACTAATTAAAATTTATTATATAAACTAATAAAAGCTTATAAAACAAATTTTATAGAAGTTTATAAAATAAATTTAATATTAAGTTTATAAAATAAACTAATTAAAATTTATAATATAAATTTATAAATGTTTATAAAACAAATTATATAAGAGTTTATAAAATAAACTTATTAAAAGTTTATAATTAAACTTATTTAACAAGGCCTCTAATCATTCTGAGTCCAAGCAGCTTCGACACCCTAAGCTTCACTGAGCTAATAGATCTTGATTTGTATATCAATCAGTAGGCTCTGATACCAATTGTTGGGTCCCGAAGTATCGTAGAAGGGGGGTTGAATACGATACTCACAATAATCTATCATTCATATTTCTCATATTATTCATAGTATACCCAATGTCCACCTTTATCATCACCTGGTTAAAGGTAACTTTTAGTGTAATCAAGATATATTAATTATCGTATAGAAATATAATGATTTCAAGTCAGAGGATCATTACATCATTATCACACTGAAAATTTCTTATGACACTTATTAACATGTAGAATCTCACGGCGGGTCATTCCAGTGCCATTCATTGATACTTGCACTTCTTGACTTTAGTATCACCATACATATGACCAATGAGATATGATCATTTATCAACAAACATACTAGTCTTATTGCATTATTATTGTCCTTAAACAATAATACTCGACTAGGAAATTTTAGGAATAAGATACTATTCATATAATCTCATTTTTAAGTCACATACTTAAAGATATATAAAACGTATCAAAATTTCAAGGACATTTATTATGCTTTCAATTTATTACGCGGTAAATAAGACATAATAAATAAATAATAATCAATAAAACATAATCCTTAATAATAAAATATTTTCCTTAAAATATAAATGTAATTGTCTCTAGGGCACAATTACTAACAATTTTCCACTTGCACCAGAGCCAATTGCCCAAGTATCCAATACTCATGGACATAGTGTGACTTTCGTGCTTCTGCTGCGACAAAGCCTTTGTCAATGGGTCTACAATATTATTATTAGTATGCACTTTACATATATGTATATCTCCTTAATCATTAATCTCATTAATTAGGTGATATCTCCTAAGTACATGCCCAAACAGCCTCCTTGGCTGCTTCACAAGCATCAATATACTCAAGTTCTATTATAGAATCAACAAATGTCTCTGCTGTGAACCATTCTAGCATACAACATCTTAATTTAAATAGATAAAACACAAAGTCAGACAGAAACACTAAATGATCATTGTTTGTCTAGAAACTAGCATCGGTGTAACCTTTTACAACCAGCTTATCTTCTCCTCCATATACCAAGAATTGATCTTTAGTCCTCTTCAAGTACTTAAGAATATTATTGATTGTCGTCCAGTGATATTCACCAGGATTAGACTGGTATCTACTCGTCATGCTTAAATCATACGAGACATCAAGACGAGTACATATCATTGCATACATTATAGAACCAATTGCCGATGCATATGGAACTTTACTCATACGGTCCTTATCATCCAATGATTTAGGACTATTTTCTTTTGAGATCGATATCCCATGAGACATTGGAACAAATCATCTTTTAGCCTCTTGCATTCTAAATTGAAGCAAAATTTTGTCAATGTATGTACTCTGATTTAGGCCGATCAATCTCCTTGATCTATCTCTATAGATCCTGATCCCTAATATATAGGTCGCATCGCCTAAGTCTTTCATTGAGAAATTATTTCTCAACCAAGTCTTCACAATCTGTAGAGAATGAATGTCATTCCCTATTAGTAATATATCATCAACATATAATACTAGGAATGCCACATGGCTCTCACTAACCTTCTTGTAAACACGTGGTTCATCTTCATTTTGAATAAACCCAAACGATTTGATAGTTTCATCAAAATGAATGTTACATCTCCTCGAGGCTTGTCTTAATCCAAAACTGGATCGACGCAACTTACATATATATCCATCATCCTTTGGATCAACAAAACCCTCAGGCTGTGTCATGTACACATCCACATCTTCTTCAAGGCTCCCATTTAAGAAAGCGGTTTTGACATTCATTTACCAGATTTCATAGTCATAGTAAGCAGCTATAGCAAGAAAAATCCTGATGGACTTAACCATAGCCACTGGTGAAAAGGTCTCATCATAATCAATACCATGAATTTGTTTGAAACCTTTTGTCACCAATCGTGCCTTATAGGTATATACGTTACCATCCATGTCGGCCTTCTTCTTGAAAACCCACTTGCACCCTATAGGTTTTACCCCTTCAGGTGGATCAACCAAAGTTCATACTTGATTAGTATACATGGATTTCATCTCAGATTTCATGGCATCCAGCCATCTCTTAGAATCTAGAGTGTTCATAGCATCTTGGTAGGTGAGAGGTTCATCTTCGTCCACAAGCATCACATCACCATCTTGAGTCAAGAGAAATCCATAATATCTCTCGGCTCATGGCGAATCCTACTAGACCTATAAACAACCTGTGTTTCTTGAGCAGTATTGTTTTCTTGTACATTCTGCTCAGGTTCCTCCATTGGTTCAATCTTGAGAGGAATAAGTTTTCTAATTATAATCTAATTATAATTAATACTAATCCAAAATTCTAAATTATTTAATTAAGTCTCACTTAATTAATTAATTACTAATTTTGGAATTAGTTTAAGTAATTCATTTATTCTATTTATATAATTAATTAGGTCGTACTTAATTAATATCATAAATAAAATAAATTACTTATTTAATTTAAATTCATAATTTAAATTATTTCTCATTCAAGCATTCTTTGTGTGTGACCATGTAGGTTATTATTTTGTTGGCAAAAATTTTAATATATAATTAAAATTGTAAACAATGAGCGGCATCTAGTAATACATCATTGCTACCCAAGTAATAATAATAAAATCAGTGATTTGATTAAGCCTTTTATGAATAATGTTCCATGTAATATAATCTCTTTAACCTTATATTATAGATCAAACTCGAGGCATGTTTCGTGTCATCCTCTTCAACGTTTAATCCAGGTTTACTTGATCAATGAGTAGACTATTAAACAAATCAACATTTGAGCACGGACATGCATTTTATAGTCTCACGCAATCAAGAGGCCAGTAATATCACTCCTAAATAGGAAGGTTAAATCATTTATCTATCATTCATATTTCTCATATGATTCATAGTATACCCAATGTCCACCTTTATCATCACCCGTTAAAGGTAACTTTTAGTGTAATCAAAGTATATTAATTCTCGTATAGAAATATAATAATTTCAAGTTAGAGGATCATTACATCATTATCATAGTAAAAATTTCTTATGACACTTATTAACATGTAGAATCTCACAACGGGTCATTCCAGTGTCATTCATTGAGACATGCATTTATGTTCTTGACTTTAGTATCACCATACATATGACCAATGAGATGTGATCATTTGTTAACAAACATACTAGTCTTATTGCATTATTATTGTCCTTAAATAATAATACTCGACTAGAAAATTTTAGGAATAAGATACTATTCATATAATCTCATTTTTAAGTCACATACTTAAAGATATATAATACGTATCAAAATTCCAAGGACATTTATTTTGCTTTCAATTTATTACACAGTAAATAAAACATAATAAATAAATAATAATCAATAAAACATAATCCTTAATAATAAAATATTTTCCTTAAAATATAAAAGTAATTGTCTCTAGGGCACAATTACTAACACATACTACACCACCGGCCATAGACCCTTAACCGTTAATCACAACTTCATTTTTTTCTGTCAGCGAGAAAAACCAGCACCACCACTGAACTTATCAGGCATACCTGACAAATCAATACGTTGTGGGAAACGATACGTAGCCCAATCAATGGCAGTATCAGTAACCCCATACCCAGAACTAGTAGCACCAATAACGTGAGTTTTAGTTTCTTTAACCATCTTGTTAATTACAATATATAACAAAATAATTTCTTCAAGATTGTTGGGTATAATTTATACTACACAGCAACAATAGGGCAGTTATATAAACAATTAACAAGAACAGGCAGATTAAATCAATTAACAAAACAAAACAAAGCACGAAGGTCGAAACAAGATATATAAATCAGTAACTGCAAAGACAAGAGAAAAGATAGAAAATTTAACTCTAACAAAAGCTTTATGCATACACTGATAGAACTGTTAAGTCGTCAAGCCTTACAATAAGTCTTCACTATTTTTGAAGAGATTATTACCCCACTACGCTGTGTTGGGTTGCAGCAATATCACTTCCAGGATAAAACAGCACAGAGTACTTCATCCACATATACGTAGCACTCAACAGTGACTAGCACCTCAGTTCGCCCAAAAACCTATACACTTTATATATGCGAGGTAGGAGAAAGAGGCATACCTCAAATTGCCCGACAACATATGCAATTTATTTTTTAATTATGGAAAGTACAAGCAAGAGGCGTAGAGCAACTAGATGTGCACACCTCAATAGATAGGCATCTTGAGCTGCTCTTCTCTTATTCTACTCGATGTGGGATGTAGAGTTTTACAAAGAAAATAGAGTTTTGCAAGATGGGTTTTATTTGTTACTTATATTATTCAGATTAAGTAATATTAATATTCCAATATATATATATGTATAGATTCTGATTATTGAAATAATCCTTACTCAATATATTTAATATTAATATTAAATAATCAATATAAATAAATCAAATAAATTTGCAATTAAAAGATATAAAGTACTCAATAGCATTATGTGACATAAGCATTCTACTTACACTAGTAGTTGTAAACAATACTAACACAAGATGCTATATAAACTTATTATCTTTCCTTTACAAATTCATTGTGGGACAAACCCCACATAATCCATTTCAAGCAAGCAACTTCAACTCAATTTCTTTATGGATTCCACTAAGAAAATGTCTTAGATCCAAACATGAAAGTTTAAGTCCTCATAGTAAGGAACAATCTCCAATAGTTAGTTTTCGGAAATTACATTAAGAACATATATAAAATATGCCATAAACTTTCCATTTTCTAACAACTGTTTTGTTTATGTATAAAAACTGTACATATTTATATATAGTTTCCTAAAAGGTGATTAACAAAAAAAATTATTATCTTGAAAAACAATTTGGTTAAATATTTGAGTAATCAAAATTATTAAATCACGCTTATATTAAAGGATTTTGGTTATATTGAGGTAGTGTATTTACCGAATAATCAAATAGTAATGGTTTTTAGGGGAAATTGATGTAGTGTCACCCGAAGTAGAATCATATTGCTATGATGGGCCTTGAAGCAGAGTACAATATATATGTCCTACGAAGGAAGGCTTAAGCTCCGGAAGGATAAGTAGTGGAATGAAAGTTTTCGAAATATATCAACTTTTAAGTAATATAAAGGAATAAATTAATTCCAAAAGAGTATGTAGATTATGTACTGAATAGTGGGAATATATTATTTGTTCCTATAAAATTCAAGTGATAAGTATTCCTTACGACCAGGAACCATGTATGCTAGTAAATATATGTATTCATGACAACGATACTGTTTTAGGATCATTATTTTTGGTTAAATTAGCACCCTTGGTGTCTAGTCGCATGTATGAAAATTAATAAATCTTAGAACAGTGTTGTAATGGTTTGATGGGAGTTAATAATAGTGGAAACATTTATATTGCTCTGATCACAAACTCTTGAATGTTCTGTTTAAAAGCAAAAAAATTTAAAAATAAGGATATTAATCAAAAAATTCAGAAGCAGTGTGACCCGTGATATTTTACGAGATCTTTAAAGACCTAAATCTATACATTCTGGAAGATGTGCTTCTTAAGACGCTTGCTTCAAATTTAAAATTGTGCATATCATTTTTTCATCCCTATTTTCACGTTCATATTTTAGTTTGATCCTCTCCCCAATGTTCTCCCTTTTAAAAAATTAGTCAGAGAAATTATAATGTAACCTTAAGGGAATATATCTATTAGAAGTCCGCCTCTCGAAAATATCTCGGGAAACTTGATTCACATTGTTTTTAAGTTTTAATGTAAGTATTTAACCTGGCCATAACGATGGTGATTTAGCAGTTTAGGTTTGTGTTTCAATCATATAGTTTTATCAAGCATAATTTAATGAGTAAAATTTGTGATGCACTACTTGGAAGGGAATGTTCATTCCTAGGTTGAGTACGTATTTACATCATTGTCTTACTTTATTTTATTCAGGAGATGAACCAAAAGATACGACAACAAGGTGATTATCAGTCTTTGGTTCGGGACATGATTATTGGATTCAGAAAGTGGGAATTGATCCGACTGATATTGTAAATCCATCCCCTAACAGTGAAGGCTCAGTTTATATTTGGCAAAGTTTTGAAGATAAGATAATTCCATATAAACTTTATCATTATATTTTAGAATAGTTGTAGTGGATATGATACCAAGATATTGTTGATATTGGACATTTTTTACTTTTTAACTATAAGTTCCCTGATGCCATTATGAGAGAATTTGTACTGGGATGAATGAGGAATTCCCATAGTGGCAAGGTGGTAACTGTGATCAATAAAATTTGCCTACTTGGTTGTAAACTATGTTAAATACTTATTGTATATGCATACTCATGGACCGCATGGGGTACTTTTGATCTTCTTCTGGTAAGATGGGATGAGTTTTGAGAATTAGTAGAAAGAATAAAAAATAAAAAAAAATGTATTGTGGTGATTGTTGGTTTGTATCTAACCAAAGGGATCTAAACATGTGAGTTGGTTTTAGTCAACTGTGAGAAATATTTTGGACTTAGTAAAATAGTGTGAGTGGTTACGGAGTTAGAAATACATATGTCTTCCATATTTATGTTGCATGTGTATATATATGTAAACAACGATTTTATTCATATCAAACAAATGCAGATAACAAGTACATAAAGTAAGCACATAAAACAAGTACATGAAGATAAAATAAGTACATATGAAACCTATTCATCTAAATCATAATAAAGGTTAGCACCGATGTCTAGTTTGATTGAGGTCTCGTTGGTTGGGAAATTTTCTATATTTTGATTATAGTCAGTTAAGTTTGTTTCCACCCTCTTTCCATTAGGTTTTTTTGATGATTGGTAGAGTTCGACAAGATGTTTTGGAATACGTGCCCAGTGCCCCTCAGTCTCACACCTATGGAAAATATCTCTAGTATCTCCTTCTTGTGCTGCATTCCTTTTATTTGGCATTTCATGTTGCCACTTCTGTTGGCCAGAGTTGTAATTATCACATTGCCAATTCAGGTGGCCAGAATGATATTGATTTTGAAACCGTTCACGAAAATTCTCATGTTCGTGGTTTCACCTGTAACATTGTCCTCCTCTATGCCCTTTTCCACGCTCATTCTTCTGAAATGACATGTTATGTACTTCATGAGGGGTTTCGAGGCACAAACGCAGTGGAATAAACGCGAAAAATAAATCAAAATAGCGAAACCCTCCGCAGGATCCATGCGAAAACAAAAGATTTAATTCGGAGATAAAGAATAAATACCTTTAGAAGCTTTAACAGTTCATTAATGGAAGATTAATGGAGGTCCAAAGTTTGTTTAATCACCACGTATCCCGCTCTCGCGATCTACGCTCTACGGTATCCACACGAACACTTTTCATGAAGGATTGATGTGTACTAGCACCCGAAAACTGCTTCTCTCTCTCTATCTTCCTCTTTTCTCAAAACGGCTAGGGTTTTAGTAAAATAATGTCTCATCTATTAAATCAGCCCATAAAGAGATTATATAGAGAGATGAATAAGTTTTCTAATTATAATCCAATTATAATTAATACTAATCCAAAATTCTAAATTATTTAATTAAGTCTCACTTAATTAATTAATTATTAATTTGGGAATTAGTTTAAATAATTCATTTATTCTATTTATATAATTAATTAAGTCATACTTAATTAGTATCATAAATAAAATAAATTACTTATTTAATTTAAATTCACAATTTAAATTATTTCTCCTTCAAGCGTTCTTTGTGTGTGACCCTGTAGGTTATTATTACGTTGGCAACAATTTTAATATCTAATTAAAATTGTAAACAATGAGCGGCATCTAGTAATACATCATTGCTACCCAAGTAATAATAATAAATCGGTGATTCGATTAAGCCTTTCGTGAATAATGTTCAATGTAATATAATCCCTTTAATCTAGATTTTATAGATTAAACTCGAGGCATGTCTCGTGTCATCCTCTTCATAATTTAATCTTTATTTTCTTGATCGATGAGTAGACTATTAAAATCAAATCAACATTTGAGCACGGCCGTGCATTTCATAGTCTCACTCAAACAAGAGGCCAATAATATCACTCCTAAAATTAGGAGGATTAAATCTCATCTAGATCATTCATATTTCTCATACGATTCATAATGTACCCAATGACCACTTTTATCATCACCCGGTCAAAGGTAACTTTTAATGTAATCAAAGTATATTAATTCTCGTATAGAAATATAATGATTTCAGGTCTAATGATCATTACACTATTATCACAGTGAGAATTACTTATGACACTTATTTAACATGTAGAATCTCACGGCGGGTCATTCCAGTGCCATGCATTAAGACATGCACGTATGTTCTTGACTTTAGTATCACCATACCTATGACCAATGAGATGTGGTCATCTGTCAAGAAACATACTAGTTTTTGTGCATTATTATTGTCCTTAAATAATAATACTCGACTATGGAATTTTAGGAATAAGATACTATTCATATAATCTCATTTTTAAGTCACATACTTAAAGATATATAATACGTATCAAAATTCTAAAGACATTTATTATGCTTTCAATTTATTACGCAGTAAATAAAACATAATAAATAAATAATAATCAATAAAACATAATCCTTAATAATAAATATTTTCCTTAAAATATAAAAAGTATTGTCTCTAGAGCACAATTACTAACAATCTCCCACTTGCACTAGAGCCAATTACCCAGGTATCAAATACTCATGGAACTAGTGTGACTTTCGTGCTTCTGCTGCGACAAAGCCTTTAGTCAGTGAGTCTACAATATTATTATTAGTATGCACTTTACATATATGTATATCTCCTTGATCATTAATCTCATTAATTAGGTGATATCTCCTAAGTATATGCTCAAACAGCCTCCTTGGCTGCTTCGCAAGCATCAATATACTCAGGCTCTATTGTATAATCAACAACTGTCTCTGCTGTGAACCATTCCAGCATACAACATCTCAATAAAAAATAGATAAAAACACAAAGCCAGACAGAAACATTAAATCATCGTTGTCTGTCTAGAAACTAGCATCACTGAAACCTCTTACAACTAGTTTCACATCTCCTCCATATAACAAGAATGAATCTTTAGTCCTCTTTAAGTACTTAAGAATATTCTTGATTGCCGTCCAGTGACCTTCACCTGGATTAGACAGGTATCTACTTGTCATGCTTAAAGCATACGAGACATCAGGACGAGTACGTATCATTGCATACATGATAAAACCAATTGCTGACGCATATGGAACTTTACTCATGCGGTCCTTATCATCCAATGATTTAGGAAAAAATTTATTTTGAGATCACTATCCCATGAGACATTGGGACATATCCATTTAGCCTCTTTGCATTCGAAATCGATGTAAAACTTTGTTAATGTATGTACTCTAACTTAGGCCGATCAATCTCCTTGATCTATCTCTATAGATCATGATCCCTAATATATAGGTCCCATCGCCTAAGTCTTTCATTGAGAAATTATTTCCCAACCAAGTCTTCACAGTCTATAGAGAAGGAATGTCATTCCCTATTAGTAATATATCATCAACATATAATACTAAGAATGCCACATGGCTCCCACTAAACTTCTTGTAAACACAAGTTTCATCTTCATTTTGAATAAAGTCAAACTCTTTTTGACTATTTCATCAAAATAAATGTTTCATCTCTTAAAATCTGGAGTGTTCATAGCGTCTTGGTAGGTGAGAGGCTCATCTTCATCCACAAGCATCACATCACCATCTTGAGTCAAGAGAATTCCATAATATCTCTCGGGCTCATGGCGAATCCTACCAGACCTACGAACAACCTGTGTTTCTTGAGCAGTATTGTTTTCTTGTACATTCTGCTTAGGTTCCTCCATTGGTTCAATGTTATCATGTGGGTCTCGAACTTCATCGAGATCTATTCTCCTCCCACTATCTTTCTTAGAGAGCATCTATCTCAAAGAACATAGCAGTTCAAGCAACAAACACTTTGTTCTCGGAAGGATTATAGAAAGAATAACCCCTTGTTTCAGTTGGGTATCCCACAAAATTACATTTGTCTAATTTTGGTCCTAGCTTGTCAGAGATTAGACGTTTAACAAACGCTTCACATCCCTAAATTTTCATAAATGACATGTTGTGACGTTTTTTTTTTATAGTCCATATCTCATAAGGAGTCTTTTGAACCATTTTAGTAGGAACACAATTAAGTGTATATGGAGCCATTTCAAGGGTGCAACCCCATAAACTAATTGGAAAATTCATTGACTCAACAATGATCGCACCATGTCCAACAAGGTGTGATCCCTCTTATCAAAAAAACTTTTTTTTGATATTTTCTACTTCATCTTTATAGTCTTTGAACTTTTCAAATGATTCGGATTAGTTCTTCAAAAGATACATATATCTGTATCTACTAAAATAATTAGTAAATTTTATGAAGTTAATAAAATCTACCTTTAGTCATCGTATACATATGACCACATACATCACTATGTATAAGTCACACCCGTTCAATGACCCCTTCACCATGTCCGGTAAAAGGAGCTTTAGTCATTTTGCCAAATAAACCAAGATTCGCATCATTTTGTATAATTCATAATCAAACTTATCTATGAATGCATCCTTATGTATTCTGGAAATACGTCTCTCATTAATATGGCCTCAACAACAGTGCCAAAGGTAATATTTGATTTGAGTCACTTTAGAACATATAAATTGTTAATTAGTTGTGCCACATTATAAGCCTCATCATCAAAATAGAATAAACAAACTATTGTTATTTAATTAAAATGAAAAAGCCTTTCTTGTCCAAACAAAAAAAATGAAATAATGTCTCTGCCAATTGCAAGCACGTTATAACAATTATCAAGTTCTAAATTTTCTTTATAGGCTAAAAGTTAAGTAACGAGTTCCTCTAACCAGAGCAACTACTTTTACTCCAATTCCAACCCGATACCTGAAGCTTGGCCCTTATTGATCATCTTTTTTAGATCTTCCAAATAAGCATGACAGTTTAATTTCCAGTCTCCCAATTTTCCACAGAAGCGACAATCGTCTTCTTTATCAACACCTCATTCAGACTTTAGAGTCTGCTTTAGGGACTGGACTTTGGTTTGACAACGGAACTAGATCAAATCTTCTCCTTGCCTTTCCATTTTCCTTTCCCTTTTGCATTCCCTATGTTTACCATCAATATAGTAGTAGTTCATGCATTTATCATATTGCTTTCAGCAGTTCTCAACATACTTAGCAACTCAATGGGTATTTTACTAATCTTATTCATTTTATTGTTCATAACAAACTAAGAATAATATTTGTCCAAAGATTGTAAGATCAAATCTAACTAAGTCTCCAGACCAATCTGGAAACCCAAAATATCAAAGGTACTCATTATACCCTATAATCTTTAGAACATGTGGTGTAACTGGGTCTCACTCTCCCTACTTGTAAGTGTATAGTGCTCTTTTATTTTCAAATATATCTTGTGCTCAATCGTCTCATAAGCATCTATATGCTCGTGTTGCTTCTTAAGCTCAGCACACATATTTACGAGCATGAGACATGAAACATCAGTCGCAACATCAATTTGCTTCCAATAAGCACTATGATTTGCACATGTTACATTCTCAACTTTAAGAGCAGGGGAAGAGATTTGACTAACATCGTGGTGTCCGAGGACTATCCTCAAGCTCCTATGTCAATCAAGGAAATATATTATCGTCAACTTGTCCTTCTCAAGAACTGATCACATAGAGAAGTTGTTTGTGTTTATCATTTGATATCTACAATATTAAAGTGTATAAAATAAACTAGATTGCAAATTTAATATTAATTATGTTTAAGTGATTATGGTATATCACCATATACCTCCCACTATTTTTATCAAACTAATAGCCCTAACTATTAATTCGGAAAATATTTCTTTAAATCTTTCTAGTGAGCCAAGATCCATATTTCATCCATGTTTTAAGATAGCGTTGGCTAATACACTCAAAACATGACTATTTAGGTAAACAACATTTGTCGATTATATCAAATATAATTCTTGGAAAGTTTGGTGGAACAACCCTTTGTACACATTTATCCAATAAATCTCACCAAACTCTATGCCTCTAAATCCACAATCCTATTGTGATGATTTAGTTAAGTTAGACCCAATGTTTCAATAAACTAAGTACACTTACTTATCACGTCTTCCCATGATTGATAAAAGCACCTTGCTTTGGCAAGCCCACTCCTTCTCAATCTAGATCTTGACGAATATTAAATATTGGAAGGCATCTGATTAACTTAATATGTATTTAGGGATTTTTATTGTTTATTTTAACTATCATGATCCCATCATAAAGAGATTCTCAATTTTTCCTTGATCAAATAATTCATTTCAATATTCGTCAATAGATTGATTTCCAGGTCGTCGGAGAAGTCACAAGCGGTCTCACTTAAAACCCAACTTCCTTACGAATTAAACTAATAATCCGTTTTTGACAAAATCTCCCCATATCAGAAAAAGAAAATTCATATTTAATACTGTGTTCATAAACACAAGAATCTCATGATCGTTTGTTCAATTTTAAAATCTTGAATCGTTACAGATTTTATCTTTCTTAAGCAAACATGGCATGAGTGTCGTATCTAATACATACATTATTAATCAATATTAAGCATGCATTGTTAGTGTAGGTGCCCTAGAGGCAATACAATTTTTCCTTTTAATAAACATTTATGTCATTTGATTATTCAATAAACGTATTTATTATGACTTTAATTACTGCGATATATTTGTTAGCATAATAAATGTCCTTAGAATCATGATACTCGTTATATAGTTTAAGTACATGACTTGAACTTGAGATTATATAATATATCATATTCTTAAAGGTTCCCTAGTCGAGTATTATTATGATAGGACAATAATAATACATAAATAGACTAGTATGTTGTTTGACAGATAACCACATCTCATTGGTTATAAGTATGGGGATACTAAAGTCAATACATAGGTACATGTAGGGGTACATGGTACTGGACAGACCCACAGTGAGATTCTTCATGTTTAATTAAGTCATAAGAAAGACTCACAGTGATAATGGTGTAATGATCCTCTGACTTGAGATCATTATATTTCTATACGAGGATTGATATACTTTGACTACATTAAAAGTTACCTTTGACCGGGTGATGATAAAAGTGGACATCGGGTATATCATGAGTCGTATGAGAAATATGAATGATAGATAAAGGATTTAACCCTCCTATAATTAGGAGAGATATTATTGGCATCTTGATTGAGTGAGACTATAAAATGCATGGCCGTGCTCAAATAATGATTTGTTTTTCATAGTCTACTCATGGATCAAGTAAACCCGGATTAAATGTTGAAGAGGATGACTAAATACATGCCTCGAGTTTAATCTATAATATATATGGTTAAAGGGATTATATTACACGGAAACATTAATCACGAAAGGTTTTATCGAATCACGATTTAATTATTGTTTAATTAGGTAGCAATGATGTATTACTAGATACCGCTCATTGTTTATAATTTTATTGGAGAATAAAATTATTGCTAATTAAATAATAGCCTATAGGGTCACACACATAGAGCACCTAGAGGAATAGTTAATTTAAATTATAGATTTAAATTAATTGATGATTAATTCGAATTTATTATATTAATTAAGTGAGACTTAATTAATTGAAATAAATTCGAATTTGAAGAATTATATTTCTGCCAATAATAATTAAGTATGACTTAATTATTAATTAAATAATAGAAGCATGTTTTATTATTTAATCCTATGCCTACATGGGTTAGGTTTTTGCTAAAAGACCCATTAACCAATCATTATAAATAGATAATGATAGGTTAAATGGCTTGCACGTTTTTGTAAAAACCCTAGCAGAAGAGGCAGCATAGGAAGAGGCAGAGAGAATTCGAAACTTATCAAAGGAGGCTAGTACTTCCGTTCCGTGTTCAAGATCGTGAGACGTTCTTGAAGGTGCTCGTGTGGATACCATAGAGGTGCTTTCGAGAGGAAGACACAAATCGTGATAGCAAGGATCTCCGTTGAGTTCGTGGCATTCAAAATCTTAATAGGTATGATTCGATTATCACCATAATCCGTCAATTCTTATACATGATCCTGCGTTTGGGTTCCGAAAATTTTCGTTATATTTACGTTTATCCGCTGCGTTTTATGCCTCGGAACCCAACAATGCCTGTTTTGGTGACTGCCATGCCACTGCCATGCTACTGCTTTGTTACTGCCATGCTTCTGCCATGCTATGTTCTTCATGTATATTCGAATTGTAATATATGGTGATGATACTAGCATGTTAATGATTTGTCATGACTGATTTATATGCCATATTGCGATTTGTATATTATGCATGAGGGTCAGTTTGTATAGTGATATAAACTGGTGGACAGATTATGTTGGACATGATCTGTTAACTGGGATATGATAAGTATGTATATGATACATGCTTCTGAAACTGTATAAGATGCAGTGGGAAAAAGGGCCAACAGATATGATCTGTAGTTCAGAAATTGATGATTTCTGAATAGGACTGGTCTTCGAAAATAAAAAAAAAATTCTGATTTCGAGCTGACCTGGCAGCTCGACCCCAGCCGGGGGCTGCCGCCCCCAGACCCCGCCTGGGGCTGCCGCCCCAGACCCCGCCCAGGGGCTGCCGCCCCCGGACCCCCGCTCAGGGGCTGCCGCCCCCGGACCCCCGCAATATTTTATTTTGTGTACTTGAGCATGGTGCTGGTTATGGCCCTTAGACCCGTAGATTAATGGTTTTTGGTTTTGGTTTTATAAATACGACTTGCATGTCGTTTTCTTCATTCTTGTAATTGTTTAACCTCGAATGTAACTCGAGTTTTCTTATGTAAGTACATTAGCTTAGGTTGTATTCAATTATTCCATGTAATGTACTTGAAGACTGAAAGATGATCCAAGAAGAGGAGCAGGCACTAGTGGATACAAGAAGAATGAAGACATGTAATTGTATTTATATTTTACCACCATAGATTGACTTTGATCCTTTCATTAGCTCGAAAGGATCACATAGGAAAGGGGTCATAACCAAGCACGTTTACATACTGCACTTTACATATTGATGTATGAATGATGCATGCTTTAATTAGATTAATCATGTATGTATGTATGTATGTATTAGATACGACACCCATGCCATGCTTGTTTAAACAAGATAAAATCTGTAACGACTCAAGATAAAATCTGTAACGATTCAAGATTTTAAAATCAACAAACGATCATGAGATTCTTGTGTTTATGAAATATGGATTTTTAAAACACGGAATTGAATATGGATTTTGATATCTATAATTGGGATTTTCTGACAAAAACGGATATGCGTATTCGTAAGGCTGATGGGTTTTAAGTGTGACCACTGGTATCCTCCATCTACCTGGGAAATGAACAATTTAAGATGTCAATTTGAAATATTTAGTTCAAGGAAAAATTGAGGATCTCTTCATGATGTGATCATGATCGTCGTAAAATTTTCTAAACCCCTTAACAAAATATTAAGTTTTAATCAGATGCTTTCCAATGAATGAACACTCATCGAATCCTAGATCGATTAGGGGAAAGACTGTCAGTGGCAGGGGACTCCTGTCTATCGTGGTGAGATGCGACGAATATAAACGGTTATATTCGGCCGTTGTATCATTGGGTCAAACTTAACTGAGTCGTCATAATAAGGTGAAAGTAAACGGTTATATTCAACCATTATGAACTTAGAAGCATAGAGTTTGGTTAAAAATCTATTAGATAGATAAGATCAATCGTTGCTCACCAAACTATCCAAGAATTATATATGATATAATTGACAAATGTTGTCTACCTAAATAATCATTCTTAAGGACTTCCAGTGGTTGACTTGAGACATGACGAAATATGGATCTTGGCTCACTAGAAAGGATTATGGGATATACTTTCCAAATTAATAGTAAGGGCTATTGATTTGATAAAAATAGTGGGAGATATATTATGAATGTATCATAATCATTTGAACATAATAAATAACTCAGACAATCTAATGTTTAATTTTGTGCTTTTATCATTGTAGATACCAAGTAATGACAAACAACACAAACACACTATCCGTACGATCTGTCCTTGAGAAGGATAAGCTGACAGGAGGAAACAACTTCCTAGACTGGCAGAGGAATTTGAGGATTGTCCTCAGGCAGGAGCGCAAGCTTCATGTCATTGATATTCCTCCGGCAGGTCCCCTTCCTGAGGGCGCTACTGTTGAGGAACGAGCGGCCCACACAAAGGATGAGAATGATGCAACTGATGTTGCGTGTCTTATGTTAGCAACTATGAGTGCTGAGCTTCAAAGACAGCATGTGCATATGGATGCATATACTATCAATGAGCACTTGCAAAGCATGTTTGCAAGCCAAACTCGTCAAGAAAGGTTCAACACGAGCAAGTCATTCTTTAACTGCAAACAAGGGGCAAATGAACCAGTTGGCCCACATGTTCTGAAGATGATTGGTTACATTGAGTATCTTGATACTTTGGGTTTCCCGATTGGTCCGGAAACTGGTATTGACCTAATCTTGAATTCTTTGAACAACAAATTCACTCAGTTTGTTATGAACTACAATATGAATGAGTTTGACAAAACACCTACTGAATTGTTGGCTATGTTGAGAACATATGAGACCAACATGAAGACGGCTGAACCTGCTCCCATACTGATGGTGGGCAATAAAGGTAAGGCCAAAGGGAAAGGCAAGTGGAAGGGTAAGAAGAAGACAGGTTCTGATTCTACACCCAAGCCAAAGTCAGGTCCTAAACAGGCTTTAAAGCCTAAAGGTGGGGTCGCTAAGGGTGAATGTCACTACTGTAAGAAAACTGGTCACTGGAAGAGAAACTGTTCAGTTTACTTGGAGGATCTGAAGAAGAAGAGGGCTGAGCAAGCTTCTAATTCAGGTATATATGTTATAGAAGTCAATCTGTCTATTTCTACATCTTGGGTATTGGATACCGGATGTGCTTCTCACATTTGTATAAATGTACAGGAAATGCAGAGAAGTAGGACATTGGCTAAAGGAGAAATGGACCTACGAGTTGGCAACGGAGCAAGAGTTGCTGCTTTAGCTGTAGGAACCTATTATTTATCTTTGCCCTCTGGGCTAGTTTTAGAACTGGAGAATTGTTATTACGTGCCTGCAATTCGCAGAAACATTATTTCTGTTTCTTGTTTGGACAAGAAAGGTTTTTCGTTTACAATAAAGGACAACAGTTGCTCTTTTGCTTTGAATGATTTAACCTATGGTGTTGTGCGTTTGTTTAATGGTTTATATGTTCTTGACTTAGATAATCCTGTCTGTAATATAGAAAACAAACGACTTAAAGTTAATGACTCAAATCAAACATACCTCTGGCATTGTCGTCTAGGCCATATAAATGAGAAACGCATATCCAAATTACATAAGGATGGATATTTGGATAAGTTTGATTTTGAATCATACCAAGAATGCGAATCTTGTTTGCTTGGTAAAATGACTAAAGCCCCTTTCACTGGTAAGGGTCAAAGGGCCACTGAACGTTTGGAGCTAATACATAGTGATGTATGTGGCCCAATGCGTGTGATGGCTAGAGGAGGCTACTACTACTTCATAACATTTACTGATGATTTCAGTAGATATGGATATGTATATCTTATGAAGAATAAATCCGATTCTTTTGAAAAGTTCAAAGAATACAAGGCTGAAGTAGAGAAGCAAATTGGCGGAGGTGCAAGTATTAAAATCTTACGATCTGATCGTGGAGGAGAATACTTGAGCACTGAATTTAAAGATTATTTAAAGGAGTGTGGTATTGTATCACAACTCACTCCGCCAGGTACACCTCAATGGAATGGAGTTTCAGAGAGGAGAAATCGCACCTTGTTGGACATGGTGCGATCGATGATGAGTCATGCAGATCTTCCAATTAGTTTCTGGGGTTATGCTCTAGAAACAGCGGCTTTCACACTTAACCGTGTTCCTACTAAGAAGGTTCAAAAGACTCCATATGAGATATGGGAGAAGAAACGGTCAGGCATGAGCTTTATGAAAGTTTGGGGATACAAGGCGTTTGTGAAGCGTCAAGTATCTGACAAGCTTGGACCTAAATCTGAAGAGTGCAATTTTGTGGGATACCCTAAAGAAACAAAGGCGTATTATTTCTATAGTCCTTCTGAGCAAAAAGTGTTTATTGCTCGAGATGCTGTCTTCATGGAAGGGGATTTTGTTTCCAAAAGAAACAGTGGGAGAACTATAGACCTCGATGAAGATCGAGAACCACAAAATAGCATTGAACCTGAAGTGGAACAAGAGCAGGATAATAATAACGCTCAACAAACACAGGTTGTTCGTAGAACTGGTAGAATTCGCCATGAGCCAGAGAGATATGGATTTCTTTTGACTCAATGTGGTGATTTGATGCTCATAGATGAAGATGAGCCTCTCACATACCAAGATGCTATGAGCAGTCCAGAATCTAAGAGATGGCTAGAAGCCATGAAATCCGAGATGGAATCCATATATGAAAACCAAGTATGGACTTTGGTTGATCCACCTGAAGGGGTAAAGCCCATAGGGTGCAAATGGGTTTTCAAGAAGAAAACTGACATGGATGGAAATGTTCAGACCTATAAAGCAAGGCTAGTTGCAAAAGGTTTCAAGCAAATTCATGGTATTGACTATGATGAAACCTTCTCACCAGTGGCTATGGTCAAATCCATAAGGATTTTGCTTGCTATTGCAGCATTCCATGATTATGAAATCTGGCAAATGGATGTCAAAACAGCCTTCCTTAATGGAAGCCTTGAAGAAGATGTGGATGTGTACATGACACAACCTGAAGGTTTTGTCAGTCCAGGGAATGTTAGCAAGATATGTAAATTACGTCGATCCATTTATGGATTAAAGCAAGCCTCTAGGAGATGGAACATCCGTTTTGATGAAACTATCAAAGAGTATGGATTTGTTCAAAACGAGGATGAACCTTGTGTTTACAAGAAGGTTAGTGGGAGCCATGTGGCATTCATAGTACTATATGTTGATGACATACTACTAATGGGGAATGACATACCTTCTCTCAAGGCTGTTAAGATTTGGTTAGGGAGTAATTTCTCTATGAAAGACTTAGGAGATGCATCCTACATTCTAGGAATGAGGATCTATAGGGATAGATCTAGAAGGATGATCGGTCTAAGTCAGAGTACATACATCGATAAGGTTTTGCACCGTTTTGGTATGCAAAATGCAAAAAGGGGATATGTCCCCGTATCTCAAGGGATAACGATCTCTAAAGATCAGTGTCCGAAATCATTGGATGACAAGGACCGCATGAGTAAGGTTCCATATGCCTCAGCAATTGGATCCATCATGTATGCGATGGTATGTACTCGCCCAGATGTTTCGTATGCTTTAAGCATGACGAGCAGATACCAATCTAATCCAGGTGAAGGTCACTGGACGGCTGTCAAGAATATTCTAAAGTACTTGAAAAGGACTAAAGATTCATTCTTGGTGTATGGAGGAGAGGAGAAACTAGTAGTAAAAGGTTACACCGATGCAAGTTTCCAAACAGACAGGGATGATACTGTATCACAGTCTGGTTTTGTGTTTTGTCTAAACGGAGGTGTTGTAAGTTGGAAGAGTTCAAAACAAGAAACAGTAGCTGATTCTACAATGGAGGCTGAGTACATTGCAGCTTGTGAAGCGGCTAAGGAAGCAGTTTGGATTCGAAAATTCATTACTGAATTGGGAGTGGTTCCATCAATCGCAGATCCCATTGATCTATACTGCGATAATAATGGAGCCATTGCACAAGCTAAAGAACCTAGAGCTCACTCCCGAACCAAACATATACTCAGGAGATATCACCTCATTCGAGAGATTAATGAGAGGGGTGACATACACATATGTAAAGTGCACACAAATGATAACATTGCAGACCCACTGACCAAAGGCTTGTCGCAGCAGAAGCACGACGGTCACACTAGTTCCATGGGTATTAGATACATGGGTGATTGGCTCTAGTGCAAGTGGGAGATTGTTAGTGTAGGTGCCCTAGAGGCAATACAATTTTTCCTTTTAATAAACATTTATGTCATTTGATTATTCAATAAACGTATTTATTATGACTTTAATTACTGCGATATATTTGTTAGCATAATAAATGTCCTTAGAATCATGATACTCGTTATATAGTTTAAGTACATGACTTGAACTTGAGATTATATAATATATCATATTCTTAAAGGTTCCCTAGTCGAGTATTATTATGATAGGACAATAATAATACATAAATAGACTAGTATGTTGTTTGACAGATAACCACATCTCATTGGTTATAAGTATGGGGATACTAAAGTCAACACATAGGTACATGCAGGAGTACATGGTACTGGACAGACCCACAATGAGATTCTTCATGTTTAATTAAGTCATAAGAAAGACTCACAGTGATAATGGTGTAATGATCCTCTGACTTGAGATCATTATATTTCTATACGAGGATTGATATACTTTGACTACATTAAAAGTTACCTTTGACCGGGTGATGATAAAAGTGGACATCGGGTATATCATGAGTCGTATGAGAAATATGAATGATAGATAAAGGATTTAACCCTCCTATAATTAGGAGAGATATTATTGGCATCTTGATTGAGTGAGACTATAAAATGCATGGCCGTGCTCAAATAATGATTTGTTTTTCATAGTCTACTCATGGATCAAGTAAACCCGGATTAAATGTTGAAGAGGATGACTAAATACATGCCTCGAGTTTAATCTATAATATATATGGTTAAAGGGATTATATTACACGGAAACATTAATCACGAAAGGTTTTATCGAATCACGATTTAATTATTGTTTAATTAGGTAGCAATGATGTATTACTAGATACCGCTCATTGTTTATAATTTTATTGGAGAATAAAATTATTGCTAATTAAATAATAGCCTATAGGGTCACACACATAGAGCACCTAGAGGAATAGTTAATTTAAATTATAGATTTAAATTAATTGATGATTAATTCGAATTTATTATATTAATTAAGTGAGACTTAATTAATTGAAATAAATTCGAATTTGAAGAATTATATTTCTGCCAATAATAATTAAGTATGACTTAATTATTAATTAAATAATAGAAGCATGTTTTATTATTTAATCCTATGCCTACATGGGTTAGGTTTTTGCTAAAAGGCCCATTAACCAATCATTATAAATAGATAATGATAGGTTAAATGGCTTGCACGTTTTTGTAAAAACCCTAGCAGAAGAGGCAGCATAGGAAGAGGCAGAGAGAATTCGAAACTTATCAAAGGAGGCTAGTACTTCCGTTCCGTGTTCAAGATCGTGAGACGTTCTTGAAGGTGCTCGTGTGGATACCATAGAGGTGCTTTCGAGAGGAAGACACAAATCGTGATAGCAAGGATCTCCGTTGAGTTCGTGGCATTCAAAATCTTAATAGGTATGATTCGATTATCACCATAATCCGTCAATTCTTATACATGATCCTGCGTTTGGGTTCCGAAAATTTTCGTTATATTTACGTTTATCCGCTGCGTTTTATGCCTCGGAACCCAACATGCATCTCGATTATATCTACGCATACATACTAACACATGCAATCATATACGTATATGTAATGTGCATAAATTAAACGTGTTTGGTTATGGCCCCATCATATGTGATCTTTCCAAGCTAATGGAAATATCAAGGTCAGTCTATGGTGGTTTTAAAATACTATCTATTACATGTCTTCTTTCTTCATTGCTCCATCATTCCCTTTTGGATCGCCTCCTTGCTTGCAAGTCTTCATTGATAATTACATTGAATAATAAAAATAAAACTATTCTAATAAAATTACAAGAAGAACTCGAGTTACGTTCGAGATAATTAAATTACAATGAATAAACGACATGCAAGTCGTATTTAGAAACCAAAATCATAAATCAAAACCACTATACTATGGGTCTTTAGGCCATAACCATCCATCATGCTATCACATAACACATATAATATATCTAAGATTATATAAACATATCATATAATCATATATAACAAATTTCAAAATTTTAGAAAATTAAAAACAGATTTCTGACGACAATAAATCGCTGTTTTGAGGCCCTTAACGATGTCAAACGCCTTACAGACCTGTCGGTGATAGAATATCTATCAGTTTTGTTCATTGGCCCGATTTCAGTCAGAAAACACATATCGTTTGCGAAAATCGGATTCGGCAATTAGATTTCTCCAAATCTGACGGTGTTTCGGAAATCGTATCATATACAATCCCCATAACAAGAACAAGAATATATCATATATACATACACAGTGATACATACAACCATCACATGATTATACATCACATGAACATTTTTCATGAAAGATTGATGTGTACTAGCACCCAAAAACTGTTTCTCTCTCTCTATCTTCCTCTTTTCTCAAAACGGCTAGGGTTTTAGTAAAATAATGTCTCATCTATTAAATCAGCACATAAAGAGATTATATAGAGAGATGAATAATGTACCCAATGTCCACTTTTATCATCACCCGGTCAAAGGTAAATTTTAATGTAATCAAAGTATATTAATTCTCGTATAGAAATATAATGATTTCAGGTCTAAGGATCATTACACCATTATCACAGTGAGAATTACTTATGACACTTATTTAACATGTAGAATCTCACGGCGGGTCATTCCAGTGCCATGCATTAAGACATGCACTTATGTTCTTGACTTTAGTATCACCATACCTATGACCAATGAGATGTGGTCATCTGTCAAGAAACATACTAGTCTTTGTGCATTATTATTGTCCTTAAATAATAATACTCGACTATGGAATTTTAGGAATAAGATACTATTCATATAATCTCATTTTTAAGTCACATACTTAAAGATGTATAATACGTATCAAAATTCCAAGGACATTTATTATGCTTTCAATTTATTACGCAGTAAATAAAACATAATAAATAAATAATAATCAATAAAACATAATCCTTAATAATAAATATTTTCCTTAAAATATAAAAAATATTGTCTCTAGAGCACAATTACTAACATTTCAGGTAACTGGGCAGAGCCTGTGGGACGGATCTGATGATTTTTCATCAATAACTCATTATTCTTTTCAGCTACAAGGAGAAGAGATATCAACTCGTTGTACTTTGTGAAATTGTGCTGCATATATTGTTGCGCCAGAATTATAGTGTTGGGGTGGAAGGTTGATAAGGTCTTTTCAATCATTTCAGCATCAGTAATTTTCTCACCGCACAAAATTAATTTTGAACTTATTTTGAACAACACAAAATTATTTTCAGCAACAGATTTAAAATCTTGGAACCTTAGATTAATCCAATCATATTGGGCTGATGGTAAATAAACAAGTTTTTTATGATCAAATTTGTCTTTAAGATTACTCCAGAGGGTGAATGGGTTTTTCACAGGTAGGTATTCAGATTTTAAATCTGCATGAATGTGATGTCTAAGGAAAATAATACATTTTGCATTTTGTCTAGCAATTGAGATTTTTCCTATTTCTATAGTATCTTTTAACCCATTAGCACTAAGGTGTAATTCAGCATCAAACACCCAAGACAGATAATTATTCCCAGAAACATGCAATGCAACAAACTCTAATTTTGCAAGATTCGTCATTCTCCTTCGTTAAATAAAATTTATTCGAGCAATACCTCCTTCGTGAATAAATCTTATTCGGGCAGAGACTCGTGATGATAACGTGTTATAAATTAAAGTAATAAAATTAAACAAAGTATATTTATAATGAGAAGAATAAACAGAATGAAATATGTTATAGAGAAATGAAGTAATCTTTTCTATTGTCTTTCTTCTGCATACATAATGGAGTTACAATATGCCATATTTATACTACAATTTTTACCGCCATGTAAATGTAAAAATATTTAATATAACCCGTGTCCAAAACTGTGTCCTACGACTATGTGTATTGGGTTTGGAAATTACAGTTCACACGCAACTCATTTGTCAAACTCTTTTGGCAATCATAACTTTTTGATAATATATTTTAACATATATAAAATATTGGCAATTACCCTTTATACAATTAACAAATATGAGAAATTTTTCAATAGAATCCAAAATTTTAATAGTAATTTATATTTTTAATATTACACTATACGGTTGTGTTTAATGATATAAAAATTATTTTAAAATCCTATTATTCATGATTACTAAATTAATGTTATATTTTTTTAAAATAATTAATTAATTAAACAGTGTTGGGTCCCGGAAGTATCGTAGAAGGAGGGTTGAATGCGATACTGACAACAATTTAAAATTCTTTTCGGAATTTGCGAAATTAAATTATTGCTTAAGCTGAGGGTTAGAGTCCTTGTAGTGTTTGGGAGGCTGACTTATTAGCTTTCTATTTTTATGATATAACAATTAAGATATAGAAAATTAGCAAGTAAGTAAACAAGATTCAAGTTAAATATGTATATTAAACTTGAAAGGGTGTTACAACATTAGGTAGAATAAACATTTAATTCCTAGAACAAATTTGACATGAATTGTTCTACTTAAGGAATTAAACTCAAACCAGCACAGAAAGTCTGTGAATATGAAGTTGCAGACAAATTGCTGAATTTGACTATTTTTCTACTACTGAAAAATGAAGCAAAGGCCTCATATTTATAGAGGTTGAAAAGCTAGCATGACTCTTCCATTATGACTCTTTTTATCATCAAATTAAGCCTTGTATAACTCTTGAAAAAGCTGGGCATGACTTATTTCTGTCGGTATGACTCTTCAAAATTCGGTATGACTTATCTTAAAGTCATATTCGAATTTTCTTTTAATTAAATAAATCAGCATGACTTATTTAATAATCAGAAAATCGGTATGACTTATCTTAAAGAACTCGGTATGACTTATTTTAATTAAATAAATCGGTATGACTTATTTTAATTAAATAAAATCAGCTCGGTATGACTCTTTGAATTCTTCTCGGTATGACTCTTCTTAAACACTCGGTACGACTTATCAATCAACTGCCAATTTCATTTCTTTTTCTCTTGAATGGACAAGTGTCATCCTTGGATTGGTTCCTTTTTAAAAGCATCACCTGACATTTCAATTTGAAAAGAAAAGGGGCTTATTTCGTCTTTTAGTGATAAGCTCCGTAGAAATGTTTTTCGACCCGCACAGCTTATAATCTTTGATTAATAAATAATAAATTTAATTTAGAAATTATAAAAATAAATATCTAATATTATTTAGATATTTATAAATATAATTTACTAAATAAATAAAATATTAATTAAATAAATAAATCCTTACGCTCTAAGTTGCGGTCTCCTGATCGTCTGGAACCAAACTTCTTTTTGACTTGGAAATGATAAATCAATTCCAACCGGGGTTCCTCCTTTAAGAATATATGACTCTGCATTTCTTCCGTGTCAATTCTTTTTCCGTCTTTTTTTCAAGTCAGTACTGTCAGGCTTGTTTGGTTGTTTCTACAGTTGCAATTAGTAGTATCTCTGTTACTGAAATAATCTGATTCTTTAAACTAGACAATACTTCTTTTCACCACTGCATGTACCCAGTCAAATATTCAATCTTGGATTCTGACTCTTGTACACTGCATTCCAAACAAACCTGTATCCCTTTGAACTTCCAGCTTCTGTCTTCTGTCATTCTAAAATAATTCTAAATTAATTAATCTTTTAATTAATTTAAGAAATAAATTAATTCTGAGTGAATTAATTTACTAATTAAATTAACTAATTAATTTAATTAATTAATAGAGAATTAAATTAAAGGCTTGACCACATAAGACTCTTCTGTTCTTTAACAATAACTTTTTTAATCACTTGAACTTTTTGATGACGAATCTTCACTGATATTGTTGACACCCTATTCACTGGTCTGGTTCACGGATGACTAACTACAATGTTGATTCTCATTTCTTCTGTAGTGGTCTTTGTGTCTTGTCTTGTCATGTCTTGGCTTCTTTTTGTTCTTCCTCTATATTCAATATTTATTATTTACTTCACTTTATTATCTGAGTTGAGTTGTCATCTACTTATTACAAATAGGACTAGTCATATGACTTTCAAACAGATTTGTGACTCCAATCTAATTGTCATGATCCTAACGAATCCGGATATGGATCAACTTGTTAAAAAACTTTTTAAAAAGACTCTATTCCAATCCAAAAACACTAAATAAATCCGGATTTAAATTGAAATCGATCCGATCCAAACCCGACCTTTCTCTCACATAAAAGGCAGCTGAAAACCATCATGGATGCACGTCTAGAAAGACAATACTCAACAAAAGCAGCAGTACAAAGCTGCTCAGCTGACACTAAAATGCTTGGAAACTGATATGAAAAAGCGGCCCTCCATGGAAGGAGTTGTGGATGTTTTGGAACTAGAAGCAGTTCTGCTCATTCTGCTATTAACCGTCATCGATTTCAGAATCAACCCAAGTCATTCTGACTCGACGCCACTGCCAGTAACAAGGTTGTAATCATTTACCCGAATCACTGAAGTCGCACAATGGGTACTAGATGGCAGTAGGAAAAGCATGAACAGTTATGATCACTTTAACCGAAAATCATGTAGTTTACTGACCTCATCTAATTATTTTTTGTGATTTTCTAGTAGTTGGTATAATTAGTAGGATAATTATTTTTCGTCACAGTTTGTAATTGCCACTATAAAATTGTGCAAGCAAACACTCCAAAGTTACCTGAAGGTAAATATTTCAAGTTTTATAACTCAGTCAGCACTGTAATCGCACTATTAAAGCACTGTAATAACTCCAAAGTTCTATATAGCTTGTTTACCATACTTCTGGTAGCTTTACATACCAAATGTGCAGCATTAAAATAGTAAAATTTGACAGTAATTTACTCAAATATAGCTTTCCGGACATATTTAAAAAATTAACTGGACCAAACATGCAATAAATGTGGTATTTCCTTCCTGTAACTCGTACATTCTTCAAGTAACCATTTTTTAAAATCTAAATCGTGTAGACAGTGTGATTTAAATTTGAACATCTATATTGATATTCATCCTTATATCATACTTAAGTGATTGTTTGGACAGAATCTGATCTCACAAACCGCAGAGTACTCCAAATTTTTCAAGAAACACTGAATCAGAGATACTCAATTTCCCAGCAAAATATAACTCAAAATCCATATAAACCTGCACCAGCGATTAGAATCGAAGAATGAGATTTGATCAACTTGAATAATTCACAAATGTAATTAAATTATGCAATGTAAATTTGACAGTTACCCGCTGTTAAATTTACCTACACTTGAAATTTCTTCAGAGGCACCTAAGACGTTGCACCCTTCAAAGAGGACAAAAAAATGTGTTACTGTTTATCAATCATATAGACAATAAAAAGGAAAAACCATAACCTAAAACTACTACTTCAATTGAGTTCAATATTAACCAACCAACCTGAATTTGGATTGACATTCGCAGTAAATATGCAGCCAGGACTGATATTAGCGCTGAGGCTTATGCAGACTAGGACGGTTACAGAAAACACGGCCATTGGCCTTCATGACTATCACTACTGCCAGGCTCATGCTTGCCCACATAATTGAAAAGAGTACATTCCAAAGATCATACCGGACTGCATAAAGTCAAGTATTAAAAGAGTATCTACAATTCTTAAAGCAATTATTCCAATTTACTATGCGAAAACAGATTGCTGAAGCAATTGTAAGGCATGCAACCGGTGAAAAGGACAAACAATTTATTCTAAAATCACTAAAAACGAACATAATAACATTTAGTAACGCAAAAATATTAATGTTATCTTATCAGGTTATGTTGCTCCAGGTCCACTACTATTATCACTAGAAAATATTCGCTTGCAAGTCCACTATACAAGCTACTACGCTAAGAATTTTAAGTTTCAGCCATCAGAGTATAAATTTCGTACAAACACTACAAGCATTAATGTCAACTGTGGTGGTAAAACCAACTTTAAATTATTCAAATGAATTTTCCCAACAAGCAAGAGTAACAAAAATAAAAACGAAATTACAAACTTACCACGCCTCAATGACATCATTGTAAAAAACAACCCTGTCATCACGAGCGACAAGGCCAACTGAATTGACTAGAAAAGAAAAACAAAATGCTTAGTATGGTCTTGAGAATATATATTACCACTTGAGATAATTCGATGTACAGAAATGCAAGCACACAATTACTTCACGAAGCTACATTAGAGTATATTGATATAATGATATGTACTCTATCATACATGACAACCTAGCTGACACTTATGGAATAAGGTTTAGGGCCATGATACAATTATAAAAGTTATTTAAAAAAAACTTGGTGCTATCATAACGTACTACTTTGATTTTAATATAGAGTAATGGATGTCTACAAGTATAGAAATCTCAACTTGCTATTCAGATTATAAGGTAATCTGAAACGAACTTAGAAACTTAACAAACAAAGGAAGAAATGTAACTCTGAACAAGTAATACTATTAAAATACATCAAATGCAAAATTGAAAATCCATATGCTCAAGTAATAATATAACAGATATCTACACCACTCACAGCTACAGCCTCGATGCCTCTTTTTTTAGATGTTGGCATCATGTCTCGGCTGGCAGAAACAATATAATGTCCTCGTAGTAGATCAATTGCATCCTTCAAATATAACACAGTGAAAATATCAGGACTGTAACGAAACTAGTGAAATAGCTAATTAAATGATAGAAAAAATGACTTATAGCAAACCCAGAATATATAGGCATATCAAAGTGGAAGAAATATCATTTGTTAAACAATTAGTTATTTATGTACAAATCATGTAACACAACACAGAGATACACAAAGGTCAACAAAAGTTATACGATGCATCTTATCATACACTTTTATTAACTTTATGTGCAGTAGATTAATTTTACAAGTAAACTGGCATAGAAAAAAAAGTAAAATACCGCATGTCGAAAAGACCTGCATATACAAGTATATTGCTGCAACATGCAAAATTACATCTATGGAAGTACAACATTTGCAAGACTATGATTTTCTTACTATTATGAATAATATTGCTGATACTTAAAGTACAGGATACATACCTGTTTTGTACCATCACAAAAGTTGTTCAGGTAATAGCGCATGAGAGAATTCCGTCCATCATTAAAAATTCCTTGGAATGTCCGCTTTCCACATCTGAGAATCACACAAACAATTTACACAGCTAAAGATACGTTTTCTTTCCACATAGGAGGGATGATCATTAGTGTCATTCTCAGATATATTATTAAAAGTGTATATTCTAATAGCGGAAAAGTTCTTCAAAATTTCAAATCCCTTGTATAATCCAATCAGTCACAGATATCACTTATTTCTTAGTAAACCATCGTCCACATGTTTACCATTTCTATATTTAGTTTTTGTTTTAAATCCAAGTTTGGCACGTTGTATCAAAATCTTATCCTAATAAAGACACTTGATACATTAGATAGATCAGTTATAAAAATCACATTGACAGTTAACAGTCAACACATTTTACTCTGTTTTTATAAACGAAAGGATGTAAGAAAGGACACTTTAAAAAAATACAAGCAACAACTTTATAGGATGAAGATTTTTAACAACATGAGTAGAAAGGGTAATGGATCAAGATTACAGATATATTTTGACAAAATAGTACTTCTACTTCATTCCTTCTAACCAAGTGGAGCACTAATGTTAAATTTTTAATTAAATATGTAACAAAATTATATTCACAAAGAGAGATATATATAGCTGTATCTTTTGTGTCTGTGTGTCTCTGTGCATATGTCTGAGTGTGTTAGCATATGCTTAAAACGAAAAGGTTTTCAAAAAAACTAATTATTAAGTCGAATGAGTAAACTACTATTTATTTTTTCTGTATTGTTTTGGAATGGTACAGGTATATGACATGCTCAGCAATGCAGTTTATAACTCATTTCAAAGCAGGAACAGTTATATACAATAAGAAATAAGGAAAATTTTCTGCAAGCATCTAATAATTTTTTTCGCCAAAATACTTCGAAAGTGAGCATGGAAATATAAACAAATGGATGGATATGTGCAGGCTAAAATAATATTGATAATACCTGACAAAGTCTCCTTTCAAAGCTGGAGTACCAGAATACTGAATGCTTATTTCATCGCCATGATTAGCCCATACTAAAAATGAAAATATATAGATATATAGTAAATTAGTATATAGATCTGTTTGATAAGTATCAAAATTACCTAAAGTTGTAATATACATTGATCAAGGGAAACAGCACTAACATATCTTAAAACTGTCATCAAAATTTGGATGTGTGCTAATAGTCTCTTCAGCATCAAAAACACCAAGCCTTCTAAGTTGGAACTCTAACATCTTTCGGCCAATCATGCTCTGAGGATGAGCTGAAGGTTAAAAGAAGGAACATGCATTGGCACAAAAACTGGAAGCTATGATATCCATCAAATCTTAATAAACACGCTGGAAATGAACTTTGTATTCATGATTTCTTTAATCTCTTCCTTCCCTGACATAGGCATTCAGCAATAGAAATACATCCCCCCCTCTCCCGGGAATTTAAACCCCATACTCTAACTAAAATCACTGAACCATTGTAAAGCTAGAACATTACACAAAAAAGACACACACCGCACAATAAAATTAACAAAATGCAGTTGAAATACCTGTGTTACATTTGTCCGATCTAAGCAATCAATACAATTGGTTCTCACAACTCCGGTTTGCACCTCAACTTTCTCTCCTTTCTCATTTAACAGAAGGTACCTACAATGTGTTATTAAAGGAAAAAAGTGAGTTCCAGATTTTAAGATATTATTATAGCAAGGCACACTTTTATAATAGCAAGGCACACTTTTATAATAGCAAGGCACACTTTTATACAAATGTCAACAAATAACTCCGCCAAGTATATTCATTAATATTTAACCAAGGGAAATTTTTTCAGGCATTCATTTTTATCCTAATTGAAGCAATTTAATTCTAAGCTGGTAATTAGGCCGAAATTGCCACCTCTAATCAATGTCAATCAAGTGTTGATCACACCAAGTTCTCTTCACCTCTACGTTTCCCAAACCAAATGAAAGTACGGGTGGAGAATAGTAAGTCAAACTTTAATAGACATAACGTCTCTAACGCTGTATCTAGTCAACTGACAAAAGATACTAAACACATATGTTAAACAAGTAATGTAATACTAGCCCGTGTAATATAATATGGCTGGAGAAGAAGTTAAGCATTCGAAAAAGCTCACCGACACTTATATAAAGTTGCTTATTACTTGAAGTCGTATTTCTTTGATTATACATAGAAGTAATTTTTTCACATACAAAATATTGAAAGTGTTTGGACAAATTTACTTTTAAGTTAATAATGATATAAAACTATACATTCATGCTTGTAAGAGCAAGGCACAGTTGGAGTAATCAATTCAAAAAAATAGCTCACCGCTAGTTTCTGCTTTTCTCTTGCTTTTTACTTTAAGTGTATGTGGAAGTCAATTTGCCAAACAGACAGATTTCAGTTATTTATCTACTTTATTGATTAATCTCAAACATGACAATTAAAGCAAATCCAAACGGGCTCAAGTTCGGGCAACTGATATCTGATGAATCAACAGTCAAATGAATTTTAATATACTGACAAACTTTTTTACCAACTAACCATACGAAAATGATTACAAGAATTTCATATAATAGATAATTGCATCCCTAATTACAAAACACAGAACACGAGTGAGGTACAACAAGGCCATTTCTGCCCACCGCCCACGCCTCCTATTTGTTCAGGGCGGGCACGAAGAGTGAAAAAGTCCCACAGTGCAAATACTCAGGAAGAAAACACAGTAACTGTTCCTCAAAAGATTTTACTAGGAAAACATCACATTTGTCAAAGATATCGTACTTCTATAGCAGGCTTCTATGAGATCACAATTTCAGTTACAAAGAAAAATTACTTTTTATCAGGGTAGTAGATAATCAAACGCCAATGATTGTCCAGAATCAAGTTAATGACTAGCTTACTCCACAATATGTGAAAATCATTCCAAGTCGGGCACTATTACATAACACCTCACATAAACATACCTGTTTTTAACAAGAAAATCCTCAATTTGATCATAGAGGATAGAAAGGCGCTCAAAATGAACATGCCCACAAATCTGATGGAAGTCAAAGTGCAAGTATCTACAGACAGATATACATTAGAGAATAACACTATTAGGTGTGCACAGTGAGAAACAAGAAAATAATAATAATAATAATAATAATAATAATAATAATAATAATAATAATAATAATAATAATAATAGTAATAATAATAATAATAACAACAACAACAACAACAAGTTAGTACCTGACATCATCACCAGAAACATGTTGCATTGCATCAGCAAACTTTTCACTTAAGCGACCCTCCCCGCCATGCTGATCAAGAAATGCACTCTATTAATTATAATATCATGAAAACTTGATAGGGAAAACATTTGCTAAATGTACATGGTAACAATAATAGCACTAATAAGGAAAGCACCCCTGAAAAACACCCTTGTATAAATGAACTAGTTAAATTATTCAAACATAGTCCCAACCATCCAAAGGTAAACATATATGTAACATTGTTCTACCTTGTTGACAAGATCAACAGCTATAACATTCCCATATTTTTTCCTTATATCCAAGAAATGCCTCTCAATGACTCGAGGCTGTAGAAAAAGCAACTGTCAGATAAGATGTGAAGGCAATATATTATTATATTGGTACTTGAGCACATGCAGATCATAATGCTACTCACTGCTTCCTCAAGTCTCAATATCTCAAACTTCGGCTTGTATGTTAGGTTAACAATTTGATCCCAGAGTAAAGGAATTGATCCTCTAACCTATAAAGACAAATGTAATATAGATTAATTCATCACAAAATAATAAAATTGTAAAAGCACTGGTACAATCAAAAAATAATACACACAGTGACACCAAGCAATGTTAACATGGATAACGTTCTATTCCACAAGACCAACGGACGTGATACTTTAAAGACTCAAAAATATACATATACACCAGACACGGAAATATAAATGAATATGAACTTGTCGTTTTTCTCTTATGGGCTTTGTCATTTGATGAGCATTGTATATTTTTTTCCAAAAGGTTACTTCTACAAGGCAGAGCCATCTTGGCTAACCATGGCCACATCAAACTTGAGAGTTCTGTTGCCTACCCCTATCCTTTCTTCTCAAGAATGGAACTACACCACCCTTTTGGCATCAAAGTAAAACAGCTACAGTAACATAATTATTCCAAGGGTCTAATTATAGGTGGTTTGCGAACAAAATTCTGTTTAGCAAACTTTTAGGGAGATTATAACAAAATGCAATTTATACTGCATAGACATTGAGCATCTGTTGTTCAGGATGCAGCATGAATGCTTACTACTCACAACTACTATACAGTTGTCATGGCTATGAAGTAACAACTTTTTTGCCATAGCTCCTAAAAATATTACTTGCCTTACCCAAAAGTTCTTTTCCTTTACAGTCATTTTCTTTATCAAAAACTTCAAGGAAAATATAAAAAATATGCATGTCCTTAATTATGAGCGAGAGATGCACAGCTTAGTTTTAAATATACAACGAAATAAATGGCTGTGCGGCTTAGTTTGAAAGATATAAGGTGATAGATGGCAAATAACTATAATGTGTCGAATATACTAACTAAAAAATACATATACTACTTGCTATTAACAGAAAGTCAAAAGTTTTGAATACTCTAAGCCCTGGGATTAGTGTCTGAATAAGAATGATTAGTGATTTAGTGTTGTTGTGTTAAACTGTTGTGGTTAATATTGCATAGACCTCTTGGATGTAGAATAATAGAGTGATATAGGGGTGTTACCTGCACAAAAGAAGCTGTATATCCATTGAACTTCATGATTTGCTCAGACTCTACGTAATTAGCAACATACCCATCAGAATCAGCTCCTCTTCTCCACATCCGAGTCCCTTTGTCAAGCAAACATTATATTACATGGGGGAGAGAGAGAGAGCATCAAGGAAAATTAACTTATTTAAATAAAAACTAGGTGAAATAATTTAATTTAGTAGCTGACTGACACTCAATAAAAAAATTAGGTAACACACAAAATTACAGAACACTAATGCTGGATAGTGTTCTATAATTTTGTGTACTGTTTTTTTCTTGTGTAATTTTTTGTTTGTTTTGCAATTATTTTTGTTGTTCTATAATTTTTTCTATTTTCTGTAGTCTTTCATAGTTATTTGTTAAATCAAATTTTTATAAAATAGGAATTGGTTCCTTAGTTACCCAAATAAACAGTTCCTTGTTGAGCCCTATCATACATATAAATACATAATTATATATGTATATATATACACACAACACATTGTTAAGTTAATGCCTTTTGGCAAACCTTTGATTCTTTTAAGCAGAAAATATGAATTCTCATCTCAACACCTCAATTGAATCTAGGGTTTTACCAGCCCCTTCCTAATGATCTCATCAAAGGTAAAAGAATACATATACTTAACATTTCAAGGTGACAGAAGGAACTTTATAACCGCACTAAGTTGTTCGATCTGCAAATATCGAAGGGTTTAACTTTTACATTTAGAGAATAAATGATGGATCTGACAGTAAGAATAAGTATGATAAGAAGAAACTCTCTTGTTAAGTTGACTCTCCTTCTCCTTCTTCTGTTTTAAACTCCCTATTTTTTTCCTTGCATCTTCTTTTGTCTTGGTACCACTCAAACTCTCTTATTTTTCTCCCCCACATTACCAGATTCTCATGCATGCCAAACTGTGCCACTGAAGTCCAACTACACTAGATGGAAATTGAACGTAGCAGGATGAACTTGGTAACAACCTAATAAAACTTTCAAGGATATAAAAGGGACAAGGAGAAAGAATGGTCAGGGGGGGGGAAGAGAATGATAGTAAATACTACAATGAAAGTGAGACAACCTGTTTCCATGTTGGCTTAAATAACCTAATTCAGCGAGGCAACCTAATTTCATATGGGCTTAGATAACCTCAGTGAGGCACAACATCAAAATTTTCAAATATAATCATTTGCTTACTATAACTAACCTAACAACCATCAAATCTGGACTAGTTAGCATGGACTGATAACAGTTCCATACGTCACCAAAGGAATACTTAAAGCCTTGCAGACAAGCACTTTTACTCGTGCAATTCCTTTGGTAGTTGGTGCTGACATAATTCTAATAATCTTTACATCTGTCTTTTGAGTTCTTTACAAGGACAATATAAATTTATATATAGAATCTTGATTGCTATATAGATCTTTATTTTTATTTTGTACAATATAATTTCTTCCAAATATGAAAAAGTAATCTGTAACCTAGATAAGGAAAAATAGGATTTGATGAAGTAAAACAACTCATATCTTTCATAAACTAGGAGCAAATAAATCCATAATGAATTACAAAACCATTCATAATCTATGGAACCTAGTGGACTGTCTAAGATAATATCTAAATTGTTTATATAAGCAGTGTTGGGCCAAGTATGGACATTATTCCTATAACAATGACATGAAAACCTTATATTTACTGTACAGGAAACTCGATTGCTCATATACATAATGGGTTATAATAATTTCATTTATTGTATAGGAAGAAATGCTCCTTACACAAAAAGCCCAATGTCACATTAAAAAATTCATCTCATGCTTTTGTCGTACTCTGACAAGGAAAGAATAATATATTACTACAACACAATTTATTTTAGGAAACAAATTCTTCTTCTTCATTCCATTAACTTCAAAAAGTATTTTTTAGAGAGTTTATATAGAGAAAGATATAGTAAGTCATAGGACAATACCAGATCTTCGAGTACATCTCCTAGCAATGAGAGTAACATCAATAATATCATTCCCAATTGCTGCTTGAAAGCTTTGAAAACCTGACTATTAGTTAAGGCACAACTTAAGCAGAAATGAGGAGGTAAAAGTGTAAAACTATAGTTCTATCCACAATTAACACAAATTTAGATTATAGTAATGTTGATCTTCTGAAAAAAACTAAGATCAGGATATTCCCTTGGATTATAGGAAGTAAAAATGGATCAAGCTGCACAAGCAAGATATCGTAATTAGGGGGCATAAATGGTTGAGAATTCTGAAAAAAAATCTAACGACACAAAATGAATATGTTGTGTTAGCAAGAAGACCTTGTTATCTATGAGCACTTCCTGCATATAGTTGTTCCATAAAAACCGGGGCTCTGCCTGAGGAAAAAAAATTCACAATTATTACAAAATTTGTGGTTATCAAACTCAACTTTTCCAAAGAAGAACCACCACCAATGTCAAGAATCAATATAATTATATTTATCTGAAAGAGAAGTTGCTGAGATTCAATCAGGAATTATTTATCTGTCTGATGCCACAAAAAGAAACAGATGGTACCTGTCTCCACAGAGGAAGAAGGCGGGATTCATCCCCCAACTCATGCAGCCGCTGCGCGCTGCAAGATACAACTATAAGCATCAAAAAGAGACAGCTTTACTGTGATTACTTCATTAAATAATCAAACCATAATAGGGTAAGCATCTAAGAGAAATTCACAATTAGATCTAACAGCACAATCATAAATACTTAGAATAAGGAATGGGGAAAGAAAAGGAAACTATAATACTAAAGCACTCATTGATAAATCCAAGAAACAACCCCATTCAAAAAAAGACAAAGGAGGCACCTCATCACACCTATTTAGGCTAATGGCTCTAGGATGAACAATTCAACCATAAGTTTTAAATATCATTAATCAGTATTATTTCAAACAATGTTTCACAAGGTTTTTTGGATTATTTGGCTTAACTGTAGAAAGAGTTCTTGCTTTGACAGAGAAAAAAGCTTTATAAATTATAAACATATGCCCTGGAAGTCAGCCAATTAAGAAAGAAGTAAGGCTGGAAGAAATAAAAAAACAAGTAAAAGTACAACACTGCCATACTTGTCAAAGCGTAGAGGCTAACCAAGGTGCTATCAAATATTCAATTCGCTAGGACGCCTATGTGGTAAGCCGGTAAGGCGCACTCGAGTGTTCAGATATAGGCATATACATTATATATTATGTAGACATTTTAATTATATTTAATGATAAATAATATATTTATATAAGATTAGTTTATTTAATAAATATTATTAATTATTTTCTTTTCTAATATTAAGATTGTTGCTATCAGTATAATGGTTCATTTGTGGTGGTACAAGTTTATATATGAATGTCACCAGACTCACCACTGAAGACACACTGCAACAATAATAAGTCAAATCAAACTATATATTAGAAAAATAGTAATTTAAAGCTTGATTTGCCTAGGGCATATGTTGATTTGCCTAGGGCTCGTATGTTTCAAAAACTATGCAATTTCCTAGTAATTTAAAGGTCTATGAGACTGAAGTTACAATTCATATTTCCCAGGAATATATTATATGTGTGGTTGTATAATCACTATGTAACTAAATTTACATAGTGAAATTTGGCAAAATCGAATCATTTAACAAATGTAAGGTTGTGCAACTTCCGGTGAATGGTGACCATAGGGATCTAGGTAAATAAGTTCCTACATTTTGGCGTGACTACAATAACCTGGGAGCTCCATGTTCCTCTGTCTAACCTAAAAACCATTGAAGCAAAAAAAGTAACTCATTTAGGTACCAAGGAACTTGTAGCCACACAGCTTGGTACTTGGGTTCATCGAAACAAACAAGGTCCTAGTGCACGCCTAAGTCAAGTCATTTGCATGCATATGAAGTTTATTACATTCAAATATGTTTTAATCAGATTTTCTGTCTGATACATGTTAGGTTTTGATATTCATAAAAGAAAGTAAAGGTTGAAGTCGTAGTGTTGTACTGAGTACTGACCCAACAATATACACAACTACTTCTCTAATCTCTATTCAAACTGTAACTTTTTTACATTGAACGTTGTTGACTACTTTCATATTGACTAATTAAACATATCATCTTTTTCCGCAACTAGAAAATTAAATAGCTTTTCGGCTTAAATTGAAGTTGTGTTTCGCTTATTCAATAATATTAAAGTTTTACTGGCCCTTACATAGAAGTACAAATATGTTCAACTTAACTTTTCAAAACAAACTGAGGGGAGAGAGAGAGAGGGAGGGGCAAGAGAGAGTTATTAGGAGCTTCAAAATAATAATTTTACATTGATTCAGTTTTTTACGTGCCGAGAGTAATAGTAGCCAACTTGTAGTGCTATCAGAAATCGAATGTAGAGAAGTAACTTCTATTCACAATGAAGTTCTATACTGACTTTAACACTGAGTAGAGTATAATCACCTCAAGGTTATGTTGACATCATACGAGAAATACAGACCAGGAGTCTTCTCTGCGACTTTTAGTAGGGCAAAAAATTCGGTTTCCATCTTTTTCTGCTAGATAAGTGTAGTATCTACCATAAGAGTGTAAATAACAAAAACAATATGCATACATATATATAATTAGCATAATAACTTTAGAAGTAATCAAATATAAAAACTAGTACAGAAGCTTTACTTGTTCTGCAGGAGTAATCTTGAGAGAATGGTCACAGGGAAATATTTTCAGGGAAGTAACCTTATAGAAAGGATGCTCTAAGTACGATCCAACACATTCACATTCTGTAATAACTATCAAATATGAACCTACAACCGCGATGATGAGTGCCAATGTCAATGTTTATATGAAACTGCACAGAAATTAGGAAACGGGAAGAGGGAGAAGGGGGGATACAAAAATTCGAAAGTGATAGTGGAAAAACTTAATTCAAGTAGCATGCTGGCTCAACTAACCTGCGAAGAGCTTTAACATCCCAACAACACCAAAAATTGTTGATGTCTTCGGAACCTCGTTACAATGTGGAACCTCATCTAGTAAACATAAAATTACACAAGGCAAATCAAACATCTACCATATAAACTAATGAACAATGTTAGAATACTCCATCTGTCTCATTTTAACTGCTTTTGACTTTTTTACACATAAACGGAGGTGTTAATAAAATTGAATTAAAATATAATTATTTTTTTAACATGATCAAATTAAAGTTTAGTCTATTTTTTTAACATTTGTATCAAATTAAAGTTTAGACTCCAAACTTTAAATTGATATAAGAATTAAAATTTTATATCTAGTAGTGCACCTATTATTTTTTTATACATTAAAATACGTGTCAGAAAGTCAAAACTCACTTGAAATAGGACAGACTTGATCCTCCTAATACCACTACTTTCAGGTTTTAGAAAAACCGATAACTTAACATACATACTAACAATAACTAATTCACATCCACATTCACAATGTGCAACAAACCTATCAAATTCATGGAAGCATCGACACGACTAATCGCTAAACACGAACCGGAAGAACCATCAGTAGGCTCAATCACATACTGATCTGTAAATTCCCAAACACGCATCCGTGTGTACAATTTTGGTGACTCCGTCGTCATTGTTTTCAACTGCTCTAATCACACACACTAAAAACACACAGTTATTAATAGTGTCAATGAAATTAGTAAAATGAACAGAATGTAAAAGTGTAGAGTTACCTGAAGATCGGATCGAGAAGATTTAGTAGATGAACGAAGCGCGGAGATAATTAGATACAGTTATTTTTTCGGACAGGATTGGATACAGTTATTGTGTGCGTGTCAGTGTTTTTAGGGCTTTGTAAGTAATCTTCACTTACTGACCCGATTATATTAATCTCTCTCCTCATGTGCGTGCGCGTAAAAATTAATATTTTTCTTTATTTTTTTATGTATTCTTTTAGTATAATAAATAAATATTATATTGTAACAAATCAGTCTCACATCGAGTAGATTGGGATAATTTGTACGTAAAAGTACTACTAAGTGCACCAACAAATCATGATCTTTTGGGGGTCTGTGGTGGGCTTGTGAATTACCCAAGTTGCTGCATTTCGGTTATTTTACTCTGGTTTATTTCGGATTCGGAAGTCGGGATTTGACCCGATTTTTGAAAAAGACCCAGGATTTGACCCGGGTTGTCACATATGGTATTCAGAGTCAACTCTCGAAAAAATTGATTCGTTAAGTTGCCGGAGGTGGGGACACGAAGGTTAGTGGTATTATCTCACAATGGACAGAGATCCAGAGGTAGAGACAAGAAACCAGCCGGTATTATCCCACAATGGCTAGAGAGGTTCGATCTGGGCCTATTTGTTTGGCCTCAAGAGGACGTCAGGAATTTAAGTGGGGGAGTTTGTAACACTCCAGTTTCACATCGAGTAGATTGTGATAATTTGTAAGTAAAAGTACTACTACTAAGTGCACCAAAAAATCATGATCTTTTGGGGGCATGTGGTGGGCTTGTGAATTACCCAAGTTACTGCATTTTGGCCAGTTTACTTTGGCTTATTTTGGATTCGGAAGTCAGGACTTGACCCGATTTTTGAAAAAGACCCGTAATTTGACCAGGATTGTCACATATATAAAATAGTTATTAAATATTGGAAAATTCTTCTTACTACTCAGGTGTCATCACATTTAGGGCTGTAATTCGAACAGATCTGAGCCGAGTTTGAGCCGAGCTTAATCGAGTTCGAGTTTTTTTTCTCTAGCTAAGCCGAGCCTAGTCTCCTAGTTGGCTCATAAATATAATATAAATAAATAATTAAGTTTCTAGTAAGTTAGTTCATTATTAAGAGTGTCAACTCTAGCAATACTTTTTATATCTCCTCTTTATTTTATTTTTTATTCATATTTGGAGCCCACTATGATAAAAGGAGAGATAAATGTAATAGATGATTGGGGATGATGCAAGAGTCATGTGTAGTCTCCTAAATTAGAGGAGAGAGAAGAGACTTCTAAGGTTTTTAGGAGCCACTAGAATTCTCTATATTTTGATTTAAGAGTTTCTTTATGAGTCTCTTGGAGATGTTCTAACATGCATATAATTGTGTTTGTAAGAGGAATGAATATACTACAAATATTTATGTTATAAATTTTTTATATTAAAAGGTTATATAATAAAAATTCTAAAACTAAATATAATATACATATATGCATACATACATACATACATACACACACACACACATATATATATATATATTCTAATATCAACAAAAAAATTATTAAATTTAAAAATATTAAAAATTTAATAAATAAAGTATCATATATTAAAAAAATAAAAATATAATCGAGCCGAACCGAGCCCGAGTTGAGTCCGTAAAAACTCGGCTCGAGTCGAGTATTTAGTCGAGGCCAAAAATCTATTCGAGCTCGATAATAAATTCTAGCCGAGCCGAGCCGGTTTAATCAAGCCGAACCCGAACCGAGCTCAAAAAATCTCGACTCGAATTACAGCCCTAATCACATTTATAACTCATATAGTCCTATAATATTAAGGTTGTATTCACTTTGATTAAATGAAATGAGGGGGAATTAAATGAAATTTATATTTTTATTTGAATGAGATTATGGAAAATGTTTATAATTTTCATTATTTCTTTTATTGCATTCCATTTATTTGCCATTTTCCATACAATCCTCTTAAACTCACTCATGTTCACTCATAAATTTTTTTTTCTTCATGAAATTTATTTATAATTTTTCATTTAATCCACTTCTCATTTCATTCTCATCAAGTGAACGCAATCAAAATATTTTTATCAGGAATACCAGTCCCTTAATAAAACGTTATAGAAACGTTAAAAAATTGGTTTATGTTATAAATTATCTTTAGTATTATTGTAAGGGTCTTTCTAATGTGTGCTCATAGACATATTTTAACAATCAATTTTTGATGAGTTGGTTGATTGTAATTGATAGAAACTTTTGTGCATACTGGGGGGTCACAATCATTAATAAGAATGGAGCCAATGAAAATAAACCAACTAATCAAAAAGTTGTTAGTGTGTGCCCACTATAAAAACCCTTATTGTAAATTGACTTTTCTTAACAGGGTCATTACATTCTTGACTTGTATACGTGGTACCCTTTAGCTATTAAATATTCTTATAATATAAAAAAATAAGTAAAATGTGAATACACCTGACTCTTATTTGTCAGGTTTATTCACAAGAAAAATACTTATATACATTAATATTATTGAAATAATGAGAATACATCTCACTCTTAAGATTTATTTAAATAGGGATTAAGAGGGGTTGAGTTGGGTTAAGAATTAGAAGGATTAAATTTGTAAGAACCTTTTTGGATTGACGGGTTTTAACTCATGTGACATTAAAATTAAAAAAATATATTTTAAAATAGATTATATATAGATTCTAATAATATAAAATTTTAATTTTTTAATTATATATTATTTTAAAATTGAAGTAAAACATTAGTTTCAATAACGGGAACAAGTAATTGGGGACGGAGAGAGTAAAAAAGTATACTTTTTGAATTAATAATTACTAATTCAGAAGTAATTTAGAATAACAAATACAATTATAAGTAATTGTATTTGCTATTCTAAATTAGATTATATATATATATTCTAATAATATAAAATTTTAATTTTTTAATTATATATTATTTTTAAATTGCAGTAAAAAATTAGGTAGTTTGAATGCAAAAAAATAATAGGAACAAATAATTGGAGATGGAGGGAGAAAAAAGTATACTTTTTGAATTAGTAATTATTAATTCAGAAGTAATTTAGAATAGCAAATACAATTATAAGTAATTGTAATTATATTTTAAGAAATTCGGGTGGACTTGTTTATTGTTGTGACTTGTGAGGGAGAGGAATAAGAGGATGAATGGGCGCGATGAAGAAAAGGGTTTCATATGGAAGTTACCGTCGGTAAATTCCAAGAATCTTGGTAAACTTGGACCTGCTTTTGGTATCGGTGTTGGCTGTGGCGTTGGCTTCGGCATCGGACTCCTGGGTGGTGTGTTTTCTCATATATTTATTATTAATTAATTAATGCTTTATCTTTTTATTTATTAGGCTTTGTTTTATTAATTAATCACCGGATTTTATGTAAATCCACTCATTTCATCATAGGTGTTATTACTTATAAGCCGGAAACCAAGGTTTTTAGCCTGTTTGACGATTAGCGGTTAGCTGAATTGATTTGAATAGATGGTTTGACTAACTAATTGAATTAGTTGTTTTTAATGAAACTGTTTGGTAACTAACTGTTTGAATTAGGTGCTAACACATGACAATCCGGTAATTGAAAAAACTCCTCCAAGTAGCTTTTTCAAAATTAGTGGATTGAGTCCAAACCGTTGTTTCAACCACTAACTATCAAATACCAATATTAGAGGATTCATCTAATCAAACCTCTAATTTGCTTCAATCCTCTAATATTTTCTCAATCATCTAACTGCCAAATAGGGCTTTTATGTTTTTAGTTTTTACGGATGAGGGGGAGTGGGGAGTGATTATTACGAAACTATGACCTTGTCACCGGAAAAAAGGAATTGGGGTTTGGGGGGTGGGGGTGAGTCTTTTGGGGAAAAAGGGTGGGGGTGAGATACCTTAATCATAATTGGTATTATTAATCTCATGGAAATGAACTGAAATATAATTGAAATTTAGTCCATGCTATGATAAGTAATAAATTTAGGATTAATTTGGAGTAAATTGGCTAATAGTTTTGAGATTTTTAATCCCATGAAACAAACAAAGCCTTTGGTTTTTTTATTCCCTTACTCTAAAGTGTTCTTACAGGTTTTATGAGATAAGTGCTATAATTTATATCAAAATTTGACTACTGCATTTTTTTTTGTATTGTATGAGCCTATGAGGGATTCCAGCAATCGTTTTTGCTACATCATCCTTTGCAAACATGATTATATGAACGATTGATATTTTAGTGTTTTTGCATTACCGGTTACTGGAAGTTCCCCAATTGTTTGGCTAGTGTGACTTATTGTTGTCGAAATGACAACCATTGCAATGATTGGGGTTGGTTCTGAAAATTATTGGTTTGACACTTGGATTGGGATGTCTTTCCCATTTGTTTTCGCAATCCCTTGTATGCAGTTTTTTTTGTATGGACGTTCTTTGAAGAGTGCTTATGAATTTAGATAAGAGAGTTGTCAGACATTCATTGTCTAATTGTTAAGTAGGAGTATGTTTACACAAAAAAGTACCAAAAAAAGAACTTGTTAAAGAAATAAAGGTGCAAGAAGTGACATGGCCTGTGAGCAATCCAAAATTCATACGATTGTTGGGCCTATGGGCAAGTCAGAATTGATCTTTTGCATTAAATGTTCGCCATCTGCAAAGTTCAGTTTGTCTTGACTTTTAGCTCTATTCATTGTTTCTTAGTTGATGAATTTTTCTTAGCAAGTTAGTGCCCTATAGTAATAGAGATTCAATTTTATGTACAGCGTTTCTTTTATGATTTTATTTATCTTTGGTCTACATGTTTATGGATACATAAAATCCTAGAGTGTCGTTATTCTTGAAACAGGGAACTTATCTTGTAGTTGTTTTGTATTTGAAAATCAAGATGTGTATATCGATCGGTTCATCTTGTGTTGCAATATATAGGTTCTTAGTAGTCTTAAAATGCATTGAAGTCAATTGAGTATTTTATGTTGAAACAGATTGAGTATATCCTTTAAAGGTAAAAGGAAGTAAAAATACGATAGGACTGTTTTCTACTACTTTGATCTGTTGTGGAATCATCCCCCTCCCCCCTTCCCCTCTTCCTAGGCTAATTTCCTTTCAAAATGTCTTAAGTTCATTCCAAGTAATAATGACTTGTATTACTTCAGGCACGGGTTTTGGTGCTGGATTTCCCGGTCTACAGCTTGGTTTTGGACTTGGTGCTGGATGTGGGGTTGGATTAGGATTTGGATATGGTGTTGGAAGGGGTGTCGCTCATGATGAGTATCGGAAATACACAAATGTTGGGAAGATTTTATATGGGCCTGGACATCTTCCTATTCAGTAAGTTCGACTCTCCGTATTGCTATTCACCGCTGTTACTTGAAATATAAAACAACAGAGACTGTTAACCATCCCTTTCCACCTATATCACGTTTAGATGTTCTATCTAGCAGTACCTAGATTATATTTGATGCATCTATCTGATTGAATGAATTTCATGAACTTTTTCTCTGTAATTCAGGGACGAGATTGGGACCCTCATGGATGATCTTGTTGTAAACACCAAGAAGCTGATTAGAGCAACCTCGAAAGAGTTGGACAAGTGGAGAAGACTTTGATACAGTTTGCTAGATTCCTTTGACATAAACATACTTGCAATGACTCAATATCCATATCCGGAAACTCCACAGAAATTTATTGTTTATAATATGAATATTATCTGGTAGGCATCGAGTTTGGTACAAACTCTACAAATTTATTTCAGAACTCTGCAAATTTACTTGTTTAACTTGGATGTTTAGATTAAATGTCTTAATCCTGCAATTAAATTAAATTTCATAGAATACACGAGAAGCAGTCGAGTAGAGAAATAAGAGTTATATATCATAGAGGCTAAGAGGGAGCGGTTTATTGATATTTTTTTAATGTAACAGAAATTCAAGAGTTCAGACGAGTAAAATAGTGGATATCAAGTATGCGGGTTAAATGACATTTTCTTCACTCAACTAACATTCAACTTGCAAGTGGATTATTAAACTTAAAAAACTTTCAAATATATAACTCAATCACTAAAACCTTGCAATCTAGTCACTGAACATTAAAAAACTTTCACGTTCGTTAAGTTGAATTTGACTTTAATGGAAGTCCGTTAAATATTTTTTGGTCAGCTCCACCTCACTTTCTATGTAATAAAACAATGTATAAATTTAAGGGTTAAATGAAAAAAATCATTCAACTTGTACGAAACTTGTAAGTGGGTTATCAAACACAAAAAACTTGCAAATAAATAACTGCTTAGATATTAAAGACATTATCTTAATTATTTATTTAAATGTAAATAAATCAATTTTTTTAATCAAAATTATAAAATTTACAAATGAGTCATGATTCTAACTACAAAATAATGTAAATATTTTTGTTGCCTACTAAATAGACTAAAGGGTTTGAAAAAAAACTACTTATAATTTATGTACGTATTCTAACTAGAAAATAATGTAAATTTTAAATGATACCATATAAAATCATCAAATTTATGTATATATTTCTGATTCTCTTAACAATTTTACTACTAATTTTTGTAAATTAGTATTCTTATTAAATATTAGTATTTTAATTATTTATATTAAATACATCATTATTGTTCATGCCAGCTAGTAAAAATATTGTTAAAGAAAATACATAAAAAATTTCTAATAAATATATAAATTATTTAGTGATCTATTATTTTTTAAATTAAGTTATTAATAGGATTATATATCAATATAAAAATTCCTATGAATTATTATCTTACTATTTTTACACAAATTTAATATTTTTTAGATTTGTATAACCTTATAAATTAATAAATTTTATCACATAATCAAAATATATATTTTAATTAAAAAGATAAAATAATTAAATAATTTAATGACTTGATTGCAAGTTTTCAGAATTGGATGACCCATATGCAAGTTAAATCTGAGTTGAATGATATTTTAACTATTAAACAGTCACATCAGCATTTCACGTCACTTTTCCGTTTGATTTTTAACCGATTCTAACTGTAGAAATCTAATTGAAAGTTGTAAATAGTCCAGTGATTTGACTACAAATTGTTTTAGTTAGATAACTTACTTATAAGTTGGGCCTGAATTGAGTGATGTTTTTGTCATTTAACCCTCAAGTATACACTTACACTTCAATTTTGGGCTTTAACAAGGTAGAAAATTTACATACAGATTACTTAATAAACAGAAATATGTTTTATTTCTGTTTCTACAACTAGATTGTACAACAGGGTATTTTCTGAGCCACATATTATTGCACTCGAAGAAGTAATGGAACAGGAAAATTTGAAAACATCAGGGAGATATAACGTTATCCAACTCCATGCACTGACATCCACAACATGCATGATTCTCAGTCCACGTCAGCCAGATCATCTTGCCATGTCACTACTTGCATCCAATCAAGAGCTCAAATTGGATTTCCCTGATTCTCATGCAGACCAATAACTTGAATCCTAGGTGTCAAGTCCACATCCACCAGAAACACCATTTAGTCACCTGCTCTTCACCACAATTTCATAAACACATTACACATTCTTGCATTGCAAATAGATTCTACACTTGCCGGCAACTCATTGAAATCAATGGCTTCCTTAGCAGCATCCACGGCGGCAGCCTCTATCGGAGTGTCGGAAATGCTAGGGAACACCCTCAACTTCTCCTCAAGAACAGCTCCATCTGCTTCTAGCCCTACCACCTTTAAAACTGTTGCTCTTTTTGGTAAGAAAGCTGCTGCACCAAAGAAAGCTGTTGCTGTTGCTCCAGAATCTGATGAGCTTGCCAAGTGGTATGGTAAGTGTCATCTCAACTAACCGAACAGAACTGCTTGTCGATTCTTGGTGCAAATTTACTTTGTTTTACTTTTACCATATATTTGGCCTTGCCACTAGGCTATTGACCAACCCTCAAATTGTGTTCCTTCTCGATTTTTCAGGTCCCGAAAGAAGAATTTTCTTGCCAGAAGGTCTATTGGACAGATCTGAAATTCCAGAGTACCTGAATGGAGAAGTTCCTGGAGAGTGAGTCTTGTTACATAGTACAAAGACCTTATTGAATATGACATGTATCTCTAACACACCACCTGATTCCATGTTCAATTACTTATTCTCCTTGTATCTTAACTCCACATCGTGTCATTGTTTACTCTCACTTGAGCAAATCAAATTGGTTGTGTTTTCAACCAAGACAAACGCATGTTACAGTGTTTGTGATTTGAGTAGGAAACTAAACTCATATTTTTGTGTCCCCTTTTGTTGATGCAGCTACGGATATGATCCTTTTGGCCTTGGCAAGAAACCAGAAAACTTTGCTAAGTAAGTATTAACATAAAGCACAACTACTAGTTTTTTAGCATTACATTTGAGCGATGTAGACAGAGCATGTAATCTAAATTTTGTTTAATATGCACACAGATATCAAGCATTTGAGCTGATCCATGCTCGATGGGCGATGTTGGGAGCTGCTGGCTTCATTATCCCAGAGGCGTTCAACAAATATGGAGCTAACTGTGGCCCTGAAGCTGTTTGGTTCAAGGTATATAACTAATTACCTTCTGTTAAAAAAAAAAGAACTTTTTCTGTATTTATGTGTCATGGACATGCGATTTCTACAGTTTCTTTCTTAAATTTGTATCTACATTTATGCAGACCGGAGCTCTTCTCCTTGACGGAAACACACTGAATTACTTTGGAAAGAACATTCCCATTAATCTTGTTCTTGCTGTTGTTGCTGAGGTGGTTCTTCTTGGTGGCGCAGAGTACTACAGGATTACTAATGGCTTGGTATGCAGACTTTTTTATTAATCGAACAATTTGTTTTCGGAATTGTAAAGGCATTTTTATAATATCTTCGAGATTTCTTAATATGTAGGATTTTGAGGACAAACTTCATCCGGGAGGTCCATTTGATCCATTGGGACTAGCAGATGATCCCGATCAGGCTGCACTTCTTAAGGTAAAGGAGATCAAGAACGGAAGGCTTGCAATGTTTGCGATGCTCGGGTTCTTTATACAAGCTTATGTAACTGGAGAGGGGCCTGTTGAGAACCTTTCAGCTCATTTGAGTGATCCCTTTGGCAACAACTTGCTTACTGTCATTGGAGGAGCTGCAGAACGAGCCCCTACTCTCTGAGTTCTTTTTTCTAGCTCGTACTCTTGAAAATCCCAAATGTACTGTAAAATTCACCGTGGCATTTTAAGGCAATTAACAATCAGTTCTCAACTTCTAATTTAAATTTTATTTGCATTACTATATCATGATTCAACTATGTTACTCGTTCGTATTAAAATGAGTACAACCATCTTGTTTAAAAAGAACGATACAAATAACAATTTTCAAAAGTATGGTTATTTTTAGCGAATCCCATCTTTTATTTTTTTATAATTTTTAAAAAATTTTAACCAGGAAAGAAATGTTTTGAATTTGTTTTTAAGAGAACGGTTGTCTTCGTCCGTGAACATGTTAAGATTATGACCAAATAAACAATCAATTAATCACAAAGAAAACAAGAACAACCACACAAAGAACACAGAGATTTAACGTGGTTCGGTCGATGTGACCTACATCCACAAGACGAGGAGATCTTTTACTATATCGGCAAAGTTACAAAGTATATCCTTACAAAAGATGAGAACCCTAATATATATTTGTCAAAATTCTACTATATATAACTAATAGTTATCCTAATTCTATTTAATAAATAAAACCAATATATTTATTAGGTGGCCATCCCAATAAATAACAAACCCAAAAAATAGAAAATCAAGACAAATAATATTACAAATCTCCACCTTGACTTGATTTTCACCAAGCAACCGAGAAGCAAACACTTTCATAACACATCTCTAAGCTTACGTGAGCGAACTCAATGTAAGAAACAAGAGACATGAAAAAAATGTCTACTTCATAATCAAAATAGGATATAGCCAAAAATAACCTCCTCGCCTTTCAATCCCCTCCACGGGGCAGCTCTCAACTTAACAACGAACGTCACTCAAATTCAAGCAATGCTTGAATTTGTTGCCTGGTACTGGTTTAGTCAACATATCTGCAGGGTTGTCATGAGTGCTGACCTTATTTACCAAAATATCTCTTTCAGAGACAGCCTCACGAATAAAATGATATCTGATGTCTATATGTTTCGTCCTCTCATGATATGCTTGATTTTTAATCAAGTGTAAAGCACTTTGATTGTCACAAAAGACAACAGACTTTGGTTCCTGCTGAACCCCAAGCTCAATCACAAGATTTCTCAACCAAATAGCTTCCTTCACTGCTTCAGATGCAGCCATGTACTCTGCCTCTGTAGTAGACAAAGCAACCGTCGACTGTAAAGTCGATCTCCATGAAATAGTTGAACCAGAAAACCTGAAAAGATAGCCTGTCAAAGATCTCCTCTTATCGAGATCACCTGCATAGTCAGAATCAACAAACCCAACAATAGAAGTTCTAGAAGAACTAGTACTATCAAATACTAAACCCATGCCAGTAGTACCTTTAAGGTACCGTAGAATCCACTTGACAGCACGCCAATGTAATCTTCTAGTATTAGCCATGTATCTACTAACCATACTAACCACGTGTGTGATATCTGGACGAGTGCACACCATAGCATACATCATGCTACCAACAACACTCGAGTAAGGAATATGAGACATAGCTTTTTCATCATCTTCACTTTGCGGTAAATCCAAAGCTGACAATCTGAAATGAGAAGCCAAAGGTGTCTGAACTGGCTTGGCTTTGTGCATGCCAAACCTCTCAAGTACCTTCTCAATATAGCTCTTTTGCGATAGATATAATCTTTTTGACATTCTGTCACGACGGATCTCCATGCCTAATATCTTCTTGGTTGCACCGAGATCTTTCATTTTGAATTCATCACTAAGTTGCTTCTTCAAAACCTGAATCTCAGACATGTTCTTTGCAGCTATGAGCATGTCGACAACATAAAGTAACAAGTACACAAAAGAACCATCTTCAAGCCTTTTAAAGTGTACGCAACTGTCATATGTACTACGAAGGTAATCATGACTAAGCATAAAGCTATCAAACCTCTTATACCACTGTCTTAGAGATTGTTTCAAGCCATATAAAGACTTCTTCAACTTGCAAAGTGACCTTCTGGCTGAGTCATGTAGATAGTCTCCTCAAGCTCGCCATGTAGAAATGCAGTCTTGACATCAAGCTGCTCAAGTTCAATATCAAATAGAGCAACCATAACAAGCAACACACGGATAAAAGTATGTTTCACTACTGGTGAGAATACCTCATCATAATCAATACCCTTTTTCTGACTGAAGTCCTTTGCCACCAATCGAGCTTTGAACCTAGCATTTTCAACTCCAGGTATCCCCTCTTTTTTCTTGTAAACCCATTTACATCCAATAACTCTCTTGTCCTTGGGTAATTGAACCAACTCCCAAGTTTGATTTTTATGAAGAGACCCGAGTTCCTGTTCCATTGCAACGACCCACTGTTTGGACTCTCCACATGTAACAACCTCTGAATAAGTCAGGCTCATGAATGCCCATTTCTTCCGCTACTGTAAGTGCTTGTGTCACCAAATCGGAGTAACCATACTTCTGAGGTGGTCTAATCTGTCTCCTCTCTCTGCCTGTAGCAATAGAATATGACTGATCAATTTCCACGAATTCTCCACCTGAAACAACATCTTCTATAAAAGAATCATCAACGTGAGACGGTCTGTGCGAAGTGTCACCACCAAACTCCACCTCAACATCATTCGCATTAGAAGTCTCTGCTTCTGTAGGCTCAAAAAAAACCTTTCCATGAACAAGCATAAGTTTTTTAATAAAAGTAACATCTCTACTAATAATGAATTTCTGTGGAGTATCAAGAGACCAAATACGATAGCCTTTCACACCATCAACATAACCAATAAATATACCCATTTTAGCTCGATGATCTATCTTGCTATCTCTAACATGATAATATGTTGGACATCCAAAAACTTTTAAATCAGAATAATAAGGAGGTTTACCTGACCATACCTCGTTTGGAGTCTTATAATCAATTGCAGTGGAAGGAGAGAGGTTTACGAGATAACAAGTTGTATTAACTGCCTCAGCCCAAAAATCATCTCCAAGGCCGGCATTAGAGCGCATACATCTAGCTCTCTCCATCAAAGTCCTGTTCATACGCTCCGCCATACCATTTTGTTGTGGAGTAAACCGAACTGTGCAGTGGCGAACAATCCCAGAATTAGCACAAAATTCATTGAATTCCCTACTATAAAATTCTAGGCCATTATCAGTTCGGAGACGCTTAATTTTCTTTCCTGTTTGGTTCTCAATCAATATTTTCCACTTCTTAAAAGTTTCAAACACCTCACTCTTATGTTTCAGAAATTAAATCCATACCTTCCTAGAGAAGTCGTCAATGAATGTAAGAAAGTAAACTGCTCCACCTTTAGATGTAACTGGAGAAGGCCCCCATAAGTCTGAATGAATGTAATCAACAGTACCTTTCGTTGAATGTATACCGGTACAAAAACTAACCCTTTTCTGTTTGCGGTAGACACAATGCTCATAAAAATCAAGTGATGTAGTATGGACACCACAAAGTGAAATTACACACCTAGAGGGGGGTGAATAGGTGTTATGGCTAATTATACCCAATTTTTATGAATTACCGAATATGTCAGAAACTGACTAGCAGCTTGCTGTTAAGGTAGATTATATATTGTCAGCACGCTGACAGTGATAATGCAAAGCAGAAAATAGATACCAGCAAGTAAAGCACACACAAGAATTTTAGCCAGGTTCGACCCCTATCTCTACTGGTCTACGTCCTGGTCCCTTACCAACCTGGTAAGAGAATATATTATTAATCACTTAAAAAATATGACAATTACAAGATCAATAATATATCACCCTCTTTCCCTATCACTGATAGTAGCTTGCTGATAACCCCTGTTCCCTGAAACAAATGCTCTCTAAGACCTGTACTATCCAAGTACACCCTTCTCTAGCAAACTATCTCCCTGAACCCTGTTATCCAAGCTCACTATCCAGTTGCATTAAAATAAAAGATTTGCAATAAAACCCGGTTGTGTTTCTTCTGAAAAGCTTGGTGTATGAATCGTATGGATATCTCTGTGAAGCTTCCTTTTTTTTTTCTTCTCCTTATTTTTTTATTCAATACACCGATACCATATATATACAAGTATATAACGTTCAAATAATTCAAACTTCCACAACGTTCTTGAATTCAATTCTCACGTTTGGTTGTTGAAACTATTTGACTGTTAAACACCTATAACTACGGTAGTTTGAAGATATGTAAATGATAAATTGTTTAAGAATATATATCTTCAAAAATACGTTTGAACATCTTAATAATAAGAGTTTGAAATTGTCAAAAGGATTTAAAAAACTTTTCCTATTAAAAAGATAAAGATTTTGATGAGCTCTAATAATATATCAGTCATATATATAGATTAGAGTTCTCACAAAGTGATGCTTACAAAATCTCCTTGAAATCCGTACTTTGCTTTATCTTCTACAGAATCTAGGCGAAGACTGTTACCTTGCTGTTAGAATCAATCTTGTACTTATCAGCTTGCTATTAATCTTGACCTGTCACTTGTTAGCTTACTGATAATTCATTATTCTAAATTCTGCAAAACAATGTTAGTACTTCTGCAGTATAAACATATAAGCATGCTAACAACGTCAAATACAAGCTATCAGCTTGCTACTAGTGTTATCATCAAAACTATAAGGTTATCAATCTCTCCTTTTTTGATGATTACACAAACAGTTTAGGAAGAATATAAACTCCCCCTAAATACCTGCAATCCTGTAAACTGATAACATAGATATATTTCAACTAATTTACAATATAAGCAACTTCTCACATAATCAGATAAAATAGCACAAATATTATCCAAAGCCTAACCAGATAAGGCAATTAACATCCACAAAAGTAAAACAAACAGAAATTAAAACATCCAGCAAAATACCTTCCTAAAATCTTCTCCCCCTTAATCATTAAAAGAGATAAAATGAAGTATCCGTAGGAGAAAGAACATCAACATCAGAACTGGTCTTGGTCTGAGCTTCCTGAGGCTGATTAGATTTCTGAATCAAGTCATGAGAAGCATCCACCAGATCATCAATATTTGCAGACTTCTGTGTATCAGGATTGGAAGTTGAAGGAGTGAAACCAGGTTGAACCCACCCTGTTTGCAAAGACCTTTGATACTTCACCATATCTTCTAAGAGATTAATGATCCTTTCCTGTCCAGCTTTTAAATCTTTGACAATCTCAGTAAACATGACTTCTGAAGTGTATTCAGAACCAATCACATGAGGAGTAGGAGTAGATTCCACATACATCAAGACACCATCCTTATCAAGTTTTAACCCTGACTGAGTCAAACACTTAGAATCCAAAAATTCTTTTGCACCCACCGACTCAACATCATCAAGCTTTACACCATACCAATCAAAAACTCTAGTCAACAAGAACCCATATGGCAGAGCCATAGACACATTGGCATTAACAGCAGCATGCATATTCTTTAGAACCAGATCAGATAAATCAAACACCTTTCCAGCTAATATCATAGCAATGACAACCACATCTTGACAAGAAAGATTAGATTTTGATCCTAATCTAGGACAGATATTTGAGATACAAATACGAAACATAGCATGAGCCAATGGTGTAACCATGGCAGTTGAAGGAGTGAAAAACTCAGATACATTTGAATCAACTAACAACAACTTAAGTTGATCAACAGGAGTAAACTCATCAATAGATTGAGAACCACGAAGAGTATGGATTGAAACATCAGATAATAAGCCAATATTTAAAATAACATTCAATACGGGTTTTGGAAGATTTATTTTTGTGTCACGAACAAACGACACAGAGTTATTCATCTTATCAAGGTGAAGATTAGCATAAAATTCTCGAATAAGCTCAGGATATGCTATTTTTGGTAAATCACAAAGAAAAGATTTAAGACCAACATCAGTAAAGATTTTGATAATACCGCATTTTTCAAAGAGTTTACCCGAAAGAGGTTTTCCCAAAACAAGTTTCCTTGAAGCAATAGCCTGATTTGTGTATCTTTCCAAAAACTCATTACGAACCCTAGGCGTGATTTTCATCTTCTTTGACCCTGAATCACCACCCATATCCGAGCGTTGTACATCAGATTGCTCATCATCACTATCAATTGTATTTGCTTTCAAATCCAAATCCGATTCTGTCTCGTCACGAAGATGTAGCTTTCGTTTTGTCTTCGACATCGAAGAGTCGTCAATTGCAGACATCCGCGCACCAGCACCAGCACCTTTAGCAGAGGCTCTAGTCTTCTTCCTCATCACTAATCGAGCACCGATTGAAGCGATAACGACGAGTGAGTATTTGTGGAAGATGAGAGATAAAACCCTAGACTGGATAGATATGGTACGAGAACTGAACGGACTCCTTAACAAATACTCTTTTAAAGTCCTTTTAATAATTGTAAGGGGAGAGTTTTTAGGATAAAAATAAAATAATCCCAACCCCTGAACAATATTCATATCTGATAATTAAAAAACAAATCTAGTAACAAAATCTATCAAAAGTTACCTATTTATACTTATCAGATACAAGTTTGAAATTCAAATTATATCTAATTAATATCATGGATATCTTAACCACATTTAAAGCACATAATTCTAGAGTTAATTCATAAATACCATGTAACGGGCACATAGAATATTAACAAATAAATCATTTAAACACGTAACAAACCAGGCATGCAAAAGATTTAAAATTATACTAATTTTTAACAGTAAGCTGATAGTACCCTTTTTAGCCTGTCAGCTTGCTGACTGAACATCACGCATGCCCAATTCTCTTCTTAGCACATTAAACCTTTCTTCTGCTAAGAGCTTTGTAAAGATGTCAGCTAGCTGTTCTTCTGTAGACACAAAAATCAGCTTGACTTTACCTTTTGCAACATTATCTCTCAAGAAATGGTGTCGAACATCAATATGCTTTGTTCTTGAATGATTCACTGGATTTTCTGACAAATTTATAGTGCTGGTGTTGTCACAATAGATTGTTGTTTGTCCACATTTTATTCCAAAATCTCTGAGTGTTTGTCTCATCCATAGCACTTGAGAGCAACAGCTACCAGCTGCTAAATACTCTCCTTCAGCCGTAGATAATGCAACCGAAGTTTGCTTTTTGCTAAGTCAAGACACAAGACTTTGTCCAAGAAATGCACAAACACCACTTGTACTTTTTCTATCAGTTTGACAACCTACATAATCTGCATCACTATACCCAACAAGATCAAATGTATTTGTTATAGGATAAAATAAACCAAGATTGATAGTTTCACATAAATATTTGAATATTCTCTTAACAGCATTCAAATGGGACTCCTTTGGTTTAGCCTGAAATCTTGCACAAACACATACACTATACATTATATCAGGTCTAGAGGCTGTAAGATATAATAAACTACCAATCATACCTCTATAAGTCCGAATATCAACATCTTTACCTTGCTCATCTGCTGTCAGCTTGCTGACAACACTCATAGGAGTTGATTTCGACTTGAGATTTTCATATCCAAACCTTTTGAGTAGATTCTTGATATACTTGGATTGATGCACATAAATTCCATCAGGAGTTTGCTTGATTTGAAGACCCAAGAAATAATTGAGCTCTCCCATCATACTCATGTGAAACTCACTACTAATGCACTTAGAAAACCACTTACACATAGAATCGTTAGTAGCACCAAAAATTATATCATCCACATATATTTGAACAACTAAGATATCTTTACCTTTAAGCATAGTAAATAATGTGGGATCAAGTTTACCTCGAATAAAACCATTCTTGATTAAGAATTTACTTAACCTTTCGTACCAAGAACGAGGTGCTTGCCTTAATCCATACAATGCTTTCTTCAATTTGAAAACATGATTAGGATATTTCTCATTCTCGAATCCAGGAGGTTGCTTGACATAAACTTCTTCTTTGATAAATCCATTTAAGAAAGCACTCTTGACGTCCATTTGATGTAGCTTGATTTTCTTGAAGCATGCAAATGAAAGTAGCATCCTTATAGATTCCAATCTTGCAACTGGAGCATAAGTTTGATCAAAGTCGATTCCTTCTTATTGATTATACCTTTGTGCAACTAGTCTTGCTTTGTTGCGAGTTATAGTGCCATATTCATCAACCTTGTTTTTGAACACCCATTTAGTAACAATGATTGAAGCATCCTTAGGTGGCTCTATAAGTTCCCAAACATCACATCTTTCAAATTGATTTAATTCCTCTTGTATTGCCATGATCCAATTTTCATCTTCTAATGCTTCCTTAACATTCTTTGGTTCCTGTTGAGCTAGAAAGGCTGCAAAAGCACAAATGTTTGCTTGACCTTTCCTTGTCTTGACTCCTTCTGATTTATCACCAATGATCAAGTCAGGAGGATGATTCTTGACTATTCTAGTTGACTTTGGCAATGAATGTTGAGCAATGACTTCTTCATGTAGTTGAACTCTCTGGAATGAGGGTGACACATTATCTGTTGGACCATCTAAAGTGAATGTATCTATTTTTTCCAAGGTTTCATCAATATAAGAAGTTCCATCTTGCTTATTTTCTTCTGGAGTTGCATCTGTTGACTTGTCAGCTTGCTGAGATCCAGTATCTTTCTTTGTCAGCTTGCTGCCAGAACCTGTTCCTGCAACATCTTCATCAACCTCATCTAGATCATGAGTAATTTCTTGAAATGAAACATTTATAGACTCTTCAACAATTCTTTTAGATAAGTTATAGACTCTATAAGCACGACTTGTCAAAGAATAACCCAAGAATATTGCCTCATAAGATTTAGCATCGAATTTACCATCTTTATCCATGGTTTTGAGTGCATAGCATCTTGATCCAAACATTTTGAAGTAACTAATGTTTGGTTTCTTCTTCTTCAGTAATTCATATGGAGTTTTGTTAAGAATAGGCCTGATAAGCACCCTGTTAAGAACATAGCATGCTGTGTTCACAGCTTCTACCCAAAAGCTTCTCGGCAGCTTGCTTTCCTGCAATAAAGTCCTCGCTGTTTCTTGCAAAGATCTGTTCTTACGTTCCACAACTCCGTTTTGCTGAGGGGTACGTGGTGCTGAGAATTTATGTGAAATGCCTCTTTCTTCACAATAAGAAACAAAATCTTTTTGGAATTCTCCACCATGATCACTTCTTATACCTACAAGTCTTGTATTGAACTTGTTCTCAAGCAACTTTATTAGTATCTCAAATTCACTAAAAGCACAATCTTTAGTACGAAGAAACAATACCCATGTAAATCTTGAATAATCATCAACAATAACAAAAGCATATTGTTTACCTCCAATACTTTTGTATGCTTCCGGACCAAATAAATCCAAATGAAGAAGTTCTAAAGGTTTAGAAGTTGATACCACTTTCTTGTTTTTATGAGAAGTCCTTGTCTGCTTTCCCAATTGACAAGCAGAACATATATCCATCTTAGCATACTTTAGCTTTGGCAACCCTCTAACTAGTTGTTTTGCTGACAGCTTGCTGAGAAGCTCCATATGAGCATGTCCAAGCCTTCTATGCCAAATTTCTGGATTATTGTCCACTGCTGCTAAACAATATGATTTATCCTGTTCTTCAAAGTTCAATAAATATATATTTCCTTCCCTTCTAGCAACTAGGGGGACTTTGTTAGTACCAACAAAAATAGTACAATCATGCATACCAAATACAACCTTATGACCATCATCAAATAACTGACTTATACTAAGTAAATTATAAGTGAGACCTTTAACATATTGTACTTTATTGATAGAGATGATACTATTACCAATAGTTCCTTTGCCCAGAATTGGAAGTGTTTTGCTATCACCAATTGTGACCTTGCCACCCTTCTTCATCTTTAGACTAAGAAACTGAGATTTATCTCCACTCATATGTCTAGTGCAACCACTGTCCAAGATCCATTGATTTGATTTTACATTGGCCACAAGACATACCTACAAAACAAACATGAACAACTCAACGTTTTGGTACCCATATTTGGTTGGGTCCAGCATGGTTAGTTGATAAAACATATAGAACATTTAAATCAGATTTCTTGATCCACATTTGGACCACTTTGTGAGCTCGATCTCTTGTTCTGCCAGTCTTATCAGCTTGCTTCTAGTGAGCTATCTGTCTTTTCCAGCTTGCTGATACTTTGCTTTGAACATTGCAATTTTCAGCTAGATGACCTTTCTTCTCACACTTGTGACATGTTGACCAGGGCATAGCATACTTATATGGAATACCATCCTTGCCTTCATATTTTAAAGACTTGTCCTTGGGTAGAGATGTGGATCCAAGACCTTCCTTGCATGGTGAGACTTTTGTTTGTTTCATTATGTTTTTAAGAATTTCTTCTCCATGAACAAACTTTCCCATTCCTTTCTGAAGTTGGTTGATTTCAGCTTCCATCTCCTTGATCTTTTCAGCTTGCTGAGATATTTGAAGCATAGTTTCAGTTTTGCTTATCTCAAAAACTTTCAAGCTATTATTTCTTTCTTTGAGATCTGCTCTTAGCGAGCTGAGTTCCTTCATGAGAGTTTCATTCCTTCTCTGAATTTGATGATTGTTTCCTTCAAGTTGAGAGATTTGTTCCTTGAGAGCAGCTATGATTCCATTGTTTGATTTGGAATTCTTTTCGGTTAGAAAATCGGCAATGACCTTCTTGAGATGAACATTTTCTTTTTCTAGCTCATAGTTCTCATTCTTTAACTCCAAAAGATCAACCATATTGATATTACTCTTTTCCTGCATGGTTAGATCATCTAACAGAGAAATATCATTAGGTAAATCAGAACTTAAAGAATTTACCTCACTACTTGTGTCTGATCCAGAATAGTCAGTGTCACTTGAGCCATCAATGCCAATAAGAGCCAAATTCACCATCTCATCACTTGACTCATCATCAGAAGCTGAATCTTCATCATCACTCCAGGTAAGAAGTGCCTTAGATTTCTTCCGGTCTTTGAAATTAGTTTGCTGTTTAGACTGCCTTGGCTTGTTTTTCAGCTTGTAGCAATCTCTTTTGAAGTGCCCTTTCTTGCCACATTCGAAGCAGGTGTCATCCTTTGATTTTGATTCTCTCCTTGCACCAAGAGCTTTACCCTTGTCTCTTTTCATTCTGTTTTTCTTTTCAATCATCTTTTTGATTTTCCTTGAGAGAAGTGCCATTTCTTCATCAGATTCGGTATCTTCATCAGATTCCAGCTTGCTGTTAGTAGAATGCAATGCCAGATTATTCATTTTCTCTGTAGGAGCCTTGACACCTTTGCCATTTTGTAACTTTGTTTCGAACTGTTCTAGCTCAGCAAATATAGCTAGATGAACCATAGTGTCAATAGTTGCAGCTGATTCCAACGCCGTGACTTTTGCTTCATAGACAAATGGAATTGCACTAAGCACCTTCATGTTGATCTCATCTTGTAGAATCTTTTTGCCTAGTCTTTGTAGGCTGTTGATAATGACTTGAAACCTTGCTTGACTTTCTCGAACAGTTTCACTTTCCTTGAGCTTGAAATTTCCAAACTCATTCATTAGCTTGCTGAGTTTCACCTTCCGGAGTGTTTTAGACCTTTCATGATAAGTCTCCAAAGCTACCCAAATTTCCTTTGCAGATTTGAGAGAGGAAACTTTGTCATACTCAGTTTGATCCAAGCCACTAATGAGTATGCTTCTAGCTTTTCCATTGTAACCATACTTTGACAGCTCATCGGTTGTAAGATCATCAACATCTTTTGGTTTGCCATCCATGTCTAGAAATTCGTATGGACCTTTCTGCACAACTCTAAGAACAAGAGGATCTCTGGATAAGAATGTCTCCATTTGTCCTTTCCACCAGTTGTAATTGTCAGTCCCTGTGAGAATTGGTGTCGACATATAACTCTTTCCAAAGAATGGGTCAGCCATTTGATCAATACTATTCCTGTTACAAAAGTGTTAGTATTCCAAAGCTCTGATACCAAATGAAATTACACACCTAGAGGGGGGTGAATAGGTGTTATGGCTAATTATACCCAATTTTTATGAATTACCGAATATGTCAGAAACTGACTAGCAGCTTGCTGTTAAGGTAGATTATATATTGTCAGCACGCTGACAGTGATAATGCAAAGCAGAAAATAGATACCAGCAAGTAAAGCACACACAAGAATTTTAGCCAGGTTCGACCCCTATCTCTACTGGTCTACGTCCTGGTCCCTTACCAACCTGGTAAGAGAATATATTATTAATCACTTAAAAAATATGACGATTACAAGATCAATAATATATCACCCTCTTTCCCTATCACTGATAGTAGCTTGCTGATAACCCCTGTTCCCTGAAACAAATGCTCTCTAAGACCTGTACTATCCAAGTACACCCTTCTCTAGCAAACTATCTCCCTGAACCCTGTTATCCAAGCTCACTATCCAGTAATAACAATTACACCTTGAACGATACAAGTATGAATAAGTAAATCACAACTCAAACTATGAACTCAAATAGATATATAAGATTAGAGCTCAAAATAAAAGATTTGCAATAAAACCTGGTTGTGTTTCTTCTGAAAAGCTTGGTGTATGAATCGTATGGATATCTCTGTGAAGCTTCCTTTTTTTTTCTTCTCCTTATTTTTTTATTCAATACACCGATACCATATATATATAAGTATATAACGTTCAAATAATTCAAACTTCCACAACGTTCTTGAATTCAATTCTCACGTTTGGTTGTTGAAACTATTTGACTGTTAAACACCTATAACTACGGTAGTTTGAAGATATGTAAATGATAAATTGTTTAAGAATATATATCTTCAAAAATACGTTTGAACATCTTAATAATAGGAGTTTGAAATTGTCAAAACGATTTAAAAAACTCTTCCTATTAAAAAGATAAAGATTTTGATGAGCTCTAATAATATATCAGCCATATATATAGATTAGAGTTCTCACAAAGTGATCTCTACAAAATCTCCTTAAAATCCGCACTTTGCTTTATCTTCAACAGAATCTGGGCGGAGACTGTTAGCTTGCTGTTAGAATCAATCTTGTACTTATCAGCTTGCTATTAATCTTGACCTGTCACTTGTTAGCTTACTGATAATTCATTATTCTGAATTCTGCAAAACAATGTTAGTACTTCTGCAGTATAAACATATAAGCATGCTAACAACGTCAAATACAAGCTATCAGCTTGCTACTAGTGTTATCATCAAAACTATAAGATTATCACAAAGTAAACCGCGTTTACTCAGAACATCCATCCCTCTCTGACTCATGTGACCCAAATGCATATGCCACAACATAGTTGTATCTTTATCAGAATCTGATGATGATACTCCAACAAAACCATTTATAGTAGTACCATCCAAAACATAAAGGCCATTATTTAAATTACCTTTCATTACAACTAGAGAACCCTTGGTAACTTTCAGAGTGTTACCTTCACCAGAATACTTACAACCGAGGGAAGCTAAAGTGCCAAGAGAGATCATATTCATCCTCAAATCAGGAACTTGTCGCACATCTATCAAAGGCCTCACTACCCCATCGTGACACCTGAGGCGAACACTACCAATACTGATCGTCTGACTAACCGCATCATTACCCATCATAACTGAACCACCAGTCAATGGCTCATATGTGCTAAACCAATTTTTATGTAAACACATGTGATACGAAGCACATGTGTCAAGAATCCAGTCGGCTACAGAATGACTGTTAGCCACACAAGCAGTGAGAACACTCCCATCAGTATCATTTGATTGTATCACATTTGCAGAATCTGAACTTTGTCCTTTCTGTTTTTCCTTCTTCTTGAGAGCATAACAATCAGCTTTGTAGTGCCCCTTTTTATGACAATAGAAACACTCAACATTACTACCTGCTCTGGACTTGGAACGATCTCTGAATTTTTCCCCATCTCTAGACTTGGATCTCCCTCTAATAACCAAACCATCAGCAACTCGAGTGTCAAAATTTGTACCGTGCAACCTGTTCTTTAATTCTGCAGAGTTAAGCGCAACTTTAACATCATCTAGCTTTATAGTGTCTCTACCGTAAATCATAGAATTACTCAAGTTCTCGTACGAATATGGTAACGAATAAATCAATAAGAGAGCCTGATCCTCCTCCTTAAGTTTAATCCCGATATTTTTAATATCCATAACAATCTGATTAAACTCATCAAGATGATCCTGTAAAGATGTACCTTCCTTCATCTTTAATGTGTAAAGCCTTGTTAGGCCCCGGAAGTATCGTAGAAGGGGGGGTTGAATACGATACTCACTAAATCAAACAATTCTTTCGAATCTTTTGCGGATAAATAATTTAGAGTTCGGTTAGTGGGCTCGTGTTCTTGAGGTGAATAGTGTTTACGGAGCTGGTTACTAATTTTCTGTGTTTAGGATTAATCAGTTCGGTTCTAGAAAATTAGCAGGAAAATAAACAACACAAGATTCGGGGAATATATCATTTGATAAATATAAACCCTGAGGTTGCTACACCCGGTCAACAAATCCGGTCCGAAGAACAAGTTCTTCGCTGCTTAATAAAAATATATAACTCTCAATTTCCTATACAAGTATTTCTAGATCATCACAAAGGAAACTAAGACCGTAGAGAGTGATATATAGTGGCCCTGAACATTTTTCATTAAGGGACCGGCCACTAATACATCTCCGGTGAAGAGGTATAGATTTTCTGGGTGTTCTCTCTTCTCCGGCTGTGTTTCTCTCCCTCTGGATATTTTTGTTGTGTTGCAGAAGCCTTTTTCAAATGAATGGTTGTGCTTCAATATATGTGTAGACTTTTTCAGTACAGCTACGTGGTTTCATGTGGTCCAAGTAACTGAGCTGCTTCTTCACTTCTATTTTTCCTTAAGTATCGGAACAATTTCTGAGTAATTGTTAAGTATCGACGAGTCTGTAAAATAACTATCGGACACTTAAAACAATTCATGAAATAAAATTAATTACTTCAAACTGAGTAACTATCGGAATTATTAACTATCAGAATTTCTTGTTAATTCTTTTTAATACATTTATCTTTTATCCGATAGTTAGTAAGCATCGGAAATCCCTTCTAGTTTTAACAACTATCGGAATTATTAGTTTGCATTTGTTTCCTTTACCCGATAGTTAATAACTATCGGGAAGTGGGATGAAATATGCCTTTGTCTTTTCTAATTCTTTTCCCACTTACTTTTCTCACCCGATGGTTAATAACCATAGGTGAATAAGACAAAATAGGAATAAGACGAAATAGCTTGACTAGTTGACTTCTGGATACAGCTTCTGTAGTCTCTTCACTTAGCCATATTTCGAACTTGTTAAGCCCTTTAACATTATTTCTTCCACTGCAACCAAGTCAAATAAATATTTCCTTGTTAATTCGACCTTGATTTATTCTGGGCTTAATCGCATACCACTTTGGTTACTCATCTCAGTATCTGGCCAATTCTTCTCATTCATAGATGCAATTCTCAATCTCTTTTGTGCTGACGTTTGGTGCAACTGGTCTGGTTCACAAACGACTAACACGATCTTGATCTTCACATCTTCTTTACAATGCAATTGACTTTGTTCCTTGTTGATTAGAAGTGCTTCGATTGTAAGTACATTGGAATCCTCTGGCACTTATGCTGAACCACAAAATTATCTGAAACCCTGAACATCTTCGAACTTTATTATAGTAGGCTCCAAGATTCCATCTAATATTTTGATTCTTTTTATTTGCCGTATATTCTATCTTATCGATTCTTGTACTTGAGCTCTGCAATTCATTGCTTGACTAACTTGCAGATTTGGATCACTAGAATCTTTCTGGTACTTTGACAACTGCTTCACTGCTTCCACATCCTTGAATACTTCAACCTTTATTCTTCACTGAGGCATGAACATATTAATGAACTTCTTCCAGTGAGCTAATGCTTCAAGTCTGTAGATTTCCTCTTTATCCTTTGTCTTTACCAAGTCTTCATGTCTTCCTGATTCCGGTGATAACTTCATATTATTTACACGTCCTGTTCTTGTGTTGAGTTATAACCCTATGTTACATATAGGTCTATACATACAGCCTTTCAAGCCTCTTTTTTAAATACAACTTAGTTGTAAGCGACTTAGTCATATAAAGGCTTTCTAATTTCTTCCACAGTCCTGCAGCAGTATCCTCGTCTGCTACCTCTCTCAAGACATTATCCTGCAGTGACAACTGTATCGCATAATGTGCTTTTTCATCCATCTCTTCTGCCTCTGCAGTTGTCATATCATATGGATACTTTCCTTCCAGGGCTTTGACATTACCCTCGCGACGTAACAAGGCTTTCATTTTTATTTGCCATAAACCAAAATTATTTTACCATCAAACAAAGTCATCGTAAATTTAGTCGAGGTCGCCATAGATTTTTTTTTCTTTAAGAATCTCCACACAGATGTTCCAGAACACCACTGAGATTGATTTTTGAACCCTTTAAGAGTTGAAGACGATGGCTACCAAAACTCCTCTGATGAACAGATTGTTCAAATACTCTACAATAGAAGATGTTATCAATTGATCGTTTAAAAAAAAACCCTAACAAGAGCTTTGATACCAATTTGTTAAGATTATGACCAAATAAACAATCAATTAATCACAAAGAAAACAAGAACAACCACACAAAGAACACAGAAATTTAACGTGGTTCGGTCGATGTGACCTACATCCACATGACGAGGAGATCTGAAAGGGGAGATAGGAGTGAAGGGAAGTAACTCACTGCACTTTCATGTGTACTAGAAATGCTAAATGTAATCTCTATGTAATGGTTGATGATAACTCAACAATAGAATAGGACATGTAATAATATGCAGGTGCACAGAAATCTTGGATCACAGAGTTCAGTTAAGACAAAGTATCAAAGGATCATCTACAGACTTGAAGCTCACTGGAAGAAGTTCATTAACATGTTCATGCCTCAGTGGAGAATAAAAGATGTTGACATCTATTCAAGGATGTGGAAGCTACAGAAGATTGTCTTAGTCTATGACGATTTTAGTGCATTACAATCGAAGCAACAAGTAAGGTTTGCAAAGAAGAATGTGGAATCATGTTCGGAATCAAGAGCCCCTATCAAGACTAGTCACTTATGAACCAGACCGTTGCATAAAGTGTCAGGACATTGGAGGCAAGCTCTCGTCGGTTAATATGATTTTAATCATTCTAAAGTTGTTGGTTTTCTTGAGTCATGTGGAGGATCAACAAAGGTGGTAAATCAGTGTTGGAGAAATGTCAGCCTAATGGATAAGAGACAGACGGCACAACCTGATTGGATCTTACTAAAGCTTCACAGATTAGAAGGCCAAATACTTGGACGTGGTGGAGTCACGTATACGGGGCCAAGTATTTGGATAAGGAAGTCTACACAAATTGAAGAGTGGAATGGAAATATTTAATTTAATTAAATAAAGTATTTATTTAATTATTTATATATTTTATAAATAAAGATATTCTTTATTTATATTTTATATATTTATTAAATATTACTTTTACATTAAATATTTCCAAAGGCATGCTTGGCACATGACTTTGAAGAAAAGATTTGAGTGGACAAGAGAAAAAGGTGGAAAAGTAAAAAGCAACATCTTTTTGAATATACTAAAAGAAACCAAGTCCTCATCTTCATTACAATATATGCAGTAGCATTCGGCAAAGAAAAAAATGGGGAGAGAGAGAAAATTATTTTCTCTCTCTCCCATGGCCATACTCCATATCTTGAATATTATGGGGCCATGAATTTCTTTGTTTCACCACTCATCTATTCTTCTATTGTAAACATTGCTAAATCTTGTTTAGAAGATAGGTTTGATTTTTGTCTCCTAGATCTAGAATTTGTAATATTTTTAGAGGAACCAAAAATCATTTCTTTGTTGTGTTCTTGAGCTTTTGTTCTTGAACTTGTTGTAGCATCTACCCCACTTCAATGAATATAAAGTTATATTCTTGGATCTTGTTGTGTTGTGTGTTTTGGATGATTTACCGTTCATTATCTTGGTTATTTTAATGGTGTTCTTGAGGTTGAAGAAGATGATGAACAGTACCTGGGTTTGAACCAAAATAATTTTTATGTTGTCCCAAAAATAAATAAAAGTCAGATTTTTATTTGGGAATCGTATTCACCCCCCCTCTACGATCTCCAGGACCTAACAATTGGTATCAAAGCTACTCGATTGACATACAAATCGATTGGATCTATTTTTATTTTTGAGATTAAAGAGGGTACGATTGGTTCACTGGGCATCCAGAATTTTTTTGAAGCCCGGAATTTTTCTAAGTACAAAATGTTCTAGATGGCCAAGTAGAACATTCCTATGTAGAATATTCGAGATAGATATTCGAGATGGCTAAGTAGAACATTTCTATGTAGAATATTCTACTTAATGTTCTAGATAGAACCTAAGTATAAATTCTGGAGTTAGAAATATTTTCTAAGTCAAAAGTTCTACTTAATGTTCTAGATAGAACCTAAGTAGAACATTTCTATGTAGAATATTCTACTTAATGTTCTAGATAGAACCTAAGTAGAAATTCTGGAGTTAGAAATATTTTCTAAGTCAGAAGTTCTACTTAATGTTCTAGATAGAACCTAAGTAGAATATTTCTATGTAGAATATTCTACTTAATGTTCTAGATAGAACCTAAGTAGAACATTCTGGAGTTATAAATATTTTCTAAGTCAGAAGTTCTACTTAATGTTCTAGATAGAACCTAAGTAGAACATTTCTATGTAGAATATTCTACTTAATGTTCTAGATAGAACCTAAGTAGAACATTCTGGAGTTAGAAATATTTTCTAAGTCAGAAGTTCTACTTAATGTTCTAGATAGAACCTAAGTAGAACATTTCTATGTAGAATATTCTACTTAATGTTCTAGATAGAACCTAAGTAGAACATTCTGGAGTTAGAAATATTTTCTAAGTCAGAAGTTCTACTTAATGTTCTAGATAGAACCTAAGTAGAACATTTCTATGTAGAATATTCTACTTAATGTTCTAGATAGAACCTAAGTAGAACATTTCTATGTAGAATATTCTACTTAATGTTCTAGATAGAACCTAAGTAGAAATTCTGGAGTTAGAAATATTTTCTAAGTCAGAAGTTCTACTTAATGTTCTAGATAGAACCTAAGTAGAACATTCTGGAGTTAGAAATATTTTCTAAGTCAGAAGTTCTACTTAATGTTCTAGATAGAACCTAAGTAGAACATTTCTATGTAGAATATTCTACTTAATGTTCTAGATAGAACCTAAGTAGAACATTTCTATATAGAATATTCTACTTAATGTTCTAGATAGAACCTAAGTAGAACATTCTGGAGTTAGAAATATTTTCTAAGTCAGAAGTTCTACTTAATGTTCTAGATAGAACCTAAGTAGAACATTTCTATGTAGAATATTCTACTTAATGTTCTAGATAGAACCTAAGTAGAACATTCTGGAGTTAGAAATATTTTCTAAGTCAGAAGTTCTACTTAATGTTCTAGATAGAACCTAAATAGAACATTTATATGTAGAATATTCTACTTAATGTTCTAGATAGAACCTAAGTAGAACATTTCTATGTAGAAATTCTACTCGGTGTTCGAGATAGAGTCTATGTAGAACATTCCTATGTAGAAGTTCTACTTAGAGGGCTGTTTCAACATGACACATGGCTACATAGTTTAACTTTTATTTAAAACAAAAATTGTTTTTCTCTCAAATTGTTTTTAGTTTAATAATTAATTTAATAATTAAATTTGAATTTAATTATATAAAATATTTTGAAAATAATTTTTAAATTTAAATAATTTATTTTTCAAGTTTATCTTACATCTTGGAAAATATTTTATTTTCTTTTAAATTTTAGAGTCAAATATTTTATATTTTTAATATTCTTAGTTAAGAATTTTATTAATTTGAAAACTAAAATTAATCTTAAAATCCAATTTAATTTCTTTTGAGTTTAATATTCTTAAAAGTATTTTGAGAATTATTTTTGAGGTTTAATAATTTATTTTTCATAAAACTTTAATTATAAATTTTATAAAACTCTTTGGAAAATATTTTTGGATTGAAATAATTTATTTTCATGAACATTTTAAATGTTTTGAGAATTTAGTATTTCTATTTCAAAATTATGGTTTCGAGTTGTTTTATTTTAATTATAATTTAAGCTTGGAAGTTTTAATTATAAATCTCATAAAACTTTTTGGAAAATCATTTTGGTTGAAATAATTTATTTTCAAGAATATCTAAGATGACTTGAAAATTTATTATTTTTATATCAAACTTATATTTTCAATCTGTTTTATTTTAATTATAATTGAAACTGTTTTGGATTATAAATTCTATAAAATTCTTTGGAAATTAATTTTGATTTGAAATAATTTCTTTTTCAGGATTATTTAATATACCTTGAAAATTTTGTTATCTCTATATCAAAACTTTTTTTTCGAATTTTATTTTATTTATAATTTGAAATTGAGAAATTTATTATTATTTATCAAAAATGCATTTTTAATTTATTTTGATTATTTAAATTCCTAAAAAATTAAATACTTCTGTTTGAACAAAATGTTTTATTAAACGAAACAACAGGAGTTGATTCTTCGTTCGTTGAGGACAAACGAACTGACTGAAGAACATTCTAATGGAGTTGAGACCTGATCTTACCATTGGAGATGTATTTCTACATCGGTCTACTCAGCGGATCATTTGGTTATTGAAAGGGGATTAGTTCATTTAGGGAAGAGTCTTCGATCAGTGGTTTTCGAATCAATATCTGAAGAATTTGGGATTTTGAAAAGGAATTCAGTTTAACGGTCAAAGAACCAAAACAACAATTGAAGATTTGGTTAAAGGACATCAGTGGCAGAAATACACAAGGTTTGATTATCACTGACATATGATAATCAAGGGGTTATTGCTACACATACAAAGAAGAGTGATCTTTTCAAGCAGAACATGAGACATTCTATGTCGGGGTCTTTAAGCAGAACAATCAGGTATCAATTTGGGTTGAAGCAGGAACATCATTTGTTATTGAGGTCAAATGCAAGGATACTTCCATGAGTGTCAGTAGAATGGAAATTGATTTGGATCAATTGATTATCACTCGAGATGGAATGCTAAGCATCGCTCAGGTATACTTTCTAACTAGTTTATACTTGTTTGATTCAATTATAGAGTATTAAGTGCTGAACTGCATTATATTATAAGTTTGATGTAATGCATGTCTCACCTTGATTTCTATATAAATTAGATAACTTATGCTAGTTTGTTAGTGTTGCTTGTTTATCAGTATTTGACTTCATGATTAGATCTTGTGTGATTTAATGCTTGCTTTACGAAAATTGATCATGTTAGCATATAGAGTCTTAGGTATTTGTAGGGGTACATTTACCGGAAAGAATATTTGCTGCATGCTAAGTGCCTTGATGTTTTCATTGTCTATAATCTGTTTATACTCGCATTGTTGTATTAAATGCTATATCTGATCATGTGCTTGTTAAGATGAGTTTGTTTCTAATTTGGGAATTGCCTAGGGGTCAGTATAATAAACCATGAATTAAATTTTTAAATCTAAATTGACTCAGGTAATTAGAGATAATATAATGTTAAAGTGAACAATAAAGGTGATTTAGAAGAATTAGGAATCTGAGTGATTGATTCTTCTATGACTACATATATGTATGACATGATTCTTATAGACTGCTAGTCCACCTTAAGTTAGGTTGGGATCACTGAGCTCATAGCCAAGACTACTTGTTGAGGCTGATATAGATGGGGAGTGATCAGTCAGATAAGAATGAACATGTTGAACTTGAATGCTTTGTTGTTAACTATGTTTAGAAATATCTCTAACCCTTGGACTCAATCAAAATTGAGGACCACGTGTCTTAATCATTTGTGAATGCAGAGTATCTTTCAACATGTACAAGTTATATATCTCTGACATTTTCATGTTCGAGGCATGTAACTACTTTTGCTTTGGTATTCAAATGATTAAGCAAGGTTACCTATTTTTCTTGAATGATCTGAAGCACAATATTAAGAAAGACCTAGGGGATTCTTTGTGAAGGGTTTCCTAATATCAGTTCGACGATGAACAGTATTGATCGGGGTCAAGAGAAATAGAAGCTCACTCTACTGGAAGTGAGGTTATTGCTGACACAAAATGTAATGCTTATGATGAAGTCAACTATTCATTGAAGTTTATCAGAATGGAGTTAGCTGCAACAACAAGTGATGCTCTCACACTTGGTTTATCATCTAATACTTGGTTTATCAAGATAACGGATTCGACGGTAAAGATGAAGTTGGTGAGAAAGGACTACTTCTAATGAAATTCTTTTAAGAAGGACATTAGTGAAGTATGTCAGTTGAAGGGAAGTCAAGTCAAAGGCTACCCTGTTTAGTTTTGGTGGTTGTTCATGCATTCGATAGATGAAGCATCTCAGTGATTAATCACATTCAAAGGATTAGGCAGATTGCTGTAAGAACACTTTGAGGGCAGGTAATGGAATTTGTTGACGAACGAAGTTCTATGTTATGTCTGCACTGAAAGGAGTATTCTAGAGTAAAGTTCAGTCTCCGGACTTCATGACCAAATGGAGGAGTTGATAGGGAAATCCAGACCTTGAGTGAAATTACAAGGATAATGGATAGACTTAAGGTTTCCTATTCACTACGGCTGAATCAGTTGACACAACAAGTCTAATCAACAAATATAAAGAGAAGACATCAAGTAAGATTAATCATGCCTGAAGTCACATGGTGTGATGAAGGGCTATCTTATTTGGAGTTAAGAGCTTACACAGAGTCTGTGATTGATTTAAGATGATCTAGATGCAGTGAACATCATCATCAAGCTCCCTAGCATTCGTTTGATTTTAGCTCTGAATTTCTAAAGGTTGACATCCTGTTTAGGGCTCAAGATCAGATGACACCAGATGAAGAAAAGCTACAAGCAGCATCACAGGGGGAGCATCAGTAAGTTGGATCAACTAGTCGTGTTTGATGCTCAAAGGCTAGCAGTGCTCATTGAGTAAGAGTTGAGATTCTTAGGAGCACTGAGTGATCCAGATTGAGTGATTGCATATTAGAAAGAAAATTGTCAATTTAAAAATAATGCAAGATGATCTCAATCATATTTGAAGAACACTACTCTACCCACTGAATATCTAAGGAAACATTAAGGACACATCTGTCATGACAAAGGGTTTTGTGTAACAACATTTCCTAGAGTCAGTTCTTGATGAATCTGGGTAGTAGAGTAGTGATTGGTAGTGCCGTGCATGTATACGAGTATTTCATTGGTTTTTCTGAGTGAATTCAATGAAGATTGAAGATGCACTAACTAATCAAGATTGAGTAGGGTTCGAATCAAGGAACTAACTCAATTCAACCAGAGGCAGATACACTTAGCACAAGGAATCAATCCATATGAAGACTTGGTATTGATACAGAAGCTGAAGGGTAGTTCAGAGTTTTATTTGAAGGTTCTACTCTGCTAGTGTCAGGACTACTGGTTTCTAGAGTGCTGAATTTAGTGAAGCTGCTGCCAAGACCAATATCTACAAGGAAATATTTGGGTGTTGAAGGTAATGCAGTTTCCGTCTGGATGAGCGTGGTATTGTTTCGAGGAAAAATGTTAACTGGTAGCTGAAAAGTTATTCCTGTCCAAAAGGAGTAAATGTTCAATCTCGAAAGGAGTAAACGTTCGATCTCTAGGGCAAAGAGGAGTAATTGTTCATTCAACGATCATACACCAGTAAAAGCTCTATTGACTAAGGTATGTCACTCTAGTCTAATATTGATTTATTTAAACATAATGTTTATAGAGAGTGTTCATGCTATTTAGATGTCTACGATCTCTAGGAACTGATTAATGTTTAGCGTGTGACCACCCGGGACTCAATATTATCATTATGAGATTACCTATGATCACCCGGGACCTAGGGACCTAACATTGTAGCATCTCTTTGTATAGTCAATTTATATCCAGGATCTCGTACTTTGTGTTGTCATATGTTATTCATGCTATATGTATCAAATGTTTCAGCATAAGTATTTGTATATATTAATTAATTGTAATTTTATTTACTTTTAATTGTTTAATGCTAATATTAATGGAACCACTTAATATGTAGTTTAAGTGATGTAATTCATGTCTTTTACAAAATCCATTAATATTAGTTGTCATTCTTTTGATATTAGTGATGCCACTTAGAATTTCTGTACTAAGTGACAAAAAGATTATTTCAAAAAACACTAATATTGAAAGTAATTTACTACATCGCGAGGGGTTGTCAAAGATCATAAATTTTAGCATTAATATTTAAAGGTATTTGATCTCTGATGCAACTAGTACCTCGAGCTTACATACATTCTGATTGTCATGAGTATTTTCAATATGCTTATGTGATAATTGTTGAGATGTAGTGTAAGAAGTTAAATGCTGTCATTCGGTCAATGTATGTTCAGTGTTTAGCGGATGCTTATGTTTTATGCTTTAGAATTACCATGATCTATATTGCAATATGTGTTTGTTTCAAGCGACAAATGGTAATTGTCTAACATAATGTAAGTATCTTATGTGCTTAATTATTTGTAGTAAGATGCGTTTTATTACAAAATGATTGAATGATGTTAGTACTTTTGAATGTCTTGTCATTTATATCTTTGATAATTCATTAGTATTAACATATGTTTTTCATTCTTTAGAACTTGAATGCATAAAGAAATTTCTTATCTATTTCTTGTGAAAAATGTTTTAACTAAACATGCATTCATTTGCCAGAGAATGAAAAGCCACTAAAAGTTTTTTTTCTTTGAAAGAGAACATTTCTTGAGGATTATCTTTCTATTTCAAAATCATATATCCTCTCTCTCTAAATGTTTTGTAATGAAAACTGTTTTCTCTCCACGATTTGTTTAAATAAAGTTACTTGATAACTTATAACTTAGGTTGCATGGTATCAGGATATTTTATTTGAGTAAATTGTTTTGATCTTGAGGTATCAACTATTGGTAAAACATTTTTCAAAACTCTTGTTAATGTCTGTTTCACATTGACCTGTAGTATTAAAACAATGGTTGTTTGCTTTGGGATTAGTGCCTTGGACTGTATGACTAAAGCATTCATTCGATTTTTTTAAAATGATTTATGTTTTAAGTCGGAGATAATATCCGATAAGAATGAATTGCAAAACAATTTCTGAAAACATACAGTGAGCAAGATGAAATAGATTTGAGTTATTAATCAAAATGTTTTTGTTAAAAGAGTTGAATTTCAATTGGATATTTGTCTAAGAGAAATTCAAAAGAACACATTTGTTAATCTGTTAAATTTTTTTTCAAAATTGTGAGTTTATGAAATTTGGCTTAATATTCTTTTACCTATTCTTTATTAATTCCCACATTTTAGCTCTGGTGCATTGTTTCTTGAGGACACATTGCTCCGATGCTATATTTCTGAGAAGGAATAGAGAATAAGTTTAATCATACTCTACCAAATTTTATATAGCTCTGATCAACTCTATCTATTTAGCCATAATGGCTTGGCCTTAGTGGCTATAGGGGAAGGTCAAGAAGTTGAATAATCCATCAATTTCTAACCAAGGCCTTAGTACCAAACACTATCATTCTAATTCAAACTTTCAACCCTTGGTGATATAAGGAACTTATGTAGATTAGCGGTTGTTAAGGGAGAAACTGCACTTGATGCAGCAAATAAGGATGAAGTCGGAAGTGCACCCACAGCTCTACCTCTCAAGAAGGAAAGAAGTATACAAATTGAGGTATCTGTAGCTCATCTGTATTCTCTCAAAAGGATGCAGAGCTGAAAAGGCAATTCAACCGTTTCTGAATGAACTCTCTCAACAGGGTGATTTCATTGAAAATTCGCTCGTCAGCCAGAGCAGCTTGTAATGAGTCAAGCACACCAAAAGCATTCACGCTGATGGTAAACCTAAAGTTTTTGCTTCTAAGGGACGTTATAGGACCTAACAGTTCTCTAGCCTCTCTTGGGACTAACAATTGTGAGGACACATTGCAAGAAGTGCACATTGTGAGGTATAAGTAAAACCCCTAAACTTCTTTGTTTACCATTCATGGTGAATGAAGTTGTTGAGCCACCTTCACAGGTATTTGAGGGAAACTTGGATTTCTTGCCATATATTAGAATCCTTGTCAACCTTCCTAGGAGGAACAGTCCTAGTTCCCTAACGGGATTTCACATCCGCAGAGCAATCTGTTGATGTTGAGAGGCAATCACTAACAGTTTTCCATGACTGAAAATAGTGAGTTAATTCATCTTCACAGGTGATTGAGAGAGATGTTTTACACGTATACTCTCCCAGGAATTCAAATTCTGGAAAACATGGATCGCTCAAAACTTAAAGGCATATCACTGTCAACGATCCAGTGCATGGATTTGCATATGGGGAGTCAGTTGATGCTTAGATAGCTGCTAGTACGCATACCACATTCAACGATCCAGTGCATGGATTTGCATATGGGGAGATTGTTGATGCTAAAAGTAGCTGAGCAACAACTCGTAGACTATGATTCAGTTGGTTTACCAATTTGATGAGTCTTTTGAGGATCAGGGTGTTGGGATTTCAGTCACTCCTGGAATGGAGGAGATTCCAATTTCAGAAGGGTTATTCCCCGACGACGAGCCACGTGTGCATGGATTTGCTCATGGTGAGTTGGGTGACGGCCTAACTGAAATCCTGTCTGAGATTCCATCTCAGAACCTAGATCTGAAAGGGGAGATAGGAGTGAAGGGAAGTAACTCACTGCACTTTCATGTGTACTAAGAATGCTAAATGTAATCTCTATGTAATGGTTGATGATAACTCAACAATAGAACAGGACATGTAATAATATGCAGGTGCACAGAAATCTTGGATCACAGAGTTCAGTTAAGACAAAGTATCAAAGGATCATCTATAGACTTGAAGCTCACTGGAAGAAGTTCATTAACATGTTCATGCCTCAGTGGAGAATAAAAGATGTTGACATCTATTCAAGGATGTGGAAGCTACAGAAGATTGTCTTAGTCTATGACGATTTTAGTGCATTACAATTGAAGCAACAAGTAAGGTTTGCAAAGAAGAATGTGGAATCATGTTCGGAATCAAGAGCCCCTATCAAGACTAGTCACTTATGAACCAGACCGTTGCATCAAGTGTCAGGACATTGGAGGCAAGCTCTCGTCGGTTAATATGGTTTTAATCAATCTAAAGTTGTTGGTTTTCTTGAGTCATGTGGAGGATCAACAAAGGTGGTAAATCAGTGTTGGAGAAATGTCAGCCTAATGGATAAGGGACAGACGGCACAACCTGATTGAATCTTACTAAAGCTTCACAGATTAGAAGGCCAAATACTTGGACGTGGTGGAGTCACGTATACGGGGCCAAGTATTTGGATAAGGAAGTCTACACAAATTGAAGAGTGGAATGGAAATATTTAATTTAATTAAATAAAGTAATTATTTAATTATTTATATATTTTATAAATAAAGATATTCTTTATTTATATTTTATATATTTATTAAATATTACTTTTATATTAAATATTTCCAAAGGCATGCTTGGCACATGACTTTGAAGATATGATTTGGGTGAACAAGAGAAAAAGGTGGAAAAATAAAAAGCAACACCTTTTTCGATATATAAAGAAGAAACCCAAGTCTTAATCAGTATGTAGTGCATCCGGATGAGAAGAGAAAAGGGGAGAGAGAAAAAGAATTATTTTTCTCTCCCCCATGGCCGAACTAGATCTTGCATATTTTAGAGCCATGATTTTCTTAATCATACCACTCATCTATTCTTCTATTGTAAACATTGCTAAATCTTGTTTAGAAGATAGGTTTGATTTTTGTCTCCTAGATCTAGAATTTGTAATATTTTTAGAGGAGCCAAAAATCATTTCTTTGTTGTGTTCTTGAGCTTTTGTTCTTGAACTTGTTGTAGCATCTACCCCACTTCAATGAATATAAAGTTATATTCTTGGATCTTGTTGTGTTGTGTGTTTTGGATGATTTACCATTCATTATCTTGGTTATTTTAATGGTGTTCTTGAGGTTGAAGAAGATGATGAACAGTACCTGGGTTTGAACCAAAGTAATTTTTATGTTGTCCCAAAAATAAATAAAAGTCAGATATTTATTTGGGAATCGTATTCACCCCCCCTCTACGATCTCCAGGACCTAACAATTGGTATCAGAGCTACTCGATTGACATACAAATCGATTGGATCTATTTTTATTTTTGAGATTAAAGAGGGTACAATTGGTTCACTGGGCATCCAGAATTTTTTTTTGAAGCCCGGAATTTTTCTAAGTACAAAATGTTCTAGATAGCCAAGTAGAACATTTCTATGTAGAAATTCTACTTAGATGTTCGAGATAGCCAAGTAGAACATTTCTATGTAGAAATTCGACTTGATGTTCGAGATAGTGTCTAACTCGAACATTATCTCGAATATTCTACTTAATGTTCTAGATAGAACCTAAATAGAAATTCTGGAGTTAGAAATATTTTCTAAGTCAGAAGTTCTACTTAATGTTCTACATAGAGCCTAAGTAGAACATTTCTATGTAGAAATTCTACTTAATGTTCTAGATAGAACCTAAGTAGAAATTCTGGAGTTAGAAATATTTTCTAAGTCAGAAGTTCTACTTAATGTTCTACATAGAGCCTAAGTAGAACATTTCTATGTAGAAATTCTACTTAATGTTCTAGATAGAACCTAAGTAGAAATTCTGGAGTTAGAAATATTTTCTAAGTCAGAAGTTCTACTTAATGTTCTACATAGAGCCTAAGTAGAACATTTCTATGTAGAAATTCTACTTAATGTTCTAGATAGAACCTAAGTAGAAATTCTGGAGTTAGAAATATTTTCTAAGTCAGAAGTTCTACTTAATGTTCTACATAGAGCCTAAGTAGAACATTTCTATGTAGAAATTCTACTTAATGTTCTAGATAGAACCTAAGTAGAAATTCTGGAGTTAGAAATATTTTCTAAGTCAGAAGTTCTACTTAATGTTCTACATAGAGCCTAAGTAGAACATTTCTATGTAGAAATTCTACTTAATGTTCTAGATAGAACCTAAGTAGAAATTCTGGAGTTAGAAATATTTTCTAAGTCAGAAGTTCTACTTAATGTTCTACATAGAGCCTAAGTAGAACATTTCTATGTAGAATTTCTACTTGATGTTCTAGAGAGAGTCTATGTAGAACATTTCTATGTAGAATTTTTTTTCTTAGAAGGCTGTTTCAACATGACACATGGCTACATAACTTTTATTTAAAACAAAAATTGTTTTTCTCTCAAATTGTTTTTAGTTTAATAATTAATTTAATAATTAAATTTGAATTTAATTATATAAAATATTTTGAAAATAATTTTTTAAATTTAAATAATTTATTTTTCAAGTTTATTTTACATCTTGGAAAATATTTTATTTTCTTTTAAATTTTAGAGTCAAATATTTTATATTTTTTAATATTCTTAGTTAAGAATTTTATTAATTTGAAAACTAAAATTAATTTTAAAATCCAATTTAATTTCTTTTGAGTTTAATATTCTTAAAATTATTTTGAGAATTAGTTTTGAGGTTTAATAATTTATTTTTCTTAAAACTTTAATTACAAATTTTATAAAACTCTTTGGAAAATATTTTTGGATTGAAATAATTTATTTTCATGAACATTTTAAATGTTTTGAGAATTTAGTATTTCTATTTCAAAATTATGTTTTCCAGTTGTTTTATTTTAATTACTCCCTCCGTCCCGGCCAAATGTTTACATTTGGTCCGGGCACGGAGACCAAGGATAGTGGGTGTAATAGTGATTTTATTGTTAAAATAAATGAAGTAGTGGGTGTAATAGTGTAAAGTGTTGAAAAAGTGGAGTGAAGTAGTGGATGTAATAATATATTTATTGTTAAAAGTTACTATTTTTAGTAATGTAAAGAATTGGGTGGGACGTCCCAAAAAGGAAAGTGTAAAGAATTGGTTGGGACGGAGGGAGTATAATTTAAGCTTGGAAGTTTTAATTATAAATCTCATAAAACTTTTTGGAAAATCATTTTGGTTGAAATAATTTATTTTCAAGAATATCTAAGATGACTTGAAAATTTATTATTTTTATATCAAACTTATATTTTCAATCTGTTTTATTTTAATTATAATTGAAACTGTTTTGGATTATAAATTCTATAAAATTCTTTAGAAATTAATTTTGATTTGAAATAATTTCTTTTTCAGGATTATTTAATATACCTTGAAAAATTTGTTATTTCTATATCAAAACTTTCTTTTCGAATTATTTTATTTTATTTATAATTTGAAATTGAGAAATTTATTATTATTTATCAAAAATGCATTTTCAACTTATTTTGATTATTTAAATTCCTAAAAAATTAAATACTTCTGTTTGAACAAAATGTTTTATTAAACGATACAACGGGAGTTTATTCTTCGTTCGTTGAGGACAAACGAACTGACTGAAGAACATTCTAATGGAGTTGAGACCTGATCTTACCATTGGAGATGTATTTCTACATCGGTCTACTCAGTGGATCATTTGGTTATTGAAAGGGGATTAGTTCATTTAGGGAAGAGTCTTCGATCAGTGGTTTTCGAATCAATATATGAAGAATTTGGGATTTTGAAAAGGAATTCAGTTTATCGGTCAAAGAACCAAAACAACAATTGAAGATTTGGTTAAAGGACATCAGTGGCAGAAATACACAAGGTTTGATTATCACTGACATATGATAATCAAGGGGTTATTGCTACACATACAAAGAAGAGTGATCTTTTCAAGCAGAACATGAGACATTCTATGTCGGGGTCTTTAAGCAGAACAATCAGGTATCAATTTGGGTTGAAGCAGGAACATCATTGGTTATTGAGGTCAAATGCAAGGATACTTCCATGAGTGTTAGTAGAATGGAAATTGATTTGGATCAATTGATTATCACTCGAGATGGAATGTTAAGCATCACACAGGTATACTTTCTAACTAGTTTATACTTGTTTGATTTAATTATAGAGTATTAAGTGCTGAACTGCATTATATTATAAGTTTGATGTAATGCATGTCTCACCTTGATTTCTATATAAATTAGATAACTTATGCTAGTTTGTTAGTGTTGTTTGTTTATCAGTATTTGACTTCATGATTAGATCTTGTGTGATTTAATGCTTGCTTTACGATAATTGATCATGTTAGCATATAGAGTCTTAGGTATTTGTAGGGGTACATTTACCGGAAAGAGTATTTGCTGCATGCTAAGTGCCTTGTTGTTTACATTGTCTATAATCTGTTTATACTCGCATGGTTGTATTAAATGCTATATTTGATCATGTGCTTGTTAAGATGAGTCTGTTTCTAATTTGGGAATTGCCTAGGGGTCAGTATAATAAACCATGAATTAAATTTTTAAATTTAAACTGACTCAGGTAATTAGAGATAAAATAATGTTAAAGTGAACAACAAAGGTGATTTAGAAGAATTAGGAATCTGAGTGATTGATTCTTCTATGACTACATATATGTACGACATGATTCTTATAGACTGCTAGTCCACCTTAAGTAAGGTTGGGATCACTGAGCTCATAGCCAAGACTACTTGTTAAGGCTGATATAGATGAGGAGTGATCAGTCAGATAAGAATGAGCATGTTGAACTTGAATGCTTTGTTGTTAACAATGTTTAGAAATATCTCTAACCCTTGGACTCAATCAAATTGAGGACCACGTGTCTTAATCATTTGTGAATGCAGAGTATCTTTCAACATGTACAAGTTATATATCTCTGACATTTTCATGTTCGAGGCATGTAACTACTTTTGCTTTGGTATTCAAATGATTAAGCAAGGTTACCTATTTTTCTTGAATGATCTGAAGCACAATATTAAGAAAGACCTAGGGGATTCTTTGTGAAGGGTTTCCTAATATCAGTTCGACGATGAACAGTATTGATCGGGGTCAAGAGAAATAGAAGCTCACTCTACTGGAAGTGAGGTTATTGCTGACACAAAATGTAATGCTTATGATGAAGTCAACTATTCATTGAAGTTTATCAGAATGGAGTTAGCTGCAACAACAAGTGATGCTCTCACACTTGGTTTATCATCTAATACTTGGTTTATCAAGATAACGGATTCGACGGTAAAGATGAAGTTGGTGAGAAAGGACTACTTCTAATGAAATTCTTTTAAGAAGGACATTAGTGAAGTATGTCAGTTGAAGGGAAGTCAAGTCAAAGGCTACCCTGTTTAGTTTTGGTGGTTGTTCATGCATTCGATAGATGAAGCATCTCAGTGATTAATCACATTCAAAGGATTAGGCAGATTGCTGTAAGAACACTTTGAGGGCAGGTAATGGAATTTGTTGACGAACGAAGTTCTATGTTATGTCTGCACTGAAAGGAGTATTCTAGAGTAAAGTTCAGTCTCCGGACTTCATGACCAAATGGAGGAGTTGATAGGGAAATCCAGACCTTGAGTGAAATTACAAGGATAATGGATAGACTTAAGGTTTCCTATTCACTACGGCTGAATCAGTTGACACAGCAAGTCTAATCAACAAATATAAAGAGAAGACATCAAGTAAGATTAATCATGCCTGAAGTCACATGGTGTGATGAAGGGCTATCTTATTTGGAGTTAAGAGCTTACACAGAGTCTGTGATTGATTTAAGATGATCTAGATGCAGTGAACAACATCATCAAGCTCCCTAGCATTCGTTTGATTTTAGCTCTGAATTTCTAAAGGTTGACATCCTGTTTAGGGCTCAAGATCAGATGACACCAGATGAAGAAAAGCTGTAAGCAACATCACAGGGGGAGCATCAGTAAGTTGGATCAACTAGTCGTGTTTGATGCTCAAAGGCTAGCAGTGCTCATTGAGTAAGAGTTGAGATTCTTAGGAGCACTGAGTGATCCAGATTGAGTGATTGCATATTAGAAAGGAAATTATCAATTTAAAAATAATGCAAGATGATCTCAATCATATTTGAAGAAGACTACTCTACCCACTGAATATCTAAGGAAACATTAAGGACACATCTGTCATGACAAAGGGTTTTGTGTAACAACATTTCCTAGAGTCAGTTCTTGATGAATCTGGGTAGTAGAGTAGTGATTGGTAGTGCCGTGCATGTATAAGAGTATTTCATTGGTTTTTCTGAGTGAATTCAATGAAGATTGAAGATGCACTAACTAATCAAGATTGAGTAGGGTTCGAATCAAGGAACTAACTCAATTCAACCAGAGGCAAATACACTTAGCACAAGGAATCAATCCACATGAAGACTTGGTATTGATACATAAGCTGAAGGGTAGTTCAGAATTTTTGAAGGTTCTACTCTGCTAGTGTCAGGACTACTGGTTTCTAGAGTGCTGAGTTTAGTGAAGCTGCTGCCAAGACCAATATCTACAAGGAAATATTTGGGTGTTGAAGGTAATGCAGTTTCCATCTGGATGAGCGTGGTATTGTTTCGAGGAACAATGTTAACTGGTAGCTGAAAAGTTATTCCTGTCCAAAAGGAGTAAACGTTCGATCTCGAAAGGAGTAAACATTCGATCTCTAGGGCAAAGAGGAGTAATTGTTCATTCAACGATCATACACCAGTAAAAGCTCTATTGACTAAGGTATGTCACTATAGTCTAATATTGATTTATTTAAATGTAAAGTTTATAGAGAGTGTTCATGCTATTTAGATGTCTACGATCTCTAGGAACTGATTAATGTTTGGCGTGTGACCACCCGGGACTCAATATTATCATTATGAGATTACCTATGATCACCCGGGACCTAGGGACCTAACATTGTAGCATCTCTTTGTATAGTCAATTTATATCCAGGATCTCGTACTTTGTGCTGTCATATGTTATTCATGCTATATGTATCAAATGTTTCAGCATAAGTATTTGTATATATTAATTAGTTGTAATTTTATTTACTTCTAATTGTTTAATGCTAATATTAATGGAACCACTTAATATGTAGTTTAAGTGATATAATTCATGTCTTTTGTAAAATCCATTAATATTAATTGTCATTCTTTTGATATTAGTGATGCCACTTAGAATTTCTGCACTAAGTGACAAAAAGATTATTTCAAAAACACTGATATTGAAAGTAAGTTACTACATCGCGAGGGGTTGTCAAAGATCATAAATTTTAGCATTAATATTTAAAGGTATTTGATCTCTGATGCAACTAGTACCTCGAGCTTACATACATTCTGATTGTCATGAGTATTTTTAATATGCTTATGTGATAATTGTTGAGATGTAGTGTAAGAAGTTAAATGCTGTCATTCGGTTAATGTATGTTCAGTGTTTAGCGGATGCTTATGTTTTATGCTTTAGAATTACCATGATCTATATTGCAATATGTGTTTGTTTCAAGCGACAAATGGAAATTGTCTAGCATAATGTAAGTATCTTATGTGCTTGATTGTTTTGTAGTAAGATGCGTTTTATCACAAAATGATTGAATGATGTTAGTACTTTTGAATGTCTTGTCATTCATATCAGTATTAACATATGTTTTTCATTCTTTAGAACTTGAATGCATAAAGAAATTTCTTGTCTATTTCTTGTGAAAAATGTTTTATCTAAACATGCATTCATTTGCCAGAGAATGAAAAGCCACTAAAAGTTTTTTTTTTAAAGAGAACATTTCTTGAGGATTATCTTTCTATTTCAAAATCATATATCCTCTCTCTCTCTAAATGTTTTGTAATGAAAACTGTTTTCTCTCCATGATTTGTTTAAATAAAGTTACTTGATAACTTGTAACTTAAGTTGCATGGTATCAGGCTATTTTATTTGAGTAAATTGTTTTGATCTTAAAGTATCAACTATTGGTAAAACGTTTTTCAAAACTCTTGTTAATGTCTGTTTCACATTGACCTGTAGTATTAAAACAATGGTTGTTTTCTTTGGGATTAGTGCCTCGGACTGTATGAATAAAGCATTCATTCGATTTTTTTTTTGTTTTAAGTCGGAGATAATATCCGATAAGAATGAATTGCAAAACAATTTCTGAAAACATACAGTGAGCAAGATGAAATAGATTTGAGTTATTAATCAAAATGTTTTTGTTAAAAGAGTTGATTTTCAATTGGATATTTGTCTAAGAGAAATTCAAAAGAACACTTTTGTTAATCTGTTAAACTTTTTTTTCAAAATTGTGAGTTTATGAAATTTGGCTTAATATTCTTTTACCTATTCTTTATTAATTCCCACATTTTAGCTCTGGTGCATTGTTTCTTGAGGACACATTGCTCCGATGCTATATTTCTGAGAAGGAATAGAGAATAAGTTTAATCATACTCTACCAAATTTTATATAGCTCTGATCAACTCTATCTGTTTAGCCGTAATGGCTTGGCCTAAATGGCTATAGGGGAAGGTCAAGAAGTTGAATAATCCATCAATTTCTAACCAAGGCCTTAGTACCAAACACTATCATTCTAATTCAAACTTTCAACCCTTGGTGATATAAGGAACTTATGTAGATTAGTGGTTGTTAAGGGAGAAACTGCACTTAATGCAGCAAATAAGGATGTGTCGGAAGTGCACCCACAGCTCTACCTCTCGAGAAGGAAAGAAGTATACAAATTGAGGTATCTGTAGCTCATCTGTATTCTCTCAAAAGGATGCAGAGCTGAAAAGGCAATTCAACCGTTTCTGAATGAACTCTCTCAACAGGGTGATTTCATTGAAAATTCGCTCGTCAGCCAGAGCACCTTGTAATGAGTCAAGCACACCAAAAGCATTCACGCTGATGGTAAACCTAAAATTTTTGCTTCTAAGGGATGTTATAGGACCTAACAGTTCTCTAGCCTCTCTTGGGACTAACAATTGTGAGGACACATTGCAAGAAGTGCACATTGTGAGGTATAGGTAAAACCCCTAAACTTCTGTGTTTACCATTCATGGTGAATGAAGTTGTTGAGCCACCTTCACAGGTATTTGAGGGAAACTTGGATTTCTTGCCATATATTAGAATCCTTGTCAACCTTCCTAGGAGGAACAGTCCTAGTTCCCTAACGGGATTTCACATCCGCAGAGCAATCTGTTGATGTTGAGAGGCAATCACTAACAGTTTTCCATGACTGAAAATAGTGAGTTAATTCATCTTCACAGGTGATTGAGAAAGATGTTGTACATGTCTACTCTCCCAGGAATTCAAATTCTGGAATACATGGATCGCTCAAAACTTAAAGGCATATCACCGTCAACGATCCAGTGCATGGACTTGCATATGGGGAGTCGGTTGATGCTTAAATAGCTGCTAGTACGCATACCACATTCAACGATCCAGTGCATGGATTTGCATATGGGGAGATTGTTGATGCTGAAAGTAGTTTAGCAACAACTCGTAGACTATGATTCAGTTGGTTTACCAATTTGATGAGTCTTTTGAGGATCAGGGTGTTGGGATTTCAGTCACCCCTGGAATGGAGGAGATTCCAATTTCAGAAGGGTTATTCCCCGACGACGAGCCACGTGTGCATGGATTTGCTCATGGTGAGTTGGGTGATGACCTAACTGAAACTCTGTCTGAGATTCCATCTCAGAACCTAGATCTTTAGTGATCGACAACATGCTACAGTCAACGATCCATAATATCTTGGTGAGACTAGCATGGATTTACTTGCAGGTACAAATTGCTATAAATGGAATGAGTGCAAGTAAGGGAGAGAAACACTTGAGTGAAGTGAAGGAGTGATACACTTGAGTGAGAGAAATAGGGAGAGAAATGAGTGGAACACTTACGCTTGAAAGTGTAAACACCAACAGAACGTAGTAGAAGTGAGGAAACCATAGACCAAACACTAACCTTGCTACTATGCTTGCATCCTGTTACTGAATTTTCCAGCTCTGAAATGTTGAAGAGATTCTTTTCTGGAAGACAAGCTGAAGAAGAGTCTAGCTGAAGCTTAGTGGGAATGTCCAAACTATTACCTTTGGGTCTATTAATTCATGTTGTTCTCAATCTCAAAGGGGGAGACATTAATTTTTAGACCTAAGGGGGATTTTATGTTCAATTGGAGGAGAATTTCTTATTCGATTGGATGTAGATGATACTTTTATTGTTTTAAAAGATATTCTCAACTAAGTGGGAGAATTTGGTGATACAAGAAACGAGATCTCTTGGTGATACAAGAAATGAGATCCGTCAATCCTATCTTGTGGAGGTTACTTAGAGGATATCTAAAGACACAAGGGTGGATAAAAAGAAACGAGATCTCTTGGTGATACAAGAAATGAGATCCGTCAATCCTATCTTGTGGAGGTTACTTAGAGGATATCTAAAAACACAAGGGTGGATTGGAGCTTGCATGAACTAAGGGGGAGAATTAGATGAAATTTAAACCTTAGTGATGCAAGGGAGAAATTACTAAGGGGGAGTTTCTTAGTAATTGGTTGGAGCCTAATCCCTAAAGGTGTTGTAGATTTAACTGATTTTTCGTCTGAAGTGGAGAAGTTACTTTTTGTCAATTGGGAAGAAGTTACTTGTCGTACTAAGGGGAGAAGTTATGGAGAATCTTAACATCTTGGTTTGCAGTGCTATATCTTATTCTGAAAAGATATCTAAGGGATTTTGCTCTATTTGTTTGAAGATCTGTCATTGGAACATTCTTAGGAGAGGTTCGGCAGAAGAATTCTTTCTAGCACGATCAATGAATGAAAATGAAGATTTCTTTGAAGAGTATCAACTCAGGGGGAGTTTTTGCTAAGTAGAAGTTTTCTGGGTAAAGAAGAATGTGAAGGAGATTTTCAAGGGGCATCTGAGAAGTGTCCAAGTGTGTTCTATTTCTTGTTTCAGTGATAGATGAAGTCAGTGGAATAGTGCAGGGAAGAAAGAAAAATATGTTTCCTGGAAATAGAACATCCTGAAGAAAAAGCGGAAATGACTTTCATTCCAAGAGAGAACAACCTTAAGGGGAGAATGAGTTGACCTCTTATGGGGAACATAGAGAGCTGTATGTTCTAGTTCGAATTGCAAGATAAACAAGAATGATTGTTCAGAAGTCTTTACTAATGATTTGTTTCTTTATTGAAAGAACCCCATCTTTGAAGAACATTGAAGTGGAGGAAGCTAAAGGAAAATGAAATTCAGAAATTCATCATTCATTTTCATCAACTCAGGAAATCTGGATTTAACTGATTATATCTTTCCAGAACCTTTTGTATATTATTTTCATGTCCAGTACTTTAATTGTTTCTTGTATGTTAGTTGAGTTATCCTCTAGTAGTTAATTTCATTTAATTGCTTTTGTGGGAAATTGTAAATGGAAATAGTATTTGATTGTTATTCCATATCAACCAAATAGGGGGAGATTGAAAGGGGAGATAGGAGTGAAGGGAAGTAACTCACTGCACTTTCATGTGTACTAAGAATGCTAAATGTAATCTCTATGTAATGGTTGATGATAACTCAACAATAGAACAGGACATGTAATAATATGCAGGTGCACAGAAATCTTGGATCACAGAGTTCAGTTAAGACAAAGTATCAAAGGATCATCTACAGACTTGAAGCTCACTGGAAGAAGTTCATTAACATGTTCATGCCTCAGTGGAGAATAAAAGATGTTGACATCTATTCAAGGATGTGGAAGCTACAGAAGATTGTCTTAGTCTATGACGATTTTAGTGCATTACAATTGAAGCAACAAGTAAGGTTTACAAAGAAGAATGTGGAATCATGTTCGGAATCAAGAGCCCCTATCAAGACTAGTCACTTATGAACCAGACCGTTGCATCAAGTGTCAGGACATTGGAGGCAAGCTCTCGTCGGTTAATATGGTTTTAATCAATCTAAAGTTGTTGGTTTTCTTGAGTCATGTGGAGGATCAACAAAGGTGGTAAATCAGTGTTGGAGAAATGTCAGCCTAATGGATAAGGGACAGACGGCACAACCTGATTGGATCTTACTAAAGCTTCACAGATTAGAAGGCCAAATACTTGGACGTGGTGGAGTCACGTATACGGGGCCAAGTATTTGGATAAGGAAGTCTACACAAATTGAAGAGTGGAATGGAAATATTTAATTTAATTAAATAAAGTAATTATTTAATTATTTATATATTTTATAAATAAAGATATTCTTTATTTATATTTTATATATTTATTAAATATTACTTTTATATTAAATATTTCCAAAGGCATGCTTGGCACATGACTTTGAAGATATGATTTGGGTGAACAAGAGAAAAAGGTGGAAAAATAAAAAGCAACACCTTTTTCAATATATAAAGAAGAAACCCAAGTCTTAATCAGTATGTAGTGCATCCGGATGAGAAGAGAAAAGGGGAGAGAGAAAAAGAATTATTTTTCTCTCCCCCATGGCCGAACTAGATCTTGCATATTTTAGAGCCATGATTTTCTTAATCATACCACTCATCTATTCTTCTATTGTAAACATTGCTAAATCTTGTTTAGAAGATAGGTTTGATTTTTGTCTCCTAGATCTAGAATTTGTAATATTTTTAGAGGAGCCAAAAATCATTTCTTTGTTGTGTTCTTGAGCTTTTGTTCTTGAACTTGTTGTAGCATCTACCCCACTTCAATGAATATAAAGTTATATTCTTGGATCTTGTTGTGTTGTGTGTTTTGGATGATTTACCATTCATTATCTTGGTTATTTTAATGGTGTTCTTGAGGTTGAAGAAGATTGTTAGGTCCTGGAGATCGTAGAGGGGGGGTGAATACGATTCCCAAATAAAAATCTGACTTTTATTTATTTTTGGGACAACATAAAAATTACTTTGGTTCAAACCCAGGTACTGTTCATCATCTTCTTCAACCTCAAGAACACCATTAAAATAACCAAGATAATGAACGGTAAATCATCCAAAACACACAACACAACAAGATCCAAGAATATAACTTTATATTCATTGAAGTGGGGTAGATGCTACAACAAGTTCAAGAACAAAAGCTCAAGAACACAACAAAGAAATGATTTTTGGCTCCTCTAAAAATATTGCAAATTCTAGATGTAGGAGACAAAAATCAAACCTATCTTCTAAACAAGATTTAGCAATGTTTACAATAGAAGAATAGATGAGTGGTATGACAAAGAAATTCATGGCCCCATAATATTAAAGTATGAGTTCGGCCATGGGGGGGAGAGAAAATAATTTTCTCTCTCTCTCCCCATTTCTTTTTCATCCGAATTCCTACAACCACACAACTAGAAAAACAAGTATGGAAGACTTTTATTCAAAGTGAAAAAGGTTACTTTTTCACTTTTTCTCCTTTTGCTCATGTCCACCCAAATCTTATCTTCAAAGTCATGTGCCAAGCATGCCTTTGGAAATATTTAATGTAAAAGTAATATTTAATAAATATATAAAATATAAATAAAGAATATCTTTATTTATAAAATATATAAATAATTAAATAAATACTTTATTTAATTAAATTAAATATTTCCATTCCACTCTTCAATTTGTGTAGACTTCCTTATCCAAATACTTGGCCCCGTATACGTGACTCCACCACGTCCAAGTATTTGGCCTTCTAATCTGTGAAGCTTTAGTAAGATCCAATCAGGTTGTGCCGTCTGTCTCTTATCCATTAGGCTGACATTTCTCCAACACTGATTTACCACCTTTGTTGATCCTCTACATGACTCAAGAAAACCAACAACTTTAGAATGATTAAAATCATATTAACCGACGAGAGCTTGCCTCCAATGTCCTGACACTTTATGCAACGGTCTGGTTCATAAGTGACTAGTCTTGATAGGGGCTCTTGATTCCGAACATGATTCCACATTCTTCTTTGCAAACCTTACTTGTTGCTTCGATTGTAATGCACTAAAATCGTCATAGACTAAGACAATCTTCTGTAGCTTCCACATCCTTGAATAGATGTCAACATCTTTTATTCTGTACTGAGGCCTGAACATGTTAATGAACTTCTTCCAGTGAGCTTCAAGTCTGTAGATGATCCTTTGATACTTTGTCTTAACTGAACTCTGTGATCCAAGATTTCTGTGCACCTGCATATTATTACATGTCCTATTCTATTGTTGAGTTATCATCAACCATTACATAGAGATTACATTTAGCATTTCTAGTACACATGAAAGTGCAGTGAGTTACTTCCCTTCACTCCTATCTCCCCTTTCAATCTCCCCCTATTTGGTTGATATGGAATAACAATCAAATACTATTTCCATTTACAATTTCCCCCAAAAGCAATTAAATAAAATTAGCTACTAGAGGATAACTCAACTAATATACAAGAAACAATTAAAGTACTGGACATGAAAATAATATACAAAAGGTTCTGGAAAGATATAATCATTTAAATCCAGATTTCCTGAGTTGCTGAAAATGAATGATGAATTTCTGAATTTCATTTTCCTTTAGCTTCCTCCACTTCAATGTTCTTCAAAGATGGGGTTCTTTCAATAAAGAAACAAATCATTAGTAAAGACTTCTGAACAATCATTCTCGTTCATCTTGCAATTCGAACTAGAACATACAGCTCTCTATGTTCCCCATAAGAGGTCAACTCAATCTCCCCTTAAGGTTGTTCTCTCTTAGAATGAAAGTCACTTCTTCTTTTTCTTCAGGATGTTCTATTTCCAGGAAACATATTTTTCTTTCTTCCCTGCACTATTCCACTGACTTCATCTATCACTGAAACAAGAAATAGAACACACTTGGACACTTCTCAGATGCCCCTTGAAAATCTCCTTCACATTCTTCTTTACCCAGAAAACTTCTACTTAGCAAAAACTCCCCCTGAGTTGATACTCTTCAAAGAAATCTTCATTTTCATTAATTGATCGTGCTAGAAAGAATTCTTCTGCCGAACCTCTCCTAAGAATGTTCCAAGGACAGATCTTCAAACAAATAGAGCAAAATCCCTTAGATATCTTTTCAGAATAAGATATAGCATTGCAAACCAAGATGTTAAAATTCTCCATAACTTCTCCCCTTAGTACGACAAGTAACTTCTTCCCAATTGACAAAAAGTAACTTCTCCACTTCAGACGAAAAATCAAATAAATCTACAACACCTTTAGGGATTAGGCTCCAACCAATTACTAAGAAACTCCCCCTTAGTAATTTCTCCATTGCATCACTAAGGTTTCAATTTTATCTAATTCTCCCCCTTAGTTCATGCAAGCTCCAATCCACCCTTGTGTCTTTAGATATCCTCTAAGTAACCTCCACAAGATAGGATTGACAGATCTCATTTCTTGTATCACCAAGAGATCTCGTTTCTTGTATCACCAAATTCTCCCCCTTAGTTGAGAATATCCTTTAAAACAATAAAAGTATCATCTACATCCAATCGAATAAGAAACTCTCCTCCAATTGAACATAAAATCCCCCTTAGGTCTAAAAATTAATGTCTCCCCCTTTGAGATTGAGAACAACATGAATTAATAGACCCAAAGGTAATAGTTTGGACGTTCCCACTGAGCTTCAGCTAGACTCTTCTTCAGCTTGTCTTCTAGAAAAGAATCTCTTCAACATTTCAGAGCTGGAAAATTCAGTAACAGGATTCAAGCATAGTAGCAAGGTTAGTGTTTGGTCTATGGTTTCCTCACTTCTACTACGTTCTGTTGGTGTTTACACTTTCAAGCGTAAGGGTTCCACTCATTTCTCTCCCTATTTCTCTCACTCAAGTGTATCACTCCCTCACTTCACTCAAGTGTTTCTCTCCCTTACTTGCACTCATTCCATTTATAGCAATTTGTACCTGCAAGTAAATCCATGCTAGTCTCACCAAGATATTATGGATCGTTGACTGTAGCATGTTATCGATCACTAAAGATCTAGGTTCTGAGATGGAATCTCAGACAGGGTTTCAGTTAGGTCGTCACCCAACTCACCATGAGCAAATCCATGCACACGTGGCTCGTCGTCGGGGAATAACCCTTCTGAAATTGGAATCTCCTCCATTCCAGGAGTGACTGAAATCCCAACACCCTGATCCTCAAAAGACTCATCAAATTGGTAAACCAACTGAATCATAGTCTACGAGTTGTTGCTCAGCTACTTTCAGCATCAACAATCTCCCCATATGCAAATCCATGCACTGGATCGTTGAATGTGGTATGCGTACTAGCAGCTATCTAAGCATCAACCGACTCCCCATATGCAAGTCCATGCACTGGATCGTTGACGGTGATATGCCTTTAAGTTTTGAGCGATCCATGTATTCCAGAATTTGAATTCCTGGGAGAGTAGACGTGTACAAACATCTCTTTCAATCACCTGTGAAGATGAATTAACTCACTATTTTCAGTCATGGAAAACTGTTAGTGATTGCCTCTCAACATCAACAGATTGCTCTGTGAATGTGAAATCCCGTTAGGGAACTAGGACTGTTCCTCCTAGGAAGGTTGACAAGGATTCTAATATATGGAAAGAAATCCAAGTTTCCCTCAAACGCCTGTGAAGGTGGCTCAACAACTTCATTCACCGTGAATGGTAAACAAAGAAGTTTAAGGGTTTTACCTATACCTCACAATGTGCACTTCTTGCAATGTGTCCTCACAATTATTAGTCCCAAGAGAGGCTAGAGAACTGTTAGGTCCTATAACATCCCTTAGAAGCAAAAACTTTAGGATTACCATCAGCGTGAATGCTTTTGGTGTGCTTGACTCATTACAAGGTGCTCTGGCTGACGAGCAAATTTTCAATGAAATCACCCTGTTGAGAGAGTTCATTCAGAAACGGTTGAATTGCCTTTTCAGCTCTGCATCCTTTTGAGAGAATACAGATGAGCTACAGATACCTCAATTTGTATACTTCTTTTCTTCTCTGGAGGTAGAGCTGTGGGTGCACTTCCGACTTCATCCTTATTTGCTGCATCAAGTGCAGTTTCTCCCTTAACAACCGCTAATCTATATAAGTTCCTTATATCACCAAGGGTTGAAAGTTTGAATTAGAATGATAGTGTTTGGTACTAAGGCCTTGGTTAGAAATTGATGGATTATTCAACTTCTTGACCTTCCCCTATAGCCACTAAGGCCAAGCCATTACGGCTAAATAGATAGAGTTGATCAGAGCTATATAAAATTTGGTAGAGTATGATTAAACTTATTCTCTATTCCTTCTCAGAAATATAGCATCGGAGCAATGTGTCCTCAAGAAACAATGCACCAGAGCTAAAATGTGGGAATTAATAAAGAATAGGTAAAAGAATATTAAGCCAAATTTCATAAACTCACAATTTTGAAAAAAAATTTAACAGATTAACAAAAGTGTTCTTTTGAATTTCTCTTAGACAAATATCCAATTGAAATTCAACTCTTTTAACAAAAACATTTTGATTAATAACTCAAATCTATTTCATCTTGCTCACTGTATGTTTTCAGAAATTGTTTTGCAATTCATTCTTATCGGATATTATCTCCGACTTAAAACATAAATCATTTATAAAAAATCGAATGAATGCTTTAGTCATACAGTCCAAGGCACTAATCCCAAAGCAAACAACCATTGTTTTAATACTACAGGTCAATGTGAAACAGACATTAACAAGAGTTTTGAAAAACGTTTTACCAATAGTTGATACCTCAAGATTAAAACAATTTACTTAAATAAAATAGCCTGATACGATGCAACCTAAGTTACAAGTTATCAAGTAATTTTATTTAAACAAATCGTGGAGAGAAAACAGTTTTCATTACAAAATATTTAGAGAGAGAGAGGATATATGATTTTGAAATAGAAAGATAATCCTCAAGAAATGTTCTCTTTCAAAGAAAACTTTTAGTGGCTTTTCATTCTCTGGCAAATGAATGCATGTTTAGATAAAACATTTTTCACAAGAAATAGACAAGAAATTTCTTTATGCATTCAAGTTCTAAAGAATGAAAAACATATGTTAATACTAATGAATTATCAAAGATATGAATGACAAGACATTCAAAAGTACTAACATCATTCAATTATTTTGTAATAAAATACATCTTACTACAAAACAATCAAGCACATACGATACTTACATTATGCTAGACGATTACCATTTGTCGCTTGAAACAAACATAAATTGCAATATAGATCATGGTAATTATAAAGCATAAAACATAAGCATCCGCTAAACACTGAACATACATTGATCGAATGACAGCATTTAACTTCTTACACTACATCTTAACAATTATCACATAAGCATATTGAAAATACTCATGACAATCAAAATGTATGTAAGCTCGAGGTACTAGTTGCATCAGAGATCAAATACCTTTAAATATTAATGCTAAAATTTATGATCTTTGACAACCCCTCGGGATGTAGTAACTTACTTTCAATATCAGTGTTTTTGAAATAATCTTTTTGTCACTTAGTGCAGAAATTCTAAGTGGCATCACTAATATCAAAAGAATGACAACTAATATTAATGGATTTTGCAAAAGACATGAATTACATCACTTTAAACTACATAGTAAGTGGTTCCATTAATATTAGCATTAAACAATTAAAAGTAAATAAAATTACAATTAATTAATATATACAAATACTTATGCTGAAACATTTGATACATATAGCATGAATAACATATGACAGCACAAAGTACGAGATCCTGGATATAAATTGACTATACAAAGAGATGCTACAATGTTAGGTCCCTAGGTCCCGGGTGATCATAGGTAATCTCATAGCGATAATATTGGGTCCCGGGTGGTCACAAGCTCCTAGAGATCGTAGACATCTAAATAGCATGAACACTCTCTATAAACATTACATTTAAATAAATCAACATTAGACTAGAGTGACATACCTTAGTCAATAGAGCTTTTATTGGTGTATGATCGTTGAATGAACAATTACTCTTCTTTGCCCTAGAGATCGAATGTTTACTCCTTTCGAGATCGAACGTTTACTCCTTTTGGACAGGAATAACTTTTCAGCTACCAGTTAACATTGTTCCTCGAAACAATACCACGCTCATCCAGACGGAAACTGCATTACCTTCAACACCCAAATATTTCCTTGTAGATATTGGTCTTGGCAGCAGCTTCACTAAACTCAGCACTCTAGAAATCAGTAGTCTTGACACTAGCAGAGTAGAACCTTCAAACACTCCGAACTACCCTTCAGCTTCTGTATCAATACCCAGTCTTCATGTGGATTGATTCCTTGTGCTAAGTGTATCTGCCTCTGGTTCAATTGAGTTAGTTCCTCGATTCGAACCCTACTCAATCTTGATTAGTTAGTGCATCTTCAATCTTCATTGAATTCACTCAGAAAACTAATGAAATACTCTTATACATGCACGGCACTACCAATCACTACTCTACTACCCAGATTCATCAAGAACTGACTCTAGGAAATGTTGTTACACAAAACCCTTTGTCATGACAGATGTGTCCTTAATGTTTCCTTAGATATTCAGTGGGTAGAGTAGTCTTCTTCAAATATGATTGAGATCACCTTGCATTATCTTTAAATTGACAATTTCCTTTCTAATATGCAATCACTCAATCTGGATCACTGAGTGCTCCTAAGAATCTCAACTCTTACTCAATGAGCACTGCTAGCCTTTGAACATCAAACATGACTAGTTTATCCAACTTACTGATGCTCCCCCTGTGATGCTGCTTGCAGCTTTTCTTCATCTGGTGTCATCTGATCTTGAGCCCTAAACAGGATGTCAACCTTTAGAAATTTAGAGCTAAAATCAAACGAATGCTAGGGAGCTTGATGATGATGTTCACTGCATCTAGATCATCTTAAATCAATCACAGACTCTGTGTAAGCTTCTTAACTCCAAATAAGATAGCCCTCCATCACACCATGTGACTTCAGGCATGATTAATCTTACTTGATGTCTTCTCTTTACATTTGTTGATTAGACTTGCTGTGTCAACTGATTCAGCCGTAGTGAATAGGAAACCTTAAGTCTATCCATTATCCTTGTAATTTCACTCAAGGTCTGGATTTCCCTATCAACTCCTCCATTTGGTCATGAAGTCCGGAAACTGAACTTTACTCTAGAATACTCCTTTCAGTGCAGACATAACATAGAACTTTATTCGTCAACAAATTTCATTACCTGCCCTCAAAGTGTTCTTACAGTAATCTGCCTAATCCTTTGAATGTGATTAATCACTGAGATGCTTCATCTATCGAATGCATGAACAAACACCAAAACTAAACAGGGTAGCCTTTGACTTGACTTCCCTTCAACTGACATACTTCACTAATGTCCTTCTTAAAAGAATTTCATTAGAAGTAGTCCTTTCTCACCAACTTCATCTTTACCGTCGAATCCGTTATCTTGATAAACCAAGTATTAGTTGATAAACCAAGTGTGAGAGCATCACTTGTTGTTGTAGCTAACTCCATTCTGATAAACTTCAACGAATAGTTGACTTCATCATAAGCATTACATTTCGTGTCAGCAACAACTTCACTTCCAGTAGAGTGAGCTTCTATTTCTCTTGACCCCGATCTATATTGTTCATCCTCGAACTGATATTGGGAAACCCTTCGCAAAGAATTCCCTAGGTCTTCCTTAATATGTGCTTCAGATCATTCAAGAAAAATAGGTAACCTTGCTTAACCATTTGAATACCAAAGCAAAAGTAGTTACATGCCTCGAACATGAAAATGTCAGAGATATATAACTTGTACATGTTGAAAGATACTCTGCATTCACAAATGATTAAGACATGTGGTCCTCAATTTGATTGAGTCCAAGGGTTAGAGATATTTCTAAAAATAGTTAACAACAAAGCATTCAAGTTCAACATGCTCATTCTTATCTGACTGATCACTCCTCATCTATATCAGCCTCAACAAGTAGTCTTGGCTATGAGCTCAGTGATCCCAACCTAACTTAAGGTGGACTAGCAGTCTATAAGAATCATGTCGTACATATATGTAGTCATAGAAGAATCAATCACTCAGATTCCTAATTCTTCTAATTCACCTTTGTTGTTCACTTTAACATTATACTATCTCTAATTACCTGAGTCAGTTTAAATTTAAAATTTTAATTCATGGTTTATTATACTGACCCCTAGGCAATTCCCAAATTAGAAACAAACTCATCTTAACAAGCACATGATCAAATATAACATTTAATATAACCATGCGAGTATAAACAGATTATAGACAATGTAAACATCAAGGCACCTAGCATGAAGCAAATACTCTTTCCGGTAAATGTACCCCTACAAATACCTAAGACTCTATATGCTAACATGATCAATTATCGTAAAGCAAGCATTAAATCACACAAGATCTAATCATGAAGTCAAATACTGATAAACAAGCAACACTAACAAACTAGCATAAGTTATCTAATTTATATAGAAATCAAGGTGAGACATGCATTACATCAAACTTATAATATAATGCAGTTCAGCACTTAATACTCTATAATTAAATCAAACAAGTATAAACTAGTTAGAAAGTATACATGTGCGATGCTTAACATTCCATCTCGAGTGATAATCAATTGATCCAAATCAATTTCCATTCTACTAACACTTATGGAAGTATCCTTGCATTTAACCTCAATAACCAATGATGTTCCTGCTTCAACCCAAATTGATACCTGATTGTTCTGCTTAAAGACCCCGACATAGAATGTCTCATGTTCTGCTTGAAAAGATCATTCTTCTTTGAATGTGTAGCAATAACCCCTTGATTATCATATGTCAGTGATAATCAAACCTTGTGTATTTCTGCCACTGATGTCCTTTAACCAAATCTTCAATTGTTGTTTTAGTTCTTTGACCGATAAACTGAATTCCTTTTCAAAATCCCAAATTCTTCATATATTGATTCGAAAACCACTGATCGAAGACTCTTCCCTAAATGAACTAATCCCCTTTCAATAACCAAATGATCCACTGAGTAGACCGATGTAGGAATACATCTCCAATGGTAAGATCAGGTCTCAACTCCATTAGAATGTTCTTCAGTCAGTTCGTTTGTCCTCAACGAACGAAGAATCAACTCCTGTTGTTTCGTTTAATAAAACATTTTGTTCAAACAGAAGTATTTAATTTTTTAGGAATTTAAATAATCAAAATAAATTAAAAATGCATTTTTGATAAATAATAATAAATTTCTCAATTTCAAATTATAAATAAAATAAAATTCGAAAAGAAAGTTTTGATATAGAGATAACAAAATTTTCAAGGTATATTAAATAATCCTGAAAAAGAAATTATTTCAAATCAAAATTAATTTCCAAAGAATTTTATAGAATTTATAATCTAAAACAGTTTTAATTATAATTAAAATAAAACAGATTGAAAATATAAGTTTGATATAAAAATAATAAATTTTCAAGTCATCTAAGATATTCTTGAAAATAAATTATTTCAACCAAAATGATTTTCCAAAAAGTTTTATGAGATTTATAATTAAAACTTCCAAGCTTAAATTATAATTAAAATAAAACAACTCGAAAAAAATAATAATTTTAAAATAGAAATACTAAATTTTCAAAACATTTAAAATGTTCATGAAAATAAATTATTTCAATCCAAAAAATATTTTTCAAAGAGTTTTATAAAATTTGTAATTAAAGTTTTATGAAAAATAAATTATTAAACCTCAAAAATAATTCTCAAAATACTTTTAAGAATATTAAACTCAAAAGAAATTAAATTGGATTTTAAGATTAATTTTAGTTTTTAAATTAATAAAATTCTTAATTAAGAATATTAAAAATATAAAATATTTGACTCTAAAATTTAAAAGAAAATAAAATATTTTCCAAGATGTAAAATAAACTTGAAAAATAAATTATTTAAATTTAAAAATTATTTCCAAAATATTTTAAATAATTAAATTCAAATTTAATTATTAAATCAATTATTAAACTAAAAACAATTTGAGAGAAAAACAATTTTTATTTTAAATAAAAATTAAGCTATGTAGCCATGTGTCATGTTGAAACAGCCTTCTAAGTAAAAATTCTACATAGGAATGTTCTACATAGATTCCATCTCGAACATCCTATCTCGAACATCCAACTCGAACATCCTGTCTCGAACATCCAAGTCGAACATCCAAGTCGAACATCCTATCTCGAACATCCAAGTCGAACATCCTATCTCGAACATCCTATCTCGAACATCCTATCTCGAACATCCAAGTCGAACATCCTATCTCGAACATCCAAGTCGAACATCCTATCTCGAACATCCAAGTCGAACATCCTATCTCGAACATCCAAGTCGAACATCCTATCTCGAACATCAACTCGAACATCAACTCGAACATCAACTCGAACATCAACTCGAACATCAACTCGAACATCATCTCGAACATCAACTCGAACATCATCTCGAACATCAACTCGAACATCAACTCGAACATCAACTCGAACATCAACTCGAACATCAACTCGAACATCATCTCGAACATCAACTCGAACATCAACTCGAACATCAACTCGAACATCAAGTCGAACATCAAGTAGAACATCAAGTAGAACATCAAGTAGAACATCAAGTAGAACATCAAGTAGAACTTCTACATAGGAATATTCTACTTGGCCATCTAGAACATTTTGTACTTAGAAAAATTCTGGGCTTCAAAAAAATTCTGGATGCCCAGTGAACCAATCGTACCCTCTTTAATCTCAAAAATAAAAATAGATCCAATCGATTTGTATGTCAATCGAGTAGCTCTGATACCAATTGTTAGGTCCTGGAGATCGTAGAGGGGGGGTGAATACGATTCCCAAATAAAAATCTGACTTTTATTTATTTTTGGGACAACATAAAAATTACTTTGGTTCAAACCCAAGTACTGTTCATCATCTTCTTCAACCTCAAGAACACCATTAAAATAACCAAGATAATGAACGGTAAATCATCCAAAACACACAACACAACAAGATCCAAGAATATAACTTTATATTCATTGAAGTGGGGTAGATGCTACAACAAGTTCAAGAACAAAAGCTCAAGAACACAACAAAGAAATGATTTTTGGCTCCACTAAAAATATTACAAATTCTAGATGTAGGAGACAAAAATCAAAACTATCTTCTAAACAAGATTTAGCAATGTTTACAATAGAAGAATAGATGAGTGGTATGACAAAGAAATTCATGGCCCCATAATATTAAAGTATGAGTTCGGCCATGGGGGGGAGAGAAAATAATTTTCTCTCTCTCTCCCCCATTTCTTTTTCATCCGAATTCCTACAACCACACAACTAGAAAAACAAGTATGGAAGACTTTTATTCAAAGTGAAAAAGGTTACTTTTTCACTTTTTCTCCTTTTGCTCATGTCCACCCAAATCTTATCTTCAAAGTCATGTGCCAAGCATGCCTTTGGAAATATTTAATGTAAAAGTAATATTTAATAAATATATAAAATATAAATAAAGAATATCTTTATTTATAAAATATATAAATAATTAAATAAATACTTTATTTAATTAAATTAAATATTTCCATTCCACTCTTCAATTTGTGTAGACTTCCTTATCCAAATACTTGGCCCCGTATACGTGACTCCACCACGTCCAAGTATTTGGCATTCTAATCTGTGAAGCTTTAGTAAGATCCAATCAGGTTGTGCCGTCTGTCTCTTATCCATTAGGCTGACATTTCTCCAACATTGATTTACCACCTTTGTTGATCCTCCACATGACTCAAGAAAACCAACAACTTTAGAATGATTAAAATCATATTAACCGACGAGAGCTTGCCTCCAATGTCCTGACACTTTATGCAACGGTCTGGTTCATAAGTGACTAGTCTTGATAGGGGCTCTTGATTCCGAACATGATTCCACATTCTTCTTTGCAAACCTTACTTGTTGCTTCGATTGTAATGCACTAAAATCGTCATAGACTAAGACAATCTTCTGTAGCTTCCACATCCTTGAATAGATGTCAACATCTTTTATTCTCCACTGAGGCATGAACATGTTAATGAACTTCTTCCAGTGAGCTTCAAGTCTGTAGATGATCCTTTGATACTTTGTCTTAACTGAACTCTGTGATCCAAGATTTCTGTGCACCTGCATATTATTACATGTCCTATTCTATTGTTGAGTTATCATCAACCATTACATAGAGATTACATTTAGCATTTCTAGTACACATGAAAGTGCAGTGAGTTACTTCCCTTCACTCCTATCTCCCCTTTCAAAGATGATGAACAGTACCTGGGTTTGAACCAAAGTAATTTTTATGTTGTCCCAAAAATAAATAAAAGTCAGATTTTTATTTGGGAATCGTATTCACCCCCCTCTACGATCTCCAGGACCTAACAAGATCTTTACTGATCGACAACATGCTATAGTCAACGATCCATAATATCTTGGTGAGACTAGCATGGATTTACTTGCAGGTACAAATTGCTATAAATGGAATGAGTGCAAGTAAGGGAGAGAAACACTTGAGTGAAGTGAGAGAGTGATACACTTGAGTGAGAGAAATAGGGAGAGAAATGAGTGGAACACTTACGTTTGAAAGTGTAAACACCAACAGAACGTAGTAGAAGTGAGGAAACCATAGACCAAACACTAACCCTGCTACTATGCTTGAATCCTGTTACTGAATTTTCCAGCTCTGAAATGTTGAAGAGATTCTTTTCTGGAAGACAAGCTGAAGAAGAGTCTAGCTGAAGCTTAGTGGGAATGTCCAAACTATTACCTTTGGGTCTATTAATTCATGTTGTTCTCAATCTCAAAGGGGGAGACATTAATTTTTAGGCCTAAGGAGGATTTTATGTTCAATTGAAAGAGAGTTTCTTATTCGATTGGATGTAAATGATACTTTTATTATTTTAAAGGATATTCTCAACTAAGGGGGAGAATTTGGTGATACAAGAAACGAGATCTCTTGGTGATACAAGAAATGAGATCTGTCAATCCTATCTTGTGGAGGTTACTTAGAGGATATCTAAAGACACAAGGGTGGATTGGAGCTTGCATGAACTAAGGGGGATGTTAGGTCCAAATGTGTTGTAGAGGGGGGGTGAATACAACTTTTTGAATCAATGAGGCAATAAATACTATGTAATAAATGAACACAATGATTCAAGGAATATATGTCTTATATATAACTTGAAAGGGTTGCTACAACATTCATTACAATAGTACAACAGAAGTAAAGAGGATAGTAAATGATACTAAGCTCTGTGAATATACTCTCTCTTTATTACAAGTGTTTCTCTCGAATATTGCTCTCACTCTTTAATAAGTTACACAAGTACTTCTATTTATACTACTTTGTAATCTATGACTTGTAGTCTTCAAAAGATAAGATATGAGTGGCCCAATGTTGTCCACGTGAATCTTATCTTGTCTTGAAAGCTTGGAAATCTGCCACCAGGATGATGCCATGTGTCATGTTGAAACTGTCCTCTATGTAGAATTTCTACATAGGAAATTCTACTTGGCTCTATCTCGAATTCTAAGTAGAATTTCTACATAGGAATTTCTACTTAGGAATTTCTACATAGAAAATTCGAGATAGCCTTCTTCCTGAGTACTTAGAAAATATTTTCACCTCCAGAATTTCTACATAGGAAATTCGACTTAGGAATTTCGACATAGAAAATTCGAGATAGCTTCCTGAGTTGAGTACTTAGAAAATATTTCCAACTCCAGAATTTCTACTTGGCTCTAAGTAGAAACTTATCCAGAATTTCTAGATAGGAATTTCTACATAGGTTCCCTTGTAAGTACTTAGAGAAATTCTGGGCTTCAACTTGAAACTTCAATGCAACATCTTGAACTTGTGATTTCTTCATGTCTTCTATTTTCTTCAACAAGCTCTTGAACTTGGAACTCTACTACTGACATGAACTTGCTACCAATGTCCTGACACTTGATGCACTGGTCTGGTTCATAAGTGACTAGTCTTGATAGGTTTCTTGCTTCTGAATAGATTACCATGTTCAATTAGAAATGTGGCTTTCCAACAATTGCTTTCCTTCTTTTTCACTTGAAATCAATTAGCCTTATTGATACTGATAGTTATGATCTTGATTCTTTGAGTTACAAATCACTGGGGCATGAACAACTTTAACTTGAACTTCTTCCAATGATTTCTTCTTTGTTTGATCATATTTACCATGTTGAACTGTATCAATTACTTTGTCTTCATTTGTATTGATTTCTTTGTGACTTCTCGTTCTTGATTGTCTTCGGATTAAGTATCTTTTCTTTAGTTGAGTTACATAAATTATAGTGTTACAAGTTTAAACACTCTGCCTTTCAATCTCCCCCTATTTGATTGTCTAACAATGACATTCAAATTAAAGAAGGATAACTCAACTAAATAATGAGACGAGAAAAGATAAGTAACATTAATGTCTTGCACATTTTACACTTGAATAAAAACTTGAAAACAATACAAAGAACTTTAGAAAATAAATATAAGCTAGAAAGAAAATTCGAACCTCGAATTAAAGACCATTGAGATGATCTCTATCACCTGGATTATTTCATACCTTTCAGTCCAACTCATATCACCTTATTGGATCCACTCTGATTCACGGTTACAGTATGGTGAATTAGCCTATCTCGCATACCGTGGTCAGGTGAATTTTCCTCAAGTGAGTTAGAGCAACCAAAAGATATGAAGTTTTTCCAACTTCAAGTTCACATCCCTTTGAACTTTAACTCTAATTCCGTTTCCCCTTCCTAACTTCCTTAACAGCACTGCGCTTATCTTCTCCTTGTTTTCTGCGCCTTTCTTTCCTTTGCTGTTCTCTTTTGTATACTGGATCATGTAGTTGTGCCCATCTCGCATTCAGCAAACTTACTGCTTCCATTTCCAGAGAATTCTTGGGTTCTGGATATGGATGTCTGAAAAGCCTTCTTAGTTTATCAACTTCCTGGGTAGTTCTGATCTTCGGAATGTCCTCAAAGTTTTTCATGATGAGCTGAGGCTTCCAATGAGCTTTATCAGCTTTGAACTGACAGTATATCATTTTAGGGTAGCCCTTGACACGGTTGGTATTGAGCCTACTAGCCGCATCTGACTCCATTCTCCTTTTCTCCTTTACTACCTCAGACAAGTACTTTAACAGTCTCTGCTTTTCATCTGCAAACCTATCCTCTACATCTCCAAATTTGAATTCATCTCTGACTTTGTCTAGAAATGCAGCATCTTGAGTCTGTAGCAGCCATTTCCTACTCATATGCAAGAAGGTTTGATTCTGGTCTGCATCAATGAACACCAAGGCATCAGCTGTATCATCTGTGTAAGAATGAATCCAGTATACACTTTCTCTTCCTGGAACACCAACTGCCTCCCTTATCTCTCCTTGTTCCAGGGGTCCTGAAGGAAGAGTCAGAGCTTCATCTACGCTTTTCACAGCTTGTAGAATATCCCATTTTCTTTGCATTAGCTCTGGCTCAATCTTCACATTATCCAGAGGATTTGGAGCAATGACATCGCACTTCCATATTTCACTGCTCTTCTGGAAGATTATCTTCTCAATGAACTCCACTGATTTTTCTTTAATATCCGAGGTGAATCCCTTACCCATCATTTGTCTGCAAACAGCTTTAAGGGATTCCACCGATAGAGCCATCAAGTCATTTTCTTCCAAGCTAACCCTCTTCATCTTTCCATCAACAACCATTCTGACAACGTCTGGATTGGCTGAGAATTCTGGTCCCTTGTCCTCTGCTAACTGCATTAACTGATCTCTATACAGAATGCTTAGCTCCTCAGCTTGAGAATATTGAATTTTAGTTGCTAGCAAGAACAACTCCGACGCAGATCTTCTCGACATAAACTGATCATCGACATACATAAAAGACATCGGGGCTCCATCAATTAAAGACAAAATAACTTGCCATTCATTATCCACCGATTTGTATCCAACACGGACTTTAGAAATTATTCTCTTCAAAGCATTTATATAGTCCATCGTCATCGGATTCTTCATGTTTAAGTTGAAGAACAAGTCATCTGCCTCCTTATTATGAACTCCATATGCACACGACCCCATCAGTATCTTTCGTGCATCGTCCCATTTCTGTCCAATCCTCCTTTTGTCCAGATCAACTTGAGGATCAGCTAGTCTGGCAAGCTCATGATCATACTGCTTTTCCTTGAGCTCCACTTGCTTCTCAAGAAAAACAGCTTTATCCTGCATCATCTTCATTTTGAAAAATTGAGCTTGTTCCAGAGCTAACTGCTGAGCTTTCAGGGTCTCCTCATCAACAGGAATCTCTTCAGCAGACGCCCCAGCACCTCCACCTTGTTCCTCCAAAGATCTCTTAATTGCATGTGCTAGAGGTACGTCTTCCATATCAGAATCTGAATCAACTTGCACGTGTTCCTGTTGATCACCAAAGTCAGTGAATGGCTCTTCTTGTTCAACCATCACTGCTTTACCCTTTCGCTTCCTCTGAGCCTCCTCATCAGTCACCATTGGATCAATCTCTTCTTCAGCACGGGGTGACTGTTGTGTCGTCTCATTACCTCCTTTCTCCCCCTTAGGTGAGTTATCCTGAACATCACCTTGTGCACCCGATCCACCAGCACTTGAACCAAAACCAGAAGGTCCAGTAGTCGGTCCAGCAGCACCACCTGCACCATCAGCATCCGGGGGAGGTTGATTGAAATGGTCATCGAAGCACTCCGGGGGAACTAAGTGTCGAACTGCATACATCATACGACTGACTTCTGTTGCCAGTGTATGCAGAACGCTCTCCACACTCCCCATTCTTTCATACAGAGTGCTGCCCAAGACACCACCAGCATGGCCCAGGTCATTGACTTTGTCCGTCATATCTTTTAAAGCTTCAGCTTGACCTGCCATTCGTGCTGCGTAGTCATCAAGAGCCCTCTTGTGATCTCCAACATTAATCCCTAACTGCCCCATAGACTGCCCAAACTGCTGTATCTGATTTTCCACTGTTGACATACGTGTTTCAAGATTTTGAAGAACCAGGGACGGTGTTTGGCTTAGGTTTTCTCGCTCTAAGAATCGTTCTGTTTGTGTTTGACGCTCAGTTTCGGGCCTTAAAAATGAAGGTCCCTCACTCCCTAAACGCTCACACTCACTCCCTGTCTCACGCTCGTGTATGTCTTCAATAATAGCACTCAGATTCAAAGCAGTACCTGCAGAAACTGGAGAAGAAAAATGAGAAACAGTTATGGGATCAATGTTTCCTGTTTTGTCCTGAGGTGGAATCTCAGGCTGAGAGGCTGCAGAGTGTTCAAGTACAACAGTAGAACCGATCCTCTCTGCAGCATCAGGACGTACCGGTGAAGGTACTTTCGAAGCTCGTAAAACTTCCGGCCTAACTGAAGGAACAGGCTCTTCAGAAGACACTGAATCCTCAGCAACCATCCTAGGTGTTGACTGTGCAAGGGGAGAACCACTCTCGTGAGGTGGAGTGGTTGTGATAGACACGCTAGGGATGGACTGGGCTTTTGAAGTAGCAGCTTGTGAAAATTTGGCCCGCTTCCTTAAAACTGGCTGCACTTCAGGGTCACTCTCATCAGAACTCTCACCTAATTCTAAAGGTGCCGGCCTTTTAACTCCCGTTAACAGGGGTGATAGTGAAGAAGTTAGAGAAGCAGACGCAGAAATATGGCTATCACCCTGGGATAGATCCTGCGGGTTAGCAGAATCTTGGGCCACGGAATCAGAATTAGAGGAAGAAGGAGTGTTAGGTTCTAAGAAAGTACCTCCTTCATTACCTTGGCCAACAGAGGAATCAGAAGCAGCATGTGTTGTCTTAGGAGACGGTTGCTGTTCCCTTTGCCTGGCTGTGAAGTGACTGAGAGATTGGCCCTCATCTTGGTCGTCATCAATATGCTCATCAGGAATCCCTTGAAATGCTTCATTGTGGGCAGATGGATTCTGAGCATGTGATGAGAGTTGAGACGTCCCCGCTAAAGTAGTTACACCTGCATCAAAAGACAGCCACACTTGAATGTTCTCAGGAATAGACATAGGTTTACCCTGATGTTTATCCTGGTTAGCAATAGTTGTTAGTGACTTAGTGCCCATGCCTAGAGGTGCAGAGGTGGGACTTCGAACAAATGCCTGCCTAAGTGATAAAGCATTTGAAGGCACGAGATGATTGATTAGCATTTGCAAGAAACGAGGATACCAGCAGACAATATCATTGTGTGAAATGTCTCTGGTTTCAGGTGATCCCATTGTAGCCACTAATTCTGAAAGAACAAGCCTGCCATAATTAATATTTAGTTCCTGGGCTAGGGAAACACCAAAAATTTGCATGGGAATGGAAATTTGATGAAAATCTCTTTCTCGTGCCCGAAAGCATCTAGTAATGGCCTCGAAAAAGTAATTCCATTCCACATGAAAAAATTGTTTTTGAATATTTGAAGTGGATAGTCGTCCAGGGGAGGATAACATCCAATTGCTTCAAAAAAATTCTGGCGCTCAGCCGCTGTAGGTTCAGGGTCATAAGAATCCTTGACTGGAAAACCAAGAACTGTATTAAAAATAGCCTCTGTAACCTCAAAATTTTGACCCTCCAAGGTAAAAGTAAAACCGTAGGGGGTCGATTTACTCCCAAAAGGTACTGCACTAGTCCATAACTGCTGCAAAGCATCATGGACCAGTGTAGGTTTTGCAGTAAAAGCAGTGCTAGCTTTGGAGTACAAATTAAGATATCGTACCCAAAACTTGAAACGCGGGAGTTGATCACCAATTTCAGTCGGAATATTATAATAATTATGTTTTGCAAGAGAAAATTGGTGAGTCATTTTGTTTTTGTTTATAAAAAAAATCGTGTTAATCCCTTTTAATTGAGAACACAACTGTGATGTTGTAGTGAAAATTAAACTACGGAATTAAACAAGAATCAGTAACAAACTACGGTGAAAACAAAATCTGCAGCAATAATATTTATGTGAGACGTGTGTGTAAATCGTGTGTATGTATGTATCTGTGAAGATGAACAGTTACGATGTTAAACACAAAACTACGCACAATCTAAACGGTTAAACGTGATGCAGATAGTAAAATCAAGAAACAAAATGGACAGTAGTTCGTTATATGTAAGAGATTCAACCACAACTATGAACAGTCGTGGGTGGGAGGGAGGGCTGCTGTAAAAATTAGGTTTTAAAACAATAGGGTAAAAGTGAAAGTAAAATCGGGTTAATGTTGTATATATAGGCAATAGAGAGAAATGACAAAAATATCCCTGTGAAAATGAAAAAAAACTTAAGTACTCACAGGGTAATCTAAGTCGAACTCTATGTCGAACTTCTAAGTCGAACTTCTATGTCGAACTCTATCTCGAACATCAAGTCGAAATTCGAGATAAGTTTCGACATAGAGGCTAACTCGAATTAAATTCACTTAAACAATTTTAAACAGCATTAAACCTCTCAGGAAAGACCCATCTCGAACTTCAAGTCAAAATTCGAGATAAGTTTCGAGATGTACTCCAAGTCGAACTTCAAGTCGAATTTCGAGATGAATTTCGAGATAGACTCTAAGTCGAACTTCAAGTCGAATTTCGAGTTGAATTTCGAGATAGACCCTAAGTCGAACTTCAAGTCGAATTTCGAGATGAATTTCGAGATAGACTCTAAGTCGAACTTCAAGTCGAATTTCGAGATGAATTTCGAGATAGACTCTAAGTCGAACTTCAAGTCGAATTTCGAGTTGAATTTCGAGATAGACCCTAAGTCGAACTTCAAGTCGAATTTCGAGATGAATTTCGAGATAGACTCTAAGTCGAACTTCAAGTCGAATTTCGAGTTGAATTTCGAGATAGACCCTAAGTCGAACTTCAAGTCGAATTTCGAGTTGAATTTCGAGATAGACCCTAACTCGAAATTTTGAAGGTACTTAGTAAAATTTGGCAATTGTTCTGGAAAATCAATAATTAAATTTTGCCAAATTAAAATAAATACCAATTCAAGGATTTTTAATAAAAACCATTAAAAGGGACATTCCTTGACAATTCTAAGGCTTTAATTTATATAAAAATTACATGAAAAACATAGAAAAATTCATTTAAAATCATGATAAATTTAGAGATCCATGAATTTAACTCCCCCTATGTTCATGCAATTAATGAGCATAAATTCAAAGTTTTGATCAATAATTTCAATTAATGCACAGTGAATTTATGAAAAATAACACAACATACACCATATAATAATTATTAATTAAACATCTTAAAGTCTAAGTTCAAAATGATTAAATGGCATGTAGAAGTGATATTTTGAGCAATTTTAAAGATTATTTACACATGTTTTCAACTAGGCAATTAACAAGAAAAACAAACATATGTAAATGATCAAAAACTTGGATTTTACAGATAGGAGGATTTACTAACTTGTGTTAAGCATCCCCAATTCACCAACCAACCTATTGAATGTTACTTCATCAAGAGGCTTGGTGAATATATCTGCAATTTGTTGCAGTGTGGGTACAAAATGTAACTCCACAGTCCCCTCCTCGACATGTTCTCTGATGAAATGATACCTGATGTCTATGTGCTTGGTTCTGGAGTGATCTACAGGATTGTTGGTCATGGCAATGGCACTAGTGTTGTCACACATGATTGGAATCTTTGTATGTTCCATGCCATAATCTTTCAATTGGTTCCTCATCCACAGTATTTGAGCTACACAGCTTCCAGCAGCAATGTACTCAGCTTCAGCAGTAGAAGTAGATACTGTATGTTGCTTTTTACTTTGCCAGGACACCAATCTTCTGCCTAGGAATTGACAAGCACCAGATGTGCTTTTCCTATCGATCCTGCAACCTGCATAGTCTGAATCCGAATAGCCTATTAGATTAAGACCTGTATCTCTTGGGTACCAAATCCCTAGATTTGGTGTTCCCTTGAGATACTTAAAGATTCGTTTGACAGCTATGAGATGTGACTCTCTAGGATCCACTTGGAACCTTGCACACAAACACGTTGCGAACATGATATCGGGTCTACTTGCAGTTAAATAGAGAAGTGAGCCAATCATACCTCGATAGCTTGTGATGTCAACTGGTTTACCTGATTTGTCTTCATCAAGCTTCGTGGCTGTTGGCATGGGAGTTTTAGCTGCTGATGCATCTTCAAGATTGTACTTCTTGAGTAAATCTTTGATGTACTTGGATTGACAGATAAAGATTCCTTCTTTTCTTTGACTGATCTGTAATCCAAGGAAGAAAGACAGCTCCCCCATCATGCTCATCTCATATTTATCCTGCATTAACTTGGCAAATTTCTCGCACAAGCGCTCATTAGATGACCCAAAAATAATATCGTCCACATACACTTGAACAAGTATCAAATCATCCTTTACATTTTTGTAGAACAATGTTTTATCAATTACTCCCCTAATAAAACCATTTTCAATTAAGAACAAGGATAGGGTTTCATACCATCGTCTTGGGGATTGCTTGAGGCCATAGACAGCTTTGAAGAGAAGAAACACAAAATCTTCAAGTTCTGGATCAATGAAGCCAGGTGGCTGTTCCAGATACACTTCTTCTTCTAGCTCTCCATTCAGGAAGGCACTTTTCACATCCATCTGAAAAACCTTGAAATTCTTGTGTGCTGAAAAGGCCAAGAACATCCTGACTGCCTCAAGTCTTGCAACTGGAGCGTAGGTTTCATCATAATCAATTCCCTCTCGTTGAGAGTAACCTTTTGCTACCAAACGAGCCTTGTTTCGTGTTACAAGTCCGTTTTCGTCCAGTTTATTTCTGTATACCCACTTAGTTCCAATTACTGATCTGTTCTTTGGTCGGGGTACCAGCTTCCAAACTTTCTGCCTTTCAAACTGATTGAGCTCCTCTTGCATTGCAATCACCCAATCAGCATCACCAAGAGCTTCTTCTATTTCTTTAGGTTCTAGTTTGGACAAGAACCCAGAGTACAAGCAGATATTTGCCATGTCAGCTCTTGTAGATCTTCTAGTAGTCACACCAGCATCTGGATCACCAATAATTAATTCAAACGGATGGTTTCTACTCCATACCCGTTCTCTTGGTAATTGTCTTGATGATTCAGCTTGACTTTCTGAATTGTTGTGCTGACTACTTATGTTGTTTCTACTAACTCCCCCTGAGTTAGTACCAGCTCCTACAGAACTAGTGTCATTTCTCCTCGAGTCTTGATCACCTGTTCTTGAGCTGCTATTTACTCCCCCTGAGTTATTGCCAGAACGTGCGGAAGAAGTTTCTTCTGATCTCGTAGAATTCGATTGTCCACTAGACTCAGGTATAGCTTCACGATCACTTGGTATATTTGAAGTAACAACCAACTCAGGTTCATCCTCAATTTCATCCAAGTCCAGATTATGAAATTTTAGGGACTCAGGTTCACTATTATCTTTAGAAATTGATGGGAGTTTGGTATCGTCGAATCTGACATTGTAGCTTTCAATCACTTTCCGTTCATTCACCAAGAATACCCGATAAGCTGCCACCGTATTTGTAGAATAACCAACAAATATCCCTTCACGCGCTTTTGCTTCAAATTTGCCTAGATTTTCATCATCTATAAGTACATAGCATTTAGCTCCAAAGACATGAAAGTATTTGATTGTTGGTCTTCTGTTATTCATTAGTTCACATGGTGTCTTTTCTTTATCTTTTATGATCAAGGTTCTATTCTGAGTGTAACACACTGTACTCACTGCCTCGGCCCAAAAGTATAGAGGAAGTTTCGATTCATACAACAAAGTTCTTGCTGCTTCGACCAATGTTCTGTTTTTCCTTTCTACTACTCCATTCTGTTGTGGAGTTCTCGGGGCTGAGTACTGATGACGTATTCCTTTAGAAACACAGAAGTCATTCAATATTGCATTTTTAAATTCTGTGCCGTTGTCTGATCTTATCGTCTTCACAGTGAGTGTTGAAACATTCTCAATCTCAGTGATGTGATCAATGATTTGGAAAGGTACTTCGTCTTTTGTCATTACAAACAATACCCATGTATATTTTGAGAAGTCATCCACGATTACCAAAGCATATCTTTTCCTAGACAATGAAAGGACATTCACTGGGCCAAATAAATCCATATGAAGGAGTTGCAGAGGCTCAGTGACACTAGAAATTTCTTTACTCTTGTGCGATGCTCGCTTTGACTTTCCCATTTCACAGGCTTCACAGAGTCCTTTAGGAGCAAACTCCATTTGAGGTAGATCTTTCACCAGTTCTCGCCTTGCGAGAGCATTCATCGTTTTGAAGTTCAAGTGAGACAGCTTCTTATGCCATAGCCAGCTTTCATCATCTGACGCTTTGCTATAGAAACAGGTCACTTCATTCTGGTTTGCCGAATCCATATCAGCAACAAAAAGATCTGCCTTTCGAACTCCTCTCAAAGCCAACGAACCTTCCTTAATGTGAGTGATTGATACACCTCTCTTGTTGAATATAACTTCATATCCTTTATCACAAAATTGACTGATACTCAACAGATTGTGTTTTAGTCCCTCAACATAGGAAACATCTTCAATGATGACATTACCAGATTTCAGTTTGCCATATCCCTTTGTCACACCAATGCTGTCATCTCCAAAGGTAACATAAGGGCCAGCCTTCATAACCAACTCTGTAAGCAGGGACTTGTTTCCTGTCATATGCCTCGATGCTCCACTGTCTAGCACCCATATAACTTTATTCCTTTTTCGCTTAATGCCCTGCAATGACAGATTGATTAGGCGTTCTTCGGAACCCATGTTTGATTGGGCCCGGCTTTTCTATAAGATCGAGAATTATCAGTTTTAACAACAGTAGATGCACCTACTTTAACATTACTCGAGCTTTCGACTTCGTCTTTTCCTCTTTCAGACTTGACAATTTTGTTAGTCTTAGGAGAAGGTTTGTCACTCCTAACTTTAGGAGGACTGGCAGTCTTAGCTCTATCATGCTTCTTTTTGACATTAGAACTAGCAGTAGAATTTTGACATGATTGGCTAGTTGCATTCATCAAGTTTACAAATGTTTGCATGACGTTAAAAGTGCATGGCATACAATTAGGTTGACCACATTGTGCATGGTTCATATGCATGTTATTCATTGTGTGTGGTACAGGCATGGCATGAGTAATAGGAATATTCATGTTAGATTTGCATGCGTAAGAAAGATGTTCAGTAGATTTACAATGATAGCACTCTTTCTTAACACGTTCTGCCTTAACCTCTTTTATGCCTTTTTCCTTTTTCTGTTGTTTAACAGCCTTAGCTCCTAATCCTTGTCTAGATTCTTCTCTAGTGGATTTGATTTTAACTGATTTAATAGGAGTTACAGGTTGTTCTTTCTTTCGATCTTCCATCTCTATCTCATATCTAACTAATAATTCAGTCTCTTCTTCTACTTGAGGAACGAAGTGTTTAAAGATGGGTTTGACAGCTGATTTAAGAAAAGTAGGTATTTCAGTCTTGGTCTTACTGGAACTAATGTCTACAGGTCTTTTCCCTTCTTTCTTAGATAAGTTAGAATAATCAAGACCTACACCAACTCCAGTTATCTTCTTAAATGTGTCACTGTCAACATTCACCTTACTAGCAGCTAGTTTATAAGCTTCGCATTTTGTTTCTAACTCAGCTAGTTTATTCCTAAGACATGCTTCTATTTCATCTTTAAGGCTAAGCTTGTGTTCCAAAGATTTAATAGAGTCTCTTAGGGAAGTATCTACAGTGCAAACCGCCTCTAACTCTTCCACTTTTGCCTCAAGCATTCTGCATTTGGCAACAAGTGTTTTCTGTTCCTTTTGAGAAGTGTTTAGGCTTTTGCACAACATATAGATCTCTTCGCTAAGAGCCCCGTTCTGCACCTTATAATCATCAATAGACATTTCTTCCTTAAGGGTTAGAACTGGTACCTCTGGTTCCTCTGATGTCTCAGCCATGAGGGCAAAGTTTGCATGAATAACTTCTTCCTCGTCTGAATCATCCCAAGCTCTACCTTCTGTTACAACTAAAGCTCTTTTTCCATGTCTTTCCTTCACCAGGGCTTCATACTTGCTTTTGAGGGCTTCATAACTTTCTTTTGGATAAGTCTGTTTCGGCTTCTTGCAGTCCGTAGCAAAATGTCCAGCTTCACCACAGTTATAGCATTTGAACTTCATTTTGAAATCCAAAGGAGATTTGTAGCTAGAACTCTTGCCTTTTCCTTTGTAACCTGAAGAACTACCACCACCCCTTGTAACCCGATAGAAAGATGAAGATTTTCTCTGTGATCGGTTACTCTTTTTGAATCTGATATTGCTGAACTTCCTCGCCATGTATGCCACGACACTATCATCCATGTTGTCCAGCTCTTCTTGGGTGAAGTAGTCATCATCACTATTTGAGGTGCATTCATCATCATTATCAATTTGATGAGATGCAGGTGATGATCTAGGTTTCTCTGCAACCATTGCCTTCTTAGACTCTTCCTCATCAGCAACCAATCCTGATGCCACTTCTTTTCCTCTTGAATCATTGTCCCATGCTTGATCTTGAAGGGTCTCCAGCTCATAGGTCTTTAGAATTCCATAATACTCTTCCAGAGAAGTTATATGCAAATCTCTGGTTTCTCTTACAGCGTAGACTCTATGTTCAATGCTTTTTGGCTGGTTCCTTAGATATCTCGTGTTGACTTCAACCATGGGGAGAGTTATACCTCTCAGATTCAAATCCAACACCAACTGACTGAATCTTAGATAGACATCTGTTATGCTTTCTCCTTTTCTTATCCTGAAAGTGTCATACTCCATCTTGAGTATGAGTGTCTTATTACTTCTAACCTCAGCTGTACCTTCCATGACGACCTCTATCTTATCCCAGATCTTCTTGGCTGTAGTTAGTCCTTTAACTACATTAAACATTTCGTGATCGAGGGATTCCACCAATGTTTGTCGAACGGATGTATCAAAGGCTATCTGCTCCTTATCGGCATCTGAAAAGTCCGCTGCCTTTTTAGGCTCAGACCGCTGTGGTACAACCACATCTCCTTCCATATTCTCAGGAACAACTACCATTGGAACAAATTTACCTTTGTCAAGGACTTCCAAGTATTCAGGGTTAATGGACTCAAGGTATAATTTCATTCTCAACACCCATTCTTCATAGTGATCTCGGTCGAACATTGGAATTTTGAATTGATTTTTAGGTGCCATCTTAATATAGATTTAAAGTAGAGATAATAAACTTTTCTTATTACTTGAGTAGTAATTAAAAGAAAATTGAATTATCTCAAAATAAATCAAAGTTCAAAAACTGGTCACAAAAAAAACTTAAGTACACAAGACTAGGCTAAGTCGAAATTTCTATGTGGAACTTTTGCCAAGTCGAAATTTCACCAAGTCGAAATTCTGTCAAGTCGAAATTTCTAAGTAGAAATTGTCAAGTAGATATTCTATGTAGAACTTTTGCCTTGGAGAAAAAAAAAAATTGCTGCAGGTCACTTTCACACTTTTTGACTTTAATGACTTATCTCACCTAACTTCACCTAACACCCACGTGAAAGGTACAGAGTCTTCTGACAATTCTTTTTATGCTGTGAGTATTTTGTCCAATCAAAAGCCAATAACACCTTTTTCACTTTTTGTCTTTTTGAAAAGGAGATCTAAAGTTGCTGGTTTTGTCTTCTTTACCAAGAACAGTGATGAACATGTGAAGAACACCACAAACCAAAGAACCCAGATTAATTCACCAAAATTATCTAAAATCCACCCAAGCTAAATAATAACACCTGGAGTATTTAAATAATTTTTGGGATGAGTTTTCACCAAAAAAAAATTAAGGCACACTTTTCAAGAAAAACTCGAAAATTAGATCTGGAAGAGAAAACTCATTAAACTTCTACCAAACACAAGGATCTATGTTTTGTTTGTCAAACATTAAGCTCTGATACCAATTGTTAGGTCCAAATGTGTTGTAGAGGGGGGGTGAATACAACTTTTTGAATCAATGAGGCAATAAATACTATGTAATAAATGAACACAATGATTCAAGGAATATATGTCTTATATATAACTTGAAAGGGTTGCTACAACATTCATTACAATAGTACAACAGAAGTAAAGAGGATAGTAAATGATACTAAGCTCTGTGAATATACTCTCTCTTTATTACAAGTGTTTCTCTCGAATATTGCTCTCACTCTTTAATAAGTTACACAAGTACTTCTATTTATACTACTTTGTAATCTATGACTTGTAGTCTTCAAAAGATAAGATATGAGTGGCCCAATGTTGTCCACGTGAATCTTATCTTGTCTTGAAAGCTTGGAAATCTGCCACCAGGATGATGCCATGTGTCATGTTGAAACTGTCCTCTATGTAGAATTTCTACATAGGAAATTCTACTTGGCTCTATCTCGAATTCTAAGTAGAATTTCTACATAGGAATTTCTACTTAGGAATTTCTACATAGAAAATTCGAGATAGCCTTCTTCCTGAGTACTTAGAAAATATTTTCACCTCCAGAATTTCTACATAGGAAATTCGACTTAGGAATTTCGACATAGAAAATTCGAGATAGCTTCCTGAGTTGAGTACTTAGAAAATATTTCCAACTCCAGAATTTCTACTTGGCTCTAAGTAGAAACTTATCCAGAATTTCTAGATAGGAATTTCTACATAGGTTCCCTTGTAAGTACTTAGAGAAATTCTGGGCTTCAACTTGAAACTTCAATGCAACATCTTGAACTTGTGATTTCTTCATGTCTTCTATTTTCTTCAACAAGCTCTTGAACTTGGAACTCTACTACTGACATGAACTTGCTACCAATGTCCTGACACTTGATGCACTGGTCTGGTTCATAAGTGACTAGTCTTGATAGGTTTCTTGCTTCTGAATAGATTACCATGTTCAATTAGAAATGTGGCTTTCCAACAATTGCTTTCCTTCTTTTTCACTTGAAATCAATTAGCCTTTTTGATACTGATAGTTATGATCTTGATTCTTTGAGTTACAAATCACTGGGGCATGAACAACTTTAACTTGAACTTCTTCCAATGATTTCTTCTTTGTTTGATCATATTTACCATGTTGAACTGTATCAATTACTTTGTCTTCATTTGTATTGATTTCTTTGTGACTTCTCGTTCTTGATTGTCTTCGGATTAAGTATCTTTTCTTTAGTTGAGTTACATAAATTATAGTGTTACAAGTTTAAACACTCTGCCTTTCAGGGGAGAATTAGATAAAATTGAAACCTTAGTGATGCAAGGGAGAATTACTAAGGGGGAGTTTCTTAGTAATTGGTTGGAGTCTAATCCCTAAAGGTGTTGTAGATTTAACTAATTTTTCGTCTGAAGTGGAGAAGTTACTTTTTGTCAATTGGGAAGAAGTTACTTGTCGTACTAAGGGAGAGAAGTTATGGAGAATATTAACATCTTGGTTTGCAATGCTATATCTTATTCTGAAAAGATATCTACGGGATTTTTCTCTATTTGTTTGAAGATCTGTTCTTGGAACATTCTTAGGAGAGGTTCGGCAGAAGAATTCTTTCTAGCACGATCAATGAATGAAAATGAAGATTTCTTTGAAGAGTATCAACTCAGGGGGAGTTTTTGCTAAGTAGAAGTTTTCTGGGTAAATGAGATTTTCAAAGGGCATCTGAGAAGTGTCCAAATGTGTTCTATTTCTTGTTTCAGTGATAGATGAAGTCAGTGGAATAGTGCAGGGAAGAAAGAAAAATATGTTTCCTGGAAATAGAACATCTTGAAGAAAAAGAGGAAGTGACTTTCATTCCAAGAGAGAACAACCTTAAGGGGAGAATGAGTTGACCTCTTATGGGGAACATAGAGAGCTGTATGTTCTAGTTCGAATTGCAAAATGAACAAGAATGATTGGTCAGAAGTCTTTACTAATGATTTGTTTCTTTATTGAAAGAACCTCATCTTTGAAGAACATTGAAGTGGAGGAAGCTAAAGGAAAATGAAATTCAGAAATTCATCATTCATTTTCAGCAACTCAAGAAATCTGGATTTAACTGATTATATCTTTCCAGAACCTTTTGTATATTATTTTCATGTCCAGTACTTTAATTGTTTTTTGTATGTTAGTTGAGTTATCCTCTAGTAGTTAATTTTATTTAATTGCTTTTGGGGGAGATTGTAAAGGGAAATAGTATTTGATTGCTATTCCATATCAACCAAATAGGGGGAGATTGAAAGGGGAGATAGGAGTGAAGGGAAGTAACTCACTGCACTTTCATGTGTACTAGAAATGCTAAATGTAATCTCTATGTAATGGTTGATGATAACTCAACAATAGAATAGGACATGTAATAATATGCAGGTGCACAGAAATCTTGGATCACAGAGTTCAGTTAAGACAAAGTATCAAAGGATCATCTACAGACTTGAAGCTCACTGGAAGAAGTTCATTAACATGTTCATGCCTCAGTGGAGAATAAAAGATGTTGACATCTATTCAAGGATGTGGAAGCTACAGAAGATTGTCTTAGTCTATGACGATTTTAGTGCATTACAATCGAAGCAACAAGTAAGGTTTGCAAAGAAGAATGTGGAATCATGTTCGGAATCAAGAGCCCCTATCAAGACTAGTCACTTATGAACCAGACCGTTGCATAAAGTGTCAGGACATTGGAGGCAAGCTCTCGTCGGTTAATATGATTTTAATCATTCTAAAGTTGTTGGTTTTCTTGAGTCATGTGGAGGATCAATAAAGGTGGTAAATCAGTGTTGGAGAAATGTCAGCCTAATGGATAAGAGACAGACGGCACAACCTGATTGGATCTTACTAAAACTTCACAGATTAGAAGGCCAAATACTTGGACGTGGTGGAGTCACGTATACGGGGCCAAGTATTTGGATAAGGAAGTCTACACAAATTGAAGAGTGGAATGGAAATATTTAATTTAATTAAATAAAGTATTTATTTAATTATTTATATATTTTATAAATAAAGATATTCTTTATTTATATTTTATATATTTATTAAATATTACTTTTACATTAAATATTTCCAAAGGCATGCTTGGCACATGACTTTGAAGAAAAAATTTGAGTGGACAAGAGAAAAAGGTGGAAAAGTAAAAAGCAACATCTTTTTGAATATACTAAAAGAAACCAAGTCCTCGTCTTCATTACAATATATGCAGTAGCATTCGGCAAAGAAAAAAATGGGGAGAGAGAGAAAATTATTTTCTCTCTCTCCCATGGCCATACTCCATATCTTGAATATTATGGGGCCATGAATTTCTTTGTTTCACCACTCATCTATTCTTCTATTGTAAACATTGCTAAATCTTGTTTAGAAGATAGGTTTGATTTTTGTCTCCTAGATCTAGAATTTGTAATATTTTTAGAGGAACCAAAAATCATTTCTTTGTTGTGTTCTTGAGCTTTTGTTCTTGAACTTGTTGTAGCATCTACCCCACTTCAATGAATATAAAGTTATATTCTTGGATCTTGTTGTGTTGTGTGTTTTGGATGATTTACCGTTCATTATCTTGGTTATTTTAATGGTGTTCTTGAGGTTGAAGAAGATAATGAACAGTACCTGGGTTTGAACCAAAATAATTTTTATGTTGTCCCAAAAATAAATAAAAGTCAGATTTTTATTTGGGAATCGTATTCACCCCCCCTCTACGATCTCCAGGACCTAACAAGATCTTTTACTATATCGGCAAAGTTACAAAGTATATCCTTATAAAAGATGAGAACCCTAATATATATTTGTCAAAATTCTACTATATATTACTAATAGTTATCCTAATTCTGTTTAATAAATAAAACCAATATATTTATTAGGTGGCCATCCCAATAAATAACAAACCCAAAAAATAGAAAATCAAGACAAATAATGTGGCCGTTTGGGCTTTCTTAAACTTAAAATAAGTAACTTATTTTATTTTTATTTTATTTACACATTTTCATATTTTTTTAAAGATAAATATTTATTTTAGAATTTTAAAATCAAATATTATCTTCAAAATAAAAAATAAGTTACTTATTTTCAGAAAAAGTACATACATCCCTATTTTTTTTTCCAGAAATAAGGACTTATTTCCGGAAAAAATGGGTTGCCAAACAGGACCAATATTACAACAAAAAGAATGTCGCTCTCCATTTGGTAATAAGAGTCCAGATACGAAGATTTAGAGGCACGAGTCTGACTAATAATAACAGAGTGAAACATCTAAATTTTAATAACCGATCATTTAAAAAAAGTTTTAGAGGATGCAATTTAGTTAGAAATTTAAATAGAATAATAAAAACTTGATTTTAAATATAACTAATAATTATACAAATACTATTACAAAAACTTAGCAAAAAAAAAGAAAAAGAAAAAATACCATTACATAAGAAATACTTTTCAATTCTATATAATTTAGAAAATTTAGAAACTTATTATAATACATTATTTCAGTCAACTATTATGTATAATACTATAATATGATACGAGATAATGAACACACTTTTTCCTTTTTTTTTAAAAAAAGAAAAGAAAAGAAAACTACTCAAAATATTAATTTTTAAATTTATTTCCAAAAATATGGTAAGTTTTAAATTTTTTTGTTTGAAATATAATTTTTAAAATATAATTTTCAAAAATATAATCTGAAATTTTTCCAACTCAAAATGCAATTTTATTAAAAAATTAAATTTAAGAGTTTGAACCATACTACATCAACTGTATGTCCAGTGACGACCCAAATCAAATTTAAAATTAAAATTAAACAATATAAAATTATGATTATATCTTAAATTATAAAAATTACAAATCATATTTTTAAAAGTAAAACTTAAAAATATATTTTTGAAAATTCTTTTATATAAAACCATTTTTTTGAAAAAATATAAAAAAACCCCTAAAAATAATTATTTAATTTTAAAGTACGGGAAGGACAATTATTGTATCTTATATGCAGCTATGCACAGTGGATCATTGTACCCCTTATCTTAAAAGAGAGTTAGAAGTCTGAAATACTTGTTTTATTTACTGCCAAGCTACAAGAAAAAGAGTAGCAGAAGATATTGATGGGTGCACGAGGTGAAGTGAAGTATGAGGAGTTGGTGATAGTTGGTGCTGGAATATGTGGTCTTGCTACAGCTCTTGCTTTTCACAGGTACAATCAACTCACTTCTCTATCTGTGTTATGTTTTTATCCTCATAGCTAAAATGATTAGTTAAAATAATATAAAATAATGATTAGCTAAAATGGTAATGTGCTCCGCCGATGGAGTTGGCTATAATGATTAAATTTATATGTATGGTTTTGTTACCGGAGATGTTCGCAATGTAAGGAGGTTGGTTATAATTTTATTTAAGGATTTTGGATGGCCGGAACTTTACAATTTATACAAATAATGTATAATATATGCCATGTAGGATTTTTTAGATAAGTTTTATCCCATTGGAGATGCTCTAATATAATTAGTAACAACTACTAGTTGTAATTAAACACATGATCACTTGAAAGTCTTACCAAATTGATAAGTTATAGTTATCCTGAGAACTATAACTTACTAGGATCTTATATTATTCCGAAGAGTAGATCACGGGTGCACATTTTTGGGGAAATAGTTTTTGTTTTGTGTACATATTAAATAATGAGAATATGGGGGGTGGTGGAGAATTGAATTTGAGACCTTGCCAACTTAGGAGAAGGACTTACTAGGATCTTATATTATTCCAACACAAATAAACAACATCTCCTTTGTGCTCTCCTCTATGACAAAGTTTAGATAAATTGAGGAAGATGTTCCTTTGTATTAAATCATTACACTGTGTAGATGGTATCAGTGGCGGATCTAGGTCTCAACATAAGGGGGTTGGTTTTTTTTTTTAAATAACTAAATCAACACATATAAGCAAAATAGCAAATACCATATATTAGAATAATGTTAAATTTATAAGATCATCACCTGTCTTTCATATTCTGAAATCGTTTCATGATTTATTCATTTTCAATTGTCTGAAAAACATCTCTCTCAATATATGTTATCAAACAATCATTCAACCAAATATCTCCCATCCTATTCTGAAGCGTAGTTTTAATGAGTTTCATAACTGAAAATCCTCTCTCAACTGTTGCAGTTGCAACCGGTAGAATCAATGACAATTTTGTCAACATATAAACCCAAGGAAATACAATATCTTTCTGTTTTTCAACCATCTTTTGAGCAAGATCAGGAATACCCTTTAAATTTTGGAAATCGAAATTGCTTTTCATGTCAACTATGTAGTTAGAAAGTTGATCTTCAAGTGCTAGAAGACGGCATATAATTTGTTGTGGTTTTTTGGAGCATTATCCAAACATTTGTTGTGGCTACTATTTTGCAAGCCCACATGCTTTTCAAACTTCTCTTTTTTCTTCCAACATCTAAACCCACATGCCTGGATCCGCCTCTGGATGGTATCAGTTTATATACAAAACAATAGGGATATGGAAATAAAAAATTTCGTATATGGGAAATATTCCTAAATTCCTCGAATATTAAGGCGTGGTGATAAAAAAAAGCCACGATTAGGGAAGGTGGACTTAAGATACGGCATGGGTGGGTGAGAAAGCATGGCAATTGTGGTGGATGCACATCCATATTTGAGACATACACTGATCTCCTGATATTTTCAACAGAATCACCTCCTTCCGAAATGTGTATCCTATGTGAGATTTAAGCCAAATCTTTGAATTGTCGACTTGTGATTTTGTGGAGAAAAGGGTCATCACCCCATCCTATGGGTGGAGTGCTAATGCATGTATGTAATAGTGTTGTTAACAGTTTAGCCATCAAAGTATCTCTTTTAATTATGTAGATAAAAAAAATTACTCAAACCTTTCTGAGGTCATTTTCTTAATGAGGTAGTCTGTTTTGATCTGCTTGTTTTGGTACCAAGTTTCTGTTTAATGTTCTTTGCACCATGGTAGATTCTTGGTAACTTGCGATGACAGTGTCTCACTTATTTGCACACTTGCCCTGATGTTCATAGACCCAATATTTTTATTTTTGGTTTTTTGTTTGTTCACTTTTTCTTTCATGCATCTCGGAATTTGTAGCAAAATTATCAGATAAAGTTGCCCACCATTTCAGATTCCTCCCAATTGTATTGGGAATCATCAAACTTGCAATTTTAAATCTGTTGTTCTGTTGTTCTTTGATTGACTGCTACTTTAAAATTCTTTTTCTTCACTTAATGTTAAGTATTATCATAAACATTATCATGAAAATATATGACCAAATTAACCTATTTACTAAGAAGCTTAATGGTTTGAGAGAGTCGGTTACTCAACATGGTGTTGGAGCTAACATTTATAAGTGATCCCGCTGTTCTTCAAAAAAAGAAAATTGATACTATGGGTAGATACTGCCCCGAAATATAGCCATATAGGTTTTTCGTGATCCATACTTTGGCCTAACAAATTGGACTTTCGAGTGAGTGGAATTTTAAGATATAAATTTTCTAATTTAGGATTTTATTGATCCACTCTTAGTCTAAAGTTATGTTACATAAAATCACATTTTGGACATTTATTTGTTTGGTGCAGAAAAGGCATAAGATGCATTGTTTTGGAAAGATCAGAGAGTTTGAGATCTTCCGGGGTAGCCCTCACCATTATGCCTAATGGATGGCGCGCATTACATCAGCTTGATGTTGCATCAATACTTAGACAAACTGCTTATCCCATACTAGGGTATTTGTTTGAACTTTTAATGTGTTATTAATTGTTATATTATTATCAGCTCTTATTAGTAAACTCAACCTAATAGAACATAATTTATATAGTTTTAGAAGAAAGATAGATTGACAACCAGTCTTGCTAATTGAGTAAAATTTATAAAATGCACTCGAGGACTGTACACTAATCTCTCCTTTAGAAATATCACTCTAACTGTCCTTGTTTTTACTCTAAATCCTGCTGCTTCATTTAATGGGTTGTTGTAAACAGGACAAAAGATATATGGCTTGACAAGAAAAAGCAGCAAGATATGCCATTAATGTAAGTTCATCTACTCTGCATATATTGTCTAAGCATGATATGTACACTAGTAACAAGTTTTGTTATTGCACTTGTACCTGCATTTTTACACTGCATAGCACTGCAAACTGTTACATGCATCTATTCACATGCATCTGTGGTTGCAGTATGGTGAGGTGTGCAAGATGATATTATTTGTTGGACTAATGGTCCAGTAGCTATACCTGTGCAAAATTTATTTAACTGGTACACCTTAATTTATAGGTGGTCAAATACTTAAATATCATGTTTTGAACCACTATAGATCATTAACTGTAAACTTGGATGACTGATTTAACACATATTAATGATTTTAACTGTTCCAGAAGATAAGTGAATAATGGGTTTTGTGTTTGCTGAAATATATAATGTAATCGAAATTTAAAAACAGCAACCATTTGATGGCTGGTTACAAATATTGGCTCAAATTCTCTCTTTTTCAGATAAATAATCAATATGTACACTATTTCTTTCATTAACATCTTTTCATGAATTCGATCCTTTTGAGTATATCCAAAACATCAATTCTGGACTCCCCTATTTCCAGAATCCTTTTCCTAACTCTATTGCACTTTAGGAGTAACCTGCACACACCCATGTTGTGAACCAAGGTCACACATATGACAAATGAAGGATACATGAGTTTCTATACTATTTTTATCAATTTCATCAAGTCATTCGACGATGAAAAGAGAAATATTATTTATTTATATAAGTTACATGTTACTGTGTAGATTTGTTGCACAAAAACTGAGAGAACATGTATGTGCTTGATTGTGTATTTATGTACTGTTTATGCATATAGTGAGTTGTGGTGTTCATGCCTAAAGTGAATGTTAGCACTCTGTAAGTTTTGTGACTTGACATAATGCAATTGTATTCTGAAACTTATACTCCCTTCGTTCCATTTTACATGTCACTTTTGAAAAAATTACGCATATTAAGAATTTCTAACATAAAAATTATTTTCCATTTGTATCCATATTAATTGCATTGGTTGAGATAGTTTCAATGCATATTTTGAATGATAATTTAATTTCATTAATTATTAGTACAAGTACCAATACTCTAGTCAAGTGTTATTTTAGAAATTTACCTATAAAATTATATTGGAAGTAGGATAGTGGACATATATTATGGGACAATTTTTTTTATTATCAAAAGTGACTACTAATTTGGGACGGAGAGAGTACCAATATCTGAAACAAGATGTTAATAATACAACTTATATTGGGTGGGCAGTAGTAGTGAAGCACGTTGCTTGAGAAGAAGTGATCTTATTGACACCCTATACAATGCTTTGCCACCTGACGTCGTAAAGTTTGGACATGAAATTGTGTCAGTAAAACTGGACCCTCAAACTAGTTATCCAGTGGTACAGCTTCAGGATGGAAGTTCTATTGCATCCAAGGTACTGAGTAGCTTCAGAGTACAAAACAGGACTTCTCTTGACATATTGATTAACATTTTTAATGAACAAACATTAGCTAATAATTCAGTTAACAGCAGTAAATTATAAAATTGTAGTATAGGAAGCACTTTATACTCTTTTCTCAATTCATAGGTCTTGATTGGGTGTGATGGAGCCAAGTCAACGGTTGCAGATTTTCTTGAGCTCAAGCCTACAAAACTTTTTGATCTTTGCTCGATTAGAGGTTTAACCAATTATACCGAAGGTCATTCATTTGCTCATGAGTCTATCCGCGTGAGGAGAAACAATGTTTCAGTTGGTCGAATTCCGATTGATAGTAAGCTAGTGTACTGGTTTGTTGCACACCCATGGATGCAAACAGGTGAACTCTGGTTTTTTTTGTTTTAATTCTTAGAGTTTCGTAGCGATTCCGTTTGGCTCTCTATAGAGCAGCTTACTCTGGAATAGCTAATAGCTTTTTGGATAATCTTTTATAAGCTGCTATTCAGTGAAGCCATTAGTTTAGCTTGCAACATAATATTTAATTTCACGAAACCAGTTTCAAACTAAACTAAGCATATTAGCGCTACTAAAATTAAACACCTCTTCCAATCAGGAAAAAACACCTCTTCCAATCCTTTCTTTAATTCTATTTTAATTTAAAATTGTTCATATCTTCCACTAGATAATTTGTGTGCTTAATATGATAGATAACATTGTCTCAGTGGAAGCGGAACTTATCAAGCAATACACCTTGCAATTAGTTAACGGTTTCCCAAAAGAAATTGTAGAAATGGTGAGAAACAGTGACCTTGACTCACTTTGTTCCACACGTCTGAGATACCGTGCACCATGGGATTTACTACTGGGAAGTTTTCAGAAAGGAACAGTAACAGTAGCGGGAGATGCAATGCATGTAATGGGTCCATTTCTTGGACAGGGTGGTTCAGCAGGCTTAGAAGATGCAATTGTTCTAGCCAGAATCTTGGCCAAGAAAATGTCGAGTGCTCCATCTGATCCAACAATTTATGTACAAGCACTTGAACAATACGTGAAGGAGCGGAGGATGAGGATAGTTCGACTGTCTACACAAACATACCTTACTGGTTTACTGATAACAGAATCTACCTCACTGCTGGTAAAGTTTGCTTGTATTGTTCTCATGGTTATTCTCTTCCGCGATGCCAGTGCTCAAACAAAATATGATTGTGGCACTCTTTGACATTCAAATTACCTTTTATGCAGAAAGATTGTATACAGTAGTATATAGTAAGATAGTATTTTCATGCTTCTGTTGTTGCTCTGGCCATTAGTATTTGTCTCTCCATTTTCCTAGGGCTCCGTTTGTGTTAAAAAAATTAATTTTAACTTGTATGTGATAAATTAAGTTTTTTTTTTATTTTTAAGGATTATTTTTTACTTAGGATTGTAAATAATAAATTTTGAAAACAAACTTTTATAATGTATATTAGCTTATATCTTATGCGATGCACGGATCGAATGGTTTTATTGTTTTGTATATAAGTTGAATATATTTTTATTTTTATAATAATAATTTAAATTTTATTTAATGTTATACATATATATTTTATATAAATTTTCATATATTTTATTTATATTTTAATAAAACAATGTTTGTATTTTTTGTTTAGTAATGTGTTTTGTTTAGGAGATTAGTGTATTTATTTATATTTTAATAAGATAATGTTTGTATTTTTATGAGAAGCCCAATAATTAAACAATTATTAATAGGATAATGTTTGGGTGTTTTGTTTAGATATGTGTTTTAGTTAGGAGATTAAAGTGACATATAAGTTTTAATTAAGAGATTAGTGTTTAAAAATTATTAGAAAATAGTTGTTTAATTGAAATAAGATGTTCCGATCAAGGACCACGACCACCAAATTTTTAACCTTTCAATTTTAATAATATAGTATAGATATATATATGAGTTGAGTTCAATAGAGACCATTATTTAATTGGAGACCTTGGAGAACATATGTACTGCTTGCAAAACATTAAAATACATATTATTATACTACACATTTTGTACTCATGTTTTACATGCAGTACATATAGTCTCCGAGTCTCCAATTGAAAAGTGGTCTACATTGATCTTTTTCCTATATCCTATATATAATATCAGAGTTGAGTTATATGGAGACTGCTTTTTATTAGAGACTGCTAAGACTGAATATTAACCATTAGATTAAAACATATCCTACATAAACTTAAAAGGCCAGGATTGTAAAATACTTTATTAATTAAAATACTGCAATCAAACTTTTCCTTCCCTACTCTATCTCACAGCTAGTAGACCTGACATCATGTTTGCTACTTGCCCGTGTGCAAGGTTTTAGGCAAATTCAAAAGAATCTCATCTCATTGATGTCAAAAGGATTCTGAGATATCTCAAAGGAACACGTTTCATGGGATTGTGTTATCCTAATGAAACAGGATTCAACTTAGTTGGATATTCAGATGCTGATTTTGCTGGTTACAGAGTTGATAGAAAAAGCACCTCAAGAAGCTGTCAATTCCTTGGACAAAGACTGATTTCTTGGTTCAGTAAAAAGCAACAATCAGTTTCTACTTCCACAGCTGAGGCTGAATACATTGCTGCTGGAAGTTATTGTGCTCAAGTGCTTTGGTTTAGGAATCAACTAAGGGACTATGGACTAGTGTTGGAAAGAATTCCTATCATGTGTGACAATACTAGTGCTATATTAATTGTTGCAAATCCAGTCAACCATTCAAAAACAAAGCATATAGATGTAATGTACCATTTCATAAGGGAACATGCAGAAAATGGAGTCATTGAGTTGTTCTATGTTCCTACACAGAAACAATTGGCTGATATATTTACTAAACCACTTGATGAAGCCACCTTCAACAGGTTGGTTAGTGAAATTGGAATGCTAAATTCTTCATGTTAAGTGGCCAAATAAATATATCTTCCCAACTGTTACAACAATTATTTCACAGACATGATCTTGACATGATTTATTTAAATGAAACAGGCTGGTGGTATTTATAAATGCATAAGCTATATTGTTGTACATTTCGTTTTAAAATTAAATTAATCTAGCTTGAAACTATTTGTTGTTCTAACAAAACCTGAAAAGAATTGTCATACTTGTACATTTTTAAATAACAAGTGTGATGTTTATCAGGGATATTTTATAAATGCATTTTCTCTTCAAAATTAAAATTTTGTCTTTTGGAAAATGTGTATGATAAATTGTTATTTTAATTTCCAAGTGAAATTAGAATAAATTTTCAAAACTGGAGTTTGTGATTAATGTGCCTTCTTTTCTGACTTCTCGACTAGTGTCTATTTTAAGAGTTCTCGAATCCCTGAGTTCTCGAATAGTTCTTTCCTAGAGTTCTCGATCGAGTACTATTGCTAGTTCTCGAATCGATACAGTTCTCAATCATGTGTTTGTATGAGTTCTCAAATGTATCAGCTCTCGAATAGGTTAAATTCAAACAAACATATGAGTTCTCGACCAAAATTAAACAATTTTCTACTAAAGTAACTTTACTCTTTTCTGAGTTCTCGAATTCATAAAACGATTACAATTCTAGTCGAGTTGTTTAAGCCATATAAAAAGCAAAGTATATCTCACATTTCATTTCTACGCTTAATCGCAAATTCAAATAAATTCTTGCTCTTAAACAGTTGCATTCGAACTCTCTCTTTTCTCTAAACTTCTTCGTTTCTTCACTTTTGCTTTCTACACAGTACTCATGGCATCTTCTAGCTCTTCTTCTGTAACTGAAACTTGTATCATCCCTGAAATAAACTTTCTTGCAATATCAAGAGATGCAGATTCAAAAGAGCAGTACAAGTGTTTTACTAAGTTTCTCATTGATTCCTACTTGAAAGAAGTTTTGTCAGTAAACCCCACTCTCTACCTGGATATCTTGGAACAATTTTGGAACACTACAACATGGGAGGACATGACTTTGAAGGATGGTAACTCCAAGATAGTGGTGACCTGCAAAATTCAAGACAAGGAAATAATTTTTAATGAAGATGATGTGAACAAAAGCTTGTTGTTGTCAACTGAGAAGTTTGATGCAGAGCCAACTGAGAGTAATCTTCTAGATTTTCTGGAGTTTATTAGGTACTCAGATACAGTGGAGAAGGGAGTTGATGATAAGAAGTATAAGCTTGGAAAAATTAACAAGAAGTACATGAGAAAGGAGTGGTCATTCCCGTTTGATACCATCTTAAGAGTGTTTACTTGCAGGACAACAGGGTTTGACCAGATAAGCAACATTGCCTTGAAGCTGGCCTATTCATTGGCTTACAACCAGAAGCTCAATGTTGGGAAGCTGATTCTTGGGGAGCTTACATCTACGATTCCTAAGAAAGGTAATGAAATTTTCTTCCCTCGTTTTATTCAATCAATTCTCAATTATAAAGATCCCTCTTTGATTGAATTACCTGGGATGAACAAACAAAGAATTGTCTATTCCAAATCTATGTCAAAAATTATTTTTGCTATATTGGACAGGAGGGCCACAGTGAATGTACCTCTTCAAATTACACCTCATATGAGGAGTTTGTTTGAAGGGTATCCACTTGTGCAGCCTAAATATGGTTATCCTGAATCAGTAAAGGGTCTAAAGGCTGCAGAAGAACCTAATGCACCTAATCCAGGGACCTCTAACACAACTGAAAGCCTTTCTTCAAAATCCATAAATGATAGTGAGCCAACCTCCACATCCTCTCAACATGATGTGGTTGAAAAGAAGAAAATGAAGAAACCTGCTGCAAAGAAGAAATTAGAAGTAGTGATAGAAACCAATGAAAACGAGTCACCTGTGGCATAAAGAGGAGAAAGAAAAGTAAGGAGGCCACCCAAAGCCACTCTGCACCCACTCAACAGGATGCAGAGGTTAATAAGGGACTACACCTGTTACTAGGTGCACTTTCTCAATAAGTGCATCTATTGAAATTGGGATCCAACCCACTCTAATCTATAAAGAGTCTGCACCATCACAGGAACCCACTCCTGGTGATGTTGGTTGTGAGGTTAAAAAGGAAACACATAAGCACATAGGAACCTCTATTGAAACTTCTCCACTTTCTCAAAGAGAGTTGCCAACACTCAACTCTACACACTCTACTTCTCCTTCTACTCAAATTTCTTATCAACCAATCGTGTCCAACCAAACACAAAAGGTTGTTGATCACCAGGAATCTACTTCTCCTGGTGAGCCAAACTCAAGTGACTTGGTGCATGACACCTTGCTCAACACTCAGGACACTCATTTAGATGGTGATGGAATGCATGTTGAGGCATATCCTGATGACACCATCAAAGCCACAGAGGCTTCATGTAACACTCCCAAATTCGGGGTCAGGGATTTGAGTCGCCAAGTTATCATCCAATCATTTACAACCTGCAATAATCCAATGAAATCACATCATAGACCCCTCTCTCTCACATACACACAAGTTATAGTCTTAGAAATTATATACAATAAGTATCATTAGTTATTACAAACCAAATGTACTTATCCAGGATCTCATACTATCAATGCTAACATCTTCATGAAGTAACATTAGTAACTAGCCAACTTACTTTCATAGAATATGGTTGAACTGAACCATCTCGAAGGTGAATCTTCTACTTTTCTTTCTCGAAGCATGGAGCCAATCGAAAATATTATCACTTTCTCTGAAAAATTTAATATAAGCAAGAATGAGCGAAAGAATGCTCAGCAAGTTATTCACCCAATTAACTATGTGGCTCTTATTCAAGAATATAATAATCACTATTATCTCAATAGTATAATCATAAGGTTACCAGTATATGGTAAGCATAACAAAGTATCTTTCAACGATACACTTAATCAGAGTTTTTCTGCTAAAAACATTTGTACTAAACATGAAGTTTAGAAAAATATCATACGAACAATTTAGTTCGGTATATAACATAAGACACTATCAAATATAGTGTTATCACTCTTTATACTTCCTCTAAAGCTTTTTGAGATAAAAATCAATGAACTTATTACGTTCATAGTTTTCAAATAATCTTTCCATAACTTAGTAAAATAGCTTTAACTATAGCTTTGCTAAACTCCCATAATATACTGGGTACACCGTTCAAGATACAACAATCATAGTTGCTTATTTTTGAGAAAAATTAACTCACTTTGAACCATACCATTTGTAAAGTTTAAAATCCAGTAAAATATCTTAAAGATCCTGTTGTGTTGTGATATATAAAGAAAACAAGAGTGAGCAATATAGCCCAACTATAATCATAACTTCTATGAATATACTTTCTGATAAATATTTTGAAAGTTTGTAAACTTTTCATACATCAGTTACCTTATGAAGTTTTCATATAACTATTCGTTAAATCATACGAATAACATGATGACATTTCAAATTGTTAAAAACCTTTTACTCATCAGATCCCATATGAAGTTTTCCTTTCTTTTCGTCAAAACATTTCATCACATCATTCAATAACAACAACATCGGTAACTCAGCTCATAGGCTTTCATTATGGTGTGTAACACAATTCCAATTGGAAGAAGGGACTGTAACTGGAGCATCAACACGTCCGCTGCCGTACGTTCACGATGATCAATCGTTACACACGGAAGCCTTCAGCAGCGCCATATGGCAACCTTCGTTTTTCTTTCTCTACATGTAAAAGGAGAAGGCTCGGTACTTCGCTACCGTTAATGGTTACTAACCCTAGACCTCATACGGGCCAAAGTGCTGGGCCGTGCATCACTCGGTCTCTTACGCTATCTCCAGTCCACTGAATCAATATATAAATCTGGAATTGGAATTTAATCCTAGTTCCCCAAGTATATCATACTTGTTAATAGATTGGTCTATCTTACCTGGAACTAGAATTTAATCCTAGTTCCCTAAGTGTATCATACTCGTTAATAGATTCATCTATCTAATATGGAACTGGAATTTAATCCTAGTTCCCCAAGTATATCATACTTGTTAATAGACCTCATAGCTATGAGTAGTCACTGATTAGATTAGTCGGGCTGTCCTCTCACCACACAGGTAAGTGACCTTCACCCACTAATCTCTTTCATCAAGAAATGATAACCTTTTTAAAACTATGACCCGGGAGTTAAACTGGAAAACCTTTCTTTATTTTGATTAGTAAAGCTCTGACTACTATAAGCCATTGATTGTTAAATCATAAATTCTTTTAGGAAACAAATCGCTATTTGACTCCCTTACATCGAGTTCCCTATTTTTGATAAGTCTGAACATATTTTATTCTTATTGAAAGGATAAAATAAAATATAATTAAATACTAGAGAACCCTTACTATTTTTAAATAAATTTCCTGAAGGTCGAAAAATATTTTAAATAATTATTGAAGGCTTTAAATAATTATTAAAGACCCTTAATAATTTTTAAATTAATTTAAGATAATTAATAAATATTTAAATAATATTTATTAATTATAAATAATTAATAAATCCTTTTTAAATGAATATTCAAAATAATATTCATTAATTAAATCAATATTCAAATAATATTTATTGACTTTATTTAATTCTTTTATCAAAAGAATATCAAAATATAATTATCGAAATATTTATAATCGTTGTTTCAACATATTCCGTCCCAGGCTTCTCCCGTATTTTGACATTAACTAATCATAACCTTCCGACTTCCGGTTTACGTTTGAAATACATAACTTGCTCTATGCTTAGAGCCTTTTTCCTTTACCGGTTTATGTCTATAATTCTTATAGCATATAACCGAAATATTTACGAAAGCTTTAACAATACATAAAACAATTCATATTTTTCAATATACAGTTATATCACAACAACAGTATCTTGACAAAACAGTAGTACATTAGGCACAGGTATTTGAAAACTTGCATACGTAGCAATACATATATTTTGATATGTAAAAACGTAGGTTAGAAAACTTGCCTAGAGTCCAAGATACGTTCTCAGAGTCCCACTCGTTCCGGATTTTCTATCAATAGATATTATAATCTCGATTAGTACTCTTAATCTCATGAACTACTTATATTACGAATAAGTATAATTGCATAACGAGTCCAATTTCGACAATTTCAAATTAGTTCTTAGTCATTTTACTTAACACTTGTCTTACCCGGTATTCACCTCCTCGGGTCTATCTTGACCGTTCGTAAACCATTTCGTCAACGGATTTTAATCTAATCCTTTACTCCAATACGTAGTCATGTTATTTCTCAACATCTTTCGTATTTTAACCGACTTGAAATTATCCTTTTATCCTAGCCAAAACGGTTCGTCAAAACAATGTCTCTAGAGTTGACTTTTCTGCGAATTACTATTACGCAACTCACACTCTATTATTTTTAATAAATCATAAAATTTTTAAATAAATATGAAACTACCTCAAGGAGCTTATTGAGTATTTGTAATATTTATCGAAAATATTTTGATTTGAAACACTTGATTTTTACTCATTGAAAAGTATTTTAGAAATCGAGTCAACTACGAGGTTTTGCTATTTGCACCGCTTTCACTAAAACGCTCATAACTCATTAACCGTTAACTCAAATGATGCACCATTTTCGCATGCACGATCTAGAGAATGCCTAGAATACAATACATCAAAATTTTGCCCTGGAATGAGGACTTATTTTCCCAATTTACTAAACAAGGCAGTAGCTTCCTGAATGAATAGTGCATCGCACAACTTTGGTTCCGACATTTTTATAAAATCTAAAATATAACATCTGCCCTTGAAATTTGGAGAGGCCTTATTAACTGATCAATTTACTTAACCTCAAAATTTCCAAATTTTTGACAATGGTTAAGTGGTTCGTTTATGTCTTTAAAGTGAGTTCAAAGTAGTAGTTTGGTTAATCGAACTACTTTCACTAAATCGGTTGTTTCTCCTAAACCATAAATCGTATCGACATGATTCAAGTGTCAAAATAAACTATGAAACAAGGTTTATGAATACATGATCAATGGTGTCCATAAATATTGCATTGACAGTTCGTAAATCTTTGTCAAAACAGGTCTATATGCAAACGGACATTATGACGGCTATAAACGGAACATTTTCCAAATTTAACTATGTTAAATTCATTAAACAACAACCCAATCATCAAACTAATAAATTTAACTACAACATCAGTTCATACTCTTTACAATCTCATCACCATCATCAATTTATAATATTCATCCATTTACATCCAAACTCCTTAAATCAACATGTACTTAAACATAACTTAAACTCAAGCTTATAACTCAAAGTAAATCAAAGGGTGGATGGTGTTTATACCTTCCTTGGATCCTTAAACATACTAACAAGAGCTTGTAAGCCTTAAAGGAGCCTTGATCTATATTTATCATCCTCAAACTTGCAAGAGAACATCAAGAAACAAGTTAGTAATTTTCAGAGTTACTATTCAGCCTCAACTTCTAAAATTTATTTACCCATCCAAAGCACTTCAAAAAATTATGACATTAAATAAGTACCTTCTACATATAGTGAAAAAGTTATGGTTAAAAGTTGAGGATTTTGGGATGAGTAAAACTGGATTTATAAAATTTTCTTTCCACCTTGCTCAAGCTGGGCAAAAAATGGAGAAGAATGGGGGGGGGAGCTTTTTCCACTTTTCTTACTTTTCTAATATGTGTTGGCTGATTTTTGTGTTTGTATAAAGTGTATATAATGATATATGGCTGATATTGGTTGATTTAAAATCAAAAAGTCCATGGCAAGAACTAAAGTTCCATGAATTAAGGATCTTGTTTTCACTTTTCCATATTTTGTGGAACCATGTTTCTAACTAGTACTTGGTCACTTGGTTGGCTTGTAATTCCTAGTTAGGCATGCATAATACTTGTATGACTTCCTTGTTTGTTTAATTCTCAATACATTATTCGTTCATCGCTTGATCCGGTGCTAATCTCAATTTTATTCCGAAATATTTCGTCGCGTAGCATTCACTATAATTATTCTTAATACTTTAAATACTTTTATTTAAAACAAACCATTGGGTTTCTAATTTGTAATTCTCCTTCTTGTAATATAATTCTCGTATTCCTCAATATCTCATAAATTATGAAACAAATAGTAAAAGCAAAAATCTTCGAATTCCGACGACTTTTACATTCACTCATTTGTTTCATACCACAACATTACATTCTCGGTTTTCCAATATTCCATCACTCACATAGTGTGGGCTAAAAAGTTTTTCCTAATTCCGTAGAATCACTATTCATCAAGGTTTTAATAAATAAATAAAAAATAAAAAATATTCATAAAAAATCTGGGTTATTACACTTCATGAGTTTTTATTTCAGACTCTGTGGTGGTTGAAGATGTATCAATTCCCTTTGGTCTCATTAATGAGTCATTGGAGCACCAGGTGCCTTCACAGGCATTGGGAAATCTAGGAGACCTCCACACCATGCAAATGGCATCTCCTGGACACTCCCCAATCATTCAAAGACTGTCTCCTAGGGAGAGTTCACCTATCCATCCAGTGTCAAGGAATTCATCTAAGCAATTAGATGAAGAAATTGATGCTGAGGGGACCACTGTAATAAGTGGCCCTAGCTCTAACTTTTTATCACAATGGCTGAAACCTGTGCATCATGACAGGGAATCAGGACCATCTTCTCATGGTGGGTCACTATCTGATGAAAAATTAAGGGAAATTTATGGTGACCAGTTGGATGGATGGTACCATGAAGCTCAACAACTTCTCACCTCTCATATACCCAACAAAGATTATGTTGCAATCATGTTGGAGTATGCCAAAGACCAGGAAGAAATCAAAGATAAAAATGTTGAAATGGCTGAAGAGGGAGAGTCCAATGTAGATGCCTGGTTAGGTGAAAAGAATAATGTTAGCATGGAGGATATGCTGCAATGGATGAGGCAAAAGTATCTGACTTCTCTTGACTCTTGTGAGAAGGTCTTCACTCCGACTGCAATTTATGATGCTATACATGAATCTGCCAAAGTTCAACTCCAATTAAATCATTATCTGGCTAGAGAATTGCAAGCTGAAATTGATGATCACAGAACAAAGATGGAGGGCACTTTGAAACTTATTGAAGAGAAACTGAAACCTGGTGGAATTTATGCACATGGTTCCTCAAGGTCTGAGTCTGGAAAATCATCTGTTCTCTACAACAAATTGGATACCAAGGAGATGGCTTATAAAGACATGGTACAAAGCAATGCTACAACTCTTGAGAACCAAAAGAAAATCAACTCTATGATTGAAGTGCTCTACAAAAACAGACATGCAAATAGGCTACCTGAGGATGTGCCACTTCATGATTTAGCACCACTTCAAGTGGATCTCTACTATCAATCTAAGGCCAAGGATGAAGCTGCAAAGGCCAAGATAATTTCTGACCTCAATGGCAGAGTTAAAACTTTATCTTCCTCAGTCTCCTCAGTTGTGACTAGTGTGACAAATCTCAAAAAAGAGTTTGATACTTCTACTTCCACTCAAGGCACCACACTTGCTCACATCTCTTCTCAATTGACAGCAATGCAGTCTCTTCTCTAAAATCTGACTATTTCCTCTCAGGCTCCAATAGTGCCAGTCTCCTCTCAACCCAAGCCCAGTCACTCTTCATTTTTTCCTTTACAACAACAACAAGATATCAACCCTAAGGGGAAGAAAGAAAGGTTGGATGAAATAGAGGATGAAAAATAGAAGGCATTCTTGAAAAACTTGAGAAAAGAAGTACTAAAGTCAAATGCTGATAAAGAATTCATAGAACTATTAAGACACATCAAAAGATCAAAGAAAGGAAATCACTGGAGCTACAAGAAAATGCTTGAAAATGCTATTGTCACAGTGAGGGGAGTAAAATTTGAGAAAGAAGGGAAAATGTTTAAAGAACTAATAATGTAGATGGAATCTGGCTATTTTAAAGTGTCAATTGATCTCTTCAATAGCCTGTCATACACAGAACTGGAATGCTTGCACAAAGTAGTTGAACTGATAACTCAAGAAGATGAGGAGCTAAAGAAACAAGTTTTGGGTCTTCGATTGCTCAGAGCTCTTCCAGAGTCATACTGCAATTCAGATGGTGTTATGTACATGGCAAGCTCAAACAAACTAGTTCACTTTAAAATTCCTCAACATCTAAATTCAAGAAATAGAATCCAGATCATAAGTCTAATTGACTTAATTGAAAGGAAACAAGTGAAGCAAGAAGAAGACAATGTAATTCTTGAAAAGATGAAGAAGTTCATAAGTGATTGTTACGGATCAAACTCTAGGTCGACTTTAATACACAATTAATGCTAGGGTTTAGGGGAGTTTCGAGCTTTAATGGTTGCACTAATATTTCATGACTAATACATGTCCTCGTTAACTGCCTACGTATCTCAAGTTATGAGAATCAAGCCAATATCACGTAATTCTATTGTGAGGGATTTAATCCCTTTATATAGGCACATGAGGGTTTTGAAGTTAGATTAGGGTTAAGAGACTTTGGGGTCAAGTTTCCTAATGATGTAAGTGTTAGTCCCAAATATCGTAGAAGGGGGGTTGAATACGATATTGTCCAATTTATAAAATATTCGCGGAATGGTTCTTGATGGACTTAATACAGTTCGAACAGATATTAAATCAAACACAAGGTAAGCAATCACAACAACAGTTCATTCGGGGAATATATCGTTTTATTAATATAAACCCTGAAGTGCTCCACAAATCTAATCTTTCGATTAGTTACAATGATTCACTAGTACAACAGTTAGATTACAAGCTTTACTGAAAACAACAAGGGTAACAACAGCTGGGTACAAAGTTAATGGCTTCAGTGTTTACTCTTGAATGCTCTCTGGGTTTTCTCTCTGTTATTGCTCTGTGTATTTCTCTGTGAACTGAATGAATTCTTCAAAGACGATGCTTTGCTACTATTTGTGTAGTCTTTTTCAACTTAGGATACGTGGCCCATTTTGTGCCAAGTAAATCAGTTGCTTCTTCGCTTCTGTTTAACTTAAGTATCGGAACAATTTACTGAGTAATTGTTAACTATCGATGAGTCTGTAAATTAACTATCGGACACTTAAAACAATTCATGAAATAGAATTAACTACTTCAAGCTGAGCAACTATCGGAGATATGTTAACTATCGGAAATATTCTCCAATAAATTAACTATCGGAATTATTGCTTGATTTATTAACTATCGGAATAAATAGATTTTCTTTTTATTTGTTTTATCCGATGGTTAGTAAATCATTGAAAGTTCCTTCTAGTTTTTTTTCTTTACCCGATAGTTAATAACTATCGGGAAGTGGCTTGTTTCTTTGTTCATCCATTTTTAGTTAAGTTGATTAAATCACCCGATGGTTAATAACCATAGATGAATAAGACAAAATAAGCCCTTTGTCTTTTGTCTTTACTTTGCTCATTTCTTTATCTCACCCGATGGTTAGTAACCATAGGTGAATAAGACAAAATTGCTTTATTAACCATTGGTGAATAAGACGAAATAGCTTGACTAGTTGACTTCTGGATACAGCTTCTGTAGTCTTCTTTCCTTAGCCAATTTCGAATCTATTAAGCCTTTAATAACATTTCTTCCACTGCAACCAAGTCAAATAAATATTTCCTTGTTAATTTGACCTTGATTTATTCTGGGCTTAATCACATACCACTTAGGTTACTCATCTCAGTATCTGGTCAATTCTTCTGAATCAGTGATGTAGTTCTCAAACTCTTTTGTGCTGTCAATTGGTGCAACTGGTCTGGTTCACAACCGACTAGCAAGAACTTGATCTTCACATCTTCTTTGCTATACAATTGACCTGTTCCATCATGTTAAGAAGTGCTTCTTATCTTCACTGAAATCTTCTGCTTTCTCTGTAGTAAAACCTTCTTCATCTTCAGAACCTTTGAAACACTTTAACTTTATTCTTCACTGAGGCTTGAACATGTTAATGAACTTCTTTCAGTGATCTTCAATGTCTTCAAAGCTTCCTCTAATATTTTGGTTTTTCATATTCAACTTATAAACGATTTGCAGTCGATTCTGTGCTTCATTTTAATATAAGTTACCGACTTGTAGTGTTGAGTTAGTTACCTCGGTTACATGTTACTTTACGTTACATTTTGCTTTACAATCTCCCCCTATTTGATTGTTAGAGTTCGACAAGCAAATCCTTTAAGAGGATAACTCAACTAACTTACAAGAAAAAGTAAATAGAAGACGGTAAACTAATATTAAACAAATTCTGGTTCATATTATACATTTCCAGATTTCAAAAACAATTACAATGTAGAATGGATGTTCCTCTAGCCTGAACTGATATACATTATGTCATTCTCACTGTACAAGACTTGCAAGCTGGTCATTCACTAGATCCAGCGCTTCTTCTTCTAGCATATTACTTGGCTTTGGATCTGACAAAGCTTCCTGAAGTGTTTGCAAGACAGCTACTCTTCTGATCTGCTTAACTTGTTCGAATGTAAATTCAAGAACTTTCGTCTTTCCTTTAACACTCAAACTTTTTGGTACTGCTTTAACCCGATCAGTGTTGTAGTATGTTTCTGCTCTCAACTTCTCCATGTAAAGCTTAGAGATTTCTGCCAATGCTGATTTGTCTTTGTAGTTCGTTGAAGTCTTGATTTGATCAAGTATAAAACCCAGCTCCCTAGAAGTCATGTAAGACATCTTGTGGATATCAACTATTTCAGTTTTTCCTTTGGGGTTCTTATACCTGATAGCTGGAGGATCCTTTAGCACCATTGTCTCTGTCTCCCTGATTATATCAAAATCTGGAAAGACAATTGGAAAATTTGGCTTGTCTGCATATTCGAACACCTTCCCTGGATGATTAAATCTAAATTCAGTCATTGCCTTGACTTCTTCAAAGTCCCAATTTCCTTCTTCTCTTGAATACACAGGCAACTTTGGTTGAGATCCATTTGAAGGATCTATTCTTCCAACCTTGGAAATATCTACAGATTGATTTGATAAGACATTGAGTCTATAAGCATAAATGCGCTCTGCAACTTTCCATTTTTCATCTGTTCTAAGTCCTTCACTCCTAAGAAGCCCTTCAACATATTTCAGACGCTTCAGAGGATATAGACTCAGTCTTTCATCACTCAAACACAGTGTCTGAACCAACTTGTCTTTATAAAATATCACTGTATAAGGAGTTGTGTGAACTTCAGCTACTGTTTTGCTCATCTGATCTTCAATCATGTCAGTAAGAAGTTCATTCACATGAGATCTCTTGTCCGTCCTAATCTTCATGACATATAATTCTGTTAGAGACCTCAACTTGATGAAATTCGAAGAAATGGTCTTTGTGGTCGAATTATTGAACTGAATTTGAATCTTCCATCCATTGATGTTGGTCGTGATGAATATCAACTTGATAGTTTGTCTTAGTGCATGAAAGAACTGGTTTATTGATGGATGACTCTTGTGAGCTTCTTGCAATGCTTCCAGAACCATTTGATCTTCATTTTGAATTTTTCCTAACTCTGGTTTTTGCAAAAGACTCCTAGCCTGATCCCATGCACTTCCTTCTCTTGATAACATCAACGGCCTTTGTCTTCTTTCAATGTAGTGGTTGAAGTGTTCTTTCCTGATTTTCTCCTGAGACATTCGTGCTATTTCACATGCCCTTATCATGGATTGATTTGCATCAAGCAAACCAAATGTTTCCACAAAATCCGTTTCGGTGAACTGATAAGCGGCATCATTGACAAATTCATCAAATACATCATCTTCCTGAGCTGTAGAAGCTGTATGAGAAGGTTCCCATATTTCTCCTTCTTCAAGTGTAAGCCTGACCTCCAGCGGTATATCTTGCTCCCCCTGAGATGTGTAGATGTTTGCTTCTTCCTCTACCAACTTTCCTTTACCTCTGTCTTTACTCCTCATTTCTGCACCAGATTCTTTTTCTTGTTCTCGCACTATCATCTCCCCCTTAGTTGTGTTATCCTTCGAAGTAGGGATTTGAGTAGATTGAGATTGATGCTTTTCAAACAAATCTGTTACAAACTTCTTCATATCTGTCTTGAAATTCTGCAAATCCTGCAGCATGTTGTACTGAACAGATTTTATTTCCATGACATTGCTGTGAAATTCAGATTTCATTTCGGTGACAGTAGTCTCCAGGTTATAAACCCTTTGACTTAGTGATTGTGTGTGCATTGTGAGGGTGTTTATTTGGCTGGTAGGTGTCTCACTGACAGGTTCTGTAAGTGTTTGTCTCTCAATTCTCTCACTCGGTCTTAGGGGTGTGGGTGAATTATGATCACTCAAACGTTCTGTTGGTGTTTCACTCACTCTCCTTGACTCCAGCAAGTCTTCTGTACCTGCAGTGAAAATCCTAAATGGCTCATCCGAAGAACTATTGCCAAGTAGTTGCTTCTCCTTTCCACTAATAGTGGTGGAGACCTCCTTATGAGGAGCCAAGAATGTTCCTCCTGGGGGGCTTATCACATTGGATCCTGTAATGTTTAGCAATGAAGGACCCGTGACTCCCGCAATAGCCTGTGAAGGCATGACCTGTACAGGATTTACCTGCATAGGTTCTGCTACAGTAGTAGCAATATCCGTCAATTCCTCCTGTGTGTGTGCTCCTTTCAGTGCAACATATAACTTGGTTGGAGGCTCAATTATTGACACTCGTTCAGATGCCCTGGCTGACGGGCGAATTTCAATAGGTTCACCCTGTTGAGAGGATGTCCCCAGAGACTGTGTATTTGCCTTTTTCAGCTCTATGTCCTTTTGAGAGGGCATAGATGGGCTAACAGTTACCTCAGGTTCTTCTAATCTCCTTCTAGTCAGAGGTAGAGCTGTTGGGGTTCCCTCACCTGCCTTATGTGGTGCTTCTAAGGCACTATCTCCCTCACTCACAAATTTTCTTTTTAGGGGTTGGTGAGAAGATAACGGTAAGGATTGAGTAGTGTTTGGTTCTGAGGCAGGGGTTATAATCTGTTGGTTTGCAGATTCATTGCCTGTTCCTAATGCCACAGAGGGCTCAGCAGCAAGTTCCATTCCAGTATCTTCAAACAAATTCTGCAAATTAATAAACAGTGAAGATGTGGATTCAGTTGGACTACCTGTTTGATTACCTGTTAGAGATATGGGATGATATGAATCTTGACTATCAGCATTCCCAAGTGAATCTCCTCCAGATATAACTTGTACCTCTTCGGTCACCTGAACATTTTCTTCTTGTGACAACTCCAATTCAGGGGTAGGCACTTGATCTTGTTCAGGGATTTGAATATCTTCTTGTGGTCCAAGAGGGACGTCTCTGTCCATGTCAACAACACACCTCCTCATAAAGTCTGTCATTAGTGCTGGTGAGTTGTTGTTATAGTCATTGTTGTTCTGCAACGTTGTAGCAATCTTGTTCTTCTGCTTCACAGGAAAAGAAGTAGGACTACTATAATAGCGTAGCTTTTCTTCGTTAGTAGATACATCATTAATAACAAGCTGTAGGAACCTTGGAAAGAAACAGTCCACATTGCGAAGTTGGAGGTTTCTGTTATCCGGAAGTCCCATTACGCTTAGAATTTTATGCATTAACAAATGACCATAGTTTAACCTAAGATTATTAGCAACACCATATCCAATAGCTTGATAAAAATAAGGAATACCATGGGTGCTAGTCTTCTTAAAGGAAAAACACTGAATAATGGTATGGAAAAAGAAATTCCATGCCTTAGGAGAATGGTGTTTATACATTTCTCCTAAGTCACGGACTTCGAAATTGAAGTAGTTGGCAAAAGTACAGAAAACAGCTAATTGTTCGGGTGTAGGGTTTTGAACAAAATTATCCTGTGGGAATCGAAGAATACGATTCAAATCATGTTCAGTAACCCTAATTTCCCGATTGCCTAATTGAAAAGTAAAAGCCAACACTTCACCCTCTGAGGAGTCAGTAGCTGAGCAGTAACAGTCACGCAACATATTATGATTTAATAGCACGTCTGTCACTAAAGCATACCTGATCCTTGAATATTCGATTAATATTCGCGCCCAAGCCCGATAATCAGCAGGTAGGGTCTGAATATTATATTCGGCAACTAAATTCGTACGAGTAATATTAAAAATTCCAGCCATTTTTAACAAGTAAAAATTACCAAAATTTTTAACTGTTTCAAAACAAAAACGAACTTAGTTTATTCGATTACGAACCAAAAATACCCAATATTTCAAACTTCTCCAAAAATTCTAAAAATAATATATGATAAACTAGGAGATATTTGAAATACACCACTATTTTTATTTTGATTTTTTGACTTCTAGTTAACCCTAGAAAAATTCCCAAAGTTCGAAATATCTGTAAATTTTTTGAAACAAAACTAAACAAAATTAGTATGGAAATGAAGCTAGTTAACAGATCTACACTTCTACGGTTTTAGATTTTCAAAATGAGTCCTAGAACTGTAGATATTGAAGAAAGAAAAATCAATTTTGCTCCGATAGTACTTAACAGTCGGATGTGTGTGTGACACCTAAGTATCGGAAAGATAAGTACATATATATATGGCGGCTAGAACATGCGTGACTTAATAAACACAATATTCAACCCGATAGTTAACAACTATCGGGGTTTTTTTTTTTTTTTTTTTAAAATTAAAAACAATTATCCGATACTAAGTTACTAGCGGAACATGCAGGGAAAAGAAACATATAAAATATATAATTGTAACTATCGGGCAAGCTTTTAATTAATTAATTAATTAAAACAAAATTCCCGATAGTAAACAACTATCGATGCATGCACTTTAAATAATAAAACAAGACATTCTTAACTATCGGAACATGCAATTAATTAATCAAAATATTTCCGATAGTTAACAACTATCGATTGATGTGAGTTAATATTTATTTAGAAAATTATTAGTAATTTATATACTGATGATTTAAAAAATAAATTAAAACTTACATTTACCAAATAATTTAAAACACATAAATTCAAATTGTCATAAACTTAATTAAATAGAGATTTCTTGAATTAAAAATTTAATATTTCTAAAATAGAATTATTAAAATTTTAATTTAGAAATAACTAAAAATTAAATATAATTCAATTTGAATTACACATACAGACATATATATTAATATATATAATATATATTGGTGGTTGTTTAAAGATTTTGAAAACCACAAAAAAAAAATTGTTCCATACTCTGTTGCAGTTGTGATTTCCAAAAAATTTAAAAAACAACCCAATCACAATTCAATTAATCATTCAAGCATACTGAATAAACCATACAGGCAGTTAACCATATAGGCAGTTATGCAAAATAACAACATGAAATGTAATTGCTACATATATTATCAGTGAGAGCCAGCAAATTAAATAAACATGACAGTACAACCAATTTCTCACTAAAGATCACAACCTGTCTGATATAGAATCTCTCAGCAAGATTTCATGACATTGAAATACACCAATTAATTCTAAACCACAGACTGTTATGCTTCTTGTTAACTACAAACATTTATGTAGCAGTTAACTACTTATGCTATATCGAGTAATTACCACAAAGCATAACTGGTATACTTATGATAATTAATATTGATATTCATAAGCCCGAGTTCATAAGTTAGACTGGAGTTCACAAGTCCTTTGGATATAAAGATTCAATAACTTGTGAATCCACACAACTTCTCGCAAACAAAAATTAATTTAAATTTAACATCCCTAATTCACTAACCAACCTAGAGAAAGTGGATTCGTCTAGTGGTTTCGTGAAGATGTCTGCAAGTTGTTGTTCTGTGGGTACAAAATGCAACTCCACAATTCCATTCATGACATGCTCTCGTATAAAGTGATACCTGATATCGATATGCTTTGTCCTTGTATGCTGAACCGGATTGTTGGTTATAGCTATGGCGCTTGTGTTGTCGCAGAATATCGGAATCTTGTTCAACATAAAGCCATAGTCTTGAAGCTGGTTTCTCATCCATAGAATCTGAGCACAACAGCTACCAGCTGCGATGTATTCTGCCTCTGCTGTTGAGGTAGACACGGAGTGCTGCTTCTTGCTATACCATGAGACCAATCTTCTTCCCAAGAATTGATAGCTTCCCGAAGTGCTCTTCCTGTCAATCTTACAACCTGCAAAATCCGAGTCTGTATAGCCGATTAGGTCAAAACTGGTACCTTTAGGATACCAAATTCCTAAATTTGGAGTACCCTTCAGGTATCTAAAAATTCTTTTGACAGCTATATGGTGAGACTCTTTTGGGTTAGCTTGGAACCGTGCACATAAGCAAGTGGAAAACATAATATCTGGTCTACTTGCAGTTAAGTAGAGTAGAGATCCAATCATACCTCTATAGCTTGTGATGTCGACAGATTTACCTGATTTGTCCTCATCAAGCTTTGTGGCAGTTGGCATTGGAGTCTTGGCTGGAGCTGAATCTTCAAGTCCATATTTCTTCAGAAGATCTCTGATGTACTTTGTCTGACAAATGAAGATCCCATCTTTCTTCTGACTCACTTGTAGTCCAAGAAAGAATGTCAGCTCGCCCATCATACTCATCTCGTACCTACTCTGCATCAACTTAGCAAATCTCTTGCAAAGCTCATCATTAGTAGAACCGAATATTATATCATCAACATATACTTGTACTAATATCATAGCATCTTTATGCATTTTATGAAAGAGAGTCTTATCTATAACACCTCTGATAAAACCATTTTCAATTAAGAATTCAGATAGTGTTTCATACCATTTCCGAGGTGCCTGCTTGAGTCCATAAAGAGCTTTAAAAAGGAAGTACACAAAGTCCATATAATCTTTGTTTTCAAAACCCGGAGGTTGCTCTACATATACTTCTTCTTCTAGCTCCCCGTTCAGAAATGCGCTTTTCACATCCATTTGATAAACTTTAAAGTCTGAATGTGCTGCGTATGCCAAAAGCATCCTGATGGCTTCAAGTCTTGCTACTGGTGCATAGGTCTCGTCATAATCTATTCCTTCTTCTTGAGAATACCCTTTAGCAACCAGTCTGGCCTTGTTCCTCGTAACAATGCCATCTTCGTCCAACTTATTCCTGAATACCCATTTAGTGCCAATCACAGATTTGTCTTTAGGTCTGGGTACCAGTTTCCAAACTTTCTGCCTATCAAACTGATTGAGTTCATCTTGCATCGCAATCACCCAATCTGGATCTTCTAGAGCATCTTCAACCTTTTTAGGTTCTTCCTCTGATAGAAAACCAGAGTACAGACATTCATTCTCTGTTGCTCTTCTAGTCCTCACACCACTCTCTGGGTCACCAATGATTAATTCAAAAGGATGATCTCTGTTCCATACCCTTTGTCTAGGCAGATTAACCCTTGATGATTGTCCTTCTTCATAGTTGTGTTGAGAGCGACTAGCTGATCCTTCTTCACCTCCCCCTGAGTTGCTGCCTTTATTATTTGATGATCCACCAGCTGAGCTAGCAGGTTCAGTAACAGACTGATGTTCAGATAAAATCTGTGACTGTGACTGTGTGGTATTACCAACACTTCCACTGCTTTGCTCTGGATTATCAATATTCGTGTATTCATGATTACTAGATGCAACATCAGGTACGTCTTCATCTCCTAAGTAGTATTCTGATAGATTTTCAATTTCCAGAGATTCAGAATCTTTATCCTTTTGAAGACTTGGGAGTTTGGTGTCGTCAAACGTTACATTAAGGCTTTCAATGACCTTATGAGATTCAATCACATATACCCTGTACGCCTTAGACTCCAGTGAGTAACCAAGGAAAATCCCTTCATCTGCTTTAGCATCAAACTTGCCCAGATGTTCATCTTTCAATACATAGCATTTTCCACCAAACACATGAAAGTACTTCAGTGATGGCTTTCTTTTGGTCATAATCTCATAGGATGTCTTTTCTAGATCTTTATTAATCAGGGTCCTATTTTGAGTGTAACAAGCTGTGTTTACTGCTTCTGCCCAAAAATATGTAGGTAGCTTTGACTGGCTTAGCATTGTCCTTGCGGCTTCAATCAAAGTCCTATTTTTCCTTTCTACCACTCCATTCTGCTGTGGAGTTCTTGGGGCTGAGTATTGTCTTGAAATTCCTTGCTCCGTGCAGAATTCATTTAGAACTGTATTTCTGAATTCAGTTCCATTATCTGATCTAATCGTCCGCACAGGCAATCCAGCTTCCACTTCAATCTTTTTAATGTGATCGATTACCATTTGAGGTACTTCATCCTGTTAGGTCCCGAAGTATCGTAGAAGGGGGGTTGAATACGATACTCATAATAGTTTAAATTCTTTTCGGAATTTGCGGATAAATAAATTATTGCTTCAGAGTGGGTTTGGCCATTTGTAGTGTTTAGGTGAACTGCCTACTAATTTTCTGTGTTTCCGGATAAATCAATTAGCTTCAAGAAAATTAGTAAGTAAATTATGGAGACAAGTTTCCGGGAATATATCTTTCATATATAAACCCAAAGGTTGCTACACCCAGTTAAAAATATAACTGGCTTCCAAAGAACAAATTAGTTCTTTGCTACTAACACAAAAATATTAGGCTCAGTTCCTATACAAATATATCTAAATTAGTACAAGGAAAAACTGAGTCCGTAGGGAGTGATATCTAGGAGCCCTGAGCATTTTTCGTTAAAGAACCGGGTCCTAATATCTGACCGGGAGCAAGGTATGGATGTGTATAAATTATTTCTTCTTGCCCCAGCCATGGCAGTAGCTCTCTACATATTATTTGTGTTGAAGAAGACGACTCTTCTAATGAGTGGTTGACCTCCTTTTATTTGTGTAGACTTTTAAATCAATTAAAGTAGCTGCTGTAATTTAATTGGCTAAGGGCTGAGTGGCGCCTGTAGAGTGACTTCCCTGTGTAGATTCAAGTGGCGCCATTTACTTGGAATAATTTTGCTGCCATCTTGAGTTGCGCCTACACAAGGAGAGCAGTGTAGTGGCGCCATTCACTTGATTTTTACTAAGCAAATATAAGTGGCGCCCCACACATTGATTTCCCTGTATAAGAATAAGTGGCGCCACATACACATGCCTTAAGAAATGAATGATTCTTGCGCGTGAATAACATTCATGGTCAAAGTGCTGTTTAGTCACTGCACTTTGACCCTCTATTCATTCCTTGACTTAACTTCACCAACTTCCATTTCTTGTACCAAAGTCTTGTCGCATTACACCCTGTACCCTGAGCTGTTTCCGTTCTTCGACTGTAGTTCAGAAACTTTCACTTTTCTTACCAAGGTTGTGACACTTTGCACCCTGCACCCTTTGAGCTGTTTAGCTGTTTAGCTGTAGCCTCTACAAATTACTTTTCGTACCTTAATAAATAACCGTTCTTTTCAAGTACGTTCTTCAACTTAACAATTCTTCTATAGTTAATACTCAGATTCCTTTCACAAACTGCTGACGCCTAGTGCAACTGATCTGGTTCACAGACGACTAACTTTGATCCAGGTCTTCGTATTATTGCCTTACTTGCATTGTTAAGTTTGCAGTAACTTCATTGCTTCGAACACTGACTGTCAATAAACACTGTACTTTCACCGGAATCTTTTCTGGTACTTAGACAACGTCTCCATTATTACCACAATCTTGAATACTTCATTCTCTGTTCTTCACTGACGCTTGAACATAAAAATGAACTTCTTTCAGTGAGTATAACTCCAAGACTGTAGCTGTCTTCTTTAACCTTTGTCTTTACCATGTTTTCACTCCTTCTAGATTCCTATGCTTCGAACACTGTCTATCTTCAATCAATGCCTTTACACTGAAATCTTCTAGTGGCACTTCTATACTAAATCTTCAACACTTCTGAAACCCTGAAAGTCTTCAACCATTATTCTTCACTGAGGCATGAACATATAAATGAACTTCTTTCAGTGACCTGTAGTAGACTCCAAAACTTCTTCTAATGTCTTGATTCACTGTATTTGCCATGTCTTCAATTCTTCCTGATTTCTGTGTAGGCGTAGTATTATTTACTTGTCCTGTTCTAGTATTGAGTTATCACGATTTCTATTTATACAGCTTCGTAATCTCCAACAATCTCCCCCTATTTGATTGTTAAACTTTAGCAAACAAATCTCATAGGGAGGATAACTCAACTAACAACTAGAATAAGTAATCGTCCGAGACTTGTAAATAATGCTACTGGTTTTTCTGGATCAGATTGTGCATTTCCAGAATTCTTGTGTGACTGAAACGAATGATGTATGTTCCTCTGACACTGAACTGATATTCAAATTGTATCATCTTCATTTCTGTCTTTTTGAGCTTTCTCCATTTCAAAATCCTTCATAGTGTGAACTTAAAGAACTTATCACGAACAGAGCTTCATAAGAATCATTATTCCTGGTTATGTCTTCAATCAATACTGAACATAGCTCAAATGATGTTCTCCCCCTACGAATGTGATTCTCCTTCTTATTCTTCTTCTCCCTTTAGAAAATCAATGGAATAATCATTTCTGTTCTTCCAAGTATAGAATACAGCTTCTTGATTCTCCCATATATCTGTTGTTTCCCCTCAGGATCAGAAGATAAGATTTTCTTCTTCTTGTCTAAAATCTCCCCCTAAGGCTATTAACTTCTCCCAAGGATACGAACCCCTTTTTCCCAAGGATCTCCAGGATTGATCTTCCAGGATCCAGGAACTTACCTTAAGAGTCCAGGATACGAACCCCTTTAGGATATTAACTTTTCCGAAGTACGAAGATAAGACTTGATTAACTTCACCTTTTTCTCCCTATAAATTCTCCCCCTTAGTTGAGGAATCCTCCAATGGCCCATTTTTAAAGATAGCACGATATTGATAGGTCCACTTTTGAATGGTTTGTCTTCCAAAGAAGGTTCTCATCTGACGTTAATCGGGAAAAAATATAGTAACTTTTCTTTCAGAAGTAGCAAGTAGCAAGGATAAGTGTTTGGCTTGTGGTTTCCTCACTTCTACTACGTTCTGTTGGTGTTTACACTTAAGTGTCAAGCACTTAGAAGTGTTTCACTCTTTCTCTCCCTATCTCTCACTCAAGTGTATCTCTCCCTCACTTTCACTCAAGTGTTTCTCTCTCTCACTTTCACTCTGCATTCCAAATTTAGCCTTCTGTACCTGCAAGTGAAATCCGTCAATTCATTTCTATTCTTATCACCTGATTCATCAAAATGAAATGACTCACTATCAAGTGGAGAATTGCCTCATTGAGGTGTTCTTGATCTATCATGCATAAGCACTGTCTCACACCAGACTCAATTGCGATTGCTAAATCACTGTCTAGTGGAGCCTCACCTCTTTGAGATGGGTTATCCCAAGATTTTAAAATCTTTTTGGGAATTCTGCCTTGTTCTATCAAGGAGTTGCCTCACACCTTCTCCGAAAACGGGAGGTGGACATTCCTTTTCAGGATCTGGAAATGTTCCTTCCAGGAGGGGCGACGTAGTAGACAATGTAATGAATGGCAAATTAGAGTCTACGTTTCCCTCGTAACCCAATGACGGGAATTTTGTATAAATACCCTACTTGACTCATCCGAAGAATTGTCAAGCAGTTGCCTCTCAAGCCCAGATAAATCTGAACAAGAGATCTCCCTTTCGGGATGCAGAAGTTTAACTTCTGTTTGAGGTAGATACCTTGGACAATGTACTGTATGGCTAGAGTCCGTATCTCCTCTAAATACCTATACCTCTCACTGTGCACGCCTTGCAATGTGTTCCTAGAATTTATCTGTTTAGGCTTACCATCAGCGTGATTGCCAGTGGTGTGCTTGACTCATTACAAGATGCTCTGGCTGACGAGCGAATTTCAATGGACTCACCCTGTTGAGAGAATGATTCCAGAGACAGTTTTATTGCCTTTTCAGCTCTGCATCCTTTTGAGAAGATACAGATGAGCTTACAGTTACCTCAGTTTATACACTTCTTTACTTCGCTGGAGGTAGAGCTGTGGGTGCACTTCCGACTTCATCCTTATTTGCTGCATCAAGTGCAGTTTCTCCCTTATCAACCTCTAAGTAACATAAGTTCCTTATAACTCCAAGGGTTAATATATGGAAGTGGATGAAATGAGTGTTTGGTATTAAGGCATGGGTCAGAGATTGATGGGTTTTCAACCTCCTGGCCAGCTTATGTAGCCACTGAGGGCTAAACGGATAAAATCATTTAAAGAAGATAAAAAGATAATCAGTTTAACATTCCAAAACATATTTTTCATCTCAAGGAGAAAGAAAAATATAAGAAGGAATAGTAAATGATTGCATTTATGTCCTTTTAATAAAAGAGTTTTGTCAGATCGAAAAATTAACCATTTAAGAGCATGACACCAATAGAAATTTTCTTTAAGATACTTATCCCATAATAAAACGCGGGAGTATCAGAGAAAAAATCTATCCTTATGAATTTCTTATAAGGCAAACTTCCCATAATAAAACTCGGGAATTTACACCAAATAAGAAGTTCAACTCTTTTACCAAATTTTATCTCAATAAAATGACTTTTTTTTCATTAAACCTAAGCACTTTATGTTTTGAAAACAGTTTTGCAAAACATCCTTATCAGATAGAAGAGAATGATTTTCCGACTCATAAAGCAATTATGATTTACATCATTTTCGTCTGCCTGATAATGTCCCCGACTTAAAATAAAAACATGACAATTGGGGTTAGGATGAATGCTTAACATGACAGTACTAGGCCTTCAAAGCAACAATCACTGTTTTGGTACTATGAATCAATGTGAAACATACATCGAAATAAGTATTTGAAAACAAATCATTTTACAAGTGATTGGTACCTTGAAGTTAAAACAAAGAGAGAAAAAGCTTTTAAAGATAAAACTTTTAAAACAAGCTTTTGGGAGAGGATAAAATTTCGAGAGAAAAAGAAAGATTATCCTAAAGAGAAGTTTTTCAAAAGAGAAGTTTTGAAAAAGAATTCTTAAGTTTTCTTAACTTAAACTGATAGGCAAATGAATGTATCTTTGAATACAACATTTTGAAAAAGAAATAGACAAAAATTTCTTTTAAATACATTCAGGATTGTAAACCAGTCAAAGAAAGAAAACTAAATATATTGATACCAATTGTTTCTAAAAATAAAAACTAAGTAAATCCATTAGTATCAATATATCACAATTATTTTGTAATAAAATATTATTCAATTATCACAAAGTAATAGAAGAGAATATTTATACTACTAATAATTATGCTTCTTATTTATTTTAATTTATTTAAATCATGGAACTAATATATCACTGAATTGTTATATATCTTCATGATTTAAATAAATCAAAATAAATTAAATACTTATACTGTACTAAGCAATTGCCAATCACATGCATTTATATAAACTATACATGGCAATTATTCAGTAGAACAATAAGCATTTTACTATATTTTTATTATTAGTGATTTTAAATAAACATTAAGTTGTATTATCACTAATATTAAAAATATCACAGTTAATTGCACGGATGCAAGAAACTATGCTTCTGTTATTTTATCAAATTAAAATTATGAAACTAATGATCATTGAATTGCTTCAATTTATAATTTCAATAAGATAAAATAAATTCGCTAAATACTAAAATATTCATTAGATTGAATATTAGCATTTAACTTCCTACGCCATATCTAATAATTGTCACTTTGCACATTGTAAGCATGCTCATAACAATTATTAACTGATATACGTAAGCTCGAGGATTTAGTTGAAAAGAAATTCACAAGTCTTTTGAATAGGGAACAAATAATACTTGTGATTCTAATAGCAACTCCTCGCAAACAAACTTATTTTTAGAAATATTTTCTAAGTATATAAAACATTGAGAATTTTATACACATAACTTTAGAAAATACTTCTTCTTTCAATATTAGTGAGTTTTAAAATATGCATTAATTATTTATAACAAAAATTTTAAATACCGTCACTAATATCAAAAGTATCACAATTATTTGTAATAAAATATTTAAGAATATCAGAGCAAAATATCAGAGCAATTAAGCAAGATATCATTGACTAATACTCATCAAATATTTAAAACATACAAATAATTATGCTTCTTACTTATGCTAAGTAATTTAACTACCACTCATGCATATAACAATGTAAGCATGATAATTAAACTAATAGCAAAAAGTATGAGGATCTGGATTTAAAATAAATTCACAAGTCCTTTGGATCGGGAAAAAGTAATACTTGTGAACTCATTTGAGAATTCCTTGCAGATGGGATTTTCAATAAATATGCATATTAATAATATCCCAAGTTTACTAACCAACTTAGATAAAATAAATTCATCAAGTTATTTAGCAAATATCTGCAAGTTATTCGACTAAGAACAACTCTCAAAAGATATGATACCTGGTGTCTATGAGCTTGTTCCTTCAGTGGTGTGAAGAGATCAACAGTGTTGCTGGAAATTGACAGCTTCTAGGAATGACTTCCCTGTCTTTCTTACAACCTGCATTATCTATATCTATATAGCCAATTAGGTTAAACCTATTATCTTAAGGGTCCCAGATTCCAAGAATTGGTGATCCCCTAAGATATCTAGCAATTCATAACTTAGCTATAAGATACGATTCTCTAGATTCCACTTGGAAACTTGCACATAGGCATATCGAGAATTAAGGTATACTTGCACATATATATGTCATTGTGTGTGCTTAGCATTTCTAGAGAGATTTATGCATAACAGCTCTAATATAAAATCACTTTTAAGTAATTAATAGTTAGAGTGTCATACCATGTCCTTGACGTTCTGCTTGAATCCTTTACCTCCGTCATAGAAAAGCTTGCGAAGAGAATGATATACAAATTGTAACGGATCTGTACCTTCATCTTCTAGCTCACCATTCAGGAGTGCACTTGTTCACATTCATCTGTTAGATCTTTATGCTTGAATGCTCCACATGTGCTAGGGATACCAATTGTTTGGTCCTAATCGTTGGGTCCCTGAAAATTGTTAGGTCCCCATTGATGAGTCCCAAAGGATCAAGTCTCGTCACTGGTGCTTACTACTTGATCTAGAAAGTCCCGAAGATTCTGTTTTCATCATCGTCGATACCTTCTGCTTTAAAGTCCTGTAGCAACCAGTTTGGCTTTGTCCCTCATAACAATGCCAAATAGTCATCCAGTTTCTGTGAACCCTTACTGTACCAGTTTCAGCTTCGACTTTAGTGGTTTGGGTTCCAGCTTCAGTGGTTTCTGCCTTCTAACTGATTGAGATCATCTTGCATTGCAATCACTCAATCTGGATCAATTTGTGCATCTTCAGTATTCTTTGGGATTCCAAATTATGGGTGATACCAATTGTTAGTGATACCAATTGTTATACCAATTGTTAGAAGTTGACAATTGCTCTTTCCCAATGTTAGGTTCCGAAGAATATATGATCATTTCGATTAGCACTTCTAGCCTCTGCACAAGAATCCGGATCATTAAGAACGAGACTCCAGGATTGAACTTGACTTCAAACCTTTTGTCTTGACAGAAATGTTCTTAATGAAATCCTTTGATCTTCATTATTGAGCATGACTAGTAGATCCTTCTTTTATTTGCTCCCCCTGAGTTGCTGCTAAACATTAATTCCTTCTGCAACCTCAGCTTCTACATTAGTATCTGAATTTGTCAAAGATTCAGAATGGTCGTTCATTTGAATGCTTGAGAGCTTGGTGTAGTTGGTCGTCACATTCAGACTTTTAATCACTTATGAGTAGCCGAGGAGAATTGTTCCATGAGCCTTAACTTCTTGTTAAGATACTCAAATAAATCTTCATTAAAAATCAATTCCCTCCAAACACACGAAAGAACTTCAGTGTTTGCTTCTTGTTGGCCATTAACTCAAATGATGTCTTTTCACGATCTTGTTGAATAAAGCAGCATGCTGTGTTAATTGCTTCAGCTTTCAAATGCCTTTTCAGTGCAGACTTCATTTAGAACTTCACTCGCGAAATGCAGTTCCAATATCTGATTTCAAAGTTCTCACAGCATACCAATTGTTTCCAACTTGATCATCCTTATTTGATCGATCACCATTTGTGACATTTTGTCTGTTGAATGCTTAAACATCACCAATTTGTAATTAGGGTTACCAATTTCAATCACCACTAAGCATATTTCTTTCATGAATTTTCTTCAGTGTGATGTTTCCATTGACTTCCCTAAGTGACATATTTCAAAATGTCCTTCTAAATAGAATTCCATATGAAGCAGTCCTCTCATTAATTTCATCTTTATCAAAGAATCCATTGCCTTGCTGACTAACAAGTAAGAGAGCTTCCTTTGCCATAGCTAACTCTTCATTGATGAAGCTTCACTGATAAGTTGACTTCACCTTCGCATCCAAAATCCATGTTAGCTACGAATAAGCTTCCTCACTCTCAGTTGAGCGAGCTTCCAACCTTCTTGTTTGAGATCAAACACTTTTCCTTTTTAATGCTTTTCTAGAAAACCCTTGATAAAGAATTCCCTAGTGCCCTGTAGATAGTGCTTAAGTCCTTCCACAAGAAAGATGCTTCCATTGATGACAGTTCTTAAATCATGATAGCCATATCCCTTGTACATCCTTTGCTGTCATCTCCAAAGGTTACCATCGGGGAGGCCTTCTCAATCAATTGTGACAGTAGAGCTTTAATCTTCATCATATGCCTCGAACAGTAAATGTCACGAAGTCACATAACTTTTAACTTTTATTACCTACTCTGCAATCACAAATGATTAAGCTTCTTGGTACTCAATTTCTATTGAGTCCAGATGGGTTAGAGATATTTTCAGTGGTAACAACAGCTTCAATATGCATAAAAGCAAATGGATAGAAGAACTAACAAATTAGTTATTAATTCTATATAATCCAATTCTGTCGTTGTCTAACATTTTTAACTATCTCTAATTACCTAAGTCAGTTTTAGATTAAGTTTCGAATCTACATGACTTACTGACTACTTAGATAATTCTACCATCTTTTTAACCATTTATCCCTAACAAGCAATACATGAAATGATATAGTATTTAAGTGCAACTATGTGAGTAATAGCAAATCACGTGAAAATAAGCACATAAACAATTCAAGGATATGCAGAATATTTGAATAAAACATTATGAGTAATATCAAATTCCACATACACTTATCAAGTCATTCATACGAAAATATGAAATATCTGATCTATGACTTGTTTGTCTATTTAGCAATTTTCACAATATTAGCAGAGGTATTAAATCACAGAAGATTTAAACCAAGTTCCAACAAATGTTTAGGGATACACCTAACCGTCTAGAACACCCTATCTAATTCTAGATAATCATTTTACTGTATATAAAATCAAGTAAGAAATGTACTACTTAAACTCATGAATCCTCGCATGCAATCTTATTCTGAGCAATCAATTAAGCATTTAACTCCTAAGATGCTAACATGCTATCATGAATATAATACATTTCAAAACTTAATAGACATACAGTTCTGAATTAGATAAACGTATACTAGTTAGAAAGTGTACCTGTGAAGTGCTTAGTGATTCATCTCCAGTGTTGGTCATTCATGCCAGATGTCCATTTGGTTCATCACTGTCACTGATAGAATCATCTTTGCATTTAACTTCATCAACAAGTGCTTTCCCTTGCTGCATCCTCACTAATGCTTGATATTCCTGCTTCACCCCAACATAGTGTCTGTCATCTTTTACTTGTACAGGCTTCTTCAAATTATGTAGCAAACCCTAAACTTGTCTTTCAAATATGAACCATCCATGTCTTGCAACCGCCTCTTGAACTGATCTTGAAAATCTCCTTCATGGAATCTATAGGTAATGGACCTTAGATTTAGAATTGGGATTCCGTCTGAATCTGATGTCACTGAACTTCCTGTTGCCCTGCAGGCTTGACTTGCAGTCCAGTTCTCAAGTTATTCCAAAGTGTCAAATTCACATGCAACACCTTGACCACTACCTCGAGCTACAACATCTTCAATTCAGCTTCTAGGATCATTTCATTTCTGTTCAGAGGTTCTCAACTTTGACGTCAATCAAATTTGGTTCCTGGGTCACAAATACAGTGGATATGCTAACAACTTGTTTTACCAAATATTATCTTCTTCAGCTCTTGTTCCAGTTCATAGACCTTCAGCACATACAGTTCTTTTATAGACAATGTGGTTGTATCCTTAAATCCCTGTTGGCTGTAATCCCTGTGTTCCAGATGATCTGCAGTGTTAGCACGAACTTCCTGTAATCTCCCTGTAGAATAATCTTTAATGCTTGTACTGAGATTCCAGGTAGTCCAGTCTGTTTTCCTTCACTACTTCAAAACCCCTAAGATTTTTCATCCAAAAATTCAACTCAAATTAACCAAAAACTGTACCCAAATTAATCTCTTCTTTTGCAACTTCCAAAATATTAGTGGGATCCTATGGAGTAAACCTCTGAGGAAATTAATACCACTATTTCTTCAACCTGTTCCAGAATAATCTTCATTGGATAACCTTCAGTCAATCTCTGTTGTCTTCAATACCCGGAAAAATCTTCAACTACAAACCCTTTAAGCACCCTCGAATTAATATTTAAGAAAAATTTAGATTTACAGAATTTTTAATTTTCTTAGAAAATAAATTAATCAAAAATAAAAATTTACAATAAATTAATTTTCAAGAATTTCAAATTTTCTTAAAAATTAAAATATCGTAAATTAATATTTAAGAAGAATTTTAGTTTTCAAGAATTTTAAATTTTCTGAAAAAATAAATAAATCTAAAATAAAAATTAAAAATTAAAGGGTACAAAACTTGGGGTACCAAACTGATATTTTGGGTGAGTGGCGCCTAGTCTTTTAAGGTGTTAAGTGGCGCCCAGTCTTCAAGTTGCGCATGACACAGCTGATACCCTGTATAGACTCAAGTTGCGCTTTGTTTTCAAGTTGCGCCTCGCACAGGGTGATCCCTGTACGAGCGCAACTTATGACTTAAAAAAAAATCAAGTCACTCTCCATTTAACATTTGCGCGCGGCAACTTCAGATGATGGTAAGCGCGTGAACATCAAACTTATATGCACGTCCAGGATTTGTAATGGCCAGTACATATATGCAAGTGTGGACCATGTTTATTGTTAAACAAATTTAAGTCGTAACTTAAACATTATTAAATTTATAAAATAAACTAATTAAAATCTAAAATATAAACTTATAAAAGTTTATAAAACAAATTTTATAAAAGTTTATCAAATAAATTTAATATTAAATTTATAAAATAAACTAATTAAAATTTATAACGTAAACTAATAAAAGTTTATAAAATAAATTTTTAAGAGTTTATAAAATAAATTTAATATAAAATTTATAAAATAAACTAATTAAAATTTATAACATAAACTACTAAAAGTTTATAAAATAAATTTTATAAAGTTTATAAAATAAACTTATTAAAAGTTTATAATTAAACTTATTTAACAAGGTCTCTAATCATTCTGAGTCCAAGCAGCTTCGACACCCTGAGCAACACTGAGTTACGGATCTTGATTTGTATATTAATCAGTCTGCTCTGATACCAATTGTTAGGTCCCGAAGTATCGTAGAAGGGGGGTTGAATACGATACTCATAATAGTTTAAATTCTTTTCGGAATTTGCGGATAAATAAATTATTGCTTCAGAGTGGGTTTGGCCATTTGTAGTGTTTAGGTGAACTGCCTACTAATTTTCTGTGTTTCCGGATAAATCAATTAGCTTCAAGAAAATTAGTAAGTAAATTATGGAGACAAGTTTCCGGGAATATATCTTTCATATATAAACCCAAAGGTTGCTACACCCAGTTAAAAATATAACTGGCTTCCAAAGAACAAATTAGTTCTTTGCTACTAACACAAAAATATTAGGCTCAGTTCCTATACAAATATATCTAAATTAGTACAAGGAAAAACTGAGTCCGTAGGGAGTGATATCTAGGAGCCCTGAGCATTTTTCGTTAAAGAACCGGGTCCTAATATCTGACCGGGAGCAAGGTATGGATGTGTATAAATTATTTCTTCTTGCCCCAGCCATGGCAGTAGCTCTCTACATATTATTTGTGTTGAAGAAGACGACTCTTCTAATGAGTGGTTGACCTCCTTTTATTTGTGTAGACTTTTAAATCAATTAAAGTAGCTGCTGTAATTTAATTGGCTAAGGGCTGAGTGGCGCCTGTAGAGTGACTTCCCTGTGTAGATTCAAGTGGCGCCATTTACTTGGAATAATTTTGCTGCCATCTTGAGTTGCGCCTACACAAGGAGAGCAGTGTAGTGGCGCCATTCACTTGATTTTTACTAAGCAAATATAAGTGGCGCCCCACACATTGATTTCCCTGTATAAGAATAAGTGGCGCCACATACACATGCCTTAAGAAATGAATGATTCTTGCGCGTGAATAACATTCATGGTCAAAGTGCTGTTTAGTCACTGCACTTTGACCCTCTATTCATTCCTTGACTTAACTTCACCAACTTCCATTTCTTGTACCAAAGTCTTGTCGCATTACACCCTGTACCCTGAGCTGTTTCCGTTCTTCGACTGTAGTTCAGAAACTTTCACTTTTCTTACCAAGGTTGTGACACTTTGCACCCTGCACCCTTTGAGCTGTTTAGCTGTTTAGCTGTAGCCTCTACAAATTACTTTTCGTACCTTAATAAATAACCGTTCTTTTCAAGTACGTTCTTCAACTTAACAATTCTTCTATAGTTAATACTCAGATTCCTTTCACAAACTGCTGACGCCTAGTGCAACTGATCTGGTTCACAGACGACTAACTTTGATCCAGGTCTTCGTATTATTGCCTTACTTGCATTGTTAAGTTTGCAGTAACTTCATTGCTTCGAACACTGACTGTCAATAAACACTGTACTTTCACCGGAATCTTTTCTGGTACTTAGACAACGTCTCCATTATTACCACAATCTTGAATACTTCATTCTCTGTTCTTCACTGACGCTTGAACATAAAAATGAACTTCTTTCAGTGAGTATAACTCCAAGACTGTAGCTGTCTTCTTTAACCTTTGTCTTTACCATGTCTTCACTCCTTCTAGATTCCTATGCTTCGAACACTGTCTATCTTCAATCAATGCCTTTACACTGAAATCTTCTAGTGGCACTTCTATACTAAATCTTCAACACTTCTGAAACCCTGAAAGTCTTCAACCATTATTCTTCACTGAGGCATGAACATATAAATGAACTTCTTTCAGTGACCTGTAGTAGACTCCAAAACTTCTTCTAATGTCTTGATTCACTATATTTGCCATGTCTTCAATTCTTCCTGATTTCTGTGTAGGCGTAGTATTATTTACTTGTCCTGTTCTAGTATTGAGTTATCACGATTTCTATTTATACAGCTTCGTAATCTCCAACACATCCTTAGAATGCAAAAACAACACCCACGTGTACTTGGAGTAGTCGTCGACAATCACTAATGCATATTTCTTCTTCGAAACTGACATGACATTAACCGGTCCAAACAGATCCATATGAATCAACTGGAGAGGTTCGCTGATGCTTGACATGTCCTTACTTCTATGTGATGCCTTCTTTGACTTACCCTTTTCACATGCTTCACAGAGTCCTTCTTGGTAGAATTCTATCTGTGGTAACCCTCTCACCAATTCTCTTCTAACTAAAGAATTCATCGCCTTGAAGTTCAGGTGAGATAGTTTTCTGTGCCATAACCAACTCAATTCAGAGGATGCTTTACTGTAGAAACAATTTGCTTCTCCTCTGCTTGCAGTGTTTAAGTCAGCTACGAATAGATTTCCTTTTCTTACTCCTTTAAGAGCAAGCTTTTCATCTTTCCTATTGGTGATCAGACATTTTTCCTTCCTGAAGTCCACATTATATCCTTTATCTGTGAATTGACTGACGCTCAGCAAGTTGTGCTTCAGATCGTCAACAAGAGAGATATTTTCGATGATGACATTTCCAACTTCCAGACTACCATATCCCTTAGTAAATCCTTTGCTGTCATCTCCAAAGGTTACAACTGGGCCGGTCTTCTCAACCACATTTGTCAGCAGGGACTTGTCTCCTGTCATGTGCCTTGAACATCCACTATCTAGAATCCACATGACTTTTTCATTAGTACCTATGCCCTGCAACCACAAAGTGATTAAGGTTTCTTTGGCACCCAAACTTGTTTGGGTCCAAGAAATTTAGAGGTTCTTGCAGATGGTGTAACATGTTCAGTTTTCACATTTTTAAGTTCTATTTTGACTGAACTCGAATCATGTTCCTTTGCCTTGACAGATTTGTCTTTTGGCCTAGGAGATTGAGTCTCCTTCCTAACCTTAGGAGGACTAGCAGTCTTTGCCCTTACCTTTTTCTTATTCATGCTTCTTTGTATTCCTATGCAATTACTAGAAGTAGATGCATTCATCAAATTAAAATAAGCATGCATAATATTAAAAGCACATGGCATACATCCAGTAATACCACAAGGCAAATGAGAACTATTCATGTTAAACATGTTCTGCACAATAGGAACATCAGATTCTACTTTAACCTTATTACATGCATAACTAAGATGTCCAGCAGAATTGCAATTAGTACACAATTTCCTAGGTGCAGTGGGTGCAGGTGTAGCAGAATTAGCAATTTTAACACCTACTTTCCCATTCCTATTACTCTTTGACTTATTCTTGTTACCACCTAATTCAGTTTTAACATATTCAATTTTAACTGGTTTATTAGGTGTAACTTCTTCTACATTACCTTTCTCAATTTCTTTCTTTTTCAATTCATCCTCAACAAGCATTTCTTGTTTCCATACGATAGTATCTTCGTCTAAGGGTTCTGATTGTGAGATCTTAAAGACAGGATTACTACTCTTCTTAATGACAAAAGGAACATTTTCATTTTCTAATAAAACAGTACTAGAAGCATTGAAAATTATATTCCTTTTATCCTTCTTGTTTTTCCTTTTATGTTCATCGTAGTCAAAGCCTATACATGTCTTGTTATCTAAGCTCTGCTTATCCATTATGTCTTTAGCAATATTAGCTGAGTTCTTAAAAGCTTCCAATTTTAACTCTAGCTCAGAAATCTTAGCCATAAGTGCTGTCTCAACCTCTGCATTACAGATAACCTTATTCTCTAAATATTCATTTCTTTCCTTAAGGTCATTAACTGTGATTCCTACAAGCTCTAGTTGTTCCTTTCCAGATTCTAGCTTTTTAATCTTCACAACTAGTCTAGCATTTTCTGCTTCAGAAACTAGCATGCTTGTATGAATGTTAAACATCTCTATACTCAAGTCATTAACAGTATTTTTATATTCAGATAGAGACATATCTACAGTGGTGAGAATAGGTACCTGTGCTGATGATGGAGATTCTTCTGAAGTATCTGCCATTAATGCAAGATTTCCATATTCTTCTTCTTCAGAATCTGTGTCATCCCAGCTTCTACCTTCAACAATGTAAGCCTTGCCTTGTTGTTTTGCAACCAAAGCATCCAATCTCTGTTTCAACTTCTCATTCTCCCTTTTTAATTCATCATAGCTTTTCTTCTCGTATGAACTCTTCTTCTCATAAACCTTATTGTCTTTTGCTTGTTTCGGTTTCTTACATTCAGTGGTGAAATGCCCTAGTTCATTGCAGTTGTAGCACCGGAACTTACTACGGTCTACCATGTTTGACTTGTAACCACCTCTTGAGTTGGATCCCGAAAATGATCCTGTCTTCTGAAATCTGCTACCAAAACTTTTCTTGTACTTGGGATTCCTTCTGAATCTTATATGCTTGAAACGCCCTGCCAAGTACGCCATAGATTTGTCTTCCATCTCATCAAGCTCTTCCAATGTATAAAAATCATCTTCCTTTTCAGCTTGTGATTCTGTAGCCATTTCAGCTTCAATGATCAATTCTTTACCAATCTTGGTTTCAACAACCTTTGCTTCAGAAGTCTTCACTTCATCTGCCACAAGAGCTGTGGTCTTCATTAATGCTGCACTCTTACTGTCCACTGAGCCGGAACCATAAATAATCAACCTCTGTTCTTGTTCCATTTCATAAGTCTTCAATTTTCCATATAGCTTTTCAAGGGGCATGACATTGAAGTTGTCCCTTTCTCTAATTGAAGAAACTTTATGCTCAACATGATGTGGAAGAGTCAACATAAACTTCCTGTTCGTTTCCCTTAATGGATAGTTCTTCCCTTGGATACTCAACTCATTTAATAATTTATTGTATCGCTCAAAAACTTGAGTGATTGTTTCTCCAGGAGTAGATTTGAACGCTTCATATCTTGATGTAAGTATATCCAACCGGTTCTCTTTTACTTCTTCTGTTCCTTCCATAATCAGTTCGATGGTTTCCCACATGTGCTTTCCCGATATACAATTTAGAATTTGATGGCACATGTCTTCATCCATTGAGTCAACAATAATCAACTGAAGGCCTGTGTCCAATGCAACAATTTCTTTCTCTGTATCAGTGAACTCTGTAGGATCCTTTGGAGTAGACCTTTGAGGAACTCTTACTCCGTCCACTGTAGATTCAGGAATCATCTTCATTGGTACAAACGGTCCGTTCTCTAAGATACCCATGTACAACGGATTTGCAGCCTTAATAAACAGGGTCATCTTCTTTTTCCAGAGATTATAATTCACTCTATTAAACTGAGGAACCTTGATACTTCCTACTTTCTGAGAACTCATGATATTGAACTTTTCAAAACTATTTAAAGTTCAAAAAATTTCTGAGTGAAATATTTTGAAAATTAAAAAATTCGCGAAAAATTCCAGAAGCTTAATACTGAAGTCCTATCAACAGATCCTGATTTGTAAACTCAATCAGTAAGCTCTGATACCAATTGTTAGTCCCAAATATCGTAGAAGGGGGGTTGAATACGATATTGTCCAATTTATAAAATATTCGCGGAATGGTTCTTGATGGACTTAATACAGTTCGAACAGATATTAAATCAAACACAAGGTAAGCAATCACAACAACAGTTCATTCGGGGAATATATCGTTTTATTAATATAAACCCTGAGGTGCTCCACAAATCTAATCTTTCGATTAGTTACAATGATTCACTAGTACAACAGTTAGATTACAAGCTTTACTGAAAACAACAAGGGTAACAACAGCTGGGTACAAAGTTAATGGCTTCAGTGTTTACTCTTGAATGCTCTCTGGGTTTTCTCTCTGTTATTGCTCTGTGTATTTCTCTGTGAACTGAATGAATTCTTCAAAGACGATGCTTTGCTACTATTTGTGTAGTCTTTTTCAACTTAGGATACGTGGCCCATTTTGTGCCAAGTAAATCAGTTGCTTCTTCGCTTCTGTTTAACTTAAGTATCGGAACAATTTACTGAGTAATTGTTAACTATCGATGAGTCTGTAAATTAACTATCAGACACTTAAAACAATTCATGAAATAGAATTAACTACTTCAAGCTGAGCAACTATCGGAGATATGTTAACTATCGGAAATATTCTCCAATAAATTAACTATCGGAATTATTGCTTGATTTATTAACTATCGGAATAAATAGATTTTCTTTTTATTTGTTTTATCCGATGGTTAGTAAATCATTGAAAGTTCCTTCTAGTTTTTTTTTCTTTACCCGATAGTTAATAACTATCGGGAAGTGGCTTGTTTCTTTGTTCATCCATTTTTAGTTAAGTTGATTAAATCACCCGATGGTTAATAACCATAGATGAATAAGACAAAATAAGCCCTTTGTCTTTTGTCTTTACTTTGCTCATTTCTTTATCTCACCCGATGGTTAGTAACCATAGGTGAATAAGACAAAATTGCTTTATTAACCATTGGTGAATAAGACGAAATAGCTTGACTAGTTGACTTCTGGATACAGCTTCTGTAGTCTTCTTTCCTTGGCCAATTTCGAATCTATTAAGCCTTTAATAACATTTCTTCCACTGCAACCAAGTCAAATAAATATTTCCTTGTTAATTTGACCTTGATTTATTCTGGGCTTAATCACATACCACTTAGGTTACTCATCTCAGTATCTGGTCAATTCTTCTGAATCAGTGATGCAGTTCTCAAACTCTTTTGTGCTGTCGATTGGTGCAACTGGTCTGGTTCACAACCGACTAGCAAGAACTTGATCTTCACATCTTCTTTGCTATACAATTGACCTGTTCCATCATGTTAAGAAGTGCTTCTTATCTTCACTGAAATCTTCTGCTTTCTCTGTAGTAAAACCTTCTTCATCTTCAGAACCTTTGAAACACTTTAACTTTATTCTTCACTGAGGCTTGAACATGTTAATGAACTTCTTTCAGTGATCTTCAATGTCTTCAAAGCTTCCTCTAATATTTTGGTTTTTCATATTCAACTTATAAACGATTTGCAGTCGATTCTGTGCTTCATTTTAATATAAGTTACCGACTTGTAGTGTTGAGTTAGTTACCTCGGTTACATGTTACTTTACGTTACATTTTGCTTTACAGTAAGGTTGTTGTAACCTTCAAAGAATGAGAGCCCTCATTGGACTCTAGCAGGTGAGGTTTATCTTTGAGATTGGGCTTCTAGAGCCTTCCACAAATGAGGGGGCTCATAGGACTCTTCCCACGCTAGGGTTTCTAAATCCTTCTGGGATGAGGGCCCTCAACAGACTTTGGGCCTTCATTAATTAATTACGAAATTAATTAATAATAAAGGCCTAAATAGTCTTGGACCCTATCAAGGCTTGGTGGGCTTCGATATAACCCATCCCAGCAGAGGTGAGTCCTTAAATAAATATTCCTTGGTCGCCTTTAGGGGCACAGGCCTTTTGACCAAATCAGGCCTAATAAATGAAATATTAAATATAGCATTTAATATTTCACTTGGGCTATTTTTTACCCATATCATTTGCCCCCAAATTTTTGGGAAAACTTCTCGAGTTTTCGTAAAACTTTTACAAAGGGTTCTATGTGCCTAGCGGGCTTTTGACTCTTTTTTTTAGGGGAGCTTCGAGCTTTTTTATTGTTAACTCTTTTTAAAGAATTAATTTCATGTATCATTGGCCCATAAGGACTTCATTTTTTAAAGGAATTTTCTGAATTCTAGCCAATTCGACATGGAATAAGGTCAAATTAGGGCTCATTTCTACCCCTAGGTTGAATTCTGGGACTGAAGTCGACAGGCTTCATGATTTCAACAATCATCGACTTGGAACGAGGTCGAATTAGCCTCAAATTAACCTCCCAAGTTGATTTTGAGTATTGAAGTCGATAGGCTTCATTGCTTTAATAACCATCGACTTGGAATGAGGTCGAATTAACCTCAAATTCACCTCCCAGGTTGATTTTGGTATTGAAGTCGATATGCTTTATGGCTTGAATGCCCATCGACCTGGAACGAGATCGAATTAAGTGCAAATTCACCACCTAGGTCAATTTTGGTATTGAAGTCGATATGCTTCATGGTTTTAACAACCATCGACCTGGAACGAGGTCGAATTAATTTAAAACTCACCTCTCAAGTCGATTATGGTACTGAAGTTGATGAGCTTCAACTGGCTTTGCCCTCATCGACCTGGAACGAGGTCGAATTAAGTGTCAGTTTACCTCCCAGGTCGAAATTTTTATGGCCACATGGCTTTACTATCCTTTGACTAGGATTGAGGTCGAGTTAAGTGAAAATTCACCCCTCATGTCGAAATTTCTATGGCCACATGGCTTTATTAATTTTCGACTATGATTGAGGTCGAGTTAAGTGAAAATTTACCCTTCATGTTGAAATTTCTATGGCCACATGGCTCTATTAATTTTCGACTATGATTGAGGTTGAGTTAAGTAAAAATTCACCCCTCATGTCGAAATTTCTATGGCCACATGGCTCTATTAATTTTCGATTATGATTGAGGTCGAATTAAGTGAAAATTCACCCCTCATGTCGAAATTTCTATGGGATTTTTCCTCTTATGATTTTAACAATTTGACTCCTAAGATCTTTGGGCTTTTTGGGCCCTTGACAAAATGGGCCTATGGTTTATGGGCCTTCGACAACCTGGGCCTTGGATTCCCTGGCTTTAGGGCCTTTATGGCTTTTCACATGGGGTTATGGGCCTTCAAGGCTTGCGAGCTCTAAGTAGGCCCATATTCTAGATTCTTCCCTAGGGTTCTAGAATCTATAAATATTTTTTTTATCTGCATATTATTATTCTAGAACCTTCAATCGTGGGCCTCCTCCTTTGAGCCCATTCACCGATTGTTCCGGTTGATTTGCCCCTCAATGGTCATACGACTTTGAAACACCTGTTAAAAGGTGGATTTGAACGATCATGTGACCGGCTGGGGGTTATATAAGTGTGTTGTGAGGGACTTCGCTTCCCATACTTCTCGTTCCCCCCCTCAAATTACTCTCAAACACTCGAGCTCTCTAGTCTTCAAGTAAATCAAGCTTTTAGATTTTTCAAGGGTATTAAGAATCTCGAAGGTTCAATGGCAGACAATAAGGCTTCTAGATTGGCTGCAATGATTGCCATTTCAGCAAGAGAGGTAAACCCCTTCGCCGCATTCCCATTTTTTTGAAGTATATGTCCTTAATTGATATGATCAACCAACGGGGGGGAGGGGGGGGGGGGGTGAACACCCTAGCCTGTCTCATCTTGATGCTTATAGTCATAGCAAGAAATTTTTCGATACAGATAGGGTAGTTGAATACAATAGTTTGTTTAACTTTCTACCTCGTTTTACCAGATCCTTAGTTGAGCCAGGTGATAGGACATGTCACTGGAAGTTTGGATATTTCTTTGTGTATGTAGATTCCCTGTTAGCGGGGCTTAGGTTCCCCTTGCATGATTTCATTCCTACCCTTTTGGCCGATGCCCAGATAAACCCTTGCCAAATTGCTCCCAATGGGTGGAGGCTCATCCATTGTTTTTTAGTTCTTTGTTTAGAGAAGAAAATTAAACCAACTATCCCTTTGTTTCGCAAAATTTTTCAATTTAAAAATTCCTCGAACCTTTCTCTAGTTTGGATTCACATAGGCCATAGGCCCAACCAACCTCATATATTCGATAACTCATCCATTCCTGACAACAACCTCCACTGGAAAGAAAATTTTCTCCAAATAAAATGGGAAGGGGGTGATTGGGGAACTCTTTTTAGGCCCTCTTTTAGGAAGGTAGCCGACGGGAGAGAAGGGGAGATATATAAAGATAATCATCTCTCTACTAAATGTTCCTTCTGCTACTGTCATATATGAATGTGCTGGAACACTCGTGTCTTTGTCATCTGCGCCAACAGCAATCAGGGCTGCGGCTAATACCTATTGTCAGCTTGTTTTGTCACAAAGCGATAACAATGTAAAACTTATTGTGCTTGATCGTCTAAATAAACTCAAAGCTTCTCACAGAGACATTTTGGTTGATATGGTTATGGATGTGCTTAGAGCGCTCTCTAGTCCAAACCCTGACATTCAAAGGAAAACGCTTGATATTGTTCTTGAGTTGATTACTTCAAAAAATATCAATGAGGTTGTTTTTACTTTGAAGAAGGAAGTCATGAAAACTCAAGGTGGGGAGCTTGAGAAGAATGGAGAGTACTGCCAAATACTTATTCAAGCCATTCATTCTTGTGTTATCAAGTTTCCGGAAGTCTCAGATCTGTGCTGCGTGTATAGCGTTGTGTGTATAAAGGTGGGTAAGACTATTGGAAAACAAAGTAAAAACAAAATATTAAAACAGAGTATTACTTAGTCGTTAAGACCTTTGTTCAACTTCTCGGTAAGACCTTTTAAAAAGGTCTTGCCGGGTATTATTGAAACAGATTTGGAAAGGTCTTGCCGAAGTAATAGAAATAAATAAAAAAAATGTTTTAACAAAATAAAAAAATATTTTCGGGAAACTTTTTATTTGTATCTCAGTAAAACTTTTAAAGGTCTTGCCGAGTTTAATTAAAAGGTCTTGAAAAAAACAAACACTTGAAAATATGAAAACAACTAAATTATTAAAGTCATGTAATATTTATTTATTTTATTAATTGTTTTAATTAATTTAGGAATTAAATTAATTGAAACTTGAATTAATTTAAAGATTAAATTAATTAGATAATTAATAACAAAATAAATATTAATGAGCAATAATAATTAGAGAAACAAACAGTAAACTACACATTAGTGCTTGAAATAATTATCTATTAAGAGTATTAAATTATTCTCAAGATAATTTATCCAAATATTCATAAGCCCTAGAATTCTGTTGATTCAAACTTCATAAATTCTTTAAATATTAAAATTTAATATCTATGAATTCAAATCAACTCCTAGAAATAGAAATTAGCCTTTATTTAACATCCCTAATTCACTAACCAACTTAGAGAAAGTGGATTCATCAAGTGGTTTCGTGAAGATGTCGGTTATTTGATCTTCTGTGGGTACAAAATGTAATACCACAGTTCCATTCATGACATGCTCTCGGATAAAATGATACCTTATGTCAATGTGCTTAGTTCTTGAGTGTTGTACAAGATTGTTGGAAATGGCTATTGCACTTGTGTTGTCGCAGAATATTGGAATTTTATTCAACGTAAGTCCATAGTCATTCAGTTGATTCCTTATCCACAAGATTTGTGCACAACAGCTACTTGCCGTAATGTATTCTGCTTCGGCTATCGAGGTAGACATTGAGTGCTGTTTCTTGCTGTACCAGGAGATCAACCGACGTCCTAGAAACTGACAGCTTCCAGAAGTACTCTTCATGTCCATCCTGCATCCTGCATAATCTGAATCTGTATAGCCAATTAGGTCAAAACATGTATCTTTAGGGTACCAAATCCCAAGATTTGGTGTACCATTAAAATATCTAAAAATTCTTTTAATAGCTATTAGATGAGATTCTCTAGGATCAGATTGAAACCTTGCATATAAGCATGTTGCAAACATTATATCAGGTCTACTGGCAGTTAAGTATAGTATAAGCCTATCATACCTCTATAGCTTGTGATGTCAACCTTCTTACCAGTTTCATCTTTGTCAAGCTTTGTGGCTGTTGACATTGGGGTTTTTGCCGATGAAGAATCTTCTAGACTATATTTCCTCAGAAGATCTCTTATGTACTTTGATTGGCAAATAAAAATCCCATCTTCATTTTGCTTTACTTGCAATCCAAGGAAGAATGACAGCTCACCCATCATACTCATATCATACCTACTCTGCATTAACTTAGCAAATCTCTTGCACAAGTTTTCATTAGTAAAACCAAATATAATATCGTCAACATAAACTTGAACAAATGTCATATCTTTTTTATATAAAAGAGAGTTTTATCTATGACACCTCTAATGAAACTATTTTCAAGTAAAAACTCAGAGAGAGTGTCATACCATGTCCTCGGTGCTTGCTTGAGTCCATAGAGAGCTTTGAATAAGAAGTATACAAAATCAACAAACTCTGGATTTTTAAATCCAGGGGGCTATTCCACATACACTTCTTCTTCTAACTTTCCATTCAGAAAGGCACTCTTCACATCCATTTGATAGACTTTGAAATTGGAATGTGCTGCGAATGCTAGAAAAATTTTGATTACTTCAAGTCTTGCAACTGGTGAGTAGGTTTCATCATAATCAATTCTCTCTTCTTGGGAGTAACCCTTTATAACCAGTCTGGCCTTGTTTCTTGTAACAATGCCATCACCGTCTAACTTGTTTCTGTATACCCAACTTGTACCAATTACAGATCTGTCTTTTGGCTTGGGTACCAGTGTCCAGACTTCCTGTCTCTCAAACTGATTGAGCTCTTCTTGCATGGAAAGAACCCAATCTGGATCTGTTAGTGCTTTTTCAATCTTGTTTGGTTCTTCTTGGGATAGAAAAACTGAAAATAGACATTTATTTGAAGTTGAACTTCTGGTTCTAACTCCAACATCTGGATCATCTATGATTAATTCAAATGGATGATCTCTGCTCCATACCCTTTCTCTTGGTAAGTTTGATCCAGATGATTCACCTCTTTATTCATTTTAATGTTGTGTTCTGCTAGTAGATCCATCATCTCCCCCTGAGTTGCTGCCAGGATGACTGTTTGATCCACCACTGGTATTGGTAGTATCTCCAGTGTTTCCATTGTTTCCACCACCATTACCTGGATCATTATCATCATTATTGTCATCTCCTGTTGCAACCTCAGGTTTTTCTTCGTCATCAGAATTTGAGTCTGGATAATTATTAAATTTCAATAACTCAGAAGGATCTTCACTTTGGATACTTGGGAGTTTAGTGTCATCAAAAGTAACATTGTCACTTTCCTTTACTTGGTGTTGATCAATTATGTACACCCTATAAGCTCTTCTTGAGTAACCGACAAAAATGGCTTCGTGTGCTTTGGCCTCGAATTTGTCACGATGTTCATCTCCATCTTTTAGCACAAAGCATTTGGCTCCAAATCCATGAAAGTACTTGAGTGTATGTTTCTTGCCAGCCATTAACTCATAGAGCGTCTTCATATGATCTTTGTTGATCAAGGTTCGATTCTGGGTATAACATGCCGTGTTTACTGCTTTAGCCCAAAAGTAGATAGGTAACCCTAATTCACTTAACATAGTTCTTGCAGCTTCAATCAAGGTCCGATTCTTCCTTTCTACAACTCCATTCTGTTGCAGAGTTCTTGGTGCTGAGTATTGTCTTATTATCCCTTTATCTGAGCAGAAATCATTCAGAACTTCATTCTTGAATTCTGTACCATTGTCTGACCTGATTGCTCGGACAACTAATTTTGAATATAACTCTATCAGCTTTACATGATCAATCACCAACTATGGAGTTTCATCTTTAGAGTTTAAGAATAAAATCCACGTATATTTGGTGAAGTCATCAACAATCACTAAGGCATATTTCTTTCTAGACATCGACATAATATTCACTAGACCAAATAAATCCATATATAGCAGTTGCAGTGGTTCAGTGATATTTGTAATGTCTGTTCCTTTGTGAGTTGCTTTCTTTGACTTCTCTTTCTGACATGCCTCACACAACCCTTCTTGTGTAAATTCCATTGGAGGCAGTCCTCTCACTAAATCCCTCTTGACTAGAGAGTTCATTATCTTGAAATTCAGATGTGAGAGTTTCTTGTGCCATAGCCAGCTTTCTTCTGATGAAGCCTTTGAATAAAAATAGTTTGCTTCATCTTCAGTTCCTGAGTTGAGATAGGCTACGTACAAATTTCCTTTCCTTACTCCACGCAAGGCTAGTCTGTCATCTTTAGAATGAGCTATTAAACACCTTTCTTTGATGAAGTTCACTTTATAACATTTATCACAAAAGTGAATGACGCTGAGTAAATTGTGCTTAAGTCCTTCCACTAAAGAGACATTTTCAATGATAACATTTCCAGTATTTAACTTGCCATATCCCGTAGTCATTCCTTTATTGTTATCTCCAAAGATGACAATTGGGCCATCACTTTCAACCACGTCTGATAGCAGGGCTCTATCTTTGGTCATATGCCTTAAAGATCCGCTGTCCAGGATCCATACAACCCGATTTACCTATTTAACTCCCTGCAATTATCAAACGGTTAAATCATCTTCAGAGTCCAAAATTGATTGGGCTCGGCATACTTAAAGAATTGACCTTTGTCAGCTTTGACAACAGATCCTTTTCGAACAACAGCCACATCTACCTTGACTGAACTTACTTTCCTATAGATAGTCTTAAAAACCTTTTGTTTTGACTTAGGAACATATGTTTCCTTCTTGGGAGGTGAAGGACTCACAGTCTTGGATTTTGCATATTTGTTAGTGATGTGTTGTCTAGGTGTCATGTTATCTTTATTACCAATAATGCATTTGAAATAAGCAGTCAGAGCATTAAAAGAACATAACATACAATTTAAAATACCATAAGGTTTATGGCATACATCAATCATAGGCATGTTATTCAAAATAGTAGGTGTTTTAATAGTTTCTACCTCAATTTTTTCAGCAATTTTAAAGTTTTCAGTAGAATGATATCGGTTAGTACTATTCCTACTATTAACAAACTTATTGGGTCTGTTAGGATTATTCTTTAAGTTCGGAGCACCTATACCAGGATGGGGGAATTCAACAGTTCCCGCATCTTTCAGTAGTGTCTTGGGTGCACTTTTCTCTTGTTGGAAATTAACTCCTTTTATGTCCTTCACAAGTTCCTCTCTTTTCTTTTCCTCCTCAAGGTCCTCTAATTTCATTTCATATTCAATTAATATGGAACTCTCGAGGATAGGTTCTGCTACAGGGGTTATGAAAAGAGGTTTTGGTGTGTCCTTAATAACATGTGGGATACCCCTTTCTTTGCACTTTGTCTGAAAGGGGTTATGTTGCTCGCCTTTTCTACAGATTTATTGTATTCAAAACCAATTCCAACCTTTTGTTTTATCTCCTGTTGGTCAATAAGGTCTTTTACAATATAGGAAGAGTTCTTATAGGCAAGACATTTTTTCTTCTCTTCCTCTATCTGGTTCCTGAGATAAGCCTCAACCTTGACATAACAACTGACTCTATTAACCTGAAAAGCTAGGTCATCAGTTAATTTTATATCCCTGGTTTTTAACAATTTTAAACTATCATTCTCATCAGTTAATTGTTTGATTTTAAGATGTAGTTTATTGACTCTATCTTTGGTGTCGTCCAGTTCTTTACCTAGCAGTTTAAACATTTTTAGGCATGAAGGATCTACCTCTTTTCCTCCTGTTCGGGGTGGAGACACCGATCCATAGGATGAAGCCATAAGAGCAAGATTTCCTAGCTCTTTTTCCTCATCATTGTCTGAGTTATCCCAGCTCTTGCCCTCTGCTAGATAGGACTTTTCTTGATGCTTCTTCACCAAGGCATCATATTTCTCTTTTAACTCTTGATAAGAGTCTCTCTTCTGCCCTTGCTTCGGCTTCTTGCATTCAGTTGCAAAATGACCTAGCTCGTTACAGTTGAAGCATCGAAACTTTCTTCTGTTAACCAAGTCAGTCATGTAGCCACTTCTTGATTCAACTGATGAAGAACTTCTTTTTTGAAACCTTCTAAAGGTAGGTTTAGATTTAAATGAAGAATTTCTTCTGAATTTCATGTTTCCAAACTTCCTGGCAAACATAGCTAGAGATTCATCTTCCATCTGATCCAATTCTTCTAGAAAGTAGGATTCACCACTTTCCTGTTTTTCTAGAGTATGACCATATTCTGGAACAACATACTCCACTGAACTATTTGAAGGTGCAACAACCTTCACTTCCTCTTTCTCTGGTACTTCTACTATCAGTGCTTTAGAAGAACTCGAAACTTTGCCTCTGCCATACATCTCTCTTGTCTGGATCTGCTCTAATTCACATGTCTTCAGAACTCTATAGAGTCTCTCTAGGATTATCTCTTTCATGTCCCTAGACTCTCGGATGGCCGCGATCCTGTGCTCTAGATGCTCTGGCAAGGTTAGTAAGAACTTCCTATTGACCTCCTGGTTTAAATAATATTTCCCGTTGAGGTTGAGCTCGTTTATCAGTTTGTTCAATCTCTGAAACACCTCAGAGATACCCTCACCAGGGTTGGATCTAAAATGCTCGTACTGGGAGGTCAAGATCTCCAATTTATTCTCTTTGACTTCTTTAGTCTCTTCATTTATAACTTCTATAGTATCCCAGATTTGCTTGGCGGTCTTACAGTTGACCACATGATTGTACATGACGTAGTCTAGGGATTCTATCAGTATAAGCTTGAGTTTATTGTCCAGGGATACAACTTCCTTTTCTTCATCGGTGTGGTCTGCTACACTTTTTGGAAACTGTCTATGAGGAATTACGACCCCATCTACCTCGTGCTCGAGAATAACTATTATTGGAGGTTCAATGCCTTTTTCCAAGATCAAGGCATATTTGGGATTGGTGATCCCAATAAATAACTGCATCTTGTGCTTCCATAGGTTATAATGATCTTTGTCGAATGATGAAATTTTGATGCTCGTTACCTTTTGTGTACTCATCTTTAAATAAGATTAAAAATTAAGTATTTCAAAAAATATTTTAATTTTTGATCAGAAATAAAATTTTTAAAAAAACTTATTTCGAAGAAAATATTATTTCGAATTAAAAATTATTTTTGAGATCTGTATGAGTTGTGGAATATTTGGTTCGGATATGATATTTAGAATATGTACCAGCTCTGATGTCAATTGTTGGTTCCTGATATAGTAGAAGAGGGGTTGAATACTCTATCTGAATTTCTCGCATAATTTCGGATTTTAAAATATTATTTTAATAAATCATGAAATATTAATTAAGATGAAATACGGTTCAAGTATAAGATATAAATTTTAACTGGAAAAGTATTATAAAATTAATATGATCAAAGTGAATATAATTGATTAAATGTTCTGGAACGATTTCGACATGAATTGTTCGGGTTTAACAATTATATTCCAAACTAAGCACATAAATTTATGAATATTACAATGTATACAAATTTCTGAATTTGAATGTTTGAACGATTCTAAATAATGAAGGAAAGGTACTCATATTTATAGAGGAGAATTCTAGTAAAACCTTTGATTAAAACTTATTTAAAAAATCAAAAGACCTTTTGAAATAAGCCTTACAAGACCTTTTTTAATGCTGTCAAGACCTTTTAAATAACACCTGACAAGTCCTTTTTATATCTCGGTAAGACCTTTGAAAGGTCTTGCTGAGATAATCTGGTAAGACCTTTTAAAGGTCTTGTCGATTTTTAATAGAAATACCTTTTAAAAAATAATGCAACAAGACTTTCTACAAAAAAATAATTTAACTATTCTTTTTAACTTAATTAATTCCACCAATTTTTAATTAAATAATTTATAAATTAAATTAATTCAAGGTGAATTAATTTAAGTAGATAAATTAAATAATTAATAATCTTTTGATAGTGAATTAATTTAGTTTCTTCACTGCACATCCTTTGTAGATTTGACTTGAGTCTTCGGTCTTCTGTCTTCTTTCTGAAAATCACTTGAGCTAGGTGAAAAATATTTATTAATTTAGTTGACACACAAATGTACTGTCTGGTTCATTTGTGTTATACTAAATAAATATTCTTCACCATTAAATACTTAAAAGCTGTGATTTCTTATCTTGAATTTGCTTTTAGCTTCGTCTTCAATATTTTCTTCTCTTAGAATCTGTTTGTAATAATCACTTAAAATCATCTTTGTCTTCTGAACTCTTCTGAATTACTACCTCTTTATTTTACACAGATGCTTGAACGTATTAATGAACTTCTTCAGTGTAAGGTAGCAACTTTATCAGAATACTTCTGATAATTCGATTCTTTATGACTAGCTGACTGTCTTCACCTTGATTCCTGTTATTATGCTTATTATTTACTGCTCTTTATAGTTAGAGTTGAGTTGTCATCTAATTATTAAAAATAGGCCTAGTCATATGCCTTTTACAAAGCCCTGCTGTCACATTTCAAGGAGGAAGCTGGCCCATTGGTAACCTTTGGAGACAACAACATTGGATTCACCATGGGATATGGCAAGTTGGTTCATGGAAATGTTATCATTGAAGATGTGACCTTGGTCAGTGGTTTGAAGCATAATCTACTCAGCATCACTCAATTCTGCAACAAGAATTTGAAGGTGGAGTTTGAGAAGGACTTATGCTTGATTTCTCACAGAAAGACTAAGGAAATTGCACTTTGTGGTGTAAGGAAAAGAAGCCTATTTTTAGCCAATCTGGATTCTACAAACAAGGATAAAATCTGCTGTTTCTACACCAAAGCCTCAGAAAATGAGAGTTGGCTTTGGCACAAGAGACTGTCTCATTTAAATTTCAAGAACATCAACTCTCTAGTCAAAAGAGAATTAGTGAAGGATTTTCCATCACTTGAATTCTGCATAGAAAGATTGTGTGAGGCATGTCAAAAAGGAAAAATTAAAAAATAAGTCATAGAAGCAAATAATTCACATCAATCATTAAACCACTTCAATTAATTCACATGGATCTTTTTGGACCAGTGAATGTCATGTCATTGTCCAAGAAGAGATATGCTCTTGTCATGGTGGATGACTTCTCCAAGTACACTTGGGTTGAATTCTGGCATTCAAAAGATGAAGCTCTTGAGATAATTATTGAAAATTTAAGAAGATTGGATAAGGGTCCTATACCTGTAGTGGCCATAAGGAGTGACAATGGAACAGAATTCAAGAATGCTACACTAAGTGAATTCTGTAAGGAAAATGGAATCACTCATCAATTCTCAGCTCCAAGAACTCCACAACAAAATGGAGTTGTTGAGAGAAAGAATATGACTCTTATTGAAGCTACAAGAACCATGCTGGCAGAAGCAAATCTTCCAACTAGTTTATGGGCTGAAGCTGTTAGGACTGCATGCTACACTCAAAATAGGACACTCATCACAAAACCAGCTGGAAAGACTCCATATCACATCATGACAAACAGAATACCATCAGTTAAATACATGCATGTGTTTAGAACTAAATGTTTTGTTCTCAAGAATGATACAGATAAACTTGGAAAGTTTGAAGCCAAAGCCTATGAAAGAATTTTTGTGGGATACTCATTGGACAAAACAGTCTATAGAGTATATGTGATTGATCAACAAAAAGTTATGGAAAGCAAAAATGTGACCTTTGATGATTTGAAGTTTCCTGTTATGAGTCTTGAAGGAGAAAACTGCGACACATTGAGATTTGAGAATGAAATAGAGCTGGAAGGAAATGAAAATGACACACATGGGAATGCAATTGAATATTCACATATGGATATCTCTCATGGAGCAAAATGAAGAAACAAATGCTGAAGATTTCAGCCACATTCAACTTGAGAATTCTCCTCACAACCGTAGCATTCACTAAGGGGGAGCTTCTCAAGGATCCACAACAAATGCACACCACTCTAATCAGGAGGAAGCCACTTCAGGAGAAAGAGGTGTGGGTCACTCAACTAAATGGAACAGGGCTCACACAGCTGATCAAATCATTGGGAATCCTGAGGAAGGAGTAAGGACAAGAAGAGCAACAATGAATGAATGTCTATTTGCCTACTTTCTGTCCAAAATAGAGCCCAAGTCAATTGAAGAAGCATTGTTGGATCATGACTGGATTACTGCTATGCATGAGGAGCTAAATCAATTTGAAAGGAACAAAGTTTGAGAATTGGTGCCACCACCTAGTGACAGATCAATAATTGGTACTAAGTGGGTTTATAGAAATAAGATGGATGAATTTGGTACTGTGATAAGAAACAAAGCAAGGCTGGTTGCAAAAGGTTATTCACAAGAAGAAGGCATTGATTATGATGAGACCTTTGCACCAGTTGCATGACTTGAAGCTATAAGAATTTTTCTAGCATTTGCAGATCATTCAAACTTCAAAGTCTATCACATGGATGTAAATAGTGCCTTTCTAAGTAGTGAATTGGAAGAAGAAGTTTATGTGCAACAACCTCCTAGCTTTGAAAACTCAAAATTCCCTGATTTTGTGTACAGACTACTCAAAGCACTGTATTGACTTAAACAAGCTCCAAGAGCATGGTATGACACTCTGTCAAAGTTTCTTCTAGATAATCAATTCACTAGAGGAACTATTGACAAAACTCTCTTCTACAAGAAGCATGGTGATGATATTATCCTAGTTCAAATCTATGTGGATGATATCATTTTTGGTTCTACAAATTAAAAGCTATGTCAAAGATTCTCAAAGCTCATGCAAAGTGAATATGAAATGAGCATGGTGAGAGAGTTCAATTATTTCCTTGGGCTTCAAATAAGTCAAAGAACAGATGAAATCTTCATAAGTTCAACAAAGTATGTCAATGATCTATTGAAAAGGTTTGACATGCAAGATTGCTCACCTGCTAAGACTCCTATGTCAATAGCTATAAAACTTGATGAAGACAAGAAGGGCAAGAGTGTTGATATGAAGACCTATAGAGGAATGATTGGTTCTCTTTTATATTTAACTGCAAGTAGGTCTGACATCATGTTTTCTACATGTCTATGTACAAGGTTCCAAGCAAATCCAAAGAAATCTCATCTCATTGCTGTCAAAAGAATTCTCAGATACCTAAAAAGAACTCTTCCATGGGACTATTGTATCCCAAGGAAACTGGATTCAATCTTGTTGGATATACAGATTCAGATTATGGTGGTTGCAGAGTTGACAAGAAGAGTACCTCAGGAAGCTGTCAGTTTCTTGGATAAAGGCTAGTCTCATGGTACATCAAAAAGCAACAATCTGTGTCAACATCCACAGCTAAAGCTGAGTATATAGCTGCTAGAAGTTGTTGTGCTCAAGTGCTTTGGATAAGGAATCAACTAAGAAATTATGGGCTAGTACTGGAGAAAATTCCTATCAAGTGTGATAATACAAGTGCCATCTCAATTGTGGCCAATCCTATGAATCACTCAACAACAAAGCACATTGACATCAAGTATCATTTTATAAGGGAATATACTGAGAATGGTACTATTGTACTAATCTATGTTCCAACACAAAAATAGTTAGCAGACATTTTTACTAAGACTTTAGATGAAGCCACCTTCAACAGGTTGGTTAGTGAGATTGGAATTCTAAATCCTTCAAGCTAAATGACTGTAAAAATGAGTCTGTAACTGTTACAACAACTACTTCACAGACATGATCTCTATAATGAATTATCTAATTGAAGTAAAACTGGTGCATACTTATAAATGCATTAGTCATGTTGTTGTACATTGTTTTTAAAATCAAAAATTAACAGCTTGGAATTATTTCTGTCATATTCCAAGGTTTAACCTGTTAAAGTTGAGTATTCTTGTGCATCTTTAAATAACAAGAGTATTTATCTTAAATACAGGGATATATCATCAAAATAATTTCTGACTAAATTAATTTTATTTAATTAAAATCGATTTAGATGTTATTTTGAAAAAGTTTAGTTATTTTATTTTCCAAGTGAAAGTAAAATAATTTTCTGATAACTTGAGTTTTTGAATAAGTTGCCATCATTTTTCAGACTTCTCGAATTAGTATATAGTTGCAGAGTTCTCGAATGATTTTGACTTGATCGAGTTCTCTACAATATCTTTCAGAGTTCTCGAAAAACTCATATGTTAACATCTCGAATCAGTCATCTATGAGTTCTCGAACGATCAATTTTTACAGTTCTCGATTGATTACTTTTGGAGTTCTCGAATCAAATCAAACAGTTAATTATCAAAGTTACTTTACTCTTTTAGAGTTCTCGAACACTTCAAATCGATTATAATTCTATTCGAGTTGTCTACATACATATATAGCAAAGTAGATCTACATTTCATTTCTACACTTATTCGAAAACTCAAGAAAACCTAGTCTCTCTCTACGGTTGCATTCGAACTCTTCAAGCTTTTCTAAAACTACTTCGTTTCTTCTATTTCTCCTTTCTATACACTACTCCATGGCTTCATCTAGCTCAGCTGCTGTGTTTACCATCCCTGACACCAACTTCTTGGCTATCTCGCGTGATGCAGATGCCAAAGATCAATACAAGTGCTTTACCAAGTTTCTCCTCAATTCATACCTCAAAGAACCTCTTCTCTGCAACCCCACTTTATACATGGATATCCTTGGGCAGTTCTGGAACACTGCAACCTGGGAAGAGGTAGCACTTAAAGATGGATCTTCAAAAATTGTGTTCACCTGCAGGATTCAAAATGTGAACATAAGTTTCAATGAAGAAGACATGAATGTGTGTTTGTCTCTACCAACCAAGGACTTTAACCTAGACCCCACCAACACTAAAATAACAGATTTCTTAGAGTTCATTAAATATGTCGAGGAGAGCATCAAGATTGGAAAGGTGATGAAAAAGTTTTTGAGAAAGGAGTGGTCATATGTTTTTGACACTCTTGTGAGAGTCTTTACCTGTAGAAAGACTGGGTTTGATCAACTAAGCTTGATATCCCTGAAGATGGGACACTCCTTGGCCTACAACACAAAGCTGAATGTGGGGAATCTGATTCTTGGGGAGCTTGCCATAAGACTGCCAAAGAGAGGTAATGAAATATTCTTTCCTAGATTTATTCAATCAGTCCTCAATTATAAGAATGCTCAGTTGATTGAATTGCCTGGAAATGATAAGCATAAAATTGACTATTATAAATCCATGTCAAAGAATATCTTTGCTTCATTGGAAACAAGAAGCACAGTGTGTAACACCTTGCAAATTACTCCTCACATGAGTATTTTATTTAGGAGTTATCCACTTGTGCAGCCTAAATTTCATGCACTTGATACAACAAGAATTCCTATGGTAGAAGAAGCACAAGCTCTACCTAACCCAGGGAGTTCGAACCCAGCTGAAACCACTTCTTCACAACCTCTAGATGTTAGTCAACCAACCTCTACATCCTTCCAACAGGGTGTAGTTGAAAAGAAGAAAAAGGAGAAACCTGCTGCTAAAAGAATGTTGAATGTAGTAGTAGAACAGGATGAGTCACCAGTGGTTGCTTTCACCAAGAGAAAGAAAAAGAAAAGCACCACAACAGACCACTCTATTTCCTCTCAAAAGGATGCAGAGATTAACAAGGGAATAGACCTGTTACTGGATGCATTCTCTCAACAGAATGTATCTATTGAAATTGAGAGTCAGCCCACTCCACCTTGTACAGAGTCTGCACCATTTCAAGAATTCACTCTTGTTAATGAAATAGAAATAGTAGAAAAGTAGACACATAATGCACAATTAGGAACTTCTATTGAAACTTTCTCATCTTCTCAGGGGGAGTTGCCAACATTCAAATTTATTCCTAAATCTTCTTTTATTTCTCAAATTTCTTATCAACCAACTGTGTCTAGCCATGCATATGAGGTTGTTGATCATCAGGTTTCTGTTTTACCTGATGAGCCCCTCTCAAGTGACATAGTGCATGACACTATATTCACCACTCAGGACATACATCAAGATGGTGAGGGAATGCATGCTGAGGCATATCCTGATGACACTATCAAAACCACAGAGGTTTCAGGAGTTTTTACTTCAGACTCTGTGATGGCTAATGAGGTAACAATTCCCTTTGGTCTCATTAATGAGCCATTAGAGCATTAGGTGTCTTCACAGACATTGGGTAATCTAGGGGACCTCCATTCCATGCAAATGGCATCCCCTAGAAAATCCCCAGTCATTCAAAGATTGTATTCAAGGGAGAACTCACCTATCCATCCAGTGTTAAGGGACTCATCTGAGAAATTAGATGAAGAAATTGATATTGAGGGGACCACTGTAACAAGTGGCCCTAGCTCTAACTTCTTATCTCAATGGCTGAAGCCTGTGTAACATGACAGTTCTTCAGGACCATCAGCTAGACCAATCTCTAAAGAGAAATTAAAGGAATTATATGGAGACCAGTTTGATGGGTTCTATCACATTGCTCAACAGTTGATGACTTCTCATTTGCCTAATGCTGACTATGCTGTAATTCTGTTGGAATATGTAAAAGATCAGGAGTAGTTGAAGGATAAGAATGCTCAGATGGCTGAAGATGGAGAGCCTAATGTAGATGAATGTTTGGATGGTTCCAAATCTGTGACTCTATACTAAGCCCTGCAGTGGATGAGGGAGAAGTACTTGACAAGCTTGGGTTCCTGTGAAAAGGTCTTTACACTCACAGTAATTTATGATGCCATCCATGAAGCAGCCAAGGTTCAATTACAAGCAAATCATTTCTTGGCCAAGGGTTTTCTAAATGATTGGAGGGCACACAAGGATCAATTAGAAATAAGGATGACAAACATTGACAAGGCAATGGCTTTTGGTGGAAGTGCCTCATCAAAGAAAACTACAGACTCCTCTATCTCTAAAGCTCAACTCTTAGAATTCACTTCAAAAATGGAGAAAATGGAGAAGGCATACAAAGACATATCAATGACACACCCTCTTCTCCTTGAAAAGAAATCCAAAATTAACTCTATGGTGGAAGTGATGTATAAGAATAGAGATGCTGATAAGTTGCCACAAGATGTACAAGTGGCTGACATCACTCCACTTCAGGTGGATTTGTATTACAATTCAAAGTCAAAAGAGGCAAAAGCTCAAACTGAGGAGATTAAAGCTCAGAATGCCAAGATTGCTAAGTGAATAGATCAAGTAGAGACACTTACAGCTGCAAACATGTCTCTATCTAACACTATAAGTGTTCTACAAAATGAATTCAACACATCAATGGCTTCTCAATCCACCTCCATGGATCAAGTTCTTCAGAAATTATCATCAATTCAACTTCTCATGACTTCTCAAGCCTCTCCTCTCACAGTACCTCAACCTCAATAATCTTCAACCTTCAAACCTTCAATATCCTCATTCTTGCAGTAGATGACATTGAAGCTGCTAGGCAAATTGCAGTAATGGATCTTCTCAGAGAAGAATCTCTCAAACCTTATGCAGACAAAAGCTTTCTGGAGCAAATGAAGTCAATGAAGAAATTCTACGAAGGTCACCATTGGGAATACAAGAAACTTCTTGAAAGGGTTGTTCTATCAGTCAGGGCTATAAAAGTCACAGAATATGGTGTATAAGTGAGGGTGCTAATTATTCAGCTGGAGGTTGGATACTTCAAGATTGCCAAAGATACATTCAAACAACTCTCCTTCACTGAATTGGAAACCTTAAACAACAAGGTAGAGCTAATTACTCAAGAAGATCATGATCTACAAAAGGAGCTGCTGCATCCTGCAATGCATCTTTCTCTACCTAAAGCCTTATGTAATCCAGATGGAATCCTGTACATGACAAAAGAGAAAAAGCTGAACATATTCTCTTTGTCAAAACTTCTAAATGCTGGAAACAGGGTTCAAGCTATTAATCTGGTAGAATTGTTGCTAAGAAAAGAAGTAAGGAGTGAAGAAGACAAGGAGATTGAAGAAAAGATAAGAAAATTTCTATCTCATCAAATATCTTACTTTGCAAATGAGGAATTGAGAAGAAAGAAAAGAGATGACGGTGATGACAAGGACAAAGAGAAAAATAATGATGACAAACCTCTCACAAAGGAGTGATAAGGGTGGCAAAATTCAAGATTCAAAGAAACCATCCAAGAAGCAGCAAGTTACTAGGAGAAGGGCTAGCACACCTATAAATGTTCAGGGTGTTAGTGCAACTTCTTTAATTTCTGAAACTGCTAAGGTCCCTAAATCCAAATCTTTCAAAAGACACTTTGTCAAGGTTACTGCAAGTGGAGTTATAAGGAAGGAAATCAAAGGGAATCAATTCAAACATCTCAAGCTTTGTCAACAGCTAAAAGTCAATTGTGTCAAGAAAACTCATTTCAAGAAACCTACTAGTTCCTCTCTAGTAAGGTGTCCCAAATAGAGAAAATAAATCATTGTTCCTGATAAAGGTCTTCCAGTCATTCCCATTCAGGAAATTGTTGAAATAGACAAAGAAAAGATCAAGCAATGGATGACAAATATAATATGCAAAGTGGAGATCAGAAACAGAAGAATGTTTGTAACAGATGTTGATGGGGAAGAAAAGCCCTTCTACTATGACAACAAAGAAGCCAATACTCACAAGATAAAAAGAGTGATAAGTCTGTATGACAAAAGCTGTGTAGAGAACAAACTAAGGATGTATGATCTTGCTGAGTATCTGGTCAGGAAATACCAAGCCAAAATTGATAGGGTGGAGTATAAAAAGAAGATGGTTGAAAAGAAATTGATGGAAAATACAGAAATTGAAAGGAGGTCTGAAGGATTGAGAAGGATGGGAAAGTGCAAAGTATTCAAAGATCCTGACAGGGTTGAGATCGAGACTGGTAGAAATGTTGTTACAAAGATCAGACTCAAATTTGTCAAAGATTACCCAATCCTCACTCTAAAGATAGTTGTAAATGCTTTGAAGGATTCTATTTTAATTGAAGAAATCATGGCAAGAGAAGAAATCCTTCAAGCCATTGATGACATAGAAGCTGAAGTTGAGAAGAAAAAGAAAGCTCAATATGATCAGTGTCAGAATGTTACAAGGTAGGCTTGATATCTTGATATAAATTTGTAAAACTATCTTTTTCCAAATAGGGGGAGATTGTTGGATCTCATCAAGCCTACCAAATTGTATTTACTTGTCTGTAATACAAACTTAGACTATCTTGTAATAGGTGGTAACCTTGTTTATTTTCATTCTGTAATTTCTGCAGTTAAAAGTGCTCATCACTGTAATTCAAATTGTAATCAAGTCATGAATAACTCTGATAGAAGATTCAAAGTTGAATCATGCATTAGGAGGAATAAGGTTGGAAAATAAGAATCAAAGTGAAGAAAAGTTTTAAGGCAGAATTTCATATCATTCGAGAAGTCCTACTATTCGAGAAGTCTGAGATTTAAACAATTCGAGAAGTCAAGCCATGTCCAATTCGAGAAGTCTAGAATTGGCACTATTCGAGAAGTCCCGAGTTGAAGTATTCGAGAAGTCTAATTCAGTATCATTCGAGAAGTGAAGCTGTGTAACATTCGAGGAGTCAAATTAAGTCTCATTCGAGAAGCCAAGCAAAGCACTATTTGAAAAGTCTCATCATTCGAGAAGTCTCACAATTCAAGAAGTGACAAAGTTTGATCTGTTCGAGAAGTCTAAACACAGTGTATTTCATTCAACTACATGAAGAGAACTCGAATGAAATAAAGGGCTGATTTCAAGGAATTTGCAGAAGCATCAAGACAAGTTTGTGCAGCACTGTGTTGTTCAGGATAGAGTCAAACCTAAGCAAGATAGTGACAAATCTACAATGAAGCCAGAAAAAACAAGTAAAACAAAGATAGAAGTTGTGTGCAGATGCAAAGAACCTGTCAAGTCTGTAGTCTTAGCTAGAAATGGAATAGGATATTTTGTAAAGATCATTTTGTATCATTCCAGTTTTAGCTATAATAGTCTGTAGGAGCATGTTCAGTTAAAAAGACACGTTGTCTATATAGATTAGAGTTATTCCATTACAGACAGTGTGAGATATACATTATTATTTAGACTTGTTTCTCTCAGGAACAAGGAGCTGGGGTTTTAGTTTTAAAATCCCAGATTGTAGCAAACACAATATTAGATTGAAAGTTAAACTGTGTGTGTTGTCTATATTCTTTCAAAGAAACTGTCAGATTAGTTTAATCTTGTTACAAGTAAGAAGAAGTCGAAGAAATCATTCACCCCCCTCTGATTTACTTTAGTGGAAACTCATACCTAACAGAATGAGCGGTAAAAACAACAGAGCATTTTAGTACCTCTTAATGAGAAAAAAGAGGGAACAAGAGAATGACCTATAAGAGGTCTAATCCTAGTTTGGATTTCAAATTTGACATACTATCTATTGTGCCAAGGTTTAAAAAATTGAATATCTTTTAGTAATAAATCGATCCGTATAATGTTTTGTGATCGGAGAAATACAGGAGAATTTTTTTGAGAAAAATCTTGGTCAGAGTATGATGATATATGAATTGTGCTACTGTTCATATCTAAACTAGAAAATGAATATGACTTAGAAAATGAAAAGATGACAGTAGCTTTAAAGGGTTTAGGGATATACACAGTACCAAAGGTATAGATGTCACTGGTTATTGTTTTTGTGTGTGGAAGTGGTTAAACGACACAGATTGTTATTACCATGGCAACGACAGTTAATGTGTTGTTACTAGAAGTATTTTAGATTGAGTTACTATTAGTAGAACTACCCTCAATTAAATGACCACTAATATTCATCGCTAAACTATCTGTAAATTGGCGGACAATTTCTATCTCATCAACAATGTTCCAATTACTAACGACATTAAAATTCTCACTAACGTGCTCATCATTAATATAATTGTTATCGTTAGTATGCTCATTATTGATGTTATTCTCAATGACAACCTCAATGTTATCATCGTTATTGATAGTAATTTCATTAACTAAGTCACCATTGTTATCTACAAGGACGAAATTGTTCATCATTATTAAATGTATTATTATCTAGAAATTAAAATATTATTAAATATATAAGCAATTAATAAATATGGTTTATAATAAAATAATATTTACACATTGAATATTAAAAAAAACTTAAAAATATTAAAATATAGAATTAAAATTATAAGTTATTAAATTGATAATATATAATTATAATAAATATAATTTTTAAATATTTAAAAGATATCCCGTGCATTGCACGTACATTGCACGTGTATTGCACATGATTTAAGCTTGTAATTTTTAAAAAAGTAACACTCTATCTGAAATAAAGCAAACCCAAAAAGAATGATATAGCACGTGATCTAGTTGTAATTATTTGGGAAGCATTGTCATGAGAACATTGTTGACATGAAAAAAAAATAGGATACCAATAGAGTAGAACATTTTAGTACAGAAAAAGAGGAAAATGAGAATGATTTATAAGAGGTCTAATCCTAGTATGGATTTCAAATTTGACATACTGTCTAGTGTGCCAAGGTTTAAGAAATTGAAGATCTTTTAGGAATAAATCGATCCATATAATTTTTTGGTTATGTCATCGGAGAAATACGGAAGAAATGTTTTGAGAAAAATCTTGATCAGAGTATGATGATACAGTAGAACCTCGATAAATGAATATTCGATAAACAAATAACCCCGTCAAATGAATAATTTTTTCCGGTCCCAATATAATAGAGACTGTGTATTTTTTATCCCGATAAATGAATAATCTCGATTAATGAATATAATTTTCCGACCCCGAGCATATTCATTTATCGAGGTTTAACTGTATATGAATTGTGCTACTGTTCATATCTAAACTCGAAAATGAATATAGGTTAGAAAATGAAAAGATAATAGTAGCATTGAAGGGTTTAGGGATATAGACAGTACCAAGGGTATAGATGTCATTGGTTATTGTTTTTGTGTGTGGAAGTGGTCGGAAAAAAATATATACAAGTAGTACAATAGTAGTTAATATGAGAATGGGTGCGATCAAAGTAAAATAACAAATATAACGACACAGATTGTTATTAACATGACAACGATAGTTGGTATGTTGTTACTAGCAGTATTTTCGATTGAGTTACTATTAGTGGAACTATCCCCAATCCAATGACCACTAATATTCACTGCTAAACTATTTGTAAATTGGCGGGCAATTTCTATCTCGTCAACAATGTTCCAATTATTAACGATGTTAAAATTCTCACCAACATGCTCATCATTAATATAATTGTTATCGTTGGTATACTCATTATTGATGTTATTCTCAATGGCAACCTCAATATCATCATCATTATTGGCAACAATTTCATTACCTAAGTCACCATTGTTATCTCCAGGGTCGAAATTGTTATCTCCAGGGACAACATTTACGTCATCAACACAGTGATATATGTAATGTTCGTAAAAAGGTTGTTCATCATTATTAAATGTATTATTATCTGTAAATTAAAATATTATTAAATATATAAGCAATTAATAAATATGGTTTATAATAAAATAATATTTACACATTGAATATTAAATATTAAATAAAACTAAAAAAATATTAAAATATAGAATCAAAATTATAAATTATTAAATTGATAATATATAATTATAATAAATATAATATATTTTTTAAATATTTAAAAGATATCCCGTGCATTGCACAAGATTTAAGCTAGTAATTTTAAATAAAGTAACACTCTATCTGACATAAAGCAAACCCATAAAGAATGATATAACACGTGATCTAGTTATAATTATTTGGGAAGCATTGTCATGAGAACATTGTTGACAAGAAAAAAAGGATAACAATAGAGCAATCGAAGAGTAGTTATTCACAATAGAAATATACTGAAATCCCATTGGGAGAGTGAGTAGTAAAAATAACGGAGCATTTTAATACCTCTGAATGAGAAAAAAGAGGAACAGGAGAATGACCTATAAGATCTTTTAGGAATAAATTGATTCGTATAATTTTTTATCATATGATCGGAGAAATACAAGATTTTTTTTTTTGAAAAAAATCTTGATTAGAGTATGATGATATATGAATTGTGCTATTGTTCATATCTAAACTAGAAAATGAATATGAGTTAGAAAATGAAAAGATGACAATAGCATTGAAGGTTTTAGAATATAACGCCGGTAGAATTTTAAATATTATTATATGTAATAAAGAGTTATTTCTGGCATTTATATTTCAATTTGATGAGTCGAATTTGAAATTTCGATGGCTCGTAATTTGATTGCAGTAGCTGCTACTTAGAATATTATATATATTTCAGTTTGATGAATCACTATGTGGTGTATGGTTTTTTGGACACGTGTGATACTTGTTTGACTATTGTTCGTATCTGTGTTGCCTGCATTTTCAATTATATGAATTTTTATGATTTAAAAATACTATTTTAATATACTTTTTGATATTTATAAATTATTTGGAGTATCCAAAAACCATGAAATCTTTTACATTATTATCTTTGTATATTTAAAAACTTTTTAAAAATATAAGTTTATTTATTTTTTGCATTTAAACAATTTTGACTGATTTTACAAATTTTATTATATTTAAAAATACTTTTCTTGTAAAATTCATATTTAATTATTTACTAGTCCTAAAAATATTTTAAAAATATGTTAAATAGATAATTTTATGCTCTAAGTTTTAAAAATATTCATTCCAATTATCTGAACTGTTTCTGATTATTTTATTATTTACTAAGGCAATTAGCAAATATTTTATAAAAGAAACACACCCCTATATCATCGAGAAAATGACTAATATACCTCATATTGTAATCAATGGACCTAAATACCCGAAAGCGGTAAGCTGGTCTATTTTACCTAAAGAATACGCAACACTAATATGCGTGTACTTTAACATATAAATATGTAATATATGTACTCGATCCATCTATTAGATTTGATTGGTTTTCACATTATACATATCAGGACTTATAATATGATTAATATCATCAATATTATAACCTCTATTAATTATAGAAAATAGATATTGGATATGTATGTGATCATGTATGTATGGATATATGATCCTCACATTAAACAAATAATTATGTTCAAAAGATCTGAATGTATTTGCCAGATCAATGGAAAGAGAAAAGAGAAAATAAATTTATTTTATTGTACTAATAAAAAAGAGACGATACAGATGTGTGTGGGGTCATTACCTTTTCGTTATGCGTGCAGAAGACTCATGTTGCTGTAGAAATTTATGTTAGCGATGTTATTCTTGAATGTGTGTATACTGTCTACGCATGTATAACATGCAGACACTGCAAATTTGACCCTGCTATACGTCGCTGGTACATGTGTGTAGATAAATTACGCATGACCCAAATGCGTATACTCTCATCTCTAGCATAACAAACCCATCATCCTGTGTACTTTATTTTACAAAACCTATCATCCTGTGTGTAATTAGCACGTGCATATATATAACTTGCGCATGACGTGAATACATTTACTATGGGTATTTAGGGCCATCATTAGCGCTGATGGGAATTTTGATCCATATATAATGAAAAATGAGTACTTTGGTCCTTCACCATGTATCATCTTCTTCTCTCCATCTCTCTCTCCTCTCTTCACTGTAAACTCTCTTTCCCCATCTCTGTGTTATTATGGTAGTTTGTGCTATGAATTTCACTGATTCTCCTCCTCCCTATCATTGCACGCGTGTATATATAGATATATACAAAGACACAGTAGCATGCAAGGGTTGAGTAGAGGAGAAATCAATATTTTGGTTATGACCTAGAGGCTCAATTATGTGCTTACAAACGTGAATTAACTCATTTCTTGGATTGCTTGTCAATATTTTGTGTTCATCCGAAATTTTCAAATTTGGATGCCAGAGAAACCGATTCTTGGTGTGGTTGCTTTGTTTTTTAATGCTTAAGATGATTGGGTTATGCTATTTTAACTTTAACACCATGTTTGGTTGGCTGGAAAGGAATCAATTAAGTAGGGAATGGAATGAGTCATTCCATTTATTAAAAAAATTATTGTTTAGTTACTGCAAAGGAATAGAATGACCTATTCCTTAAATGACTCCATTCAGTCCATAACTTAAAAATTCATTCCATCTTAAAACATAGGGTCAAGCCCATTCCATTCAACCGATTAAAAAAATCTCACTCTTCTCTCTTCCTCTCATCTCTCTCTCTCTGTTCGTGCTCTCTCTATTGTCTCTCCGTTCGTGCTCTCTCTACCACATCTCTGTCTTTCTCACTATGCCCTTTCCCTCTCTCCTCTCTACGATCTACACTTTAGAACCTCAATCGATCTACACTTTGAGACTCAATTGACTTATTAAAACTAGTTTGAAATCGATCGATTCAAAGATAAATTATATGTGTATCAATTGTCTGTTGATTTATTATGTTTGTATCTTGTGTGTACCTTGCTGTTGGTCAGTTATTTTTTGATTTATTATCTGTTGTTGGTGACTTGTTTCTTGATTTATTATCTATGTTTAAAGCTTATACGTGTGTGTATTACTTTGTATTTACAGTTGATTATATGCACTTCACTTGCTTTTTTTGATTTATTATATATGTGCATCTAAACAACTAATTACTATAGGTATTATGTTCTATTTTAGTTGTATGTTTTAACAAAGTATGCTATGTGGTTATATGCAGTAATGGCACATCTTCCATTAAGTTGAAGAAATTTATTTAAAGGAAGAGAATTATGCTATATATGGTGTGACTAAAAATGATTGCTTCGATATCTTGGTTTCTACAAATGATTATTGTGTTAGGACAAGGGTAGAATTAAGGCAAAGATACTCAATTTTTAAAATGGAAAGAATTCACTATATTGATAGGTTAGTTAATCAAAGTGATGACACTTGTATTAAAAAATTTCGGATGAATGAACACATTTCATAGATTATGCTTTATCCTTGAGTCAAGAGGATACATACGTGATAGTAATTATATGAATGTAATTGAACAAGTTGCGGTATTTTTATACATATTAGCACACCATGAAAAAATGAGTGTTATGAGTACAAGCTTTTAAAGGTCGACTAAAACAATAAGTATGCATGTACATATGGTCCTTAACGGGCTTTTAAGATTACAAGAGTTCAAGCATCTTAACCTATTCCAAATGACTCGACCGATGAAAAATGGAAGTACTTTAAGGTATAATTAAACACTTTGAATAACTTTATGCTAGAAAATGTTTGATATTTAAAAATCATCTCATTTTACAATTCACCTATGTATTGACCGGTTGGGAAAAGTCCGCAGTTGATGGGAGAGTACTAAAGGATGCTTTGTCAAGAAAGAACGGATTAAAAGTCCCAAAAGGTACTTACTATCTCGTATATGCGGGTTATATTAATGGAGAAGGATTTTTGGCAGTTTATAGAGGACAAAAGTACCATATGAGTAATTGGAAAGAGAGGTATCATCCTTCATGTGCCAAAGTGTATTTTAATATGAGACACTCAACCGCACGAAATGTGATTGAACGTTCTTTTGGCATTTTGAAAAAGAGATGGTCGATATTAAAAAGTCCGTCATTTTACCATCCTAAAATTCAAAACTGGATCATTCTAGCTTGTTATGTGTTGCATAATTATATTAGAACCGAAATGAATTATGATCCATCCGAAATCGACTTTGATAAGAAAGGGGGGACAACTATATATAGAGCATGAAGTGATCGAAAACAATATTACAAGCATATGTACGACTCCGGAATGGACTTCTTTTAGAGACAATCTAGCTAAAACAATCTTTAATGAGTGTAGAGGTTCTTCAAGGTGATAATTCAATTTATAGTTGGTTAGTACATTTTTTATACTTTTATCTTGTTTTGTTATATTTCTGCAATATGCACCCTTATGTAGATAATATACTAGATTACTAGCTTCTTAAACTGCTATGTATTATAATATTTGAAATTAATATTATCTGCTAGTTTCACCTTATAAAAGAGTATAGGCCGGAGGTAAGATGTTAGAGAAAACTAAACAGAATGCACTGAAGTTAGATGATAGATGCGTTTCTATTTAGTTTCACCCACCTCTCACATTCGACCCTGTACTGATTAGGACATTTTAGAGTGACACTTGTACTAATCTGTATATTCCTTTAAATCTGAGTATATGTGATATATTGAGTAAAATGCTAGCTGTTGCATCTTTCTGTGTATTTCATTGTTCAGGTATATATAAAATCATCCTAAAAACTATATGAATATATATGATTTTTTTATGTTAGTGTTGGATCTGAAATGGTTGCAAAAAGCTATTTATATATAGTTAATGTAGATGGTCTTTAATCAGTCTTAATGAAGTGACATACATGTCTTGTTCTGTATCACCCTGCTGTTATAGCTTCTGGTTATATGTTCTTTATCAGCTAATTCGCTTGTATTTACATTTTATTTAGAAAATGGTCAGTGATATGGAATCAGCTAATTCACTTGTGGAAAGAGGGGTTGATTGAAATAAAAGAAAATGGACAAATTTTGAAGATGAAAAACTAGTTGAAGCTTTGATTAAACTTGTGAATACCGGAAACTTCAAAGAGGACAATGGCTTCAAACCTGGATACTTGACATTTCTTGAGGCTTCACTGCAAGTGAAACTTCCTGAAGCAGATTTAAAGGAAAAACCTCATATTGAGTCTCGAATTAAGACATTAAAGAAGGATTTCATTGCGGTGCATTGGTGCGACTCCGGAATGGACTTCTTTTAGAGACAAAATCTATGCTAGTTAAAATATCTATACAAATCTAATTTCAAAAGCTGAAAGTATCAAGTTTTTTTATTATGAATGTGATATTGCTAATTTTTCTACCTATACTATTCAGTTTTTATTTAGGGAGGGGTTCTTTTGATGTTTGTGGTAGCCATTAGCATTAGTATGTTACTTGTATCCTATCTTATTCTAACAAGCTATGACATAATTAATATATTCTTTAATAATTTATGCAATGAATTGGATGCAAGTATTTATCTGGTGATAATTAAAGATTTTTTATTATGCTATTCTGTAAGGTTTAATGACTTGGATAAACTATAATTCATGTTAGTTTTGTGTATGTATTGCAGGTTCACCCAGGTGCAGTGAAATGGCATACTACAGTTATGCCATGGTTCAGAGAACTTTATATTATCTTTGGGAAAGATAGAGCACCAAGAAATATGGCAGAAAATCTTGCTGATGTTGTAGAAGAACTTAATGCAGAAGCTTTAGATGAACAATCTGTACAAGAAGAAAAGCAAGGAGGCGCAACTTCAGATGAGACAAACAGTAGAAGAAAAGGAAAAAAGGAAACGTAGACTCATTGTTAGAGGCTGTTTATGCTACATCGGGCAGGAGTGCTAATCAGTTTTAGGCTTTCACCAAATTACTCATTGCAGCTGAAGAAGATATGCTTGAGAAAAAGAAACAACTCAATGAAGAACTTTCGAAAATTCTAAGACTCGAAGTGTTGCAGAAACTTCAAGTTGCAAAGAAGATAACTAAGGATGAAGACCTCATCATACTTTTTTTGCAACACATGCTGAGGAAAAGATTATTTTTGTTAATGTTATTTTAAGTAATTACATTTGAGACCATATTGTGTTTTATACTCTTTTTATGTTCGATAACCCCATGACACTTTTATTAATGCATAAGGCATTAGTTTGACTTTGATATGAGGTATAAAAAATTGTCTTGTTTTAATTGAATATTTTGTACTCTTTTTTCATTATTTTTTAAGAAAAAAATTGATAGTATTTATTTAATTTATAATTTAGTTTATTATTTCACATAAGGTTATTTATTTTTAAATTTGAAATAATAAGTTGTATATATATGAATGTATCCACAAAAACGAAAATTTATAAATTTCATTCCATTCCTTTGAGTAACCAAACAACTCAAATGAATGGAATGATTCAATCCATTCCACCAAAAAAAATTGAACCAAACAAGAGCCTTCAATGATCATTCCATTCTCCCACCATTACATTCTCCCATGTCATTCCATTCATATCAAAATTGATTCATCCCAACTTAAAATAATGTAAATCTCGTGAGTCTTGAATTGCATGTTGAGATTTGATATTGTTAGGAATATATTCATTTGATGATGTACAAAATACTAAAACAGGGTCTAGCTCAGTTTATCTGTAATAAGTCTTTCTAGTCTCTGAAATGTATAATCAGAGTTTAGATGGTCAACATTTATGTTACTTGTACTTAGATTTTTTTTTATAGAAAGTGAAACCAGAGTCTGCATGAAGATCAGAGTCTAGAAGGTGATCAGAGTCTATAGACTATCAGAGTCTATAGACTATCAGAGTCTATGATCTATCAGAGTCTACATGTGATCAGAGTCTGAAGATCATCAGAGTCTGAAGATTTCAGAGTCTATACAGTTGATGATAAATTTGGAAGAAGATCACATGAATGGAAAGTCTTCGAAGATCAAGATAAATATATTGCAGATATGCTATGGGAAAGAAAGAGAATTCTAGAAGGAAACTGTCATATAATAATTAGGGATTTTATTCCTATTATAATTTTACTTTCTGTTATTAGTTGATAGGCAGCTCTCTATATAAACTTTATGTAACCTAATTGTAAAGTGCAGAAAAAGAAGTCGAAGCATAATTTGTCTCAGTGAAATATTGTGAGAGCATAGAGATAGAAAGAGTTGCTGTGATAAACACAAAGAAGCTGCTAGGGTTTGTGTACACCCTAGGAGAGTTTTGTATTTACAAATCAATAATACAAACGGTATTTATTCATATCTTTGTGTTTGAGTTTTGTTCTTAATTTGATTTATAAACAGGCAGAAAAGACACACAAGTATTCAACCCCCCCTTCTACTTGTGCAACTGGGAAAACAATTCGTATCAGAGCCTAACGTTTCAAAATTGATCAAAGATGTCTGGAAACAAAGACGGCAATTCTAAGATTCCTATGCTTAAGAGAAACGAGTTCACCCACTGGAAGGTTAAGATGTTGCACCATCTGGAAGCAACAGACCCTGACTATCTTGACAGGATTAATGAAGGACCCTTTGTGCCCTTAAAAATTGTACCTCAAATCAACGAGGAAGGCATAATAACTGAAGAACACCTCGTTGAGAAACCAAAGGCTAAATGGACAAAAGAGGACAAGGAAAATGTCCTTAAGGAGGCAAAAGTAAAGAACATTCTCTTTAACAGTTTGGATTCTGTTCTAACTAACTGTGTCATATCATGCAAGACTGCTAAGGTGATGTGGACAAAACTTGAGGTGCACTGTCAAGGGACTAAAGATGTCAAGAAGAATGCTAGGTCTTTGCTAATTCAAGAGTATGAGTACTTTGAAGCAAAATCTGGAGAATCTATTACTGAGATGTATGATAGGTTTACAAAACTCTTGAATGAAATGGCTATGCTTGGTAAGGTTTATGATTCTAAAGATACAAACACCAAGTTTCTGAGAGCACTTCATGAAGAGTGGGACAATAAGACTACAGCCATAAGGAAAGCTAGAGATTTGGATGAACTAACTCTAGAAGAATTGTATGGCAGACTCAAGACATATGATTTGGAGATGCAACAGAGAAAGAATAAGAAGTTTGTAAAGACAAAATCTGTGGCACTCTTGATGGAGTCTGAGAAAGAACAACAGGAACAACCCACAGAAGCAAGAATCAAGGATTCAAGAAAGAAGGGTAAAGCTGCTGTGGAGTCAGAGTCTACTGACACAGATTCTGATTCTGATGAAGAGTTTGATCTAAGTCAAATGATGGCTATGTTTGCTAAAAATTTCAAAAGAATGAAATTCAACAAAAGAACTGGTAAATTTAGCAAAAGGCCATCATTCAAGAAGGAAGAAGAGAAGGTTGAGAAGAGCAAGAGTACAATAATCAAACTTGACAAAGCAAAGGTCAAATGTTTCAACTGTGGAATATTGGGGCACTTTGTCAGTGAATACAGAAAGTCAAAAAGTCAAGGAAAAGGAAAAGCACTTCTATCAACAAGAAAGGATTGGGCAGACTCAAGCTCAGAGGATGAAATTGATTATGAAAATCTAGCATTGATGGCATCTTCCTCAAGAAAATCACAGTCTCCCAAAGAACCCTCATCTCCTAAAACTCAGGTATCAATCTTTACTCCTGGATACTTAATTAATTTAGACTCTGATGGCATAGAGATTGTGAAAAGTGAGGTTAATAAAATAATGACAACATGTAGGTCTCTCACTAGTGAAAGTGAAAGGTTGAGAGAAGAAAATTTAACCTTAACTAAAAGGAATGGTCATTTAGAGTCTGAGTTACTATTAATGGAATAATACAAAAAGGATTCTGAGGAATATAGTCATAACTACACTGAAATTTTGAAAGCCTATGACTATGTTAGGAAAGAACTAGAAAAAGAGAGACTTAAGTTTAAAGTCTGGACAGACTCTGGTTGAAAAGTTCAAGAAATTCTCAATAATCAAAATGTATGCCAAACTGCTCGTCTAGGCTATGACAAGAGTCAAGACAAAAGACCTATTGTTGAGAATGATAACAATGAAGAAGCTAGCCAAGTTAATAAGACAAAAGACAAAAGTACATTTGTTCCTGTTAAGTTTGTAACCCCTAAAGAAAAAACTGAAACCACAAACTCATCTGTCAATAGTCCCTTTGTTGTTGACAAAAAGACAGATGAAACAGGAGCAAATAACTCTAAGAAAAATATAAACATTGGGTACTTGTCTAAGTCTATGTTGAAAGAAAGGCTAGAGAACTTATCAGAGTCCACCAAAACTAGGAGAAATAGGAATGGTAAGGAAGGCATTAATAAGGCTAATAATTATCAAAAAGATCTTAATGCTCCTAGAAAGAAGTGTTATAGATGTGGCAACCACAACCACTTAGCTATAGATTGTAAAACAAAAATTGAGATGAAATCAGAGTCTAGCCCTTCTCAGACTCTGAAAAGTCACTACATACCACAGAAACCTTGTTATCACTGTGGTAGCATATTTCATTCTATTTATATGTGTAGGGACTATCATGATTTATATTACAATTTTTATGAGCTAAAATCTTCTATTGATAAAAGTTGGTATGACACTGTTAAGACTCCACCAGAGTCTAGAGCAACAAAAGAGACAGGTAAACCAAATGTGAAAATTGTTAAGCCTGTTTCTCCTAAAGTTAGTAGAAAAGGATCCAAAACTGTTTGGGTCCTCAAAACATCTAACTAGTTGCTTTATATATGCAGGAAACCAGGGTAAAGAAAGTAACCCTAATCCTGGACAGTGGATGCTCAGGACAGATGACTGGAAAGAAATCCCTGCTTACAGACTTTGAGGAAATGGCTGGCCCAGAAGTATCCTTTGGGGATGGCAACAAATGACAAACACTGGGATATGGCAAGATTGTACTTGGGAATGTCATCATTGAACAAGTAGCTCTAGTTGATGGCTTAAGGCACAATTTGATAAGCATAAGTCAACTTGGAGATAAAGGTTATCATACTGGCTTTGACAACAAAGAGTGTCTTGTGACTCACATAGAAACAGGTATTTTGGTTTTCAAAGGACACAGACATGGTAACATTTATGAAGCCAGCTTGGAGGATTTCATACACAGTGAAGTCACATGTCTATATAGCAAGGCCTCAACTGAAGAAAGCTGGAAATGGCACAAAAAACTATCACACATCAACTTCAAAACACTCAACAAGTTGGTTAAACAGAATCTTGTAAGAGGATTACCACAGGTTGATTTTGTGCAAGATGGACTTTGTGAAGCATGTCAACTTGGAAAACAAAGGAAATCATCCTTCAAGATCAAGACAATAAACACCATTTCTGAACCCTTTTATTTATTGCATCTTGATTTATTTGGTCCAGTAAATGTTATGTTAATTAACAAAAAGAAATATACTCTTGTTATTGTAGATGATTTTACAAGATTCACATGGGTTTTCTTTCTACATTCAAAGGATGAAGCCCCACAACACATAATAGACCATATCACTTTTCTGGAAAGAAAATCAAAGAAAACAGTTAGAGTTCTAAGGAGTGACAATGGTACTGAATTCAAGAATTCAATCATGGAGGACTACTGTGCATCAAAGGGAATTACTCAATAATTTTCTGCACCAGGAACTCCTCAACAAAATGGAGTTGTGGAGAGAAAGAATAGAAAAGAAGCTGCCAGAACAATGTTGGCAGAGTCTAACCTGCTAGTATATTTTTGGGCTGAGGCAGTCAATACAACATGTTTCACTCAAAACTGCACTCTAATAAACATGCATGGAAAGACTCCCTATGAAATGATAAAGGACAAGAAGCCAAGTGTGAAACACTTTCACATATTTGGATGCAAGTGTTATGTACTGAAAGTACATCCTGAGAATCTAAGCAAATTTGAAGCCAAGGCAGATGAATCAATTTTTCTTGGATATGCATCGAACACAAAAGCATTCAGAGTGTTTAATCTCAGAACCAAAATTCTTATGGAATCTATTCATGTTGCATTTGATGATAAAAAGTTTACAGGATTGCAGGATGAGTCAGAGTCTACCACACTAAAATTTGAAAATCTAAAAAGTTCTGAGATAAATGAAGAAGAAGAGGATGTAGTCCCTCAAATAAATCCTGAACCAACACAAGAACCTACACACTCTGAGGGGGAGCCAGAAAATTCAACTTCAAATAATTCAGAGTCTACCAGGTCAGGGTCTACCCAGACAGAGTCTATCCAGACAGAGTCTAGACAGACAGAGTCTAACTCATCAGGGTCTGGGTCAAGCAACTCTGAACCCTTGTCAGAGTCAAGCAATTTAGGGGGAGCCTCTTCATTTGAATTTCACTCAATTACAGAAGATGCAAATGACTTAGGGGGAGCTTCAAGTTCAAGAACCAATCTTCCACCAGCTAGAAAATGGACAAGGGATCACACTCCTGACTTAATAATTGGTGACCCTGAGAGTGGTGTACAAACAAGAACAGCCACTCAAAATGAATGTCTTTATAGTTGTTTTATCTCAAAGAATGAACCCAAGAAAATTGAGGAAGCCTTGCAAGACTCTGATTGGATTATTGCAATGCAAGAAGAATTGAATGAATTTGAGAGAAATAAATTGTGGAAACTTGTACCAAGACCTAGAAATAGATCAGTTGTTGGTGCAAAATGGGTGTACAGAAATAAACTTGATGAGAATGGAACTGTAGTAAGAAATAAAGCAAGGTTAGTTGCAAAAGGATACTCACAGGAGGAAGGAATTGACTATGATAAAACTTTTGCACTAGTAGAAAGATTGGAAGCTATTAGAATGTTTTTGGCCTTTGCAACTCATTCAAAATTCAAGGTGTATCAGATGGATGTGAAAAGTGCTTTCTTAAATGGAGAATTGGAAGAAGAAGTCTATGTGGAGCAACCACCAGGATTTGTTGATCCAAAGTTTCTTGATCATGTTTACAGGTTAGACAAGGCACTAGATGGATTGAAGTAAGCACCTAGAGCATGGTATGAAACTCTTTCAAAATTTCTTCTTGAAAATGGATTCACAAGAGGTACCATTGACAAAACTCTCTTTATTAGAAAATATAAAGGTGATATTTTGCTTGTCCAAATTTATGTTGATGATATTATATTTGGATCTACTAATGATAATCTCTGTGAAAAGTTTAGTCAACTAATGCAGTCAAATTATGAAATGAGCATGATGGGAGAATTAAACTTCTTTTTGGGGCTTCAAGTCAAACAGAATGATGATGGAATTTTCATCAATCAAACAAAGTATGTAAAAGAGCTGTTGAAGAAGTTTGATATGCAAGATTCCGCAAATGCTAAAACTCCCATGTCAACAGCTACTAAGCTAGACTCTGACCCAAAGGGTAAGAAAGTTGACAACACTTACTACAGAGGTATGATTTGCTAATTGTTGTATTTAACTGCTAGTAGACCAGATATAATGTTTGCAACTTGTCTGTGTGCTAGATTTCAAGCTGACCCTAGAGAATCACATTTAATAGCTGTGAAAAGAATTTTTCGATATCTCATGGGGGCATAAACTCTTGGACTTTGGTATCCTAGAGAGTCAGATTTTTCACTAATTGGCTATTCAGATTCTGACTATGCAGGATGCAAAGTAGATAGGAAAAGCACAACAGGACAATGCCAGTTTCTTGGCAACAGATTAATTTCTTGGTTTAGCAAGAAACAACAGACTGTATCAACATCAACAGCTGAGGCTGAATACATTGCAGCTGGAAGTTGCTGTGCTCAAATTCTGTGGATGAGAAATCAATTACTTGATTATGGACTAACATTCTCAAATATTCCTATGTATTGTGATAATACTAGTGCTATTAAAATTGCAGAGAATCCAGTCCAACACTCCAGAACAAAGCACATTGATGTCAGGTATCACTTTATTAGAGAACATGTTGAAAATGGTACTGTGACACTTCACTATGTTCCAACTGACAGACAGATTGCAGACATTTTGACAAAACCACTTGATGAGCCTACCTTTCTCAAACTGGTAGGTGAATTAGGTATGTTGAATATGTAAGTGATCTATAGTAACAAGAAGCAAGGTATGTACTTTAATTATAGTCCCTGTCTCAACACACTGTGATTAATTATTATTGCAAAATTTTGATTGGTACTTTACCTTGACAGAGTCTAGTTTTTAGACTCTGGTGAGTCTGTAGACTCTGACGAGTCTGTAGACTCTGAGAGTCTGTAGACTCTGAGAAAAATATCGCCTAGACTCTGAAATGGTTAAAATTCGCGCCTACAGACTCTGATTGCATTTAAAATGTTCAAATGACTTGAAATAGGTGGTAACAGTTATCTTTTGACTGGAGACAGGCTGTAGACACGTGTGTATTGTATACAACTTGAACAAAATAGAATTTTTCATAGAATTTACTCACTTGTTTATTGCAATTATTTTCTAAGGCAAAAATATTCACCGAGCTTTTTACGAACCCTAGCTAAATTCTTCAAGCTTTTCCATCACTTTTAACTCAGCAACTTTAATGGCTGCCGTTTCTACTGTCATGAGGGGACCCAAGGCGATTGCTTTCACATTTGGGGATTTTGATTTCATGACTACAAATCATGTTGCTGCTCTTGGAGATAAGAAAGGAGTAGATGCCGACTACTTCCCAATGATGGATTTCATGGAGCAATCTGAGCTCAGTTACATTCTGAAAGCATCTCCAGTGATTCATATGGATTCTGTCTCAAAAGCTTGGAGTTCTGCACAGGTCGTTGATCCTTCTCAGGATTAACCAGGTAAAATAATGTTCACCTTTGGCTCAACTACATTTGATGTCACTGCAGATGTGCTTAATTTTGTGTTTAAATTGCCTGTTAAGTCTTCTTTTGATAATATTGTATCTGATGATGACATTAAAAGCATGTTTAAGGCAATAGGTTATTCTGCTAGCTTAGATAACATGAGTAAAATAACTAGGCCTTATTTAAGAAAAGAATAGTCCTTTTTCTTTGATCAAATTGCTAAGTGCTTCACTGGTAAGTGTAGTGGCTTTGATGCTATTACTGCTATTACTTATCAAATTGGTCACAGTCTCCTATTTGATAAAGTGATCAACATTGGTGATATGTTGCTCACTCAAATGGGAGCTAAATTAAATAATGTGCAAGAGGGGAGGAAGAAAGTCTACTATCATAGATTTCTTATGATTCTCCTTAATCACTTCATTCCTGACATGTCAACCAAGTTGGCAGATGATTGCTGTGTGCAGGCATACAAACAGCAAAGGAGAATATTCTCTGACATCAAGAGAATTGATGACAAAAAGAAGAGTCTACCTGCCATGCACTATCCACAGGTAATGAAGGTAAAACTCTCAACCTACAAATCCTCTATCTACAATGATTCTTTTTTTGGTGGTGACATGGTGCAGGAACAAGTTATGGAGAGTCCCCCTGCACCTACCCAAGTCACCCAATCCCCTTCAAAGACACAATCTTCCAAACCAAAATCCAAAAAGAAACCAACCTCTGGTGTCTCTCAACAGACACCAGTTGTAAAGAGGAGAAAATTGATTCAATCTAGGCTTATAGATGAGTACAGTGAAGAGGAGCTCAATCCACTAGAGAAGCAAGTTGTTGAAGGACTTTCTTTGCTAAAGGAAGGTCATGATACACTTGATTGTAACCTTCAAGCCAAGTCTGTAGACTCTAAAAAGGCTATAGACTCTGTAAAACCTAGGGAAGCACCTCAGGATTCTCACATTGAGTCTCCTGAGAAATCTTTTGCTCAGACGTATAGAAGGTTAAGGAAGGCTTATTCTGCACACACACACAAGCCTGTTATTATTACTAACCCTGTTTTGCAGAAAACAGATGCTCCCAAGGCTCCTGCAGAGTCAGACTCTGAAAGCAAGAAAACACCTGAACCAGAGTCTAATGTTGAGTCAGAGTCTAGACTGCCTTTAGACTCTGATCATGAAACATTTTGGGAAGGAATGCCATTGGATGCAGCCTCAAGTCTGATTGATGAGATCATTACTCCAAGTAATGAGGTACTGCTATTCTTATATCCTTTGGTGGAATCAGTTGAAGATCCAGGGCAATATCAGACTAAATCTCAAGTCTTGGATTTTCTTACAACCTATGAAGCCCTAAGGAAGAGAATGGTATCACTACAACTCAAGCCTCTCTTCAAACTACAGTTTCTGCTTTGACTACCAAGGTTGATTCGGTTATTGCAGCCCAGGCCAATATCTCCACTGTTCTTGAGCAGATTCTTTTGGCTGTCACCAGTAATGATGATGTCAAAAAGGGGGAGAAGGAGAAGCTAGGTGAGTCCTCCAGGAGACATAAGGATGAGGGATGCAAGGATAAATCAAGGGGAGTTAACAGGAGGAGAGATGGTGATGATGGAGATAGTTCTCATGGTTCTAATGGTCCTGATGGTGTGCAACAAAAGCAATCTGGAGTAGCAAGAACTCAAACACATCAGTCAGGGACTAGACATGGGAAATCAGATTCCAAGTCAGACTCTGATAAGCAAAGAAAGAAGTCAGACTCTGATCAAATTCAAGAACCTTCATACTGGAAGTGCAGTCAATCAAATTTGCAACTTAGAGCTAAAAAGAAGATAAGTCTTGGAGGATTTGAAGAATCTGACATTGACAGAACATCTACTCTAACCAGGGATCCTCAATCCTTGACAGATACGCAGTTTGAGAAGATCACTCAGAAGCACTTAAATAAAGTGGTGTCTGCTCAAATTGTTTATAATGTTTTTGAAACGAAGATATAAGGAGGTCAGGGAGGTACAGAAAAGGTGAAGAATGAGATGCTGGTTTACTTCTTAGAAGGTGGAAGTGTAAGATGGATTAGTCAGTCCAATTTTATCTTTTTCAAACAGGCTGAGGAACTACAGTATATTAGATTCCTACTGCAAATTGCTTATGAAGTAAACAAAAGCAAATAGGTTATCACTCACAAATGGTTCAAGGAAATTGACAGGAAGCATACTTTGCACAGACAGGCAAATCGACATATGGGCAAATTTTCTCTAAAATATGTTGATACTGAAGGAAATAATCAAGTCATGTCATTGGAGGAGAAACAGGTCAAATTTCAAGATGATGTGGGTCATTACTTTGGGTTTCAGCCTATGAGTGGAAAAGTTAGTGTTCTGATGTTGAAGGACTTAAAAAACTAAGAAAGTAGTGTAAATGATCTGAGAGAAGCTTATTTTCAAATTAAATGCTCAAGTGAAGAAATGAAGAAATTGAAGAAATTTGTTGGTGAGGCTCTGGCAATTGTGGAGGAAAATATGCTGAATTCATTTTTGAAGAACAATCCAGCCTTTGAGAAGATTAAATGAGAAGTAATTCTTTTTCTTTTTTAATTCTTTTATACTGTTCTAGATTATTAGTTTTATTCTTTAGTTTTGACATCATCAAACCTTGATTTATGCTTACATTTTATAAAACATAAATAGGGGGAGATTGTTAGGAATATATTCATTTGATGATGTACAAAATACTAGAACAGGGTCTAGCTCAGTTTATCTGTAATAAGTCTTTCTAATCTCTGAAATGTATAATCAGAGTCTAGATGGTCAACATTCATGTTATTTGTACTTAGAAGAATTTATGTAGAAAGTGAAACCAGAGTCTGCATGAAGATCAGAGTCTGGAAGGTGATCAAAGTCTATAGACTATCAGAGTCTATGATCTATCAGAGTCTACATGTGATCAGAGTCTGAAGATCATCAGAGTCTGAAGATTTCAGAGTCTATACAGTTGAGGATAAATTTAGAAGAAGATCACAGGAATGGAAAGTCTTCGAAGATCAAGAAAAATATATTGCAGATATGCTATGGGAAAGAAAGAGAATTCTAGAAGGAAACTGTCATCTAATAATTAGGGATTTTATTCCTATTGTAATTTTACTTTCTGTTATTAGTTGATAGGCAGTTCTCTATATAAACTCTATGTAACCTAATTGTAAAGTGCAGAAAAAGAAGTCGAAACATAATTTGTCTGAGTGAAATATTGTGAGAGCATAGAGATAGAGAGAGTTGCTGTGATAAACACAGAGAAGCTGATAGGGTTTGTGTACACCCTAGGAGAGTTTTGTATTTACAAATCAATAATACAAACGATATTTATTCATATCTTTGTGTTTGAGTTTTATTCTTAATTTGATTTATAAACAGGCAGAAAAGACACATAAGTATTCAACCCCCCTTCTACTTGTGCAACTGGGAAAACAGATATTTGTGTCTAATTTTACTTATTTAATTTATATATCTTCGAATTTTTATAGTTGAAATGGTGAATTGAGTGAATGGGTAACTAAATGTTTCAAATTTGTTATGATATAAGGGTGTGTTCAGTTGAAAGGATATGAATGGGTTGGGATGTGAATGAGTAAAAGGAATGGAATGGGTTGGGATGGTAATGAGGTGGGATAAGAATGGTCATTCCATTCTTTTTTTCATTTAGTAATATTAATTTTATTAGAAATGGAATGATCATTTTTATTAATTTGTTTGTTTAATATATATATATATAAAATGAATTCTAAAAAAAGTTTATTCAATAATAAATTTACTAAATAATATGGAAAATATAAGGCAAAATTAATTTACATGAGAAATAAGATTATATATATATATATATATATATATATATATATATATATATATATTTATATATATATATTTTTAATTAAAAAAATTAACAACTAAAAAATTTAAATAGCTAACCAAGTTTTTTTCATTAAATATATTGAATTACAAACATATTATATTCAATAGCAAAAATAGGAATGACATAAGGATGAGTGATTCCATCTGGGAGGGCGGGATACAAAATTGACTTATTAGGAATGATAGGAATGACATGAGGATGAGTGATTCCATTCTCAAATACTCAACCGAAGAAATCTTTTTTCATTTCTGACGGAATGATCATTTTATTCCCATGAAAATTCATTCATATCCTCCAACCGAACTTGCCCTAAGATTTTCAAAGCTATCTAGTTTTGATGCCGAGAGTTTGGTTAATATAAAGGGGTTTCATTATTTTTTTGTAATGAGTTACATGATACTGGGAATTTGATGATTTAATATGTTCATGTTTGATTTCTTAAATCTTTAGTGTCAACTTTCAATTTATATTATATATATTTCAAAATTTTAAATTATATTAGTTATTAATTCGAAACTTCAATAACAGAATAAAAGATTTAATGATCTAGTACACGTATGTTAAATTTCCCTTAGTTTATATATAAATTTTTCGAATAATATGATATTATAGGTAAAAGTTATATGGAGATCATGTTTTTGTTGGAGACTCGGAAACCAAATCTACACCTTTCATTTAACTCTAATCCAATGGTTATTACTATTTTTACTTTTAAATATGCATTAAATAGAGCAGGGATATAATTGTCTTGTAAAATTACACTTTATATAAAACAATACATTATATATATAAATATCAACATTAATTACAAGATTTATATGTGATTTTTACATATTATTTATGTGATTCATATCATTTAAAAAAATCGTGTCTTTCACTAATATACTGTAAATAGCACTATGTATTTTATTTTAAATGTTATATGATTAGATTAAATTGTAGAAAATATTTTGTATGTGTATCAAGCTATTTAGATCTAAACACGTAAAATCACATATAAGTAAAAATCAAGTTCAACATATTACAATTTTATAATAACATTCTAGCAAACATAATTTGTGTTCTACATTTATTTTTTGGAGTATGTTCTGCATTTATTTTTTGCAGTATGTTCTGCATAAAATTAATTGATTTTCAGTGAATAATTAGTATTTTAATCATTAAGTATTATTCTCCCGTGATTGTTTATACCGGTAAAATGTACAAAAACTAGATTATATCTGAGTCAAAGAGAATGAATATTTTAATATGAATCTGCATAAATATATTTTTAAAGTATAATATAATGCATACGTGCATAGCATAATGTAATGTACACTCCTCAACTATGTACTCATCAACTATGTATCATAAGAGGTATTGCATGTAGTACATTGTATTACAGTTATAACATAAGGTTTCGACTATTTACAAGACCAGGGTAGTTTAAATTTTTTACATTATAAATAAACATGCAGCACATATATGTATTGCTGATACAGAATATATTGCATACATGTAGAACATAATGTAATGTACAGTCCTAACTAATATAATGCATCACATATATGTATTGCTCCTTTCCATTTTTCTTTTCCTGGAGCTTGTCCCCAGCTCAGTAGTTTTTGCACATATAGTAGTATTTGATTTAATGTTATGCTTCTCATTCTTCTTCATTTGAAGTTTCAACTAATTTTTTATATATATAACCCTGTCCAGCACTTCATTTTCTGCCCCCACGACACCTCTACCAACATTTCCATGTGCACTATCAAGATTTATGCTTTAAGTCTCTCTCTAGGACTTTTTTTTTGTCCTGCATAAATAACATCTACAACATTGACATCTTCATCACTAGCATTCATAGAAAAACTATCGGCCGCCACTTCAGTTTCTATATATCCATTATTTCCCTGTTTTACTTTGTTCTCTTTACGAGCTTTGCCTTATTTTTAGGCCTGTTATATAACCAAGGGTTTTCATTCAGGCAATTACTTCATTGGCTTCCAACAAAAGTTCACAAACCTTTAACATATTTATTAACTATGACATACTCCGCGACAATACAATTTAACAAGTATTCGTGACATATATGACACCACATTATTTTTAACAGAATCACATATAAGTATGTCCAAAGAGCAGAACACAAGTAGTTAGTAAGAAAAATTATAGTGAAAATCAGTAACCATAATACCACATTCCTAAAAGTTGAGTAACCATAATACCACATTCCTAAAAGTACATATACAAAACTTTTTTTTATTAATATAATCTATTATGTTCTCATGTTTTATCCAATAACAGATATGGTAAATTCAACCCGTTAATTACAGTACACACAATACTACAATTATAGTACACACAATACCTCAGTTGCAGTATACACAATACATAATAACACTTAATTTTCAATACCAAATAGATGGTTCATAATACCTTGTTAATTAGATGATTCACAATACCCGATAATTATAATACACACATTACCACAATATCACAATACCACAATCGCAGTACACACAACACCTCAAGTGCAATACAAATTATACCACATGATTATATAAGATATTGCAAACTTTAGATGCTCCCAATTACAAATCGTCACAATCACATTCATTTAATTATAATAATTCAGAAAACTAATACAAAATAACATATATAACATGAATCTATATCTTGCCTATTTTGAAATATCAGTTGCAATACACATGGTTATACATCCCATAAAAATTTAAATATATGCACTACCAATAACTACACCTAATTATAAATCATCACAATCACATTCATTCAATTACAATAATCCAAAAAACTAAAACAAAATAACATAATGAACATGAATCTCTACATTGCCTAATTGAAATCAATTCATAAGGAACTAAAATATACTTTCGTTCATATTCATAAGATGCTTCAAACTCTAAAGTCTCTTAGAATGATTTTCAATTCTATAAATGAAATTGTGTGTATTGTAAGTGAGTACTGCAAATGAGATATATGAGATTCTAATTTGTATTTGATATGCAATATTCTCTTAATAATTCTCCTTAACTATTAATAAAAGTTAAGATTTTCAAAAAGGAAGTGTTTTAAAGAAAAACCTTTCTTATCTTCATCAAGTTTTGTGGCTGTAGACATTGATGTCTTGGTAGGTGAGCAATCTTGCATATCAAACCTCTTTAGCAAATCATTGATATACTTGGTCTGATTTATGAAGATGCCATCTGTCCTTTGACTAATTTGAAGTCTTAGAAAGTAGTTGAGTTCTCCCATCATACTCATTTCGTATTTACTTTGCATAAGTTTGGAGAACCTTTGACACAGCTTTTTATTTATAGAGCCAAAATAATATCATCCATATAGATTTGCACTAGAATGATATCATCACCATGCTTCTTGTAGAACAGAGTTTTGTCAATTGTTCCTCTAGTGAATTGATTTTTTAGAAGGAATTTTGACAAGGTGTCATACAATGCTCTAGGGGCTTGTTTGAGTCCATACAATGCCTTAATGAGTCTGTAAAAAAAATCAGGAAAATTTGAATCATCAAAGCCAGGTGGTTGTTGCACATAAACTTCTTCCTCTAATTCTCCATTAAAAAATGCACTCTTGACATCCATTTGATAGAATTTGAAGTTTGAATGTGCTGCAAAGGCTAGAAAAATTCTAATGGCTTCTAGTCTTGCAACTGGTGCAAAGGTCTCATCATAATCAATACCTTCTTCTTGAGAGTAGCCTTTTGCAACCAACCTTGCTTTGTTCCTTATTACAATCGCATGCTCATCTATGTTGTTCCTGTAGACCCATTTAGTGGCAATTACCGATCTATCCTTTGGGGGTGGCACTAATTCCCAGACATTATTTCTTTCAAATTGATTTAACTCCTCTTGCATGGCAATTATCCAGTCTGGATCTAAATTTCTTCTCCAATTTTTTTGGCTCATTTTGAGATAGAAAGTAATCATACAAGCATTCATTTATGGTTGCTCTCCTTATTTTCACTCTTTCATCAGGATTTCCAATATTTTGATCAACTGTGTGAGCTCTATTCCATTTAGTTTGATGAGCCACTTCTCTGTTGTTTGAGCTGAATTCTTCTTGATGTAAATTTATGCCATTTATTGTAGATTCTTGAGAAACTCCCCCTGAATGAATGCTAGGGTTGTATGGAGAATTCTCAAGTTATATATGACTGAAATCCTCATTTTCTCTTTCTTCATTTGTTCCATGTGAGATATCAACATGAGAACCTTCATGAGGATTGATCACTTTTTCTGTTCTAAAGACTTCAAGTTTCATTTCATTTTTAAATCTCAATGTGTCACAGTTTTCACCTTCCAAGTTCATAGTGGGAAACTTGAAATCATCAAAGGTCACATTAGTACTTTCTATTACTTTATGTTGATCAATCACATATACCCTATAGATAGTTTTGACTAAGGAGTATCCCACAAAGATTCATTCATATACCTTAGCTTCAAACTTTCCAAGATGTTCAGCATCATCTTTGAGAACAAAACACTTTGTCCCAAACACATGCATGTACCTCACAGAGGGTCTTCTATTTGTCATGATGTGGTAGGGAGTCTTTCCAATTGGCTTTGTGATGAGTGTCCTGTTTTGAGTGTAGCATGCAGTCCTGACAGCTTCAGCCCAAAAACTGGTTGAAAGGTTTGCTTCTGCTAACATGGTTCTTGCAACTTCAATAAGTGTCCTATTTTTCCTCTCAACAACTCTATTTTATTGCGGAGTCCTTGGAGGTGAAAATTGATGAGAGATCCCATTTTCTTTGCAGAATTCACTCAATGTAGTATTTTTTCAATTCTGTTCCATTGCCACTCCTTATGGCCATAACAGGTGTAGGACCTTTATCTAGTCTTCTTAAATTCTCAATAATGATCTCAGGAGCTTCATCTTTTGAATGCAAGAATTCCACCCATGTGTATTTGGAGAATTCATCAACCATTACAAGTGCATATCTTTTCTTGGACATAGACATGACATTCACTGGTCTAAAGAGATCCATATGAATCAATTGTAGTGGTTTGGTAATTGATGTGAATTCTTTGCTTCTGTGACTTGACCTTTTTATTTTCCCTTTCTAACATGCCTCACACAATCCTTCTATGCAGAACTCAAGTGAGGGCAGGTCTTTCACTAACTCTCTTTTGACTAGAGAATTAATGTTTTTGAAGTTTAGATGAGACAACCTCTTATGCCAAAGTCAACTTTCATTTTCTGAGGCCTTGGTGTAGAAATAACAAATCCTTTCCTTATTTGCAGAGTCCAAGTCTGCTACAAACAGGCTTACTTTTCTAATTCCTTGCAGAGCAATTTCTTTGGTCTTTCTGTGTAATATGAGACACAACTCTTTGTTGAATTCCACCATCAAATCTTTATTGCAGAATATGCTTAGAAGATTATGCTTCAAACCACTGATCAGAGCTACATCTTCAATGATAATATTTCCATGAACCAATTTGCCATATCTCATAGTGAAACCAATGTTGTTGTCTCCAAAGGTCACCATTAGGCCAGTCTCATCCTTGAACTGTGACAGCAGGGCTTTGTCACCACTCATATTCCTTGAACAACCACTATCCAAGATCCACATGACTTTCTTCCTACCTGTGCCCTACAAATACAAATAAATCAAGTTTTCTTTGGTACCCAAACTTGGTTGGGTCCTTTTGGCTTAGTAGCATGAATATCACTTTTCTTCCTCACAGTCTTATTCATATAGTTTTGCACATCTTTACTCTTTAAATTTTGAATTTTTGCTTGATTAGTGCTTTCTGAGCTATATGCATTTCTAGGTGGCACAGAGTGTTTCCTACTCTTCATAGGACTGGATGATATAGGCCTTGCAGTTCTGTTTCTTAGATTTTTACCTATGCATCCTTCCACAAACAATTTTCTTAGCCTAAAGCAAGTATTCATGATATTCATGTTACATGGCATACAATCAAATTTGTCACATAATTAATGATCATCATGCATCAAAGGTTTGATATATCCACAAGTATATTCAGAATTTTAATGATAGGCTTTTTGCATAAATGGGTGAGATGATTTGTTGATCCATAATTTTTGCAGACTTTTATAGGTGCATTGTGAACAGGTGTATAATTTGTGTGCTTGTTTATGCCAATCTTTCCATTTCTATTTGGTCTTTTCTTTTTAGCATGCATGGTCTCAATTTTCTGTATTTTGTGTTCTATCTCACCCTGAACAGGTGTGGGCATAGTTTTGATTGTTGACTTTTCTGGTTCAACACTAGGCACATTATCCTTAGCTTCCTTGGAATCCTCATCATTCAATTGTTGTTTGATGATTAAGCTGGTTTCATCTAACTCAACAGTTGCCTTTTTAAAAATAGGAGCTTTGACATTTTTCAAAATCTGAGGATCCTTAAGAATTTCAGTTTTCTTGCCTTTTGGTGATACAGACTTCTTTTTCTTAAGATTGTCATAATCAAAGCCAATCCCAATCTTAGAGTTTTCCTAATGTTTCTCATGGAATTCTTGAACAATAATGGATAAGTTCTGGTAAGACCTTATATTCAATTCATTCTCAGAAATTTGTTCCTTAAGGTATTTTTTAATTTGCTCAGAACAAACAACCTTATTTTTAAGGTACTCATTTTCTTGTTTTAAGTTTTCCAGAGTTATCAAGGATAATTCTAGGGTTTCATTCTTTTCAGTTAATTCATCATTAACTTTTAGCAATCTGGCAATTTCCTCATATGCAGCAGTCATGCTAGTATGAATATTAAACATTTCAATGCTCAATTTCTCAACTATTTTCTTATACTGAGAATTTGACATGTCAATTGAGACTAATGAAGGTACCTGGGTGTTTGAGGATGATGCTTCATCATGTGAGTTACCCATAAGAGCTAAGTTCTCATATTCCTCATCCTCATCTTCATCTGTGTCATCCTAGCATTTTCCTTCATCTATATAAGCCATTCATGTCTGCTTTTTAAGGAGAGCTTCATACTTTGCTTCCAATTCCATGTATTCCTTGTCCTTCTTGATTGCTTTAGGTTTTCAATACTCTATTGTAAAGTGTCCAAGCTCATTATAGTTATAGCATCTTATTTTAGATCTATCAACTGTCCCTGTTTTATATCCTGTATTGGTATTTATTGCTTCTTAGTGGAGCCTTTCCTTTGCTTGAGGAGTTGAAATTTGGTCTTCATTTAAAACTCTTATTTTTCTTGAATATGAGGTCTCCAAATTTCTTTGCCATGAAGGCCATGGTTTTGTTGTTCATTCCTTCAAGCTCCTCAATAGTGTAGAATTCATCTTCACTTGATTGACTCCTGACAGAGTCCTTTTCATTATGTTCTTGTTCCTCAAGTTCTTCAACCTTCATCTTTTGACTTGCACCAACTTTTTCCAGTTTTATTGGTTCCTTGACAATTAGTGCACTAGAGACATTAGCCATTTTCCCTCTATTTAACATTATGGACTTCTTTTGAAGATATTCAAGTTCATAGGTTTTCAGAATTCCATATAGGGTTTCCAGTGGCAGCTTTGTTAAATCTCTTCCTTCTCTTATGGCAGCTATTTTGTGCTCTAGATGCTCTGGAAGAGCTAGCAGAAATTTCAAGTTCTTTTCCTTTGTCTCATAGGCTTTTCCATACAACTGAAGTTCATTCATAAGTTTGTTAAACCATTTAAAAACTTCAGTTATACTTTCATTTGGTTTTGACATGAAAGCTTCATATTGTGAGACTAACAGTTATTTTTTATTTTCTCTCACTTCCATTGTGCCTTCACATAATAGCTCTATGGTTCCCAGATATACTTGGAGGAGGTGCAGTTTATAACATTACTATACATGACCATATCCAAGGATTCAGTCAGTATAAGTGTCAAACTATTGTCAAGAGCTACATTCTCTCTTTCAGTGTCAGTGTACTGAGATGAATCCTTTCGTACCCAAATAGCTGGTATGACTTCTGAGCCACTAGTTATTTCTGGAACAAGAGTTACTGGCATGAAGGGTCCATTTTTCAGTATTTCTGGATATATGTAGTTTGCAGTCTTGATGAATGTCAACATCTTCTTCTTCCATAGAATGTAGTGTTCTCTATCAAATGGAGGAATCTTGATACTGTGTAACTTTTGAGAACTCATTTTAATCTTCAAACTATATATATGTTAATAGTCTGGCTCCGATACCATTTGTTAGGATTTAGAGTCTTAAAAGTAATACAGATGGGGGGGGGGGGTGAATGTGTTTTCAAGCTTTTATACAATCTTTGAAAGTGTAGCTAAATTAACTTCAGTGTTTATGTAATCATAGTGTGGAAAATAAACTTAACACATAAATTAACTTTCAATCTAATGTGTATTAGAATGAGTTTGCTACAATCTGAAATTCAAGATAAATTTCAGCTTCTTGTTCTTCAAAAACAAGGTGAGAGTGTTTACAAGATATTTCACACACTTATAACTAATGAGGTTGTGCTTCTCTATATAGACAACATGTCCTTTGCACGTGCACTCACTAATCAACTAATGCTAAAACTGGAAATAGACAAAACATGTTTTACATTTGACTACTATTTATTTCTAGCTTTCACTCTCTTTGACAGATCTGTTGCTTCAGCCTTATCAGTTCTGCATATTTGTCTTATTCTTTCTTGAAGCTTCATTGTAAACTTGTCTCTATCACTATAGGCTTGACTTATCCTGTAATGATAGAGTTCTGTTTGTTGTCTTGTTCTTCTGCAAGTTTCCTTGAAAATAGCTTCTTTGAATCAATCGAATACTCAACTGTGATTCCATTCGAGAACTCTTAAGAAAGATGCCCAACCGAATACTCAAAAGACTTCTCGATCGGCTCCTTTGAACTAGTTACTTCTCGATTGCCTTAGACTTCTCGATTGCATTCTTTTGTTGATGACTTGTCGATCAGACTAGACTTCTCGATTGCTTTGATGATTGACTTCTCGATTGACTCCAGACTACTCGATCAGTCACTTCTCAAATCACTGCATAATAGACTTTTTGAATGGCTTCACAACTTTGAATTCTCGAATTGTTTTGTAACTAGACTTCTCGAATTGATTCATTTGGTTTACTTCTCTACTTGATCATTTTACTGACTTCTCAAATTAGTCCTTTAGACACTTCTCTATCAGTTATTCCACATCAGACTTCTCGACCAGGCTGACTTCTCTACTAAACTCTTGACTTAAAAACTTTTTCAACTAGAAACTCCTTATTCTTCAAAAGTCTTCTTGGATTTGGTGCATGATTCATTGACTTGAATCTTCTATCATTTATTCTTGACTTTCAATACATAAATCTGAGACTACAGTAGAAACATGCTTCTAACTGCAAGAATATGAAAATATACCAAGTCATTTGTCCTAGTACAAACAGTCTAGACATGTTTAAACAAAACACATACTTAATACATATGGTAGGCTTGATTTGATCCAATAAAACTTATTTTTAAATTTATGTTATTTCTGAATCAAATTAAATAAATTTTCAGATTGTTAATGAACTCGACTATATTGAATCAATATCAATCAAAATTCAATTCAATTTTAAATTATCTAATTTAAATAAAAATAGATCTCAATTTCATATATTTAATTGTTTGGCGACATGAGTTTCTGATATTTATGACCATATTTTAGTGATTGACGCATTTAATATATTCTTGAAGGGAAGTACATGCATGTAATTTTTTTTTTGATGTAAAATGAAGAATTCATTAAAATATTTGAACCCAACCGGGACAAATTCCCGAACTGTCAACTACAACCTAATTATGAAATAAAGAACGAGCTAAATAAATAGTCGTTTTATTTTCAAATTGCTTAACACATAGAATATTCAAATTCTTGAATCTAAAAAATATTACAATGATATCTCGAGCAATCCAACCTACATCAAATGTGAAACTAGTAGCATTGCAATTGACCTTCACATAAGCACTATCTGTAGCCCAATGTTCAGAATTATCAGTTACATCAACTGATACCGGAGCAACAAATGCCCCCAAAATATGAACAATTTTTGTGAAAGGTGAGCTCTTGCGGTATCCACCATCGTCCCAGATTCGATGCGAACCTTACAGATCTCCCAAAATACCACATAAATTCTTTTAAGAAAAACCACAGAAACTCGTAATAAGACACACAAAAACATAAAAACATAACAACCCAAAAAGATGGGCATGATAGAGTTTATATTTATATATATTCTCTATCTATTTATTGCTCATATTTATTATATTTTGTATGTAATTAGATTTTTATTAATTATATTTTAATATTTTATTATAGGTCATAAGAAAATCCTAAACAGGGAAGGTTTGGAGAATAAAGACACTAATTTGAAGATAAATTAGAAGGAAATTCGAATTTATTGGGTTGCACACGAGTACTTTACTATTTGGGTCATATCTTGAGTTCTATATATCAGAATTGGATCATTCAATAGCCCATACGAAGATAATTGAATTTTATATCATTCTAAAGGGGTTAAGATATCAAAATCCAAGAGTATAAGCCCAGAATCGTAACAGAAAGGACAGCTACGAAATTTCTTTCTAGAAACTAAATCAGTTTAGGAAACGTACTTGTAATCTTTTTAAGGTAGCACTGCACTCCTCAGTTAATGCCACAATTTCAAATTCTTCAAGCATTCTCTTTCTTGATAAAATATCCTTCATAAATTTGAAATAGCTCGGCATCTGCTTTAGTGCTTCAGCAAAAGAGATATTAATGGACAATTTCTTGTATGCATCTAGAAATTTCTGAAACTGCTTATCTTGCTTCTGCTTCTGTAATCGTTGAGGGAATGGAGGAGGTGGATATGTAGGCTTCACTAGAATTGGTGCATCAGTCTGAGTATCCTTTAATGCAATAGGTTCTTTATTCAACTGAGATTCTGAATTTACCTCTTTAGTCAACTGAGTATCTGAAATGGCCTCATCATCAATCTTCTTGTATTCCCTTCAATGTCGTTCCACTCCTCAAAGTAATTGCCTTGCAATGCTCCCTTTTATCATTTTTTAGATTTGGCTCAGTGTCGCTAGGTAATGAACCTTGGGGAAGGTTATTGAGAGCACTAGCCAATTGACCCACTTGCATCTCCAAATCTCTCATGGATGCACTTTTACTTTGAATCAAAGCATCAGTTTTCTGCATGTACTGAAGGAGAAGTTCATCAGTTGTTGGCTTCTTTTCTACCTCATGTGACCTTTGATTCTGTTGAAATCCTGGTAGAGTATTAGGCTTGTATGCCATGTTTGGTCTAGCATTGTTGTTCTATGAAAAATTGGGATGATTTCTCCAGCCCGGATTGTATGTATTGGAATACGGGTTGATTTGCTGATTACTCAAATTCCCCACATAATTCACTGCATTAGACTATGTCCCATCATGATAAATTAAAGGACACTCCCGAGTTGAATATCCTTCCCCACACATATCACAAAACATAGGTGCATTTTAAACTTGATGAGTCAGATGAATATGTTGTTGTCTATCCATATATAAAGACTCAAGATTTTTGTTTAAAGCTTCAAATTGAGAGACCATCTGAGCCGAGAAAGATGTCAATGGATAACTTTATGCAAACCTGCTAGTTTCTTTGAACTTGTCCAGTCATTGGCTCTGCAATTATTTGAAGTAATGTCCTCTACTATCTCAAAAGCATCTTCAGGATATTGGTTTATGAATGAGCCTCTAGCTGCACCATCAACTTGAGTAGCACACTGTATTGTCAACCCATTATAAAATGTACAAATCTTTTGTTGATCAGAAAGTCCATGATGTGGACACTTCCGCAAAAGATCTTTGAACCCCTCATAAGATTCATACAGAGACTCCATATCATGCTGCTGAAAATTTTGAATTTCTTTGATCAGTATTTCTGTCTTGGCTGGAGAAAATTACTTATTTAAGAATTTTTCAACAAGTTGGTTCCATGTAGTGATAGAGTTGTTTGGCAAAGAATCCAACCATTCTCGTGCTCTTCCTTCCAATGAACGACTGAACAACCTCAATCTGATAGCCTCTTCAGAAACACCATTCACCTTGAAATTATCAACAATCTCAAGAAAATTCCTCAAATGAGCATTAGGATCTTCAACTGATTGGCCATTGAATTTGTTGTCCCTAATAGCCTACATCGTTGATGAATCAACATGAAAATTATTAGCTGCAATAGTTGGTCTTGCAATACTCGAATGAATGCCATCAAAAGAGGGCATTATATATTCCTTAACCCGCTGACGCGGAGGAGGAGGAGGTGGATCATTGTTATCACCCATTGTGGATGATTGATATCGAGCTTCTTTATCTTTCTTTCTGTTTCTTCTTGCAGTTTTCTCAATCTCCAAATCAAGTGGAATAAGTGAAGACGAGCCAAGTCTATGCATACAACGTCAACTCCTGCAAATTTTGAAAATAAGAACAATAAATAACTTGATCTTAAAATACTAAATAGTGCAATGATATTCACAAATAAATACTTAAAAATATTCCCCGGCAGCGGCGCCAGAAACTTGTTAGCGGTTTTGCAACCTATATGCAAGTGCACGTATCAAAATAAGTAGTATATAATTCATTCCCACGAGGACTAAGTTTAAGCTGTTAACTACAACACAATATTTCTCAATTAATTCAAGTCAAATAACAATTGATTTTAAAGAAAAAAAATAGTTGTCACTAAAAATAAACTAACACAAATAAAATTACCAAGATTAATAAAACTAGGCCTTCAACTTCATCTAATATTCTTTAATAATTACTTTCACATTATATTTTAGTGCTTCAATTACTAGTCCAAGGCATACAAGTATTCACAAGTACCTTCTGAATCTCAAGTGATTCTAACTCATAATATTAACTCCCATATTTCTATGTAGAATTTAAATTCATGAGCAGCCAACCTTAATATGACTACATAAGATATTTAGGTATATTCCTATCTTAAACATAAATTAACAAATTATTAATCTCAAGTTATAGTAATTGAGTGTTTATTTAAGCTACTCTTCTAAGCCAACTTAAATAACCAAATCAATTTCAAGATTGATCATTCCTTGAAAAGTATTAAGAATAAATTACTATAAACAATTGTAATCAATACCAAAATAGAGAATTAAAGAATACTTATATATAAACACAAGAATCCATTAAAGGTCTAAAACGAGATTTAGTTCAACATCACACCAAAGAGTACTAGATACAAGAAGAAAGACATGATATCAAGTTTACAATAAAGAGAAGTGAAGATGAGAAGGTAAAACTCAAGAATCACTCTTCTCCCTATGGCTTTTCTCCCTTGAAAGCTTCATCTATGTTATTCGATGTAACTGCTAAGGCTCCCTTGTACGTGTATCTATCTCTCCCAAGTCACCTCCTCTTCTCTTTTACTCAATAATAATATATATAATTTATTTTACAATTTTTTTAATAAATTATTAAGAATACAAGAAAATATTTCTAATTAGAATATAATTCTAAATAAAAAATTCGTAGGCTTCTGTTGCTGGGCTATTCTGCGCAGATGAGAACAGATTTAAATTCTGGGCCCATTATAGAAATACAGGTCTTTTTCTAAGCTTTTTGATGACGGTTTACGGGCCTAAAACGGAGTTGTAGAACTCAAGATAGAACCTAAACAGTAAAGATTGTGCAAGGTGTCCAAAAATCCAGATTTTGAATGATATAAGCCCAAATATTGTATTTTAAGCTCCACTCTTATAAATTCTTGTTTCCTATAATAAAATATTAAAACACATTAAATAATAATCCAATTTCATATAAAAATACTTAAAATATAGGGGTAAACTAATAATAATTATTCACTTATCATTGGGATTCTGATTGGTTAGATTAGCGAATATATTTGTATATTTATTATTTTTTTTACATGAGAATTAATTCATTAATAAAAAGTCATACCACACCTATAAAAATGATCGAGTCGAACAAACATTAAATAAGAATAATCGTTGATTAATCTATTATACTTGAAGATGACATAATCAAGCAATTTGTTGAAGTTGATATATGTACAAGTACCCGCTACACAACTTCACCACATCCAGTTTAAGCTATCGACCATAAATACAAACTCATAAAAACCTTAATAACAAGGAGAGTATAAACAAAACTCAAATAAATTGGAAACACAAATCTTGTCTAAGGAAGAAGATTTTTAGGGGAAAACAACTCTTAGATCTGAAAATCAAACCCATAAACAAGATATAACCGGACTTCGAAAGACCTGCTTGAAACGGAGAAGAAAAACAGGAAACTCTGAGGTTTGTGATAAGAAGAAAAGATAAACCAAAACATAAATAAGAAAAATAAAAGGAAACTCTTTCATAAAAGAAATAACAACTAAGAAATATGAATTATAAAAAGAATATAATTTTTATTAAAACAAAACTCTTTCAACAACTAAAACTAAAAACGTAACAATGGATTCTTAATTTTAAGCCAGGTAGCTCAATTGGGAATGATGGAAGGGCTATTATTTCCCCACCGATTGACTTCCTTTTGAAATCTCTTAAAGCTTGAAAAACTAGCATAATTGGTTATTTCTTAGGAGCTAGCCTCTCTTTTGCTATGGTGAAGGAACGAGCACAGAAACCTTGGACAAATAAAGGGCTCACAAATATAATTTTCAATCCAAAAGGGTTTTACACCTTCAAGTTTGATTCTATAGCAAATAAAGATCTGGTCCTTGGACTTGGTTCTATACTACTAGGATGAAGGGTGTTTATTCTACAACCTTGGATGGAAAGAACTAATTTATCAAAGAATGCAATCAAGACTCTACCTATTTGGGTTAAGTTCTCAAATGTTCCCCACTCGTACTGGACTGGTGAGGGTCTCAACTATGTGGCTAGTGTTATAGGGAAGCCTATCATACTGGACAAACCCACGGCTGAACCTGAACCCTTGAAATTTACTCGCATTTGTGTTGAGCTGCCTGTAGAGTCTTCTAAACCAACTAAAATCCTGGTTCCTGTGCTTGATGATAGTACTGGTGACATTGTTAATGAGGTGGTGTCAGTTAAATACCCCCAAATGCCGTTGTCTTGTTCACATTGTCTTATGCCTTCAGCTATGAATCCTGACAAACAGGACACTACTGGGATGGATATACCTCCACAAGACTTGCCCTTGCCCACTACGGCTTCCTTGATGTTGGATGATCCTAAGTTACATGAGAAACAAACCGATACCATTGATTCGACTACACCTGTCCAAGAACATGAGGTACTTCCTGAAGCCACTCTAGACACTATACCTAATCTCACTCATGTTGTGTTAGAGACTAGAACTCAGACTGCTACCAGTAATACCTTTCAAGTTTTAGAAGAAGGGGAGATTTCTAATTCTAACACTTGCTCTAACTCAGAGAAGTTGATTGATAAAGGAGAAATAGACAAAGAAGAGGTCACTAAATAAAAGAAAAGAAAGGAGTCTCATGGCAGGGCTAGAGTGACCTTAAGGTCATCCACCAAAAAATAATTTTAGTCTGCCATGTTTTTTGTAATTCTCAATATTAGAGGATTGAATAAATCCTCGCATCAGGAGGAGCTGAAGATGTTCATCCACAACAATAAAACCGATTTGGTTGCAGTTTTGGAAACCAAGGTCAAACAAGAAAATTCCTTGGTTGTTGCACGAAAAATTAGATTGGGTGAAATTGGATGTTCAACTATGAAGACCATTATAATAGTTGTATCTGGATTGGATGGAACACAAATGTCTGGCTAATTGCCCGTCTTTATTCTTCAGTGCAACACATTGCCTGTGATCTCACTCACAAGGACTCTCAAAAAAGTTTTTGTGGCTACTTTATTTATGCACATAATAAAGGTCATCTTTATTCTGATCTATGGAATACCATTAGCCAGCATCCTAAGAACACTTCTTGTTATTCTAGAGGAGACTTTAACTGTATCCTTTCCCTTTCTGAAGTCAAAGGTGGTAGAGAGAGATGGAATCAGGAAATGCAAGAGTTCCTAGAATGCTCTATCAATAATGACATCACTGGCATCAACACTACTGGGGATCTTTTCACCTGGTGGAATAAACACATTGAGGATCCTATTTACAAGAGATTTGATAGACTTCTGGTTAACCCCATATGGCTTATTGTGTTCCCTCAGAGTCAGGCAGTGATTCTTTCACGAGGACTACCTGATCATTCTCTTATTTTAATACATTGTGAAGTCCAGCTACCTCTAATTCCCAAACCATTTTAATTCTTTCATCACACGCTTCAACTTGATGGATTTCTTGATTGTATGGCCAAAGCGTGGAGTTTCCCAATTTCAGGAGACCCGTCCTTTATCCCTAAAGAGCAAACTGCATACTTGTAAAAGAGCCTTGAAACTCTTAAACTCCAACCATGGAATTGAACTGTCCAATCTACTTAGCCAAAATTAGAGAAGAGTTGAGAAGTTCAGCTGACACTGGTTATGAATGACACTCTTGATTTACGAAAGAAAGAGACTGATTTAAGCCAAAAATTGGAGAAAGCCCTTCAGATGGAAGAAACCCTCCTTGCCCAAAAATCCAAAATCAAATGGCTAAAAGAAGGAGATTGCAACTCTTCTTTTGTCTTTAACCAGGTAAAAGATAACTAGAACCACTCTAAAATTCTAACCATTACTAATACTGATGAAGACTTGGTAATGGGACCATCAGGTATCTAAGGTTGCGGTGGATTACTTTCAAAGCACCCTAGGTACCACCTCTAATATTAATCTTGATGTTGAGGAATTTGAAGATCTTGATTGTCCAGACCTGGATGAGGATGATCATAACCTCCTCATGGCCCCTATTTCTGATGAGTTAATCTATGATATTATTAAACGAATGAAGAATAGAAAATCTTCGTGACCTGATGGATTTACTGTTGAATTCTTCAAAAGCACCTGGCATATTGTTGGTCAAGATTTCTGTAATGCTGTGAAACACTTTTTTGAAACTTCTAAACTACATCCTTCTATTAATGCTACTTCTATTGCCTTGATTCCAAAGATAAGTAGTCCTACCACAATGAAGGATTTTAGACCCATCTCTTTATGTAACATCGTTTACAAATACATATCCAAGATCCTTACCTCTCGATTGCAAGCTCTAATGCCTAAGCTCATCCATCCTTTTCAGTCGACATTTGTGAAGAGTAGAAATATTTCGGATAATATTCTCCTTGCTCAGGAACTATTCAGAGGTTATGGCCGACGGAATGGTAGCCAGGGGTGTGCCTTGAAAATTGATCTTCACAATGCTTTTGACTCGGTCAACTAGGACTTTATTATTGCATGTTTGCATAAATTCAATTTTCCTTCTAGATTCATTGAATGGATTCAAACATGTATTTCCACGTGTATGTTCTCGATTAAGGTCAATAGAGCTCTGCAAGGTTATTTTTCGGGGAAAAAAGGATTGAGACAAGGAGATCCTCTTTCCCCTTATCTCTTTTCCCTCGGCATGAATATTTTATATTTACTCCTCGTTAATATTGGGAGTCCTTTCAAGCATCATAGCAAGTGTAAAGATTTGGACCTTACACATATCTTCTTTGCTGATGATGTTTTGTTATTTTGCAAAGCTGACATTACTTCTATAAAATTGTTTTTGGAGAAACTCTCTCTATTATCTAAATAGAGTGGTCTATTCCCGAATGCAAGCAAGAGTCACTCATACTTCAGAAATGCCAAAGACAATATGCTTACCTGGTTTGACCGAGTTGTAGCCTATCCTAAAGGAAGTCTGCTTGTAAAATTCCTGGGAGTACCTTTGATCTCTGTTGCCCTCACTCTCAATGACTGTGTTCCACTTCTTGAGAAAGTCACCGCTAGAATTTTGAAATGGACGTCCAAATCTCTCTCCTATACGGGCAGAACTCAGTTGATTCGTGCTATCCTTCATTCAATCCAATCCTTCTGGATAAAGCATTTCATCCTCCCAGAGGAGGTTTTTAAAATCTTTAAGACGTTTTTTTCTAAATTTCTATGGAAAGGTAATATTAAAGATAAAGGAGGTGCCAAGATTGCTTAGACTAAAATCTGTCTTCATAGACATGAGGGAGGGTTGGGTTTTAAGGATGCTAAATCTTGGAATAAAAGTCAACTCCTTTTCTACATTTGTCTCATTCTCAATAAAAATTATGAATCTCTTTAGGCCAAATGGGTCATGAATGTTAGACTTTTGGGCAACTCATTCTGGTCTTTGAAAGACCCTATTGACTGCTCGTGGATTTGGCAAAAACTTTTGCATCTCAGACCTACAGCTCTTAGGCATCTGAACATCAAAATTAGTAATGGGCAAGACACTTATCTTTAGCATGACCCCTGGCTATGTTCAGGACCAATTGATCTTCATACTTCTGATAACTCAAGAGTCAGTTCTATCATTTATGATTCTTCCTGGAGAGTGCCAGATGTCCATTCAAGCATGTCCATGACTATGATCAACTGAACTTTAAATTTTGACAGATCGGTTCCTATTAATGAAAGGGCAGATGACACTATATTCTGGGACACTACCCCATTACCTAAAGTTGTCACAAAAATTATTTGGCAGAGCATAAGGTACTTTGATTTACCTTGGCCTTGGGCATCTGCAATTTGGCTCAAGCTGCACATTCCACATTATGCTTTCATTGAACGGATCACCTGCCATGGTCGGCTTCCTACTGCCTCTAGACTTCAGAGTTTTAGATTGACTGTCAATACCCAATGCCACTTCTGTATTGCAGGAGAGGAAACTGCAGATCACATTTTGGTGGGATACCCTTATGTTCAATTTATCCTTAGGAAATTACTTTTCATTTTTGCGGAAACTGGGATTGTCACCTTCTCGAATTGGCTCCAAGTCCTTTGGTTTGCTACTTCTCAATCTACTGACATCCGACAGACTCTTCTTTTTCTGATCCTGCAAGTCTTTAACTATAGAATTTGGAAAAATAGAAACGAGATGCTTCATGACAAGGCTGTGTTATCCCCCCAAACCTTGTTCCACTGCATTATTATGGATGTTTCCAATCGGGTGGCTTCCTCCACTTAGTTCTTGAAGAGAGCTCATACTCTGCCCTGCCACATAAAACAATTCATTAGCTCTAGTTTGATTGTCTCGATTGTCTTGATTGTCTCGTTGTTATAGATGAGGCTCTCTTCCCTCGTCTAATGAGGCTAGGATGACCTTATCTTGCCTTTGAAGCTTGCTTTTTATAATATACTTAAATTAAAAAAAAAAAAAACGTAATCATTTTCCAAAATACTACTATATAAAACGATTATAATCCATCAAGATGTAATGCATCACCATACTTACGTTTGTGATTTTATCCTTTTATATTTCATATGATCGTTTACGTATATATCTCAATATAGTGTGAAAGTATATCAAATTGATTAGTGTCCTTATACATGTCATGCTTTTTTTCTCTATTTAGGTGCTATGGAAGTGAAGAAGATCAAGTACACTCCCCCTTCAAGTCGGCACTCGCGTCACTACAGAAGACTCAATGTATTACCCTGTTAAAGTCATCAAACGACGTGATTTGCACCCTGGCGCCAATAATTATGAACATTACGTTCATTACATTGACTGTTAGTTGATTTTCTCGCTAATTCCATTCGAACTCTTTTCAATAATATAATTAACTTACATATATTTGCTTATTGTTTTAATTAGATGCAAAGAATGATATGATTAATCTTATGTTTTTATGGAGTTATTGATTATGTAATTCAACTCGAGTGTTATTATTGATTTGAGAAGTTAATTCTGAGTTTAGTGTATGATAAGAGTTGAAAGTTGGGTTACGTAATTGTATGTCATATAAATAAATTAACGATTACAAAAATGTAATAATGTAGGTTGAAAATAAAATTATATAAAAATTTGAACAATAATATAGTTTAAAATTTTGCATGAGATGACGTCCATCAAATCATTCCTTGGTATTTAATTATTTACTGTCATTTGACCTTGGGTGGATAGAAATGACAAATGAATTAGTTGGTGAAAGTACTTAAATTAGTTAGCTGAATTTGTTGTATCAAGTTTCATTAAAATTTATATCTTCCAAATTTCATTAAAATTTATATCTTGCACCTTTTACATACGAATCCGTTATTGTTGGAACTTTTTGTCAAGTTTAGACAAGTAGGTGTATTTAAATATCGGTCAATAATAGGTGTATTTTAACTAACGTGAAACATAATTTTAAAAAATATATATAAAATAGGACAGAAGGAGTAATTTCATTCGATTTATTTGAAATATAATTATTATTCCCACCCCTCTCTTTTTAAAAGAAAAGTTTATCTTTTTTTTTCATAAAGAAAAGTTTATCTTTTATTTCCACCGTAGAGTTAATGATATAAAAAATATTGTTTTTAATGTAGTTAATGATAGGAAATATTAATAAAAATAAAATTGTAACTTATCATTTAAAGCAATGATTAGGGAAAATATGAAAAATAAAACAATTATATAATTAAATATTTTGTATGATTTATTTTAAAAGGGATAATTAAATAAGAACGGAGGGAATATATTTTTAAATATTAATATTATTAAGTGAAATACTTAAAATTTCAAATGTCACAAATACAAAAATTGATATTAATATTATTAGAAAAAGGTAAACTGAATCTTAATATTAAGATTAAATAACTATAAATTATAAAAATGAAAATACAAAAATTAATATGAATGAATAAATATTAATAAAATGTATAAAAATATCTATCACGAGTTATGAGCTATTATGCTTTTATTTACACGAAGTGTGTGTGTATATATATATAAATATATATATATATATATAATATAAGAAATTAAAGAATGTCTCAAATATATGTATTTATATTAAAATTTGATATGAAAAAAATAAAATAAAAAAAGACTTCATACTTATATTTTTTTTAAATAAAACTGAAAAATTTAGAATTTAAATGTAGACAACACGACAGTTTATAAATTATAAGCTACCCTCTTACTTTGGTTCAAAATTTAGCTACTTTATTATTCTAATAAATGTCAATGCAAAATGAGTGTGAACTATTTACTACAGCGCCCGCTGACGAATATGAAGTTTTATCCAACCTAGTCAAATGCACGATTTTGAGTGTTTATTGAGTATTGGATTACATTTTTAAAATTTAATAGTATAAACCTAGTCTTGCTTCTACTTTATCATATGAGTAATGCTAGGTGCACAAAAAATATGTAAAAAAAAATTACAAAATAAATTGAATTCCACTAATGTATATTTTTATTGGTTGCTATTAATGTAAATGCAGGGGTCATTGACTTGTAACCAATCAAATTGATATATTTATCATTTTGTGAAAGTTTTTGTATCTAATTTTGTGGACATAGCATTATTCTTATCATATAAGTAGTAGTATTTATTTTAGGGAAATTCTATAAGCTATCATTGTAGTATTGATTTTTCCATTTGATATTATCATATTTTTTTGACTCCTACGTACGGTACCTTTAAAGAATTGGTTTGCAGTCTATGGTAAACCTCCGTTAATGAAATGCTGTGGAAATGTTATAATCTGTTAATTTCTTTTTTAAAAATTAAGGTTAATTCTATATGATATCATTGTTGCATTGACTTTTCTATTTGGTGTCATCACATTTTTTGCTATTACATACGGTATCTTTAAAGATTTTCGGCTCCAATATAATGTAATTTGAATGATATTAATGTTATTGATCTTGTTTATGATTAAGGTGGTAAAACTTCATGTCAAAATTCAATTTGTATTGCTTATTACGGCATTTCACGTGTGTATATACTTTTCCATAACGTTTCATTAACGGATGTTTACTATAGATCGGAAACTAAATTTTTAAGAGTACCGTATGTAGTATGTAAGAGTAAAAAATATTATAACACCAAATGAAAAAGTCAATATCAGAATGATACCATATATAAATCCCCTTATTTTTATTATTGTTAGACCATAAATACGCGTAAGTTATTACTACTTGCTGTATCTAATTATATACGGTCATTTGACCTTGGGCAGGGAGAAATGACGAATGAATTAGTTGGTGAAAGTACTCAAACTAGTTAGCTGAATTTGTTGTGTCAAGTCAAAACAAGGCACATAGTTTTTGTACTTAATGGTGGTATCGCGGTGAGCTTTAGACAAGACTACTACTCCATTAAGAGTAAATTATTCTACCCTACCTTCTTTTCTTTCAAATTTCTTAAAATAGCGTCAAACTTTATTTTTTATATCTTGCACCTTTTACATTCGAATCCGTTAGTGTTGGCACTTTTTGTCAAGTTTACACAAGTAGGTGTATTTGTTGGATTAATCTTAAACTAGTTATATTATTAATTTTATTTACGTTTTTATTCCAGCTGGTAGTGTTTGATCTGGTCTTTAGTTACCAGAGTATTTTTAGGAGCATTAGCGAATAATGGTAGATGTGGAGGTAGTTTAGGATCGTAGGTGTCTGTCAGTTTCCTGTTTTATAGCAACTCCACGTGGGAGTTTATTTTCTATATATGTACTTGTGTTTCCATTAAGTTTTAAATAAGAGAGAGTATATCAGTTCTCAACGTAAATTTGTTTTGGGTGTGATCTCAAGGGTTTCGAAGCACAAACGCAGCGGAATAAACGCGAAAAATAAATCAAAATAGCGAAACCCTCCGCAAGATCCATGCAAAAATAAAAGATTTAATTCGGAGATAAAGAACAAATACCTTTAGAAGCTTTACCAATTCATTAATGGAAGATTAATAAAGGTTCAACACTTGTGTAATCACCACGTATCCCAGCTCTCGCGATCTACGCTCTACGGTATCCACGAGAACACTTTTCATGAAGGATTAAAGTGTACTAGCACCCGAAAACTACTTCTCTCTCTCTATCTTTCTCTTTTCTCAAAACGACTAGGATTTTTGTAAAATATGTCTCACTTATTAAATGAGGCCATAAAGATATTATATAAAGAGAGAAACAAGTTTTCTAATTATAATCCAATTATAATTAATACTAATTCAAAATTTTAAATTATTTAATTAAGTCTCAATTAATTAATTAATTATTAATTTTGAAATTAGTTTAAGTAATTCATTTATTCTATTTATATAATTATTTAAGTCATACTTAATTAATATCATAAATAAAATAAATTACTTATTTAATTTAAATTCATAATTTAAATTATTTTTCCTTCAAGGGTTCTTTGTGTGTGACCCTGTAAGTTATTATTACGTTGGTAACAATTTTAATATCTAATTAAAATTGTAAACAATGAGCGACATCTAGTAATACATCATTGTTACCCAAGTAATAATAATAAATCGGTGATTCGATTAAGCCTTTCGTGAATAATGTTCCATGTAATATAATCCCTTTAATCTTGATATTATAGATTAAACTCAAGGCATGTGTCGTGTCATCCTCTTCATAATTTAATCTTTATTTTCTTGATCGATGAGTAGACTATTAAAATCAAATCAACATTTGAGCACGACCGTGCATTTCATAGTCTCACTCAAACAAGACACCAATAATATCACTCTTAAAATTAGGAGGATTAAATCTCATCTAGATCATTCATATTTCTTATACGATTTATAATATACCCAATGTCCACTTTTATCATCACCCGGTCAAAGGTAACTTTTAATGTAATCAAAGTATATTAATTCTCGTATAGAAATATAATGATTTCAGGTCTAAGGATCATTACACCATTATCATAGTAAGAATTACTTATGACAGTTATTTAACATGTAGAATCTCACGGTGGGTCATTCTAGTGTCATGCATTAAGACATGCACTTATGTTCTTGACTTTAGTATCCTCATACCTATGACCAATGAGATGTGGTCATCTGTCAAGAAACATACTAGTCTTTGTGCATTATTATTGTCCTTAAATAATAATATTCGACTAGGGAATTTTAAGAATAATATACTATTCATATAATCTCATTTTTAAGTCACATACTTAAAGATATATAATAAGTATCAAAATTCCAAGGACATTTATTATGCTTTCAATTCATTACATAGTAAATAACACATAATAAATAAATAATAATCCATAAAACATAATCCTTAATAATAAAATATTTTTCTTAAAATATAAAAGTATTGTCTCTAGGGCACAATTACTAACAATCTCCCACTTGCACTAGAGCCAATTACCCAAGTATCCAATACTCATGGAACTAGTGTGAATTTCGTGCTTCTGCTGCGACAAAGCCTTAGTCAGTGGGTCTGCAATATTATTATTAGTATGTACTTTACATATATGTATATCTCCTTGATCATTAATCTAATTAATTAGGTGATATCTCCTAAGTACATGCCCAAACAGCCTCCTTGGCTACTTTGCAAGCATCAATATACTCAGGCTCTATTGTAGAATCAACAATTGTCTTTTCTGTGAACCATTTAAGCATACAACATCTCAATATAAATAGATAAGGCACAAAGCCAGACAGAAACATTAAATCATCGTTGTCTGTCTAGAAACCAGCATCATTGAAACCTCTTACAACTAGCTTCACATCTCCTCCATATAACAAGAATGAATCTTTAGTCCTCTTTAAGTACTTAAGAATATTCTTGACTGTCGTCCAGTGACCTTCACCTGGATTAGACTGGTATCTAATCGTCATGCTTAAAGCTTATGAGACATCGGGACGAGTACATATCATTGCATACATTATAGAACCAATTGCTGACGCATATGGAACTTTACTCATACGGTCCTTATCATCCAATGATTTAGGACAAATATTATTTTGAGATCACTATCCCATAAGACATTGGGACATATCCATTTTAGCCTCTTTACATTTGAAATTGATGCAAAACTTTTTCAATGTATGTACTCTGACTTAGGTCGATCAATCTTCTTGACCTATCTCTATAGATCCTGATCCCTAATATATAGGTCATATTGCCTAAGTCTTTCATCGAAAAACTATTTCTCAACCAAGGTTTCACAGTCTATAGAGAAAAAATGTCATTCCCTATTAGTAATATATCATCAACATATAATACTAGGAATGCCACATGGCTCCCACTAAAATTCTTGTAAACACAAGTTTCATCTTCATTCTGAATAAAGTCAAACTCTTTTTGACTGTTTCATGAAAATAAATGTTCCATCTCCTCGAGATCTGCTTTAATCCCTAAATAGATCGATGCAACTTACATACCTTTCTAGCATCCTTTGGATCAACAAAACCCTCAGGGTATGTCATGTACACATCCACATCTTCTTCAAGGCTCTCATTTAAGAAAGCGGTTTTGTCATCCATTTGCCAGATTTCATAGTCATAGTAAGCAGCTATAGCAAGCAAAATTCTGATGGACATGACCATAACCACTGGTGAAAAGGTCTCATCATAGTCAATACCATGAATTTTCTTGAAACTTTTTACCACCAATCGTGCCTTATAGGTCTGTACATTACCATCCATATCGGTCTTCTTCTTGAAAACCCATTTGCACCTTATAGGTTTTACCCCTTCAGGTGGATCAACCAAAGTCCATACTTGATTAGTATACATGGATTCCATATCAGATTTCGTGGCATCCAGCCATCTTTTAGAATCTGGAGTGTTCATAGCGTCTTGGTAGGTGAGAGGCTCATCTTCATCCATAAGCATCACATCACCATCTTGAGTCAAGAAAAATCCATAATATCTCTCGGGCTCATGGCGAATCCTACTAGACCTACGAACAACCTGTATTTCTTGAGCAGTATTGTTTTCTTGTACATTATGCTCAGGTTCCTCCATTGGTTCAATATTATCATGTGGGTCTCGAACTTCATCGAGATCTATTATCATCTTACTGTCTTTCTTAGAGAGCATCTCTCTCAAGGAACATCGCAGTTCAAGCAACAAATACTTTGTTCTCGGAAGGATTATAGAAAGAATAACCCCTTGTTTCAGTTGGGTATCCCATAAAATTACATTTGTCTGATTTTGGTCCTAGCTTGTCAGAGATTAGATATTTCACAAACACTTCACATCCCTAAATTTTCATAAATGACATGCTATGACGTTTCTCAGTCCATATCTCATAAGGAGTCTTTTGAACCATTTTAGTAGGAACACGGTTAAGTGTATGTGGAGCCGTTTCCAGGGTGCAACCCCAGAAACTAATTGGAAGATTCCTTGACTCAACATTTATCGCACCATATCCAACAAGGTGTGATCCCTCCTATAAAAAAACCTTTCTTTGATATTTTCTACTTCATCTTTATAGTCTTTGAACTTTTTAAATGATTCAGATTAGTTCTTCAAAAGATACATATATCAGTATCTACTAAAATAATTAGTAAATTTTATGAAGTTAATAAAATCTACCTTTTGTCATCGTACACATATGACCACATACATCACTATGTAAAAATCATACCCATTCAATGACCCTTTTCACCATATCCTGTAAAAGAAGCTTTAGTCATTTTGCCAAATAAACCAAGATTCACATCTTTTTTTATAATTCATAATCAAACTTATCCGTGAATGCATCCTTATGTATTCTGAAAATGCGTTTCTCATTAATATGGCCTCAACAACAGTGCCAAAGGTAATATTTGATTTGAGTCACTTTAGAACATATAAATTGTTAATTAGTTGTGCAACATTATAAGTGATATGGGCTGAAAGTAGGCCCTAAAGACACAATTAATGTGACATTAATTGTACCTAATCTGGTCCAAAAAAGAGGTCCAACTATTAAGGCCTGAAACCCTAATTAATAAATAAATTCGTAATTAATTAATTAGCTGGGTATGCAGCTAATTAATTATGTCCAAATACAAGGAAACCTATTCCTACATGGAAACTACTTTTACAAAGGATTCAGACTCCTTCTAGGAAACACCTTATCAATCAAGGTTCCTAAACCTACTCTAATTCTTAGACTTTCCACGTCTATATAAAGGGTCTAACCCCTCATTCTTAGAACTACGTCTGGCTTGATTCTCTAAACACAACAGAGATACGTAGGCATCTTGTGAGGGCAGAACCAAGCTTCAAAACACAAGTTCAGCCATTAAAGCTCTTAGCTCAGACATACATCGCATTAACTACTCCCTAGTTTTTATTCCACAACAATAAGCCTTATCATTAAAATATAATAAATAACTATTGTTATTTAATTAAAATGAAAAAGCCTTTCTTGTCCAAATAAGAAACTGAAATAATGTCTCTATCAATTGCAAGAACGTTATAACAATTATCATGTTCTAAATTTTCCATGTAGGACAAAAGTTAACTAACGAGTTCCTCTAACCAGAGCAACTACCTTTACTCTAATTCCAACATGATACCCGAAGCTTGACCCTTACTAATCATATCTTCTTCCGATCTTCCAAATAAACATGACAGTTTAATTTCCAGACTCCCAATTTTCCACAGAAGCGATAATCGTCTTTTTTATCAACACCTCATTCAGACTTTAGAGTCTGCTTTAGGGATTGGACTTTGGTTTGATAACGGAACTAGATCAAATCTTCTCCATGCCTTTCCATTTTCCTTTCCCTTTTGCATTCCCTATGTTTACCATCAGTATAGTAGTAGTTCATGCATTTATCATATTGCTTTCAGCAGTTCTCAACATGCTTAACAACTCAATGGGTGTTTCACCAATCTTATTCATTTTGTGGTTCATAACAAACTAAGAATAATATTTGTCCAAAGATTGTATGGTCAAATCTAACTAAGTCTCCAGACCAATCTGGAAACCCAAAATATCAGAGGTACTCATTATACCCTATAATCTTTAGAACATTGGTGTAACCGGGTCTCACTCTCCCTACTTGTAAGTGTAAAGTGCCTTTTAATTTTCAAATATATCTTGTGCTCAATTGTCTCATAAGCATCTATATGCTCGTGTTACTTCTGAAGCTCAACACACATATTTACGAGCATGAGACATGAAATATTAGTCGCAACATCAATTTACTTCCAATAAGTACTATGATTTGCACATGTTACATTCTTAACTGTAAGAGCAGGGGAAGAGATTTGACTAACATCGTGGTGCCCGAGGACGATCCTCAAGCTCCTATGTCAATCAAGGAAATATGTTCTCGTCAACTTGTCTTACTCAAGAACTGATCGCATAGAGAATATTTTTGTGTTTATCATTTGATATCTAAAATATTAAAGTATATAAAATAAACTAGATTGAAAATTTAATATTAATTATGCTTAAGTGATTATGGTATATCACCATATACCTCCCACTATTTTTATCAAACTAATAGCCCTAACTATTAATTCGAAAAGTATTTCCTTAAATCTTTCTAGTGAGCCAAGATCCATATTTCATCCATGTTTTAAGATAGCGTTAGCTGATACACCCAAAACATGACTATTTAGGTAGACAACATTTGTCGATTATATTAAATATAACTCTTGGAAAGTTTGGTGGAACAACCCTTTGTACACATTTATCCAATAAATCTCACCAAACTCTATGCCTTTAAACCCACAATCCTATTGTGATAATTTATTCAAGTTAGACCCAATGTTTCAACAAACTAAGTATACTTACTTATCACGTCTTCCCAAGATTGATAAAAGTACCTTGCTTTGGCAAACCCACTCCTTCTCAATCTAGATCTTGACGAGTATTAAACATTGGAAGGCATCCGATTAACTTAATATGTATTTAGGGATTTTTATTGTTTATATGAACGATCATGATCCCATCATAAAGATATTCTCAATTTTTCCTTGATCAAATAATTCATTTCAATATTCGTCAATTGATTGATTTCTAGGTCGTCAGAGAAGTCACAAGCGGTCTCACGTAAAACCCAACTTCCTTACAAATTAAACTAATAATCCACTTTTGACAAAATCTCCCCATATCAGAAAAAGAAAATTCATATTTATTACCGTATTTCATTAACACATGAATCTCATGATCGTTTGTTCAATTTTAAAATCTTGAATCGTTACAGATTTTATCTTTCTTAAGTAAACATGGCATGGGTGTCGTATCTAATACATACATGATTAAATCAATATTAAGCATCCATCTCGATTATATCTACGCATACATACCAATACATGCAATCATATACATATATGTAATGTGCATAAATTAAACGTGTTTGGTTATGGCCCCATCATATGTGATCTTTCTAAGCTAATGGAAATATCAAGGTCAGTCTATGGTGGTTTTAAAAATACTATCTATTACATGTCTTCTTTCTTCATTGCTCCATCATCTCCTTTTGGATCACCTCCTTGCTTGCAAGTCTTCATTGATAATTACATTGAATAATAAAAATAAAACTATTCTAATGAAATTATAAGAAGAACTCGAGTTACATTCGAGATAATTAAATTACAATGAATAAATGACATGCAAGTCGTATTTAGAAACCAAAACCATAAATCAAAATCACTATCATATGGGTCTTTAGGTCATAACCATCCACCATGCTATCATATAACATATAAAAAAATCTCATATAATCTAAACATGGTATCACATATCATATTTCAGATCATATAATCATATATAGCATAATAACCGAAATTCAGAAAATTAAAACAGATTTCTGAAGACAATAAATCGCTGTTTCGAGGCCCTTAACGACGTCAAACGCCTTACAGACTCGTCGATGATAGTATATTTATCAGTTTTGTTCATTGGTCTGATTCTAGTCTATAAACACATATCGTTTGCGATAATCAGATACGGTAATCAGATTTCACCAAATTTGACAATGTTTCAGAAATCGTATCATATACAATCCCCATAACAAGAACAAGCATATATCATATATACATACACAACGATACATACAATCATCACATGATTATACAATCCATCATGAATATCATATATATTCAAAATCATATATACACATATATATACATATTGTATCGCAACAAAATCATGACAGTCATATACATGCTCATATATATCAAAAATTGTAAACATACAACCGAATTAAAATGTTTCGCAAGTAGCTCTGATGCCATTGTAGGGTTTCGAGGCACAAACGCAGCGGAATAAACGCGAAAAATAAATCAAAATAGCGAAACCCTCCGCAAGATCCATGCGAAAACAAAAGATTTAATTCGGAGATAAAGAACAAATACCTTTAGAAGCTTTAACAGTTTATTAATGGAAGATTAATGGTGGTTCAAAGCTTGTGTAATTACCACGAACACTTTTCATGAATGATTAATCTATACTAACACATGAAAACTGCTTCTCTCTATATATCTTCCTCTTTTCTCAAAACGACTAGGGTTTTTGTAAAATATGTCTCACTTATTAAATCAGCCCATAAACAGATTATATAGAGATAGGAATAAGTTTTCTAATTATAATCATATTATAATTAATACTAATCCAAAATTCTAAATTATTTAATTAAGTCTCACTTAACTAATTAATTATTAATTTTGGAATTAGTTTAAGTAATTCATTTATTCTATTTATATAATTAATTAAGTCATAATTAATTAATATCATAAATAAAATAAATTACTTATTTAATTTAAATTATTTCTCCTTCAAGCATTCTTTGTGTGTGACCCTGTTGGTTATTATTACGTTGGTAACAATTTTAATATCTAATTAAAATTGTAAACAATGAGCGGCACCTAGTAATACATCATTGCTACCCAAGTAATAATAATAAATTGGTGATTCGATTAAGCCTTTCGTGAAAAATGTTTCATGTAATATAATCCCTTTAATCTTGATATTATAGATTAAACTTGAGGCATGTGTCGTGTCATCCTCTTCATAATTTAATCTTTATTTTCTTGATCGATGAGTAGACTATTAAAATCAAATCAACATTTGAACACGGCCGTGCATTTCATAGTCTCACTCAAACAAGAGGCCAATAATATCACTCCTAAAATTAGGAGGATTAAATCTCATCTAGATCATTCATATTTCTAATACGATTTATATTATACCCAATGTCCATTTTTATCATCATCCGGTCAAAGGTTACTTTTATTGTAAACAAAGTATATTAATTCTCGTATAGAAATATAATGATTTCAGATCTAAGGATCATTACATCATTATCATAGTGAGAATTACTTATGACACTTATTTAACATGTAGAATCTCACAGTGGGTCATTCCAGTGTCATGCATTGAGACATGTACTTATGTTCTTGACATTAGTATCCCCATACCTATGACCAATGAGATATGGTTATCTGTCAAGAAACATACTAGTCTTTGTGCATTATTATTGTCCTTAAATAATAATACTCGACTAGAGAATTTTAGGAATAAGATACTATTCATATAATCTCATTTTTAAGTCATATACTTAAATATATATAATACGTAGCAAAATTCCAAGGACATTTATTATGCTTTCAACTTATTACACAGTAAATATAATATAATAACTAAATAATAATCCATTAAATATAATCCTTAATAATAAAATATTTTCCTTAAAATATAAAAGTATTTTCTCTAGGGCACAATTACTAACATGATCAACTTATTAATATCTGGTTGCTTCAACATTATCAAACAATATTTGGTATCAGAGCTCCAAGGTTTAATATTTTAACCAGTGCACATGTGAAGGCAATGGACATGGGGAAGAGTAAAGGCAGATTAATGGGTTTGATCTATCCAATATTAACCAGGACAAACTTCACGGTCTGGGCAATGAAAATAAAGGTTCTTATGCAAGCGCACGAAGTCTGAGAAGTTATGGAACAGACTGATCCTAAGGCAACGGTGGAAAACAAGGTGGTCAAGGTGGCTCTAGCAATGATCTATCAGAGTGTTCCTGAGGATACATTACCTTCTCTCTCAGAAAAGAAGCAGGCAAATGATGCTTGGGAGGCAATACGGACTGTCTGTCAAGGTGCAGATAGGGCCAAAGCGGCAAAATTTCAGACTTTGAGGTCTGAATATGAAGCTCTCAGTATGAAGGATACGGAGTTGCTGGATGATTTCTGCTTAAAGCTTGTAGGGCTTGTTTCAAATATTCGAGCCCTTGGAGAAGATGTGAAAGAAACCTATGTGGTAAAGAAATTGCTACGTGCAGTTCCTTCTAAATTTCTGCAAATAGCATCTACGATGGAGCAATTTGGAAATTTGGAAACAATGACGTTGGAGGAGGCGATTAGAGCATTGAAGGCACATGAAGAAAGGATAAAAGGAAGTACAGAGGTTGTAGCTGGTCAGGTGTTATTAACGGATGAAGAGTGGCTGAAGAAAGAGGGCAGCAATCATAAGCTGCTTCTTACCAGAGAGGAATGGCAGAAAAGAATGAATAAAGGAACCCTATTCCGGTCTGGTCCGGTATGGAATGAACTTATAATCATGGAATGAAGGTAGCTCAAATATGAGGGGTCGTGGGAGAGACAAAAGCACAATTAGATGCTATAACTGTCACATATACGACCATTATGCTGCAGAGTGCAGGAAGCCGAAGCGAGAGAGAGAAGTGAGACATGAAGCACTGATGGCGGAAACAGAGGATGATGAGCCAGCTCTTCTACTGGCGAAACATGATAAAGAGTGTGAGGAGATGATGTTGAATGAGGAGGGTGTGACCCCAGCAATAGTGACAGATGGGAAGGAGAAAAAAGCAAGCTCGAATGTGTGGTACCTCGACAACGGAGCAAGCAATCACATGACGGGTGATAAAGAAAAATTCATGGAATTAAATGAAGGGGTGACGGGGTCAGTGAGATTTGGTAATGGATCAACTATGAAGATTCAAGGAAAAGGTTCGATAACTTTTAAGTGCAAGAATGGAGAAAAACATACGCTTAAAGAGGTGTTCTACATACCGTCACTTTGTAGTAACATAATCAGTTTAGGTCAACTTTCGGAGGAAGGGAATAAGGTTGTTTTGAATTTGAAGGGAAATTTCTTGTGGGTCTATGAGAATCAAGTAAAGCGTTCAGAAAATAGGCTATACAAACTGCTTGCTGAAATTGTAAAATCTGAATGTATGCTGGCAAAGTTAGACTAATTGTCAAACCTCTGGCACATCCGTTTAGGGCATGTAAATCAATTGTCCATGGCATTAATGCATAAAAGGGATATGGTGTATGGGTTGCCTAATGTCAGTCAGTCAAAAGAGGTGTGCAAGGGGTGTTTTGTTTCAAAACAAACTCGAGAGGCTTTCCAAACAAAGCAACTTACAGGTCAACTAAAGTTCTACAGCTAGTTCATGGTGACTTGTGTGGTCCTATTGAGCCAATTACGATGAGAGGAAACAAGTATTTTTTTCTTTTGGTGGACGATTTTAGTCGAGCATTGTGGGTTTACATGTTAAAAAGCGAAGATGAAGCTCTCACTGTGTTTAAAAAATTTCGAACCCAGGATGAAAATGGTGCAGAAAAGAAAATAAAAGTATTTAGGACTGATCGTGGAGGAGAATTCAACTCAAATGCTTTCAAAGCATACTGTGAGGATGTTGGAATTGAAAGGCACTTCATTGCGCCTTATACTCCCCAACAAAATGGGGTTGTAGAACGCAGGAAAAGGACTGTCGTGGAGATGACTCGATGTTTTCTGAAAGAGATGGGATTGCCAGCAACATTATGGGGTGAAGCCGTTCGTCACTCAGTATATGTGTTGAATAGATTATCAACACGTGCTCTATCAAATCAGACGCCATATGAAGCATGGATGGGAAATAAACCAAACTTGAGTCACATTCAAGTTTTTGGGTGTCTTACACACATGAAGATTCCTAATATTCATACGAAGAAGCTGGACGACAGGAGTTTGGAGGTGATTAATCTAGGTAGAGAGCCTGGCACTAAGGCGTACAGAGTTTATGATCCAGTGATCAAACGTATACATATTACCATGGATGTAGTGTTCGAGGAAATAAAGGGGTGGTCCAGTCTGCAGCAAGAAAAAATTGATGACTGTGATGTAGGTGTCTTCTCAGTTCCTGAAATTCTAGAGAAAAATGTCTTGGTTCATGATGATACAGAACGGTCTTATGGTGAAAAAACTGGGGGGGCGACTTTGAGACACCACCACATTCACCAGTGAGTGGTACTAGTGATATAGGAGGTTCAACATTGTCACATACACCATTGACAGATGTAAGTGCACACATGTATGATGACAGTAACGAGCCATGACGCTACAGATTAATTCAGGATGTGTACAATGACACCAAAGAAATTGAGTTGGACCAAGAATTATTGTTTGTGGGCGCTGGGGAACCCCAGAGTTATGAGCAAGCAGCAAAAGAAAAGAATTGAAAGCTGGCAATGGAAAAGGAAATTGAGTCTATAGAAAAGAATAGTACATGGAAATTAGCAAGGCTTCCGGATGGGCATAAGGTAATTGGTTTAAAGTGGGTGTACAAGTTGAAAAAGGAAGCCAGTGGGAAAATTATTAAGTACAAGGCTCGATTAGTTGCGAAAGGCTATGTACAAGAGCATGGTATCGACTATGATGATGTGTATGCTCTAGTTATTAGATTGGAAACAGTTCGATTGTTACTTACGTTGGCAGTAAAAAATGACTGACAAGTGCATCAACTAGATGAAAGACTGCATTTCTCAATGGGGATATCAATGAGGAGGTGTATGTTGCACAACCAAAAGGTTATGTAAAGAAGGGACAGGAGCAACTTGTATATAAATTGGTTAAAGCATTGTATGGCCTGAAACAGACGCCTCGTGCCTGGTATACAAAATTAAATAGTTGCTTGGAGAAGCTGGGTTTTAAACGCTTCTCTTCACAACATGTTGTATACACTCGACGTGATAAGGAAGATGTGTTAATTATTGGTGTATATGTTGACGACATTCTGGTGACAGGTACAAATCTGGAAAGCATCGAGTTGTTTAAAAGTCAGATGAGTGAAGCCTTCGAGATGAGTGACTTGGGGCAGATGACATACTATTTGGGAATAGAGGTTAAGCAGGGAGATGGCTTCATTGAACTGAAGCAAACCGGGTATGCAAAGAAATTACTTGCACAAGCAGGCTTGGCAGGATGCAACCCAACAAAGTATCCCATGGATCCAACTGAGCAGTTGAAGAAAGATGAAGGTGGAAAAAGGGTTGATAGTACAGAATATCAAAGTCTGGTGGGAGGTCTACGTTACTTAGTGCATACCAGACCTGACATTGTATTCTCAGTTGGGATGGTGAGTAGATACATGGAACATCCTACAGTGTTGCATTTAAACTCAGTGAAAAGGATTCTGAGGTACGTGAAGGGAACTCTAAGACTGGGTCTAGTGTACTCAAAAAACAAGTGGAAATAACGTTTTGACAGGGTATTCAGACAGTGATCTAGCTGAACATATTGAGGATAGACGAAGCACTGGTGGAATGGTCTTTTATTTAAATGAGAGTTTGATAACATGGGTCTCTCAGAAGCAAAGGTGTGTAGCATTGTCCTCCTGTGAAGCGGAGTTTATGGTTGCAACTGCAGCTGTGTATCAAAGTATATGGTTGAGAAATGTCTTGCAGCAGGTGACTAGTGAGCAAATGGGTCCGATGGTTCTGTACATCGACAATAAGTCGGCCATTGACCTTGCAAAGAATCCAGTTTTTCATGGTCATAACAAACACATTGACGTTCGTTACCATTTCATTAGAGAGTGTATCGAGCGTGGAGAAATCATTGTGAAGCATGTATCTAGTGAAGGCCATCGTGCAGATATTTTGACTAAAGCCTTGTCTACAATTAAGTTCGAGAGGATGAGACAGCTTCTCGGAGTCAAGGAGGTGGTCAATCAAGTTTAAGATTATGGGGGGGTGTGTTGGATTAATCTTAAACTAGTTATATTATTTATTTTATTTACGTTTTTATTCCAGCTGGTAGTGTTTGATATGGTCTTTAATTACCAGAGTATTTTTAGGAACATTAGCGAATAATGGTAGAAGTGGAGGTAGTTTAGGATCGTAGGTGTCTGTCAGTTTCCTGTTTTGTAGCAACTCCATGTGGGAGTTTATTTTCTTTATATGTACTTGTGTTTCCATTAAGTTTTGAATAAGAGAGATGTTAGGTCCAAAGTGTTGTAGAGGGGGGGGGGGTGAATACAACTGTTTAAAATTTATGAGAGAATAAGTAATATGCAGGTAATAAATGATGACACAGAATTTCAAGAATATATCATTATATTCATTGATGGATTTGCTACAACATTCATAAAAGCATCATGATCAGTTTGAACAATAAATACAGCAATTAAAGCTAGATTCAACTGATCCTCTCTCTCACTTTTTGTTTTACAGTAAATGCTCTCTCAAAAAAAATATCGTTTTTAAAATACAGAGATACACGTTACTACTAAATAACAAAGTGCTGCTTTTATAATGTCATGTAGTCTTGATCTTGTCCTTTTTGTGTACGTGGCCCAATCAGGATTTCGACAACAAAAAGTACTTTAACAACAACTCTGGATCAACCGTTCACAATAAGCCACCTGTCCCTTGAACATTAAATGTTACATTTCTACCCGTATCTCGATCTTCGCCTGGACCCATCTCGATCTCGATCTGGATCTTGAAGAATCTCGATCTCGATCTATGAAGATCTCGATCTCGATCTATGAAGATCTCGATCTGGATCTGGATCTTGAAGAATCTCGATCTCGATCTGTCACCCGGATCGAGATTTGCCTTTTCAGTGTTTTACTTCACTTGCAAATCTCGACCCGCATCTCGATCTGCTGTGGATCGACATTTGCCTTGGCAAATATGCACACATCCAATGTTGACCTTCTTTAGTGACTAATTGAGGATTAACCTTTATGAGCAAGTTTCCTTAGCTTCCTCAATTTCTTTTCCTCACTCAATTCAAATGAGATCTTCTATTACTGACACGAACTTGCCTCCAATGTCCTGACACTTGATGCAATGGTCTGGTTCATAAGTGACTAGTCTTGTAGGGGTTCTTGCTTCTGAATGTCAGTTCTCATTTGTTGATTAACCTTTACATTAACCAGATGTTGATATACATTACATGAAATCACTTTGGTCTTCTTGATACTTCCTTGACATCAATTTGATTCTCCATTAGATAAGTTAGGGCATGAGCAATACTCAGATTGAACTTCTTCTCACTTATGCATCCTTGATTAACCAAATTAGTTACTTGTAGTTACCAAGTATCATTACCATTTCTTCAGTTGATTGATTCCATGTGCTTCTTCAGTTTCTCTTGTTTTGCTGTTGTTTTATCTTTTACTTGGTTGAGTTACATAATAATTAAGTGTTACAAGTTAGTACACCTATGCCTTTCAATCTCCCCCTATTTGATTGTCTAACAATGACAACCAAATTCACAATGAGGATAACTCAACTAAACAGGGACTGAAAAAAAAGATAAAATAACATTCATAAATGATCATGTTAACTTACATAATGCTTGGCTTGATTAATTAACTTCATGTCTATTACTGATACTTCAAGTGCCAAAATTGGACACCTGTTGGCTCGATTAAATGGCTTCATGCTCTTCTAGAGATTTTCTCTAAGTACTTTAAGAGCACGGTCCACTCAATCTTCAATTATCCTTCTGAAGTCCTTTTAGCAGTATTACCACCGCCGAACTTCGCGAAATAATTGACGCCTAATATAAACCAGTTTCAAGACACTTAGCTAACTAACTTCTACCTTACACTACACAAGAAAACAGATAATATATTTTTACAATACAGGAAAACAAGAAAACAAATTACAACGCAAAGAAACATTACAAGCATGATACATTAAAACTTTTATTTCTTGTGCTCCTCTTCCTCACGAGCTTTCTTCTTGGCTGCTTTTTCTTTCTTCATGAACTCAGGGTTGCAGACTTCATCCATTCTTTTCTTGAGAAGATTAAGTCCTTCTGCTTCCACATGATTTCTGATCTTGTAATTTCGAAACAACCTCAACCACCTTTCAACCATGCTGCGAGTGGTAAGCTTCGTGGGAATGTCTTCAAACCTCAGCTTTGTGACTTTGTCAGGGTACCCCTTTTCCCCTTTCTTCCTTATAACCAGCTGCTTAGGGTATCCAATGACAATAGCGGTGGTGCATTGCTGTAGCCTCTGAATATCAAGCTGTTGTCTTCTCTTACAGAAGTTATCAAACGTGACCCTCAGATAATCCTGATCAAACTCGTCAATATCATCCATCTCCTCAATCAATTCTCTTATAATACACAGTGTTTCATGACTGTGTTCTGCAAAGATGTCGTACTTGATTTCAATGATGGTTTCCACCTTATGCTTGTCTGTATAGATCAGCAGATCATTCTCATTCTCAGCTTTGCTCTTGACAAACTTGACATTTGCACCAGCCACTGCACCAGCTTCCTTCCTTATTTCCCCTTCTTCTGGAATGTCTATCCTTGGATCTCCGTATCTTTGCACATGCTCTCTTATTGCCTCGTTTTGCAGCTCGAATGCATAGTCTTCAGGTTCCTTCTTAACCACTGGTAGTGTAGCTTCAGGCAACTTGTATCTATCGTCTTGCCTTCTTATCAGCTTCTCCAAGTCCTTAGCCACCAGCTTCTTTTCCTTTGTTAGAAAACCCTTAGAGAGGACTAGCTTTGCAACTGCCTTCAGCACATTTCCACTCGGAGTTAGTTTCGAGTCATGCAGATTTACGATCCTCAAGACCTTGTCATGGACATATCTGATCTGATAGGGATTTAGAATAATGTCAACCCCTCTGTCTTCAACCATCTTCAACAATTTCTCCTTAAACAGCACTCCAGTCTTGACAGAGGTGTCTACCTTGTGAGCGAATTCTACCAGTTCACTTGCACCCCTTTCATGGAAGAAAGCTTCATCGACCATACACGGCCCGATTTTTGTTATGGGTGTCCAAGTGATCATCAGATTTCATGCCTTCTCCTTGAATATGACTTGTACGGAGGTGCATCCCTGTCTTATGCAATTTAGATAATTCAGCAGCCCAGGGTTTAGATTTTCTAGCATATGAAGAAGAAAGCTCAATCTTCCTGAGTCATGAGCATAGGCTCTTGGTCCAACTAAGGCTTCTCTAGCCTTGTCCCACTCGGGACCTTCCCTCCTTATGTCAGCCTGGACCTTAGGATCATTGATCTTTTTCATTTCAAACTCATGCTGAGTTTTCTGAGCCGCTCTCTTCTCCTTTGCCATTAGTTCTTTTTCAACTATCCCTTGTAGAACTTCTTCATTTACTCTTTCTTTGGCTTCCCTGAAAATCTCTCCTTGCATCTCCGCTTCATCAACTTCTTCTTCTGGAACATGCTCGTCAGCAACCGAGTGGTCTCCTACATCACCTGCAACTCCTGCGCCAGATCCGCCAGGATTTAGACCTCTTTCTTGTTCCCATTCTCTTGCGCGTTGCTCGAGTTTCGACCTCCTTGCCACTAAGGCTTCTACATCCATCTCGTCATCATCAGAATCTTCAATAAAGTCTCCCATAAATGCATCAACAAGAGGTGTTTCTTTCTCAGCTTCTTCTTCAACTACCATATTATGCTTGCCTTTGTCCTTAAGAGCCGGTTGAGCCTCCTCCACCTTTTCACCAGATTTGTTTGAGGACTCGATCACCGGACCCTTACTAGTCAGCTTTTTCAGACCCTGATCCTCCTTCTCCCCCTTAGGTGTGTTATCCTCATCAGGAGCATTATCATCATTATTATCGTCACCACCACCACCGGTTGAAGGACCGGGTCCAGCCCTGTTACGGCCAAAGACAGCATCAAGTAGTTCATTGAGCTTCGTCCAAACTTGAGACATGCCATAAGTGACATCATCTACTGATCTTCCAACCTCCACCTGTGCCATGCCGAGATTGTTTATCTTGTCAATCATTTGATTTTGGACGGCAATGAGGTTCTCCATGAACTGAGCTCCAACCTCCAATCTTCCAGAGTGAGAAGAGACAGCAGCAGTGACACCAGCAACTCCAGCCTCCAAAGCCTCCACTTTCTTCACTAAATCCTGCAATTTGGGGGACGGTGTTTGGCTTGAGTTAGACTGTTTACTCTCGCCGGGTTCTGTTTCACTCAAGATCCCTAAAAAGAAGGGATCTACTCTCCCTGTCTCTCCCTCGTGTTTAGAGCCTAACAGTACTAGAGCCTCATCCACTAATCGCTGGGGACTAGCGGTGAGTTGGTCGGCGATATCGGTCAGTGAGACTGAGCCTTTAAGCGCTGTGTCTACGACGGGAGATGACGTTATGACCATGTCATCCCTTTGTTCACTTAGAACCTTTTCTGGTTCGCTGGGCTGTTCTGGAGGCGTAGACCCACCAGTCACCAGATGTCGTTGCTCTGCAAGCAACTTGTTTTCTGATTTAGATGAGGAAGCGTCATCCGTACTGGATTCGACAGACTCTTCCTCATTAAAACTGCCTGAGATACTAGTATCAGAAGTTCTAGTCTCAGTTTGCCATTCCCCTTCCGAGAAATTGCTCAAAGAGCCCTGAGCGGACAACTCAGGGAAGGTAGGGCCAGCTCCTATTGGCTGTTGAGCTGGACCCCCTTCTTGACTCTCACCAACATGCCTAGGCGAGTGCGAATGTGTTGAAATGATTTGGAGAGGAGAGCCACCAGCGTGAGGTGTGGTGGCTGTGAGAGGTGAACTAGCCTTAACAGGTTGTGCAGTTGCCACTGGGTTTGAATCCACCTTTTGCTTCTTTGGAGGTGGCAGAGCTGCTGAAGTGACTACTCTCTCAACTCCTACACTCCCTCCACTCGATTCACTCGACTCAGATAAGCTTGCCTTCCTTTTATCACCAGTTTTAGGGCTGGCTGAACGTTTATGAACAGAAGGGCTTGCAGCCTGGGATAGAGTCTGGGGGTGTTCAGGCCCACGGCTGTAGAAAACAGGTTGAATTGATGATTGATCAAGATCAGCAAGAATAGGTACCTGACTCAGAAGATCGTCATCCTTGTCAGCTCCAGCTTCTGCAACATGTGCCTCAGCCATGTCAACATCCATACCTGCTTGTTCCAAATTTCTAGGCACTTGATCTCCACCTTCAGCTTCGTTACCGCTACTCTCAGCTTCTACTGCAGTAAACTGAGAAGCATGCCTCCGAGCATACTCATCTTGCAGATCCTGGAAGTACGGAGTCAGGCGCAACTCAAAAAGTCTTGACTTTTGCTGGGTTTCCATGGTGGAGATACTCTTTAGAGTCATATCAAAACATGCCATCCTTTCAGAGCCTTGAAATATTCTTCGGTGTTCCTCTGAAAGGACGTCATCCAGAACCATCTGAAGAAATCTTGGCATCCAGCATTTGACTGGACCATCTTCTGGATTCCTTGAGGCATTTTTCTCCAATGCCCACCTCTCATGCAACTGAATCAACAGATGTTTGCCCACATTCACTCTCCTGTTGTTTGCCACTCCATATAGTATTACCCGGCAGCTGTTGTTCATTGTCCTGTAGTCATTGTCCTTTGGGAACATGCAGCGCTGAATGGCCTGAACTACATAATCCCACTCAGCTGGTAGCATACCGGTGTTAACCTTTGTTACCTTGATAGGACCCGTGGGAGGGCGACAACCTATCTCCGTGAATAATTGCAACATATCCTCCATAGTGGGTTCCGGAGCATAATCTTCTGTAGGAAGCCCGAGTAACTCATTGAACTTCCGCAGACTGACTTCATATTTGACACCACCAATAGTAAAGGATAGGCCTGTTGGATTGACTTTTCCACCCTGAATCTCTAGTGTAGAGTAAGCAGCTTGAAGGGCTTCGACATTCAGGATGGGAGAGGCAGTTAAGGCATGACTTATGATTGATGTGTTGTTGAGGGATTCAATCCAGAACTGATAGTGAATAAATCTACCAGTTGCTCGATCAGCAGAGAGATTGACAAAGTTGGTCTTGGGAATGGTGAAATTTGGGTTTGCCATTTTAATTTTGTGTTTGAGAAAAGAAATGTTCTGAAATGGTTTTGCAATGGAAATTTTTTTTGAGAACAAGTTCTAAATTTAAACAAAATAAAACGTACACGAACCCCACTAATTACCCCACGTAATTAGTGACACACATTAAAACAAATTAACTTCCCCACTAATGACCACTTAACTCCCCACTAATGATTGACAGTTGAGTTTTCGAAAATTAAAGTGAACAGCCGTTACAAAATAAATTATTTTTCCAGAAAACCACAAACACGGCGGTAAAGTTGCACTTTAAGGATTAACCAGTAGTACTCACAACTAATTTTGCTCAAGAACACAAAAGAACTTAAGAATAAGAAAGCACGAAACAAAAACAAACTCACTCGAATGAAGAAGAAAACTAAAGAACTATTTGCAAGAACAGTAAAGACGTGAAAACAACACAAGAAGTTCAACAGTTTTAAACAAAATTTTAGCAGAGTTTCGTTTTAGTTATTGATGCTTTTAAGTAATAGTTAGTGATTTTTGTTTAAGAAAATCACAAGAAAACTTGATGTAATGTATGTATACGCGTGTGTATATGAAGAGCTTAAGCTTTTGGAGAGAAAGAAAGTTAATGTAAATAATGAACAGCCTTTTTAATGCTATAATATATACTTGCACGCCTAAAAAGAAGTGACTGAAAAGACAAGTCACATCTCGATCTCGAGATCCGCATCTCGATCCTCATCTAGATGTCGATCTCGATGTCGATCTCGATGTCGATCTCGATCCGCATCTCGATCTACATCTCGATGTCGATCTTGATGTCGATCTCGATCCGCATCTCGATCTACATCTCGATGTCGATCTCGATGTCGATCTCGATCCGCATCTCGATCTACATCTCGATGTCGATCTCGATGTGGATAGATCGAGATTTGCCATAGAAAATTTCTCATTATTTCATTTAGACACTAACCATAACGATATACAGATCAGCATAAGATTAATGTCATGAAACTTTCTAACCCCTTATGATATGCAACACATACATTTATGAAGTTAAGTACACATTATTAATTATGAATATTCATGAATAACAATAATATGTACACAAACTGAATTATAACAGATAAGTAGCAAAACTAACAGGTGTTAAGCATCCCCAATTCACCAACCAATCTAGAAAATGTTGATTCGTCTAGAGGTTTAGTGAATATATCTGCTATTTGACGTTCAGTAGACACAAAATACAACTCTACAGTTCCATTTTCTACATGTTCTCTAATAAAATGATACCTGATGTCAATGTGCTTGGTCCTTGAGTGATCCACAGGATTGTTGGTCATTGCAATAGCACTTGTGTTGTCACACATGATAGGAATCTTAGATACTTCCACACCGTAGTCCTTGAGTTGGTTCTTCATCCACAGTATCTGGGCCACACAGCTTCCAGCAGCAATATATTATGCTTCAGCTGTCGAGGTAGATACTGTGTGTTGTTTCTTGCTTTGCCAAGACACCAACCTTCTTCCAAGGAACTGACAGCTTCCTGAAGTACTCTTCCTATCTATTCTACAACCTGCGTAATCTGAATCCGAATAGCCAACAAGATTAAACCCTGTATCTCTTGGGTACCAAATCCCGAGATTTGATGTTCCCTTGAGATACCTAAAAATACGCTTTATGGCTATGAGATGTGACTCTCTAGGATCCGCTTGGAACCTTGCACATAAGCATGTAGAGAACATAATATCAGGTCTGCTAGCAGTTAAATACAAAAGTGAGCCGATCATACCTCGATAGCTTGAGATGTCTATAGGTTTACCCGCTTTGTCCTCGTCAAGCTTCGTGGCTGTTGCCATAGGAGTCTTTGCTTGTGATACATCTTGGAGACCATACTTCTTCAATAGATCATGAATGTACTTGGTCTGGCAGATAAATATCCCGTCCTTCTTCTGACTAACTTGAATGCCCAGAAAGAATGTCAGCTCTCCCATCATGCTCATCTCATACCTTGATTGCATTAACTTTGCGAATTTAGCACACAGCTTCTCATTTGCAGACCCAAAGATAATGTCATCCACATATACTTGCACTATTATTAGATCATCTTTGCATTTCTTGTAGAAAAGCGTCTTGTCGATTACTCCTCTTGTAAAACCACTTTCTAGTAAGAAGTCTGACAGAGTTTCATACCACTTCCGCGGAGACTGCTTAAGGCCATATACTGATTTGAAGAGTCGATAAACATAATTACAATATTTGATATCGATAAACCCGGGAGGTTGCTCGACATACACCTCTTCATCCAGTTCACCGTTTAAGAATGCACTCTTGACATCCATTTGATAGACTTTAAAACCAAAATGTGTTGCGAATGCCAAGAACATCCTCACTGCCTCTAGCCTTGCTACTGGTGCATAGGTTTCATCATAATCAATTCCTTCTCTTTGGGTGTAACCCTTAGCAACCAGGCGAGCTTTATTTCGTGTTACACGTCCGTCTTCATCCAGCTTGTTCCTGAATACCCATTTTGTCCCAACAACAGATCTATTCTTTGGTCTGGGTACCAGCTTCCACACCTTCTGCCTTTCAAACTGATTGAGTTCCTCTTGCATAGCAATCACCCAATCAGCGTCATCTAGAGCTTCTTCCACCACTTTAGGTTCCATCTGGGAAAGGAACACTGAATATAGACATTCATTCTCAGTGGCAATTTCAGCTCTAGCTTTTCCTCTAGTAGTCACTCCGGCTTCTGGATCACCAATAATTAGCTCGAATGGATGGTCCTTGCCAAGTGCGATCCCTAGCAAATGTTCTTGATGATTCAGCTTGTTCTTGTAAGTGAAGGTGACTTAGTCTAGAAGCACTTTCACTAGCTTCCCTTGAGCTAGTACTGGCTCCCCCTGAGTGAGCTGCTCCCCCTGAGTGCATACTGACTCCCCCTGAGTTAGTACCAGGTCTGACGGAAGGTGATCCCTCAGTCCTAGTGTTTTGAATTTGCGAAACACTAGACTCTTGATTAATTTCATTATTTATAGTTGGATCACTACCCTGCACTACTGACTCAGGAACTGTATCCACTTCATCAATATCCACATTTTCAAATCTTAGGGAGTTGGGCTCACTATCTTCTTTTTGTATAGAGGGGAGCTTTGAGTCGTCGAATGTGACATTAAGGTTTTCAACCACCTTGCGATCATTAAGCACAAACACCCTGTACGCTGCTACTACTTCAAGAGAATATCCAATGAAAACCCCTTCATCTGCTTTGGCATCAAACTTTCCAAGTTGTGCATTGTCTCTTAACACAAAGCATTTGGCACCAAATACGTGAAAGTACTTGATAGATGGTTTTTGTTTATTCATCATGTAATACGGCGTCTCATTATGGTCCTTTATAATCAGGGTTCTGTTCTGTGTATAACAAGCCGTGCTAACTGCTTCAGCCCAAAAATATAAAGGAAGTTTTGACTCATACAGCATTGTCCTAGCTGCTTCAACCAGTGTCCTGTTCTTCCTTTCTACCACCCCATTTTGCTGTGGTGTTCTCGGTGCTGAATACTGTCGTCTGATCCCTTTAGATATGCAGAAATCCATTAACACTGAGTTCTTGAATTCTGTCCCATTGTCGGATCGGATAGTCTTCACAGTCAGACTTGCTACGTTTTCAATTACCAGTACATGTCTAATGATCTCATGTGGCACTTCATCTTTCGATGTCACAAACTTCACCCATGTGTATTTGGAAAAGTCATCGACAATTACCAGCGCATATCTTTTCCTTGACATTGACATAACATTAACAGGTCCAAACAAATCCATGTGAAGGAGTTGTAGGGGCTCGGTAATGCTATTCACTTGTTTATCCTTATGCGAGGCTCTTTTTGATTTTCCCATCTCACATGCTTCGCAGAGTCCATCTGGAGTAAACTCCATCTGCGGCAGCCCTCTCACCAATTCTCTCCTTACGAGATTATTCATTGCTTTAAAGTTCAGGTGAGATAATCTTTTATGCCATAGCCAACTTTCATCAGCAGAAGCCTTGCTGTAGAAACACGTGACTTCAGACTGATCAGCAGAATTCATGTCAGCTATGAACAAATTTGACTTCCTTACTCCTTTGAGAGCAAGGCTTCCATCCTTTTTGCTTCGAATCGAACAATCATGCTTCCCAAAGTTGACGTCAAAACCCCTGTCGGTGAACTGACTGACGCTGAGAAGATTATGTCGCAATCCTTCCACAAAAGATACATCCTCAATGATAACATTTCCACAAACGATCTTGCCATATCCCCTGGTGTAACCTTTGCTGTTATCTCCAAAAGTAACCACGGAGCCGGCTCTCAACACCAAATCTGTTAGCAGGGACTTATTGCCGGTCATATGCCTCGATGCTCCACTGTCCAGCACCCATATGACTTTACTCTTTTCCTGTACACTGCCCTGCAAATCCAGAAAGGTTAGGTGTTCTTCGGAACCCAATGATGTTTGGGCCCGGCATCAATAATTTCCTTTTTCTTTTCAGATACAGAAGGCTTTGCCTTGTTGCCATCAGGGGCATTCATCTTGACTTTGTCTTTTCCCTTGTCAACCTTGACTGGTTTGTCAGGTTTGGGAGTAGACTGGTCACTCCTAACTTTAGGAGGACTTGAAGTCTTAGTCTTTGACCCCACATGCTTTTTCTTACCACTACTAGATGTATGTTCAACAGATGCACTAGCAGTATTCATTAAATTAAAATAAGCATGCATGATGTTTACAGCACATGGCATACAATTAGGATTATTGCATTTAGCATGATTTGCATGCATGTTAGGCAAAGCAGTAGTTGCAGGCATGGTATTACAACCAACAGATTTTTCTTCCTCTACATAGAACGGGCAATAGTAAGACAAATGATCAGTTTGATTACAGATATAGCATGCCTTTCTAGCTCGTGTAGATGTAGATACAGATGCAGGTTCAGTTTTAACTGCCTTTACAGGTGCTTTCATTTGGTCTGATCCTGCTACCCATTGTTTATATGACACCGTCTTAGCCTCCTTGGTTCCTACACCTCTCTTAGCATAAGCAATCTTACTTGCTCTTTTAGAAGTTGTAGGTTCTACTACTTTTTCTTCTGAATCTCTTTCAATTTTAATTTCTTGTTCAATTTTAGTAGCAACAGGATCTATGGTCCTGGGCTCAAACTGCTTAAAGATAGGTTTTCTAACATCCATTAAAACTTCAGGCACATTTTCTTTGACTAACACTGGCTCTAACAACTCAGCAGCCCTATTTTTCTTTTTCTGTGTGTAGTCAAGTCCTATGTTTACTTTTTCATTTTTACTCTTGCCTGCCAGTTTCATGTACATGTCCCTTTCTACGAAAACTTTATTAGCAGCTTCTTCAAAAGATTTACATGTTATTTTAAGCTCAGCTAATTCATTTTTAAGTTCGTCGTTAAGGTCTTCCCTAATTTTAAGCTTGTGTTCTAAAACGTCTACCTGATTCATTAATTGCCTTTCTTTACTTTCTCCTGATTCTAATTCCTCTACCCTGGCCTCGAGAAGTCTATTCTTAAGGGAGAGTTTAGCATTTTCCTCATTAACAGCAATTAGATTTAGTTGGAGATTGTACATATCTTTAGTCATGGCAGCTAATTCATGTTGGTACTCAGGAATAGACATTTCATTTACGGTTAGAATCGGTACCTCTGATTGTTCTGAAGATTTTGCCATTAAAGCGAAATTGCATAGCTCCTGATCTTCATCTTCATCAGACTCGTCCCAACCCTTCCCTTCAGTCACAACATACGCCCGGCTTCCCTTCTGTTGCTTGCTAACCAAGGCATCATATTTCTTTTTCAGATCAGCATAGGATTCCTTGGGATGAACGTACTTGGGCTTCTTGCACTCTGTTGCAAAGTGCCCCAATTCATTGCAGTTGTAGCATCTGAACTTGTTCTTGTCTACCAGGTTAGGTCTGTAGCCACTACCGGATGTGCTACCTCGGCCACTGTAACTTTCCCGACCACTTACACTACTGCCTCTGCCGCTACTGCTGCCTCTTCGGCTGAAAGAACTACCAAATCGTCCTTTCCCACTTCTTTGCTTTCTGAAGCTGATATGAGCAAATTCTCGAGCAATACAAGCATATGACTTGTCTTCTAATTTGTCCAGCTCTTCAAGGGTATAGTATTCATCCTCACTTTCTTCGGATGGATCTTCAATGTCTAATACCACCCTTTCAGGATTAGCAGTTTTCAATGAGACAGCTGCAAGTGCCTTTACAGCAGACTCTTCAGCTACAAGTCCAGACTCACTTACCGCTTTATTTTCTCCACTATTGTAGGATCTTCTTCTGTCATTTTGTTCCTGCTCCAGCTCGTAGGTCTTCAAAACACCATACAGTTTTTCCAGAGAAGTATTTTTCAAGTCTCTTGACTCTCGAATGGCAGTGATCCTGTGTTCCAGATGTTTAGGCAAATTCAATAGAAACTTGATATTTGAATCTGCTAGTGGATAGACTTTATCTCTTATACTCAGCTCGATAAGCAATTTACTGTAACGTTTGTAAACATCCGCTACGCTTTCTCCTCGTTCGCATCTGAACGATTCATATTCAGATATCAGAATGCGTTTGTGATTATCTCTAACTTCCTCGGTCCCCTCCATCACCACAGCCAGTTTATCCCACATGGCTTTAGCTGTTTTTAATCCCTTTATTTGAACATAGTACTCTGAGTTTAGGGATTCAATTATGACGTTGCGTAACGACGCATCCATACCGACCAATTCTTTATCTGCGTCTGAAAACTCCATTTCCTCTTTAGGAACAGACCGGGATGGAATTAGTATCCCTCCTTCCATTCGCTCTGGCTCAATTCTCATGGGTATGTATGGACCGTTTTCCAATATTCTCAAGTATACCTTGTTTATTGATTCAAGGTAAGCTCTCATCCTTCCGGTCCATTCGTCATAATGTTGTGCATCAAACGGAGGTATCTTAAATCTGTGTGCGGCGGCCATTTTAATAAAATTTAAAATTAAGATAATACACTTTTCAAATTACAATAAATTGTATTTACTTGAAAAATTAATTATCTCACTTTAAATATCCAACACTTAATATCCAACGGATTTTGCACTTAAGATTCAAGCAAGTTAGTTTTAATCACAGGAACAGTAGCAGGGTTCACAATTTTTCAAGTCCAAACAAAAAGGTGTCCACTTTCTAGTTGACAGAAGTTCGAAATTGTCATTTTTGTTTAGTCAATCAGTTGATTCCAGTTTTGACCACAAGAAAATCCACAAAGCTCTAAAGTACAGTATTTTGGAATTTTGTACAAGTATTCCTTACACCATGACTCAGAACTTTTTAGATCTACGACTTTTTCAAGAAGAAACAAATAAAAACTTTCGGCACCAACTTCAAGAAAAAATTAGATCTGGGATTTTCAAGAACCAACTCAAACAACACAGTAGGATCTCTGTTAGATGTGTTTAACAGGAGCTCTGATACCAATTGTTAGGTCCAAAGTGTTGTAGAGGGGGGGGGGTGAATACAACTGTTTAAAATTTATGAGAGAATAAGCAATATGCAGGTAATAAATGATGACACAGAATTTCAAGAATATATCATTATATTCATTGATGGATTTGCTACAACATTCATAAAAGCATCATGATCAGTTTGAACAATAAATACAGCAATTAAAGCTAGATTCAACTGATCCTCTCTCTCACTTTTTGTTTTACAGTAAATGCTCTCTCAAAAAAAATATCGTTTTTAAAATACAGAGATACACGTTACTACTAAATAACAAAGTGCTGCTTTTATAATGTCATGTAGTCTTGATCTTGTCCTTTTTATGTACGTGGCCCAATCAGGATTTCGACAACAAAAAGTACTTTAACAACAACTCTGGATCAACTGTTCACAATAAGCCACATGTCCCTTGAACATTAAATGTTACATTTCTACCCGCATCTCGATCTTCGCCTGGACCCATCTCGATCTGGATCTGGATCTTGAAGAATCTCGATCTCGATCTATGAAGATCTCGATCTCGATCTATGAAGATCTCGATCTCGATCTGGATCTTGAAGAATCTCGATCTCGATCTGTCACCCGGATCGAGATTTGCCTTTTCAGTATTTTACTTCACTTGCAAATCTCGACCCGCATCTCGATCTGCTGTGGATCGACATTTGCCTTGGCAAATATGCACACATCCAATGTTGACCTTCTTTAGTGACTAATTGAGGATTAACCTTTATGAGCAAGTTTCCTTAGCTTCCTCAATTTCTTTTCCTCACTCAATTCAAATGAGATCTTCTATTACTGACACGAACTTGCCTCCAATGTCCTGACACTTGATGCAATGGTCTGGTTCATAAGTGACTAGTCTTGTAGGGGTTCTTGCTTCTGAATGTCAGTTCTCATTTGTTGATTAACCTTTACATTATCCAGATGTTGATATACATTACATGAAATCACTTTGGTCTTCTTGATACTTCCTTGACATCAATTTGATTCTCCATTAGATAAGTTAGGGCATGAGCAATACTCAGATTGAACTTCTTCTCACTTATGCATCCTTGATTAACCAAATTAGTTACTTGTAGTTACCAAGTATCATTACCATTTCTTCAGTTGATTGATTCCATGTGCTTCTTCAGTTTCTCTTGTTTTGCTGTTGTTTTATCTTTTACTTGGTTGAGTTACATAATAATTAAGTGTTACAAGTTAGTACACCTATGCCTTTCAAGAGAGGATATCAGTTCTCAGCGTAAATTTGTTTTGTATGTGATCAACTTATTAATATCTGGTTGCTTCTACATTATCAAACAACAGTATTTAAATATCGATCAATAAATGAATTATAAATATATATATATATATATATATATATATATATATATATATATATATATATATATATATATATATATATATATATATATATATAGGGTCCCTAACAATTTAAATTGAATTTATATATGTATCATCACTCTTTAATCAGCATATAACTACTAAAGATACAATTATGTTCTCTCCTAGAGATTTAGGGTTTACAAATTTATATATACTAATTATGAATGTGATCGTTATATATATATATATATATATATATATATATATATATATATATATATATATATATATATATATATATATATATATATATATATATATATATATATATACATATACATATATATATATATATAGAGAGAGAGAGAGAGAGAGTAAGGTTCCCGAGATAATCTTCTTAAAGAGAGAACTAGAGAATCTGATATTCAGAAACATATTCTAAATTTTTTCCTCTTATTTTTGTAAAATAATTATATATTCATATGTCAATTGTCACTATATAATTTTCAAAATCAATATTTCATGAATTAATCAAATATTAAACATGATTCATGTAATATTTTTAAAATTTAGACTGAGATTCTAAAACAGATTCGTAAATTTGTGAGATTCAGAGTCATATTCAATTTTTGTTTTCGTAATTTTTTAATTATTTACAAAAAGTTATTGAAGTTTTAGATTAATAATATTCATCTAATAACATTTAGAATTTTTTAGAATTTTTAAAATAAATTTTTATAGTGGTTCTCTTTTTAAGGAGGTTCTCTCTAGAATCTTGACATATATATATATATATATATATATATATATATATATATATATATAGGCCAAGGTTCTCATATTTATATCTTCATTACAAAATTTTAATAATACTATGATGTTCGTCTGATAATTATTTGTAATGTTTATACATTTAATCTTATTCTTTATCTTTAAATTTCAGGGTATGCACATGAAATTCTTAATACAGATCGAAGAGGAAGAGGAAGGATGAGAGAAAAAGAGCACAACAACTTAAATCACCACGTATCCCGTATGTACGATTTATGTCCCTATCGGTATCCACACGAACACTTAATTTTCGAAGGTGGATGTATTTTTAATATACAATTGATTTATGATTTGTTACGATTGCTTTTTACGTAAAATTTAGTTTTGGTATAATGATCTATTAACTAAAATTTAGATATTTTCAATATATAATTTATGATTTTAATACTAATTTTATTACTAGTAGTATTGTAAAAAGTAAAAATCGGACTTAATCAGTGGAGACAGCGTCCAGTGATTAATCAGATATATATAGACTAATCGGAATGATTAATCTGGTTTTAGGATTATTAATTAGTACGGTAGTCCATCAAATAAGGATTAATTAGCGATTGATTCCGATTAATTACCAATTTTTAGAACAATGATTATGAGACGTGAGTTTTATGCTAAAATTAGATTAGATTCCTTTATTTTTTCCTTTTATTTTTCAAGTTTCTTGCCAAATTCCAAATTTCTACCTTATGATAATGTTTACAAATGAGACATAAGTTTTATTTTACGTGAGAGCACGAGAGCAGTCTATCAGGGATAAACGTATTTAATATGAAGGCGGGTCGAAATTAATTATTATGTTTTTTATATTTAAAAATTAATTTTATATAATTTTAAGATATTTTCAACAACGAGAGAATGGTTTATTAAAAAGAAACATGTTTAATGAGAAGATAGTTCGAGATTAATTATTATATTATTGTTATAGAATGAAATCTAGGTTGTATTTAATGCATAATTAATTCTAGGGTTGGTGAGCTTCGAGCTTTCATGGTTGCACTTATGTTTCGTGACTATATCTGCCTTCACAAGATGCCTACGTATCTTTGTTTTGATTAGAGAATCAAGCCAAAACGTAGTTCTAGTTACGAGGGGTAGAACCCTTTATATAAGTGTAGAAACCCTTGGAATTAGAGTAGGGTTAGGAGTTTAATCGTGGGCAGGCCACATCCTTAGATGGGTATCTAGAACCTTCCTTGCAGAAAATAGAATAAGGTTAGGAGTCTTGGTGGGCAAGCCACCTCCTTGGAAGAGCTTCTAGAATGTTCCTTGTAGGAATTATATACCTTTTAGGATTCTAGGTGGAGAAGCTCCATTCTGGAGTTATTGCCTTGTATTAAAGGTCTTATTTTAGGCTGATAATATCCTCCTATTTATTAATTACGAATTTAATAAATAAACAAGGTATTTTGGGCCTTTATAACGGGCTTGAAGATATAATTGGGCTTTATTACACTCAATAAGGTAGGTGACTTGGTAAAACCTTTAATGGACTTGTCCATCCTCGTACTTGGCCTTACGTCAACACATTTAATTGGGTCAACATTGAGGGCCATTATTAATGTAGCATTAATGATATTCTAGAGTTATTTTTTAGCCCATATCATTTGCCCCATAACTTTTGAAAAGTCTTGCAGTGACTTTGTAGAAGTTATAAATGTCTTTTTCGAGACTCGAGGTCATTTATATCCCTTACCTGGGACTCATAATTTCCTATCCTCGTGTTAAGAATTATTATCTTACAGTAGTGTTTCATATGTATCCACTTAGCATAAAATGTGGAACGACTTACACATTTACAATGATTTTCCATATTCGTGGTTTCAACCTATGCTTGCTTTTAGCAATTTTGACACTTATTCAGAGCTTTTTATGCTTACTAGCATAAATTATAGCTCAATTTATCAAGTAAGTACTTTCATAATTTTCCTTGTATTTTTCTTAATTTTTTCTAACTTTTTAGGATTTTTTATGTACCCAATGGTATTTTTCGTAATATTCATGATATTTTAGGAATTTTTTATGTACCCACAAGTATTTTTCGTAATATTCCTGATATTTAAAAAAAAAATATGTACCCATATGTATTTTTCTCTATTTTTCATGATTTTTCAATAATTTAAGAAATAATTTATGAATAATTTCTTAATTTTTATGAATTTCATGCAATTTTTTATGGGAAATGGCCGTTCTGGGAATTCTAGTCGACCAAGGCCCATTTATTCCTTCTCAATCGACCAAATTAGACTGGGATTTCCAGGAAGAATGTTCTGGGATTTCCAGGTTAAACGTTCTGGGATTTTCAGGTCGAACGTTCTGGGATTTCTAATCGACCAATTGTGTTTTTTACCCTCCTAGTCGACAAAATTCGACTGGGATTTCCAAGATGAACATTTTGGGATTTCCAGGTCGAACGTTCTGGGATTTCCAGTTGACCAAGTGTGCTTTTTACCTTCCCAGTCGACCAAATTCGATTGGAATTTCCAGGTCGAACGTTCTAGGATTTCCAGGTCGAACGTTCTGGGATTTCCAGTCGACCAAGTGTGCTTTTTACCGTCCCAGTCGACCAAATTTGACTGGGATTTCCAGAATGAACGTTCTGGGATTTCCAAGTCGAATGTTTTGGGATTTTCAGTCGACCAAGTGTGCTTTTTACCCTCCCAATCGACCAAATTCGACTGGGATTTCTAGGTTAAATGTTCTGGGATTTCTAGGATGAACGTTCTGGGATTTCGAAGTCGAACGTTCTGGGATTTTAAGTCAACCAAGTGTGCTTTTTACCCTCCCAATCGTTCAAATTTGACTACGATTGTTGGTCAAGTGTTCAACTGAGATTTCAGTTGACCAAATGCTATTTTGTCCTTCTAGTCAACGAAATTCGACTGGGATCCTTGGTCAATTGTCGATTGGGATTGGTGTCGACCCAAACCATTTTTTACGTTCCCAATCGACCAAATTCGACTGGGATTACTTGCTCAACTGTCGACCAAAGGCAATTTTGACCCTCTCAGTTGACCAAATTTGACTGGGATTTGTCGACTAAACGTGTTTTCTTGGCCTCTTGTCGACCATGTTCGACTAGGTACTGTCGAGTGGAATTTCATAGTCGACCAAGTTGCATTTTTTAACGTCCATGTCGACTAATTTTAACTGGAAATCCTTCAGGGATTTTCAACTTCGAATTGGGGTAGACCAAAATGCATTTTAACCTCGCTAGTCGACCAATTTCAAGTGGGATTCCTAGTTTCTAGTCAACGGATAGCCTCAATAGGGCTTTTTGCCGAATGATTTTGACCAGGAATCCTACTTTCAATCGACGGATAGTCGTCAAGGATTCTAGTCAACGAAAGGGCCTTAACAGGGCTTCTTGTCGAAGAATTTTGACTAGGAATCCTAGTTTCTAGGCGACGGATAGTCGTCAAGGATTCTTGTCGACATCAGTATTTCACAGATCCTGTTAAGGGTCTTCATTCTAGGGATCCTGGACTTCGTTCTAAGTCTCATGGACCTCATTTTAAGTTTCAGAAAACTCATTTCAGGTCTTCACGAACCTCGTTTTAGGTCTCATGGGCCTTATTCTAGGTCGAATTCACAGACCTCATTCTTGGCCTTCATTGCACTTATAAACATTTGTAGTTTCTTGAATATCATCTTAAACTTTGGAATCTGACTTGTTTAATTTATGCATTTTATTCATCCATTTCTGTCTTTCTCGTCATGTATCAAACAATTCTTTGATTATCAACATCTAACATAGAAAATTCTGAACTGTCTTTTACTTAAAAACTTTTGTAGTCTCCAAGTTTCTCAAATGTTCACTTAGAATTTGTCGATTGAAGTTTTCAACTTAACATAGTTGTTCACTTGGAACATATCAATTGTAGAGATGACTTTGAGTGTTTATAAATCTTTATAATTCCATTATTCACTTAGAACTTACGAACTTTTGAAATTTGGATTGTGCATTTGTAGAATTATAACAACAATTTTTCGCAAGATCATAAGTAAAAACTTGAATAAGTCTTTCATTAATAAATATGGTACGCCCTTCTATAATCGTTCCTGAAACTGGAATGGTAAATACCAATAGCTTCTTATGAGTTTTATTTCTATTTTGAATAAAAATATGTATGCTCTAAACCGAGCTATCTAAATATAATAAGTCTTGAGATTCAAAGCGTGCCAAGATCTTGGAATCTCAACTTCATTTGGAGTTTGCAACTCGTATGATCCTTGACCGAGGATGCTCTTGACTTGATGGCGCCCTTCCCAGTTTGGGGCTAGCTCTTCATTCTCTTCATTAACTTGGGCTATCACCAGCCTTGAGTCTTCATGGACTTCAAAATTTTTGATCATCGGGGTTTTGGCTATGTTTGGACTGGCTATCAAAGCTTTATACTTGGTCTTTTTATTTGTTGTTGGAAAGTCTAACTTGATGGCGTACTTGACAATGAAGCCATCCGGGCTTATTAGAAGTAATCCGGCTCCACTTGACTTTGTTTTTTAAGCTCCGTCAAAATAGAGCTGCTAGTACTCTTTGGGGCTTGTCTCTTCCTTGGTACTATTATCATTTCATTCCTTGGATTTACCAATGTTCATGTCTTCCTACCCCCCGATTTCTTGGTTGTCAATGGTACATTCAACAATGAAATTTGTCAAGGATTAAGCTTTAATGGCCACCCGGGGCTTGTACTGAATATCAAATTCATCTAACTCAATTGCCCACTTGATCAACCTGCCATTTGCTTTAGGGCTATGCAGCAAGTTTCTCCATGGTTGGTCCATCATGCATGTCTTTAGTTGCTTAGAGGCCTCTTGGCTATCAGTCAACTTTTGAATGTCCTTTATGGAGCGTGGAGGCTCCATATCTAGGATTACTTTAATTTTATCGGGTCTTTACTTGATTCCTTGCTTCGAGACCATATGACCAAAGAACTATTCACATCATATGCCAAAAATGAACTTTGTAGGATTCAACATTGTGGCCGTTTGGGGTTCCTTAAACTTAAAATAAGTAACTTATTTTATTTTTATTTTTTTACATATTTTCATATTTTTTTTAAAGATAAATATTTATTTTAGAATTTTAAAATCAAATATTATCTTCAAAAAAAAAATAAGTTACTTATTTTCAGAAAAAGTACATACATCCCTACTTTTTTCCGGAAATAAGGGCTTATTTCCAGAAAAAATGGGTTGCCAAACAGGGTGATTATCTCATGGTATCTCGGCACTTTAACTGCTACTCTGAGATGATCAATGTGGTCAGTCTTGTCTAGGATTTTTTCTAGCAGGTAAACCTCCATGGTTTCTCTTATTAGAAAGGTGAATTTCTCATTCACCAATCTTAGATATATAGCACCTGAATTTTTTAATCCAAAAGCCATAGTAGGACAGCAAAAGACATCAAAGTCAGTATCAACAGATACCTCATGGACACCCCATCGTTCTTCATCTTTTTCGATATTCATGTCTTCGATGGGAAGGACTTGCCCCCTGTTCCGTCAGGCCTTAATGCGGGCATATAACAACTTCTATCCATCTTCTAGTCACCTTTCTCTTCTCCAACTCCATTCTTGGTTGGGTATTTAACTTTCAAGTGGTAAGTTGAGGCTACATCCTTGAACGCATGAAGTCTTGTCCTTCCCAGGATTGCATTGTACGTAGAGGTTGCCTTGACAACAATAAAGTTTAGTATTTGTGTGGCCTCTCTTGGTTCTTTTCCAACTGTCATGGGAAGTTGTATCATTCCTTCAATCTTAGACTCCACTCCGTTAAACCCGTAGATAGGGATGCTCGAAGGGGTCAACTGGGACTCTTAGTATCCCATCTTCAAAAATGTGTTATGGAATAAAATGTCCATGAAAGACCCATTATCGACTAGGACTCTCTTGACCTAGGAATTTCCAATTGTCGGAGTGATAATCAGAGGATCATCATGGGGGAACTTCACCCCTTCAAGATCAGAATCATTGAATGCAATTGTTACTTTAATCCTGGTATGCTTGTGTACTTCTCCAACGATGTTTATCACTTCTCGGGCGTAGGCCTTTCAAGAGTTCTTGGATGTCCCAACCGCCGCTGGGCCTCCGGAGATCATGTTGATTATTGGCCCTCGAGGATGTGGGTTACAATCTCGATCATCCTCCCTTTCATCATGGTCTCTCTTTCTACTATCACATGGTTGGTGGTGTGACCAGCTCCATCATAAGTCTTGATGGTTTGCATCTTAAACTTTCTTGATATATGTGCACCCATGATCTCGGCCGTGAATGGCGGCGTTGGGTCATCAGGATCCCCTAAAGCCATTAACTTGGAAGGATCGGCCCTTGGAAGTTGTCTCCTCTGTGGGGTATTGTCCAAGTCAATTACTGGCAGGGGGTCACATCTTGGAGGCTGAGTAGCATGTCAAAGTTCTAAGTCCTGTCTCAGTTATTGAATTCGGGCTTCATATGCGAGGATTCGTTCTTGAATCACTTGTCTGGATGCTGAGATTTCATTACCTGTGATCTTTCTTTCCTGCCTTCTCATACGGGGGTTCATAATTTTGAGGGAGCCCGTAACTAGGGTTAGGAGGCACCATAGTAGAAACCTGCATAAGAGGATGTAAAATTACCTGAAGAATAGGGATGGTTCCTTGGATAGTCCTTTCAGGATTTGACGGATGAACAATAACACTCGTGATTCTTGATCTTTGAGTGCTCATTCCAGGATCCGTAACGACGGTTTGTGTCATGGAGATCGGTGGTGGTGGCGGAGCACCAGTGGAGGCCACGACAATGGTGCTGGTCGTTTGACCATCAAGGGGTGCTTCATACCTTGTTGGATCGTCATTGATTGTTCTTCACGTGTCCACCATGGTTGATGTCTTCTTCCCACAGACAACACCAAATATTATGGAATCAAATCTAAGTCGTATTTAATGCGTAATTAATTCTAGAGTTGGTGAGCTTTGAGCTTTAATGGCTGCACTTATATTTCGTGGCTATATCTACCTTCACAAAATGCCTACGTATCTTTGTTGTGATTAGAGAATCAAGCCAAAACATAGTTCTAGTTATGAGGGGTAGAGCCATTTATATAGGTGTAGAAACCCTTGGAATTAGAGTAGAGTTAGGAGTTTAATCGTGGACAGGCCACCTCCTTAGATGGGTATCCAGAACCTTCCTTGTAGAAAATAGGATAAGGTTAGGAGACTTGGTGGGTAACCCACCTCCTTGGAAGAGCTTCTAAAATGTTCCTTGTAGGAAATATATACCTTTTAGGATTCTAGGTGGAGAAGCTCCATTCTGGAGTTATTGCCTTGTATTAAAGGTCTTATTTTAGGCAGATAATATCCTTTTATTTATTAATTAAGAATTTAATAAATAAACAAGGTATTTTAGGCCTTTATAACGGGATTGAAGATATAATTGGGCTTTATTACGCTCAATAAGGTAGGTGACTTGGTCAAACCTTTAATGGACTTGTCCGTCCTCATACGGGGCCTTACGTCAACCCATTTAATTGGGTCAACATTGTGGGCCATTATTAATGTAGCATTATTGACATTTCTAGGGGGTTTTTTATCCCATATCAATTATTATATATTTATAAATTTTTTTCTATATTATTTTTAAAAAATTAAAAAAGGTCATCGCGATATACAAAGGAGAAGACTATATTATAAGCTTATATACATATAATTTTTAATTAAATTATTAAATTTTTACATAATTTTATTGATATTTATTAAATATTTTTAAATTTGAAAATATACTATAATTATGGGGGCCCTCAGTGCACTCGGTTCTATTTTTCTAATTTTCTAAATTTTTGAATTAAAATTGATAATTGATATAAAGATAACTAAAAAAATAGGAATCGTAAAAAGAATATAATTTTTATTCTCATCTAATAACTAAAAGATAGGAATTTTGGAGCTAAAAAATATGAATCATAAAAAAAAAATATAATTCTTATTTTCATCAAATAGCTAAAAGATAGGAATTTTGAAGCTAAAAAATAGGAATCATAAAAGGAATACAATTTTTATTTCGAGAGAGTACAATTATTATTGATAACAACTAAGAAATATGAATTATAAAAGGAATACAATTTTTACATGAAAGGAATATAATTCATGTTTTGGCTAAAAAATCATATTTGATTGATTGCTACGATGTTTTTTTATCTCCTCCACACTGTGTGTTGGAGATTTTATTAATATTCTTCTTAATAAAATGATTTTGCTTTCAAAAAAAAAAGTTTATGTGAAAGCCATGCATCGTTTGAAAAAAAAATAATTCAAGAATTCTTCTTTTCTAGAGTGTATATATCATACCTTGACTAAATTTTTTATATTAGTGCTCATTCCGGTCTTTATACGTAACATGATTATTTTTTTGTATGTATTTTTACGATATAATAAAATATTTATTATACAAAATTTAAAGTTGATATTTTGAAATATAAAAGATATATATTTCACTGTACTCTATACAATATAAAATTCTATTTAGAGATTTTATATAAATTTTTTATTTTAAATTCCATATAGTCACTCTAAATGCTCCTCGTATTTTTTTGATGGATATATCATAGTATGTTTTTTTTTTGAAAATCAGAATATATTGATAGGAAAAGAGATCCTTACATCAGATGGGAGCCCCACAAGGGGTTGACAAGCCTTAAACAAATTTTAAACAGACACTGCAAACTCAGCATAACCTGGAATAGAAGCAGAAAAGGGAAATATACTAAATAACAGACATAGCAACAAAAGCATACTCAAACCACAAAAGTAGACTCATGACCAACAAGATTAGCAGCCAACAGAGATTTTACGAGGCTTCTTCCATCACCCCATTGAGCTCAACTTCTTCATTGTTATTCTCTTCTTCTGCTTCGTCATTCACCAGATCCACCACTTCCAAGTCTTCTTCTCAGACATCACGATATTGCTGTCCAATAGGCCCCAAACCCAAATCAAGCCTCCATAATTCCGGGATTCGACCAAATGGGGCCTGGGGATGACCATGCTTGTCCAGTGATGAGCCCCATGCACAGCCAAATACTCAGCCAGCTGATTAGTGTAACACCCCCTTCCCAAAATGAGATGAGGGGTTACTTATCAAACCACAAATCTGTATACAGAGTACTAAAATCCAACTCATAATAATTAAATAAATCCAACGGATCTCTAAAATAATATTAAAACCTCCAAAACAATTCAAAACGATAAATACGAATAATCCTAAAATCTCTAATAATAAATAATGTCTAAATAATAGCTAGAAGTCCAACTTCCTAATCAACTGTATTAAGGATATCTCTCCATCACACAGCCCGAGATCCCCCTAAATACCTGCCAGAAGAAAGAATACGACATGAGCCAAATGCCCAGTACGGATTGGAATACAGTTTATAAAATAAGAAGCAAGATGTATAATTTGATAATAATAAATAAACTTTAATTTTTAAAGACAAGGCTGAAGCAAAGAGGGGTTAAGATATTTCATATCGATACAAAACAGATAACAGATACACACATCATAGGGTACCTAAAGCGTGCAACAAACCGGAAAACGTGTACGGCATATACAACGTCACCGTCAAATATCAAATCACGAATCAAATCAGACTGGGTGCACCCACGTATCCTCAAACAAATATTAAATGCGCAAAGCTCGACACCTGAGCTATCAGAAGGTTACGCCATGACTAATCACACTGCCACGGAAGTGTCATGCCACTGGTGCCGTAATGACATGGCTGTAGTACCCCTACAGCTGGTTAAATCGGTATACCCTATATCACTCTAAGGGTTCTAATAAAATAATTTTCACAATTTTAAAACCACCTGAATAGATATTTCAAGTATTTTACGCAGATATGTAACATACATAATTTTCAAAAATTATAGAAACAAATATTTAAATATTTCGAAATAGACTTTAAAATAATTTTCGGAGAATCAAAACTGTTAAAACGAATAATAACGGAAGGAACAGATTTACGAATAGAACGAATTAAATATAATTAATCCTAAAAAGAGTAGCGCTGAAGAGAAAGAGAACGAAATCAGTACCTCGAAATAGTAATCTCAAACACTAAAGAAAAGTCGAACTAATAATTTCAGACACTAACGAAAACTGCATAGATCCATAAAATTTCTGGTTCACGATCTGTTCTTCTTGATCAAGACAATTCAATGCGTCCAAGGTACCAAATAACGCCTCTGTATTTCTTTCTTACGAGGACTCCACTTTAAGGTTTAATAAAACTCACGGTTGTGTATACATAGGTCTTGTATATATACTGAATAAAATAATCCTTAACACTCAATCAAAAATATCACATCTCAAACGTCTCAAACGTCGAACTTCTTCATAACTCCAATTCTGCTCAGATCTGTATTTTATCTTTTTGACCCTCTAAACGATGTTTTCTGGAAAAACTTAAAACACAACAATTATAGAGAACGAAAAGATCTTTCTAAAAAATCCAGAATCAATGAATTCCGACTTACGATGAATTTATTACGAATTTTACAAGACAACTGATTTGTGTATGAATAATCCTACGAATTTTATAAACAAAGATGAAGAAAAAGAATAAGGATTTGTGTATCGAGAGAGATTTACATCTGTTTAGTCTTGGTGGCTAGAAAAGAATATGAAAGAATGAGGAAACCTTAATCTATATATAGAGTTTTAAAACCCTACAACAAAACCTACTACGATTCAAATACCAATATTCGAAAGCCCGTCATTCTAATCCAATTTTAATTCCTAATCTCTATCTAATTTTAATTTTTTTTTATTATTAATCTAATTTATTACAAATTCTATTTCTAATCAAATTCAATATAATAAATATTATGGTTAAAGAAAATAATCTTTACAAATCCTAAACTAATTCTAATTATTATTACTAATATCTAAATAAATAAATTACGGATATTACATATATACCCTCTTAAAAAGGATTCCGTCCGCGGAATCTAACGAAACTAAAACTCATACCTGAATCAAATAAATGCGGATATTTCTCACGGATAGATTCTTCTAACTCCCAAATAGTCTCTCTCTCAGAATGGTTCTTCCACAAAACTTTAACAAACAGAATGGTTATCTTCCTCATAAGTCGCTCCTCTCAAACTAAGATAGTTTCAGTCTCCTCTTCACAAGAAAGATCTTCCCTAATCTTATGTAACGAATATTGAACTAAGTGCAACAGATGATACTTGTAGCCTCTTAAAACAGACATATGAAACACATTATGCAAATGAGATAACTGTGGTGGCAATGTGTTTGATATTACGAAGCTGTATGAATAGTAATCGTGATAACTCAACACTAGAACAGGACAAGTAAATAATACTACGCCTACACAGAAATCAGGAAGAAATGAAGACAAGGCAAATACAGTGAATCAAGACATTAGAAGAAGTTTTGAAGTCTACTACAGGTCACTGAAAGAAGTACATTAATATGTTCATGCCTCAGTGAAGAATAATGTGTAAAGACTTCAGGGTTTCATAAGTGTTGAAGATTCAGTATAGAAGTGCCACAAAAAGATTTCAGTGTAAAAGCATTGATTGAAGATACACAGTGTTTGAAGCATAGGAATCTAGAAAGGTGAAGACAAAGGTTAAAGAAGACAGCTGCAGTCTTGAAGTTATACTCACTGAAAGAAGTTCAGTTATATGTTCAAACGTCAGTGAAGAACAGAGAATGAAGTATTCAAGATTGTAGTAATGAAGACGTTGTCGAAGTACCAGAAAAGATTCTAGTGAAGTTACAATGTTTATTGACAATCAGTGTTCGAAGCAATGTAACAGTCCAAGGTTAATCAGCTGAAACAGAAAAGAAATCAAGGGAATTTAATTCAGTGTTAGTCATTTGTGAACCAGACCAGTGCACTAAGCGTCAACACAACAAGAAGATAATTATCTTGATGTATCAGAAGAAAATCAGTTGATCAAGCCAGAAGAGTGAAAATCAAGTGGTAAATACTTCAAACATTTCAAGAAATTGGTTAAGGCAAGTATTACTACATTGAGTGGCTCCTACACACTGCAAGCACTCTAGAGGTGCCGCTTAACTCTCAGGCACAACTAAATATTTTCTAAGTACTTAAGTGGCTCTTGCACACTGCAAGCACTCTAGAGGCGCCACTTAACTCTCAGGCGCAACTAAATATTTTCTAAGTACTTAAGTGGCTCCTAGACACTGCAAGCACTCTAGAAGCGCCACTTAACTCTCAGGCGCAACTAAATATTTTCTAAGTACTTAAGTGGCTCCTACACACTGCAAGCACTCTAGATGCGCCACTTAACTCTCAGGCGCAACTAAATATTTTCTAAGTACTTAAGTGGCTCTTGCACACTGCAAGCACTCTAGAGGCGCCACTTAACTCTCAGGCGCAACTAAATATTTTCTAAGTACTTTAGTGGCTCCTGCACACTGCACTCACTCTATAAGCGCAACAAAGGACTTAGCATTGTGAAGCAAATCAATTTTAATTGATTTGAAAAGTCTACACAAATAAGAAGAGGGCAGCCACTCATTCGAGGAGTCATCTTCTTCAACACAAAAATGTAGAGAGCTACTGCCATGGCCGGGGCAAGAAGAAACAAATTATACACACCCATACCTTGCTCCTGGTCAGATATTAGGACCCGGTTCTTTAACGAAAAATGCTCAGGTCTCCTACATATCACTCCGTACAGACTCAGTTTTTCCTTGTACTAATTTAGATATATTTGTATAGGAACTGATCCTAATATTTTTGTGTTAGTAGCAAAGAACTAATTTGTTCTTTGGAAGTAGTTATATTTTTAACTGGGTGTAGGAACCTCAGGGTTTATATACGAAAGATATATTCCCCGAAACTTGTCTCCATAATTTACTTACTAATTTTCTAGAACTTTAATGTTTATTCATAAACACAGAAAATTAGTAGGCAGTTCACCTGAACACTACAAATGGCCAAACCCACTCTGAAGCAATAATTTATTTATCCGCAAATTCTAAAAAGAATTTAAATTATTGTGAGTATCGTATTCAACACCCCTTTTACGATACTTCGGGACCTAACAATTGGTATCAAAGCAGACTGATTGATATACAAATCAAGATCCGCAGTTCAGTGAAGCTAACCGTGCCGAAGCTGTGTGGACTCAGAATGGAGGTCGTGTTAAATAAATTTTATTTTAAAACTTTTTAAATAAAATTTATTTTATAAACTTTTATAAAATTTATTTTGTAAACTTTTATTAGTTTATGTTATAAATTTTAATTAGTTTATTTTATAAGTTTTAGATAAAATTTATTTTATAAACTTTTATAAAATTTGTTTAACAAACTTTTATTAGTTGATATTATAAATTTTAATTAGTTTATTTTATAAATTTTAGATAAAATTTATTTTATAAACTTTTATAAAATTTGTTTAACAAACTTTTATTAGTTGATATTATAAATTTTAATTAGTTCACCTTATAAATTTTAAAATAGAATTTATTTGATAAACTTTCATAAAATTTATTTTATAAACTTTTATTAGTTTATGATATAAATTTTAATTAGTTTATCTCATAAATTTTAAATAAAATTTATTTTGTAAACTCTTATAAAATTTATTTTATAAACTTTTATTAGTTTGGTTTAGAAATTTTAATTAGTTTATCTCATGAATTTTAAATAAAATTTATTTTGTAAACTCTTATAAAATTTATTTTATAAACTTTCATTAGTTTGGTTTATAAATTTTAATTAGTTTATTTCATAAATTTTAGATAAAATTTATTTTGTGAACTCTTATGAAATTTATTTTATAAACTTTTAATAAGTTTGTGTTATAAATTTTAATTAGTTTATTTTATAAATTTTAAATATTAAGGTTTATCATTTAAATTTATTAAAACATTATACGGCTCATCTCTCAAAGGAAGCAGCAAGACGCAGTTATTAATTCGAGGGTACTCAAGAAGAAGTAGATGAAGATTTTTCTGGGTTTTAAAGACAACAAAGATTGACTGAAGATCTGGTTGATTTGAGTTGTATTTTTGGATGAAAAATCTTGGAGGTTAAAGTAGTGAAGGAGAGCAGACTGGACCACCTGGCTTCTCTATGCAAGCTTTGAAGTTTTCTTTCTACAGGGAGATTACAGGATGTTCGTGCTAACACTGCAGATCATCTGGAAAACAGGGTTACAGCCATAGGGAATCTAAGGATACAACCACATTATCTTTAGATGAACTATTTGTGTGCTGAAGGCCTATGAACCAGAACAATAGCTGAAACAGATAATATTTGGTAAAGCAGGTTGTTAGCATATCCACTGTATTTGTGACCCAGGAACCGATTTGATTGAAGTCAAGGTTGAGAACCTCTGAACAGAGACGAATTGATCCTAGAAGCTGAATTGAAGATGTTGAAGCTCGAGGTAGTGGTCAAGGTGTTTTATGTAAATTTGACACTTTGGAATAACTTGAGAACTGGACTGCAAGTCAAGCCTGCATGGCAACAGGAAGTTCAGTGACATCAGATTCAGACGGAATCCTAATTCTAAATCTATGGTCCTTACCTATAGATTCCATGAAGGAGATTTTCAAGATCAGTTCAAGTGGCGGTTGCAAAACAGGGATGGTTTATTTTTGAAAGACAAGATCAGGGTTTGCTACACAGTTTGAAGAAGCATGTACAAGTAAAAGATGACAGACATTGTGTTGGGTTGAAGCAGGAATCTCAGGCATTAGTGAGGATGCAGCAAGGGAAAGCATTTGTAGATGAAGTTAAATGCAAGGATGATTCTATCAGTGACAGTGATGAACCAAATGGATATCTGGCATCAATGACCAACACTGAAGATGAATCACTAAGCACTTCACAGGTACACATTCTAACTAGTATACATTTATCTAATTCAGAACTGTATGTTTATTAAGTTTCGAAATGTATTATATTCATGACAACATATTAGCATCTTAGGACTTAAATGCTTAATTGATTGCTAAGAATAAGATTGCATGCTAGGATTCATGAGTTTATTTAGTACATTTCATACTTGATTTTATATGCAGTAAAATGAATATCTAGAATTAGATAGGGTGTTCTAGATGGTTAGGTGTATCCCCAAGCATTTGCTGGAACTTGAGTTAAATCTTCTGTGATTTAATACCTCTGCTAATGTTGTGAAAATTGCTAAATAGACAAACAGGTCATAGATCAGATTTTATTTGTTCTTAATGACAAATGACTTGTTAATTGTTTATGTGCTTATTTTCACATGATCTGCTCCTACTCACATAGTTGCACTTAAATGTCATATCATATCATGTATTGCTTGTTAGGGATAGAATAATAAAAGATGGTAGAAATGTTAGAGATAGTAACATCTGTAGATTCGAAGAATAATCTAAAACTGACTTAGGTAATTAGAGATAGTTAAAATGTTAGACAACGACAGAAATGGATTAGACAGAATTAGTAATTAATTTGTTAGTTCTTCTATCCATGTGCTTTTAGAAAATTATTGAATATCTGTAAATCTGCTTACATCTGTTACACTTGTGTAGAATGATTAAAGCAGATAGTACTGAATTTTCTAATATGCATAACATGCCTGTATTGCATAATTCTTATCTAATGAGTTGAAGCTAAATGTTTACCATGTGTTCTTATTTCCATGCTTGTTTAGTTATTTGAAAATGCATATCTTAGGACTTGCATAATCTTAGACAAAGCATGTATAAGAATCACAATAGGGTAAAGACTGCTAGTCCACCTTAAGCTAGGTTGGAATCACTAGTATCATAGCCTTAAGACTACTTTGTCAAGGCTGCTGAATATGAAAAGTGATCAGTCAAAGATAAGTTTTGCATGTTAAGGTTGAAGCTATTGTTATCACTGATAATATCTTTAATCCATCTGGACTCAATTAAAGTTGAGTACCAAGAAGCTTGATCATTTGTGATTGCAGAGTATGTTATGAAAGGCAAAAGTTATGTGACTTCGTGACATTTATTGTTCGAGGCATATGATTAAGATTAAAGCTCTAACATCACAGTTGATTGAGAAGGCCTCCCCAATGGTAACCTTTGGAGATGACAGCAAAGGATGTACAAGGGATATGGCTATCATGATTTAAGAACTGTCATCAATGGAAGCATCTTTCTTGTGGAAGGACTTAAGCATTTTCTTCAGGGCACTAGGGAATTCTTTGTTAAGGGTTTTCTGGAAAAGCATTGAAAAGGAAAAAGTGTTCGATCTCAAACAAGAAGGTTGGCAGCTCACTCAAACTGAGAGTGGGGAAGTTTGTTCGTAGCTGACATGGATTTTGTATGCAAAGGTGAAGTGAACTTTTCAGTAAACCTTCATCAGTAAAGAGTTAGCTATGGCATAGGAAGCTCTCACACTTGGTCAACAAGACAATGGATTCTCCGATAAAGATGAAATTGGTGAGATAACTGCTTCATTTGGAATTCTATCTAGAATGACATTTTGAAGTATGTCACATAGGGAAGTCAATAAAAACATCACACTGCAGCAAATTATGTCATGGAAGAAATATGCTTAGTGGTGGTTTATGACAACCCTAGTTACAAGTTGGTGATGTTAGTGCATTCAACAGACAAAATAACACAGACGGTGATTGATTATCAAGAAGATCAAGTTGGAAGCAAAGTAAGCTGTGAGAACTTTGAAGTCAGATAGTGGAACTGAATTTCGTGAATGAAGTTCTAAATAAAGTCTGCACTTATAAAGGTACTTTGAAGCTAAAGCAATTAACACAGCATGCTGGTTTAATCAACAAAGATCGTGAAAAGACATCATATGAGTTAATGGCCAACCAGAAGCAAACACTGAAGCTCTTTCGTGTGTTTGGAGGAAATTGATATTTACTGAAGATATATATGAGTATCTTGACAAGAAGTTAATACTCAAGGAACAATTTTCCTCGGTTACTCATTGATGATGGAAAACCAGAAGGTGATTAAAAGTCTGAATGTTTCGACTTACTACACCAAGCTCCCAAGCATTCAAATGAAAGACTATTATGAATCTTTGAAGTTTGACATCCTGTCATAGTCAAATTCAGATACTGATGATGAAACTAAGGTTGCAGAAGGAATCAATGATAATGATGTTGATTCAGATCCTATTAGTGGAATTGGTAGTGAAACTATACAACTCGTGGACTTTAACAGAATCCACTGAAAAAGGTGAAGGATCTTCAACACATCCTAGCAGCAACTTAGGGGGAGCCAAATAAAAGAAGGATCTACTAGTCGTACTCAACACAATGAAGATCAAAGGAATACATCAAGAACATATCTGCCAAGACAAAGGGTTTGAAGTCAAAGTCATTCCTAGAGTCTAGTTCTTAGTAAACCATATTTTGAGTAAAGGCTAGAAGTGCTAATAAAATTGAACATATATTTTTCGGGACCCAACAATCAATAATTGGTATCCCAAAGAATAGTGAAGATGCATTTATTGATCCAGATTGAGTGATTGTCAATGCAAGATGATCTCAACCAGTTCGAAGGCAGAAACTACTGAAGCTGGAACCCAGACCACACAAGACAAGATTGAAATTGGTACAGTAAGGGTTCTCAGAGACTGGAAGATAATTGGCATTGTTATGAGGGACAAAGCCAAACTGGTTGCTACATGTAAATACAAAGTAGAAGGTATCGATGATGATGGAAACAAAATCTTCAAGACTTTCAAGATATAACAGCAAGCAACAGAGACTAGACTTGATCCTTTTAGGGCCTAACAAGATGAGGACTTAAGAATAGGACATCCCTAGCACATGTTGAGCATTCAAGCATGGATATCTATCAGATGAATGGGAACAAGGGCACTCCTGAATGGTGAGTTAGAAGTTGAAGTTGATGTACAACATTTCCTGGACTTTGAAGTTGCAGATACATTAGAATTTGTATATCATTCTCTTCACAAGCTCTCTATGACTGAGGTAAGAAATCAAGCAAATCATCAAGGACATGGTATGACACTCTAACTAGTTTATTACTTGAAAATGATTTTGGTAGAGTCGTTATACACATATATATCTCTAGAATACATGACACACTCAATGCAATATATGTGCAAGTATACCATGATTATATTATATGTGGGTCTACTAACGAAAACTTTTGCAAGAGTTTATTGCTAAGTTAATGCAGAGTAGGTACAACATGAGCATGTTAGAAGAGTTGCAATTCTTTTTGGATTACAATTAATTCGAAAGTATGATGGCAATTAAAGTAAGTCAAGAATCTTTTAAAGATGCGCAATTTAGAAGATTCTAGACCTGCCAAGACTTCTTGCCAATAAACCACTAAGCTTGATCAGGGCAAATCAAGTATATGAACTGAAGTGACAAGCTATAGAGGTATGATCAGCTCATTACTTATTCATATACATAAAGACCATATATTTTATTCTCGATATGCGTATGTGCAAGTTTTCAAGTGGATACTAGAGAATCTTATCTTATAGCTAAGTTATGATTTGTTAGATATCTTAGGGGATCACCAATTCTAAGAATCAGGTACCCTGAAGATAATAGGTTTAACCTAATTGGCTATATAGATATAGATGATGCAGGTTATAAGAAAGACATGAAAGTCATTCCTAGAAGCTGTCAACTCCAACAACTCTGCTGGATACTCTCTACACCACTCATGGAACAAGTACAAGGACATCAGGTATCATTTCTTTCGAGATTGTCCTAAGTAGAATAACTTGCAGAGATTTGCTGAATAACTTGATAAATTTATTTTGTCTAAGTTGGTTAGTGAATTTGGGATATTATTTATATGCATATTTATTGGAAATCTCATCTGCAAAGAATTCTCAAATGAGTTCACAAGTATTAAATTTTCCATATTTAAAGGAGTTGTGAATTTATTTTAAATCCAGTTCCTCATACTTTTTGCTATTAGTTTAATTATCATGTTTACAATATAATATGCATAAGTGGTAGTTAAATTATTTAGCATAAGTTAGAAGCATAATTATTTGCATGTTAAATATTTGATGAGTATTAGTCAAGATGTTTTGCTTAATTGCTCTGATATTTTGCTCTGATATTTTTAAATATTTTATTACAAATAATTGTGATACTTTTAGTATTAGTGATACTATTTAGAATTTCTGTTCTAAGTAAACAATGCATATTTCAAAAATCACTAATATTGAAAGCTGAAATATTTTCTAAGTCATGTGTATAAAACCCTCAATATTTTATATACTTAGAAAATATTTCTAAAATTTGATTTTGTTTGCGAGAAGTTGCAATTAGGATCACAAGTGTTAAATGTCTATATTTAAAGGACTTGTGAGTTTCTATTCAACTATTTTCTCTAGCTTATATATATCATTAATAATTGTTATGAGTATAATTGTAATATGCTAGAGTGATAATTATTAGATATAGTGTAGGAAGTTAGATGCTAATATTCAATCCTATGAATATTTTAGTATTTAACGAAATTATTTTATCTTATTAAAATTATGGATTGAAGCAATTCAATGATTATTAGTTTCATAATTTTGATTTGATAAAATATAAGAAGCACAATTTCTTGCATCTTGAAATTATTGATAAATATCAAATAATTGGTATCAGCGTGCGATTAATTGTGATATTTTTAATATTAGTGATAATACAAGTTGTTTATCTGAAATCACTAATAATAAAAATATGTCAGAATGCATATTGTTCTACTGAATGATTGTCATGTCTATTTGATTTGTATATATGCATGTTATTGGTAATTGTTTAGTACAATATAAGTATTTAATTTATTTTGATTTATTTAAATCATGATGATATAAAACAATTCAGTGATATATTGGTTCCATGATTTAAGTAAGTTAAAATAAATAAGAAGCATAATTATTTGTAGTATAATTATTATCTTTTATTATTCTGTGATAATTGAATAATATTTTATTACAAAATAATTGTGATATATTGATACTAATGGATTTGCTTAGTTTTTATTCTAAGTAAAAATTGGTTTTTGAAAAAGCCGTTAGTATTAATATATTTAGTTTTCTTTCTTTGATTGATTCCTGAATGTATTTAAAAGAAATTTTTGTCTATTTCTTTTTCAAAATGTTTTATTCAAAGATACATTCACTTTTCATCAGCTTAGATAAGAAAACTTTAAAATTCTTTTTCAAAACTTCTCTTTTAAAAAAACATTTGATTTACAACCCTACTTTGATTTCTCAATCCTAGGGTGTGAATCAAACTTTTCTTGAGGATAATTTTTTCTCCAATCTCAAAATCTTTTATCCTCTCCCAAAAGCTAGTTTTAAAAGTTTTATCTTACAAAACTTTTTCTCTCTTAATTTTTCCTTTTAGAGTGGCAGAAACTTTGTGACTGTTATTTTATTCGGAGAAATTATTTTTAACTTCGAGGTACCAATCACTTATAAATTTATTTGTTTTTAAATACTTGTTTCAATGTATGTTTCACATTGATTCAGAGTACCTAAACAGTGGTTGTTGCTTTGAAGACCTAGTACTGTATTGTTAAGCATTCATTTACCCCTATTGTCATGTTTTTATTTTAAGTCGGGGATACTATCAGGTGGACGAAAATGATGTAAATCATAATTGCATTATTAGTCGGAAAATCATAGTCATCTATCTGATATGAATGTTTTGCAAAACTAATTTCAAAACATACAGTGCTTAGGTTATTAAGGAAAAGAGTCATTTTATTGAGATAAAATTTGGTATGAGAGTTGAATTTCTTCTTTGGTATAAATTCCCGCGTTTTATTATGGGAAGTTGGCCTTATAAAAAATTCATAAGGGATAAAATTTTTCTCTGATACATTTTCCCGCGTTTTATTATGGGATAAATATCTTAAAGAAAATTTTTATTGGTATCATGTTCTTAAATGATAAATCTTAAAACTGACAAAACTCTTTTACTAAAAGTGCTTTAATGCAATCCATTACCATTCCTTCTTATATTTTTCCTTCTATTTGAGATGAAAAATATATTTTGGAATGTTAAGGTGATTATCTTTTAATCTTGAATGATTCTTTTCGAGTAGCCCCCAGTGGCTACAGAAGCTGGCCAGGAGGTTGAAAACCCATCAATCTCTTACCTAGGCCTTAATACCAAACACTGATTCATCTACTTCCATATATTAACCCTTGGAGATATAAGGAACTTATGTTAGTTAGAGGTTGATAAGGGAGAAACTGCACTTGATGCAGCAAATAAGGATGAAGTCGGAAGTGCACCCACAGCTCTACCTCCAGCGAAGTAAAGAAGTATATAACTGAGGTATCTGTAAGTTCATCTGTATCTTCTCAAAAGGATGCAGAGCAGAAAAGGCAATTAAACTGTCTCTGGAATCACTCTCTCAATAGGGTGAGTCCATTGAAATTCGCTCGTCAGCCAGAGCATCTTGTAATGAGTCAAGCACACCATTGGCAATCACGCTGATGGTAAGCCTAAACAGATAAATTCTAGGAACATATTGCAAGGCGTGAATAGTGAGAGGTATAGGCAATTAGAGGAGATACGGACTCTAGCCATACATTACATTGTCCAATGTATCTACCTCAAACAGAAGTTAAACTTCTGCATCCCGAAAGGGAGATCTCTTGTTCAGATTTATCTGGGCTTGAGAGGCAACTGCTTGACAAGAATTCTTCGGATGAGTCGAGTAGGGTATTTAAACAAAATTCCCGTCATTGGGTTATGAGGGAAACGTAGGCTCTAAATTGCCATTCATTACATTGTCTACTACGTCGCCCCTCCTGGAAGGAACATTTCCAGATCCTGAAAAGGAATGTCCACCTCCCGTTTACGGAGAAGGTGTGAGGCAACTCCTTGATAGAACAAGGCAGGATTTCCTAACAGATTTTAAAATCTTGGGATAACCCATCTCAAAGAGGTGAGGCTCCACTAGACAATGATTTAGCAAAAACTATTGAGTGTGGTGCTGAGACATTGCTTATGCATGATAGATCAAAAACACCTCAACGAGGCAATTCTCCACTTGATAGTGATTCAGTTCATTCTAATTAATCAGGTGTTGGGAATATGTATGAATTGACGGATTTCACTTGCAGGTACAGAAGGCTAAATTTGGAATGCAGAGTGAAAGTGAGAGAGAGAAACACTTAAGTGAAAGTGAGGGAGAGATACACTTGAGTGAGAGATAGGGAGAGAAAGAGTGAAACACTTCTAAGTGCTCGACACTTAAGTGTAAACACCAACATAACGTAGTAGAAGTGAGGAAACCATAAGCCAAACACTTACCCTTGTTACTTGCTACTTCTAAAAGAAAAGTTACTATATTTTTCCCGTTCAACGACAGACGAGAACCTTCTTTGGAAGAAAAATCATTCAAAAGTGGGCCATTGGAGGATTCCTCAACTAAGGGGGAGAATTTATAGTAAGAAAAAGGAGAAATTAATCAAGTCTTATCTTCTTAACCTTCGGAAGAGTTAATATCCTAAAGGGGTTCGTATCCTGGATCCTGGAAGATCCTTGGGAAAAGGGGTTCGTATCCTTAGGGGGAGATTTTAGACGAGAAAGAAAAAGAAAATCTTATCTTCTGATCCTGAAGGGAAACAACAGAATATGGGAGAATCAAGAAACTGTATCCTATACTTGAAAGGAGTTATCAGCAGAGGATTCCTCATCCAATTTGGATGTACAGAAAAGAATTGACATTTCCATTGATTATCTAAAGGGAGAAGAAGAAAAAGAAGAAGAATCATATTCTAAGGGGAAAACATTATTTGAGTTGTGTTCTATATTCAACAGAAGACGTTCCCAGGAATATTGATTCTTATGAAGCTTTGTTAATGATAAGTTCTTTAAGTTCAAACTATGAAGGATTTTGAAGCAGAGAAAGCTCAAACAGATAGAAATGAAGATGATACAACATGAATATCAGTTCAGTGCTAGAGGAACAGACATCTTTCGTTTCAGTTACACAAGAAATCTGGAAATGCAGAATCTGATCCAGAAAAACCAGTAGCATTATTTACAAGTCTCGAACGATTATTTTTTCTAGGTGTTAGTTGAGTTATCCTCTCTATGAGATTTGTTTGCTAAGTTTAACAATCAAATAGGGGGAGATTATTTGAGATTACGAAGCTGTATGAATAGTAATCGTGATAACTCCACACTAGAACAGGACAAGTAAATAATACTACGCCTACACAGAAATCAGGAAGAAATGAAGACAAGGCAAATACAGTGAATCAAGACATTAGAAGAATTTTTGAAGTCTACTACATGTCACTGAAAGAAGTACATTAATATGTTCATGCCTCGGTGAAGAATAATGTGTAAAGACTTTCAGGGTTTCAGAAGTGTTGAAGATTCAGTATAGAAGTGCCACAAAAAGATTTCAGTGTAAAAGCATTGATTGAAGATACACAGTGTTTGAAGCATAGGAATCTAGAAAGGTGAAGACAAAGGTTAAAGAAGACAGCTGCAGTCTTGAAGTTATACTCACTGAAAGAAGTTCAGTTATATGTTCAAACGTCAGTGAAGAACAGAGAATGAAGTATTCAAGATTGTAGTAATGAAGACGTTGTCGAAGTACCAGAAAAGATTCTAGTGAAGTTACAATGTTTATTGACAATCAGTGTTCAAAGCAATGCAACAGTCGAAGGTTAATCAGGTGAAACAGAAAAGAAATCAAGGGAATTTAATTCAGTGTTAGTCATTTGTGAACCAGACCAGTGCACTAAGCGTCAACACAACAAGAAGATAATTATCTTGATGTATCAGAAGAAAATCAGTTGATCAAGCCAGAAGAGTGAAAATCAAGTGGTAAATACTTCAAACATTTCAAGAAATTGGTTAAGGCAAGTATTACTACATTGAGTGGCTCCTACACACTGCAAGCACTCTAGAGGTGCCGCTTAACTCTCAGGCACAACTAAATATTTTCTAAGTACTTAAGTGGCTCTTGCACACTGCAAGCACTCTAGAGGCGCCACTTAACTCTCAGGCGCAACTAAATATTTTCTAAGTACTTAAGTGGCTCCTACACACTGCAAGCACTCTAGAGGCGCCACTTAACTCTCAAGCGCAACTAAATATTTTCTAAGTACTTAAGTGGCTCCTACACACTGCAAGCACTGTAGAGGCGCCACTTAACTCTCAGGCGCAACTAAATATTTTCTAAGTACTTTAGTGGCGCTTGCACACTTCACTCACTCTACAAGCGCAACAAAGGACTTAGCATTGCGAAGCAAATCAATTTTAATTGATTTGAAAAGTCTACACAAATAAGAAGAGGGCAGCCACTCATTCGAGGAGTCATCTTCTTCAACACAAAAATGTAGAGAGCTATTGCCATGGCCGGGGCAAGAAGAAACAAATTATACACACCCATACCTTGCTCCTGGTCAGATATTAGGACCCGGTTCTTTAACGAAAAATGCTCAGGTCTCCTAGATATCACTCCCTACAGACTCACTTTTTCCTTGTACTAATTTAGTTATATTTGTATAGGAACTGATCCTAATATTTTTGTGCTAGTAGCAAAGAACTAATTTATTCTTTGGAAGCAGTTATATTTTTAACTGGGTGTAGCAACCTCAGGGTTTATATACGAAAGATATATTCCCTGAAACTTGTCTCCATAATTTACTTGCTAATTTTCTAGAACTTTAATGTTTATTCATAAACACAGAAAATTAGTAGGCAGTTCACCTAAACACTACAAATTGCCAAACCCACTCTGAAGCAATAATTTATTTATCCGCAAATTCCGAAAAGAATTTAAATTATTGTGAGTATCGTATTCAACCCCCCTTCTACGATACTTCGGGACCTAACACAATGCTACTCTATAAGCAACTCCCCCCACTCTCTTTATAACATCAAAAGGACCAACATATCTTAGACTAAGCTTCTCTTTCATACCAAAACGTTTAACACCCTTCAAATGAGACACCTTCAAAAATACATGATCACCAGGTTCAAATCCACCAAACTTCCTCTTGTGATATGTATAGCTCTTTTGACATGATTGAGCTTCTTTTAAGTTTTTCTTAGCCTTCCCTACTTTTTCGTTAGTTACTCGAACCAATGCTGGCCCTTCAATGACACTCTCTCCAATCCCAGCTCTACATTTTCTACCATACAACGCCTCAAATGGCAGCATGCCAATACTCGCTTGCCAAATATTATTATACGCCAACTCCATAAGATACAAATATTTATCTCAATCACCAGAACACTTCAAAGCACTAGTCCTTAACATATTTTCTAACATCTCGATCGTAGACTGTCCATCAGTTTGTGGATGAAAAGTTGTACTATACTAAGCCTCGTACCCTAAGCCTGCTGAAATCCCTTTAAAAAAAATGTGAAGTAAACCTCGTATCCCTGTATAAAACTATCGACAGAGGCACACCATGAAGTCTAACAATATCTCGCTGAAATATATATGCCAAATCATGAATAAGAGTAGTCTCTCTAATTGCTAAGAAATGAACTGAATTTGTAAGTCTATCAACCACTACCCAAATAACATCATTCTTCTTGAAGGTCCTCGGTAAACCGGTCACAAAATCCATGGTAATGTTTTCCCACTTCTAAACCGGGATATCTAACTGCTGTAATATTCCACTAGATCTCTAGTGTTCAATCTTCACATGTTGACATGTAAGACATTTCTCCACAAACTATGTCATGTCTCATTTCATCCCACTCCACCAAAAGTTCTTCAAATCCCTATACATCTTAGTAGAACCCGGATGAATAGAAAATGAAGAACTATGAGCCTCAGTCAAAACTGTTTCACGAATTGCTACGTCTAAAGGTACACACAATCTACTATCCAACCATACCACACCATGATCATCAACATGAAACTCCATTTGCTTGCCATCTGCCATATTCGATCTAATAGCTTTTAATCCTATATCATTTTGTTGAGCTTCCTTATCCCTTGAGAATATATTTGATTCCACCTTCAAACTTGTCATGCTTGCAGTCGATCCTCCAACACACAGCTCCACACCCAAGCGCTCCGTGTCTGAAATAAGGTGCTGCTGAGTAATAAGAGATGCAACACTTCTCAAATTCTTCCTACTAAGAGCACCTGTCACTACATTCGCCTTTCTTGGATGGTACTGAATTTTAGCATCATATTCTTTAATAAGTTCAAGCCACCTCATTTGCCTCATGTTTAACTCCTTTTGTGTAAAAAAAAGAATTTGAGACTCTTGTGATCAGTGATGATGTCACAAGTTTCTCCATACAAATAATGCCTCTAAATTTTTAAGACAAAGACCACTGCTGCTAACTCCAAGTCATGGGTATGATAGTTTACCTCGTAAGGTTTAAGCTGCCTAGAGACATGAGAAATTACCTTTCCACGGTTAATAAGAACACACCCCCATCCTCTATTAGTAGCATCACCATAAATCTGATGTCCTCCACTCCGTAATGGTAAAACAAGTATAGGGGCTGACACCAACCTTTTTCTTCAACTCTTAAAAACTCTGTTCATGATCATCATTCCACTCGAACTTAACACTCTTCTGCATCAGCTGAGTCAATGACAAATCTATGAATGAGAAACCCTCTACAAAGCGCCTATAATAGTTTGCCAAACCCAATAAACTCTTCACCTCTGTCACAGTACAAGGTCTCAGTCAATTTGTGATAGCCTCGACTTTCGCATGATCCAACTCAATCCCTTTACCAGACACAATATGCCCAAAAAATGTAACCTGCTCTAACCAGAATTCACACTTTGAAAATTTTGTAAACAATTTCTTTTTCCTCAAGATTTCAAGTACAATGCGCAAATGTTCCTCGTGTTCTTCTTTACTCCTAGAGCATATCAAGATATCATCAATGAAAACCACAACGAACTTATCAAACTAATCGTGAAGAACGCGATTCATCAAATTCATAAATATTATTGGAGCATTCGTCAACTTAAAAACATCACAAGAAACTCATAATGACCATATCAAGTACGAAATGTTATCTTCAGAATATCTTCATTTCTTACTTGTAACTGATGATAACCCAATCTCAAATCTATCGTCGAAAGAAATATTTTTCCCCTTGCAAATAATCGAACAAGTCATCAATGCGTGACAAATGAAACCTATTTCTAACAGTCATCTTATTCAACTCCCTGTAGTCAATACACAATCTCATAGACCCGTCTTTCTTCTTCACAAAAAATAGTGGAGCACTCCATGGAGATACACTCGGTCTGATAAATCCCTTATCTAACAAGTTTTGTAGTTATTTTTTAATTCTTATAACTCTACTAGTGTCATCGTATACAATCATTTTAAACAACTTCAGCCCTGGTGACAAATTCAAGAATAACATATACATGCTTTTGTGAAATAACACATCTTTTCATGTCTCTGGAGTATTCTCAAACCTACAATTATAAAATCCATCCACTACTTTCTTTTTATACTCCAACATCTCTAGTTATATGGAACCACATAGGTTAGATCTCAATTCCTATTAAATCTCTCATTACTTTAAAGATGTTTCACGAACCCTTCGAGCAATCCAACTTAACAAATCTCATTGTGTACTTTAAAATATTCTCATCATCATCCTACTTAATGAAATATAACATCCAAAGGTAAACTTCTTTATGCACACTTGAGAAATATTGCATAATGAACACATTAATAAATCATTTTCAATCCATTACCATCTTGAAATCTTTTCATTTAGTCGCATTCACATTCTTCCACCACATTTTAAATTATAAATATTTGATTTCACATCCTACCATGATAGTGAACCTAGTATCAATAATCCTTAATATGTAGCTCATAGCCCTAGTTGAAGTCTAAAAGCCATACAATCCTTAGCTAAAAGTTATCTTACTCATAGAGTTAAAATAATTCTAAATGCACCTTTCATTTAAAAATCTTGACCTACAGTTACTAACATACTTGCATCTTCATAGATCGTTCGCTTTCATTTTCAACCAATTGCTCCAAAATGTTTGATGAATAAGTCCTTAAATATTTAATCAAGGTCATGCATCCCTATTGGAAATAAGTTTGCCTACATGACTATATGCTACGTATTCTAAACACTCTTAATAATAATCACGAAGGCACATAAAAAGATTAATTTACTAAGACTAAAATGCAAGGTTCTGAATAGATGAGAAAGAAACAACAAAATGAGTCAAAACAAATTCAAATAATGCAAAAACTCAACGTCTAAAAAGGATTCACAATATCAAATACAGATACGAATGAATTCGTAGAAAGAGGCAAGCTGAAGTATTTTATAACAAAATTTGTGACATAATGTTGAAATGAACGCAACTACATGAAGTCTCAAAATAGAATACCCATCCTAATATCTACCCAAACTCACAGGTCAAACCTAAATAGGTTTTCTACAAGAAAGAACCTAAGCTCTGATGCCATCTCTGTAACACCCCCTTCCCAAAATGAGATGAGGGGTTACTTATCAAACCACAAATCTGTATACAGAGTACTAAAATCCACCTCATAATAATTAAATAAATCCAACGGATCTCTAAAATAATATTAAAACTTCCAAAACAATTCAAAACGATAAATACGAATAATCCCAAAATCTCTAATAATAAATAATGTCTAAATAATAGCTAGAAGTCCGACTTCCTAATCAACTGTATTAAGGGTAGCTCTCCATCACACAGCCCGAGATCTCCCTAAATACCTGCCAGAAGAAAGAATACGACATTAGCCAAATGCCCAGTATGGATTGGAATACAGTTTATAAAATAAGAAGCAAGATATATAATTTGATAATAATAAATAAACTTTAATTTTTAAAGACAAGGCTGAAGCAAAGATGGGTTATGATATTTCATACCGATACAAAACAGATAACAGATAAACACATCATAGGGTACCTAATGCGTGCAACAAACCGGACAACGTGTACGGCATATACAACGTCACCGTCAAATATCAAATCACAAATCAAAATCAGACTGGGTGCACCCACGTATCTTCAAACAAATATTAAATGTGCAAAGCTCGCCACCTGAGCTATCAGAAAGATACGCCGTGACTAATCACACTGTCACGGAAGTGTCATGCCACTGGTGCCGCAATGACATGGCTGTAGTACCCCTACAGCTGGTTAAATCGGTATACCCTATATCACTCTAAGAGTTCAAATAAAATAATTTTCACAATTTAAAAACCACCTGAATAGATATTTCAAGTATTCTACGCAGATATGTAACATACATAATTTTCAAAAATCGTACAGACAAATATTGAAATATTTCGAAACAGACTTTAAAATAATTTTCGGAGAATCAAAACTGTTAAAATGAATAATAACGGAAGGAACAGATTTACGAACAGAATGAATTAAATATAATTAATCCTAAAAAGAGTAGCGCTGAAGAGAAAGGGAACGAAATCCGTACCTCGAAATAACAATCTCAAACACTAACGAAAACTCGAACTAGCAATTTCAGACACTAACGAAAACTGCATAGACCCACAAAATTTCTAGTTCACGATCTGTTCTTCTTGATCAAGACAATTCAATGCGTCCAAGGTACCAAATAGCGCCTCTGTATTTCTTTCTTACGAGGACTCCACTTTAAGGTTTAATAAAACTCACGGTTGTGTATACATGGGTCTTGTATATATACTGAATAAAATAATCCTTAACACCCAATCAAAAATATCACATCTCAAACGTCGAACTTCTTCATAACTCCAATTCTGCTCAGATCTGTATTTTATCTTTTTGACCCTCTAAACGATGTTTTCTGGAAAAACTTAAAACACAACAATTGTAGAGAACGAAAAGGTCTTTGTAAAAAGTCCAGAATCAATGAATTCCGACTTACGATGAATTTATTACGAATTTTACAAGATAGCTGATTTGTGTATGAATAATCCTACGAATTTTACAAACAAAGATGAAGAAAAAGAATAAGGATTTGTGTATCGAGAGAGATTTACATCTGTTTAGTCTTGGTGGCTAGAAAAGAATATGAAAGAATGATGAAACCTTAATCTATATATAGAGTTTTAAAACCCTACAACAAAATCTACTACGATTCAAATACCAATATTCGAAAACCCGTTATTCTAATCCAATTTTAATTCCTAATCTCTATCTAATTTTAATTTTTTTTTATTATTATTAATCTAATTTATTACAAATTCTATTTCTAATCAAATTCAATATAATAAATATTATGGTTAAAGAAAATAATCTTTACAAATTCTAATCTAATTCTAATTATTATTACTAATATTTAAATAAATAAATTACGGATATTACAATTAGCTACCGGAGAGATTGGATTGATGATCAACTACAGATTATTGACTTTTTTTTCCTTTGACTCAGTTGATCGATCACAGACTCTAGGCGAGGAAGGACACTAACCTCTTTCGAATGCTCCCAAAGCCAGTACACACCCAGGTCTGCAATGTCCAACTCGATGTTGTCATACTTTTCATAGAAAGCTCTATGCAGTGCCATGAGAATACCGTTGAAAGCATTAACATCTTCTTCGAGAAACCTCATTGATCCTACCATCATACGAACAATCCTACCCCTGTCATCTCTTATCACATAAGAGACACTAGAAATGTTACCGGTAGGGAGTGGAACACTTGAGAAAAAGCTGCGCTAATTAATGACAGCCATATGAGAGGAAATAGGAGGATTAAAAATAAGTGTATGAGAAGAGTAAGGACTGAATGTGACTGGAGCTGGCTTAAATAGACAGGCCTATTGAGATACCAAATAGCAAACCCTAAAGGAATTGATTACATGTAGCTATTTCTCATGAGCGTGCTTGAGAAAATGGTCCTTTCCAAGAAAAGATTTTAAACCCTTATAGCTCTATGCATTCCACGAAAAAGAGATGTCAGAAGAATACGGCTGGGAAATAATTAGAAATGCCTGGATGTTAATGGTTTTCTCCAACCCTTTTCAAAAACCGAAATCCATTCAATGTAAGAAGCATCTGGAGAAATTAATATTTGAAAAGACGGGCTATTGAGATATTATAGGCCCACACAAATAATCTTTTCTCTATGGGCTCCCTGTTTGGCTAAATGATCTGCCTTCATGTTGAGTTGCCTCTTAATATGTTTAAACCAGAAATTTCCTTCCTTTAGAATGTCACCCAAGCCCAATTCATCATTTGAGGAACTAGGAAAATTACTATTTGCCATCTCAGTCAAGATGTCAACTAGCCTCAAATTATCACAATAAATGAGATTTCTTGACTGACTCCATCTGCTTTGTAGGATTTGAGAGATGATAAATTTGATTGCCAATGCCTCTGTCATGTAACTCGTGGGGGCTTGAACTGGGCCAGAAAATCATCCCTGTAGGCCATTAATTTTTTAAGAAAGTTACCTTCGATGCCTGCCAGCACTGTTGAGTCTTTGTTTTTCCAGGAGCCATCTACACAAACAATTAGATCGAAGTTTTCCTGAAATAATGAATGGATTTTCATTTTGAGTGATCTTGTAATAGCTCCTACAGGATTAACCTCCCACCACTGGGCTACTTCATCAACTAAATCCTTAGTAGCTTTTCTCCATTGTTAGTTCTCCATAGGATTAGGAGAACAAACTAGTCAATTGAGGCTTATTTGCTAGCAAAAATGAGATCATTTCTACCAAGCCATAGTATCCAAAGAGTAGCTACTACTGTCACTTTCCAGCTTTCTTTTAGTGGTTTGAAGCCAGTACTATCTGTTTGTACCAGAATTTTCACACTCCAACATCAACTTATCAGATGTTAGAAGAAGTCAAATAACAATTCCTACTTTTTAGCAGAGGATGGGTATCTGATCCCTTGTTAATAGGATCATGGAGAGGTGGTAGCCTATCATCAAGGCATGTGCAAAATCAAGATAAATACAGCCAAATATCAACACATTAAGGGGGACACAACACAATTAGTATACTACGTACACATATCTTTCTTATCATTGGAGAGGGCTAAACCTAATTGAGCAACTCATTTTACAGAGCACTGCTACTACAACATACACCCGCTACATTGCCATACATATCATCTTATAGGGCTAAACCTAGTTCTATCTCTCAGTAATCATTCTATTCACAGCAAAATACTTATTCATGACACCCATAATATATATAATTACATATCACTCACTTATATCCACAATTATACACAACCATACACATATTACAAATATATTACAAGACTAAACATAAATGATCCCATGACAACCATTCTATACAACACTGCTAGTGCACTATACACCCACGACATTACTATACATCTCATTTGAGAAAGCTACCAATTCTATAACCACACACTACATATGTACATTCAACTGACGAGTAGCAGATTAACAGCTGACGAGTAGATACACAGAGCCGACGGGTATAAGCTACAGCCGACAAGTACGAACTGCACTAGATGTATAGGTTATTTTGTACTTGTATCTTGTTTTTAATCACTTGTAACTGATTGGCATCATCATTCTAGTGGGTATTCTTGGCTGGGCACATCCCACCCGCGGTTTTTACCCTTTCACGGGGGTTTTCCGCGTCACCAAAATTGCTTGTGTTCTTGTTCTTTGGTTTACTTTTTTGCACTTGTCTTACTACTTTGTCACTTGTCCTTCAAACACGAAATCGATTAGACTTAGCTATTAGCCCTACAAAATCTGGAAAAAACAGTTGGCGCCGTCTGTGGGAAATTAACTAAGAGTCTATACGAATTCAACAACGATGAAGGACACTCAACAAACTACGAATCAAGGCAACAACATGACGACGGACGACGACAAAATTTTGGCTATGAAAAAGTAACAAGCTAACGTGGTTTTTTACGATCAGAAAATGAAATATTTATGATGGAGTTCAGTACAATTGAATTTAACAACAAAATGACATCGCGACGAACGATTACAAGTGTGGTTCGATGTTTGAATATGGATAACATATGTGATGACATACATGATGACAGACACCTAGAAAATGACAGAATACATGTGTTAGTCATTGACATTGATGAAAATGGCACATTGGAGAATGATACTAACATAGAACGCTGACGACAACATGACCTGATGGAAGGACACGACGCCGGACTTGACAGATTCGACAGAAGGTTCAAACACGTAAAGGTTCCAAGTCAATAGGTCACTTGTCAAACACTTGAAATAACTTAAATAGACATGTCATCAATCTGACGCGTTGGACGAGCAAGGGGTAATCGTCTGTCAAGTCAATATGTCAGACAGAAGAAGAATATGTCCAACGAGATATGCTGACAGAAGACAACACGACTTACCTGACGACAAATATCAACAAATATGTGGTAGACATACATGACAATATCTGAATATGGCACTAACACAAACACCTACGACATCGTGACATGACAGAAAGATAGGACACTGAACTCGACAGGTTCTAAGAGGCTTAAATACACAAGTCGTCGTCTCGACGCCTTGGCCGGGCTAGGGGCAGTCTTTCGTCAAGTCGATCTGTCCAAATACCGATTATACATGCCTTGAAGCCTGTCATAAAATGGGATGATGTCTTGAAAGAAGTTATGACTCTAGATGATGAAAACAAGTATGAAAAGTTGAATGATGTTGTGGTTCTGGTCGACAGACGGAATGCTGACGACAAGCAGCCGACAAGTTAGACGCTGAAAATCAAGGAGTACCCGTCGAGTGACGTCCAACTCACCAACGACAATGAGGCCAGAGTGTTCAGAATGAGGATGTCAAGGCAAGATGCTGTTGACTGTGTCAAAAGGTGTGATGCTTGTCAAAGGCATGTACCCGTCAAACATCAACTGTCAGAATATTTGCACCCGTCAAACATCAACTGTCAGAATATTTGCACCCGTCAAACATCAGCTGTCAGAATATTTGCATCCGTCCAACGACATGCAACCTGTCGACATCAACAAATCAATAAATATGTTCTTTTCAATTACATTTCAAGTGCAGAACAATATTCTTCTTACCTACAAAGATTAAAACTCCAACAACTTCGTCATGTCTTACAATGACGACGTAAATTCAAGGAACATGGTTAATCACGTCAAACACTTGACAGGTGATTTGAATTGACGTCTCCAATATCTGTCAACTTTTTGTCTATAACTTGCATGTTACATTTACAAGACGCGTTACAACACATCTTACGTGTTGACACTCTTACAACTACTTCAGCCTAAGGAATCATATGAACCTGTCAATAAGCTATTTAAAATAAATGGATGTATATAAATATGCGACCAACAACGACAAGATTATATTCGACATGAAGAGAATTTTATTGGTTGTATGTCTCCACCCAATAAAATTAGGGGCAATTGTTTGTACCAGAATTTTCACACTCCAACATCAACTTATCAGCTGTTAGAAGAAGTCAAATAACAATTCCTACTTTTTAGTAGAGGATGGGTATCTGATCCCTTGTTAATAGGATCATGGAGAGGTGGTAGCCTATCATCAAGGCATGTGCAAAATCAAGATAAATACAGCCAAATATCAACACATTAAGGGGGGAGACAACACAATTAGTATACTACGTACACATATCTTTCTTATCATTGGAGAGGGCTAAACCTAATTGAGCAACTCATTTTACAGAGCACTGCTACTACAAAATACACCCGCTACATTGCCATACATATTATCTTATAAGGCTAAACCTAGTTCTATCTCTCAGTAATCATTCTATTCACAGCAAAGTACTTATTCATGACACCCATAATATATATAATTACATACCACTCACTTATATCCACAATTATACACAACCATACACATATTACAAATATATTACAAGACTAAACATAAATGATCCCATGACAACCATTCTATACAACACTGCTAGTGCACTATACACCCACGACATTACTATACATCTCATTTGAGAAAGCTACCAATTCTATAACCACACACTACATATGTACATTCAACTGACGAGTAGCAGATTAACAGCTGACGAGTAGATACACAGAGCCGACGGGTATAAGCTACAGCCGACGAGTACGAACTGCACTAGATGTATAGGTTATTTTGTACTTGTATCTTGTTTTTAATCACTTGCAACTGATTGGCATCATCATTCTAGTGGGTATTCTTGGCTGGGCACATCCCACTCGCGGTTTTTATCCTTTCACGGGGGTTTTCCGCGTCACCAAAATTGCTTGTGTTCTTGTTCTTTGGTTTACTTTTTTGCACTTGTCTTACTACTTTGTCACTTGTCCTTCAAACACGAAATCGATTAGACTTAGCTATTAACCCTACAAAATCTGGACAAAACACTGTCCATCAATTTCCATATTGTATCTAATGAAAGTGTGAGATGATTAACTGAAAAACCCCACCAACTTAAAATTTTACCCCAGACTTTAGAAGAAAAAGTACATGACCATTGCAGCCGATCTACCGTTTCCTCTAAAGCATTGCAGAACACACAGAGGTTGGGAAGAAGCTGAAATCCCACTTTATTATTGATGGTTGACCTGGTAGGAAGAATATTGTTACAATATTTCCAGAGAAAACGTTTTATTTTTGGAGGAGACCGAATTTTCCAAATAGAAATCCAGGAGGGGTTGGTGCTGTGTTGAACAATGTCTGAAATATTTTGGAGATGTAGAACAGAGAAATTCCCTTCCCCAGGTGACCATATTAATTTTTCAGACGTATTTTGCAGGTCCTGGGCTAAAATAATAGTCTCTATCTCTTTCACTTTGTCTAATTCCCAGATTCTAAGTGGGCTACTCTAGAACGTACTACTGCTATGGTCATAGCAATCTCATAAATCTTTGAACATTTGGAATGAGATGTGCTTGAAATTAGACAACAAATAAAGCCTAGGGAAGAATATTTTTAGGCTTGATCCTTTAAGCTAGTTGTCTTCCCAAAACAGTATTTGCTTGACCGAATTTAGCTTCCAAGAGAACTTGTCATCTTTCTGGAATTGAGATAATTTGGAGTTGAGAATGATGTTAACTACTCCTTTAAGAGAAAGGGAGGTGTTCTTATTCAGAGTGGAGTGGTCTCCACTCTATTTTCTAATCATGGAGTGGTCTCCTCAAGATGCCATGAATACTTTCTTGAAAACATCAGACTTGGTAATTAGTATTTTTCTTTTCCTCGTTAGATTTGGCATAGTAAAATTGTTTCTAGTGAGTCATGGCTCATGAGCCTAAACCTTTGTATAAATTCCATTGTTTGTATATGCGGTATAAAATTTAAAGACAAGTTGGCTCCCAAGATAGCACAAGACCACCTACGGAACCCGAGTGCATGTAATTCATATCAGCATTAGTAGCTAGGAAGCAAGCAAAACTAATGGTAGAAATCACAACACAAGGCATCACACCACTCACTATCGCACTCGCCACAGCTGCAAAACAAACATGAGGTCATGTTATTTGCATAGTCCCTTCTCACCATGACAACATGAAAAAATTAGTCTGTAATCAGCTTAAACAATATCATCATACCGTTGATCTCAAAAAGGTGATGAGAATCATGATCGGAGACCCATGTGAAATGATCAAGCTGTACAAAAACATTAACTTTGTTTAAGAAAAGCTAATTTTCAATTTTTATGAGAATTAATTATAAATTTTACTATCTAATATCTACCTTATCTTCATTTCTTCCTGATTTCCGTGTAGACGTAGTATTATTTACTTGTCATGTTCTAGTATTGAGTTATCACGATTACTATTCAAAGATATTCGTAATCTCACCAACAACCTCCCCATATTTGATTGTTAAACTTAGCAAACAAATCTCATAGAGAAGATAACTCAACTAACAACTAGAAAAAGTAATGGTCCAGGACTTGTAAATAATGCTACTGGTTTTTCTGGATCAAATTTTGCAATTCCAGATTTCTTTGAGTAATTGAAATGAAAGATGTTTGTTCCTCTAGAACTGAACTGATATTCGTGTAGTATCATCTTCATTTCTGTCTGTTTGTGCTCTCTCTGCTTCCAACTCCTTCATAGTTTGAACTTAAAGAACTTATCATGAACAGAGCTTCATATGAATTAATATTCCTGGGAACGTCTTCAATAGAACATAGAACATAGCTCAAGTAATGTTCTCCCCTAAGAATGTGATTCTTTTTCTTTATCTTCTTCTCCCCTTTAGATGATCAATGGAATTGTCACTTCTTTTCTGTATATCCCGCTTGGATGAGGAATCCTCTATTGACAACTCCTTTCAAGTATAAGATACAATTTCTTGATTCTTCCATATTGTTTTATTTCCTATAAGGATCAGAAGATAAGATTTTCTTCTTTTTCTTGTCTACTAAATTCTTCTCCCTCTAAGGTTATTAACTTCTCCCCTAAGGATACGAAGAAAAGAAGACCTTCCCCCTTTTTCTTGTATACTAAACTCTCCCCCCTTAGTTGAGGAATCCTCCAATGGATCATTTTTTGAATGGCTTGTCTTCCAATGAAGGTTCTCGTTTGTAATTGATTGGGAAAACATAGTAGCTTCTCTTCCAGAAGTAGCAAGGGTAAGTGTTTGGTCTATGGTTTTCTCACTTCTACTACATTCTGTTAGTGTTTACACTTAAGTGTCGAGCACTTTTGAAGTGTTTCACTCTTTCTCCCCATATCTCTCACTCATGTGTATCTCTCTCTTACTTTCACTTTAAATGTTTCTCTCCATCACTTTCACTCTGCATTCCAAATATAGCCTTCCGTACCTGCAAGTGAAATCTATCAATTCATTTATATTCTCATGACCTGATTCATAAGAATGAACTGAATCACTATCAAGTGGAGAATTGTCTCGTAGAGGTGTTATTGATCTATCATGCATAACCACTGTGTCAGCACCAGACTCAATTGCTAAATCACTGTCTAGTGGAGCCTCACCTTTTTGAGATGGGTTATCCCAAGATATTAAATCTTTTAGGGAATCCTGTCTTGTTCTATTAAGTAGTTGCCTCACACCTTCTCCGTAAATGGGAGGTGGACTTTCTTTTCAGGATCTGGAAATGTTCCTTTCAAGAGGGGTGACGTAGTAGGCAATGTAATTAATGGTAAATTAGAGCCTATGTTTCCCTCATAACCCGGTGATGGGAATTTTGTATGAAATACCCTACTTGACTCATCATGGCAGAAATCAAAGAACTAAAAGTCAAAGTGGAGCACATTGAAGCTTTCAATAAAATATTGCTCAGAAGAGGAAATGCTTATAAGGAAGAAGTCTTAGAGTTGAAAGCAGAAATCGAGGCTAGAGATACTTGTTTGGAGACATTCAAACTATGAAGATCAGTGAAAATGGAAAAATCTCAGCCTACTGCTATAGTATCTCAGGCTACTGCCAGTACTTCACCGCCTGCTGTTTCAACATCTCAGTAAGCTGAAAAAGATTAAGTCTCTGGAATTAGAAGTTGTAAAGCTCAGAAAGAGAATGGGTACTTTCATCCAAGGAGAAGATGGTAAACGTACTTGTAATCTTTTTAAGGCATTAAAATACTCTTATTATAGAGATTATTAGATACATAGAATAGACAGACAATAGAGGTTGTATTACTTTGTATTATTAGGTTTCTTTTCATCTTTTTCTTGTTAGACTTTTATTCAAGAGTTAAGTTGAACCCTAGTTATGGTTGATGCATGATTTTCCATGATTTCTGATTGATTATGTTATTTACTCTTCCTTATTGTGTTGTGTTTAATTATTGAGAACACATCCCCACACTTGAATGCTTCATTGTCCTCAATGAATTAATAGAAGACGAAAAAAAACTATAAAAAGGTCCTAAAAAAAAGAAAGAAAAAAATTACAAAGTAAAGTTAGAAATACTCCCCTAATGCATTTGCATGCAGTGCCGCTTGAAAATTAATTAAGAAGTGTTGCCTCCTTTTGTTGTTTTTTTCTAATGAATTTCTAGCACAGGATCACTTTATGTATTAAACTTTCCATAATCTAACACAAGGATATTGTTATCCCAGCGGGTTGTTGTGGTACCCAAAGGCAGTTTCTCTTAGAGGTTAGGGTTCAAGTCCTTGAAGCAACAGATTTTTCTTTTTTTATGTAAAGTATTGCCCACGAACTAAATGTATTATCTGTCCAAATCGAATTAATGTATTATCTATCCAAATCGAATTGTTCGTTGTAATCTCAGTATCCGACCATTCTTTCATTAGCAAACCAAGAGGTTAGAAGAGGTGCGCCAGCGGCGAGCAGAAGCATAATTTTTCTATGGACTTCCGGAAATCTGTTTCATGTAGCTTGGCAATGAAATTTTGAAAGATTCTTTCTTTTCCAAAGAAAGCTCTTCTAAACTCGCACCTTTCTTAAGACTACCAATCCCTCTCGAGCCGAAAGCGGCTCCACATCAGAGGGCCTAGCTCAGCGGTTGGAGATGACAACTTATGTCATAAGGGAGCACGTTGTCAGGGGTTCAAATCCCTCAAAATAATTATTTTTTTATAAAGGTGCTCAGCAGATTTGCACTAAAGCAAAAAGCAGGTCCACCTTGGTTCGGATGACTCAGGTTTGGATGTGGGAGTAGGTCCCGCGTAGCGTCTCCAAAGATCACATGTGCGCGCTGAGTACATACAGAGATATGAGACGCTAAACTTCAAATATAAATCCTGCGGTATTGAATAGCCGCTCAGCAACAGAAATAATGCACGGGCAATCTCACCAACTTACACCGCAGTGTAAATTCTTCTCCTGTTTTTTTTCTTTAACTGCTTTCAGGATATTTTTAAAATAAAATTTTAAATCTCATAATTTGAGAGAAAATTTTATATCCTGAAACACTTCAAATAAATTCATCAAGGAACCTTGTGGGAGTAAAACAAAATAATATAATAAAAATCTACCCATCTAAAAATTAAAAATTAATAAAGAAAAAAAATTTAAGAGAAGAAAAAGAAAATAAATTGTACAACTAACCTCACACAAAATGCTTGAGTTGCCTCTCAAGAAGCGCCTTATTTATAGTCATGGCATTGACTCTTTCATCTCCTCATAGCTCAGAAAGTATGATAATGAGACATTTCGATCAATGTCACCACCTAAGTATGACTTCAATCTCTGTCCATTGACTTTAAAACTCCTCCCAGTATCCATATCCTCCACTTCAACAACACCATATGGAAAGACTTGTACAACTCTAAAAGGCCCCGACCAACGCGACTTGAGTTTACTGGGAAACAAATTCAATCATGAATTAAATAATAGAACCAGTTGACCTATCTCAAATTCTTTCAGTAGAATTTTCTGGTCATGCCACTTCTTCATTTTTTCTTCATAAAATTTAGAGTTCTCATATGAATTCAGTCGAATTTCATCAAGCTCATTTAGTTCAAGAAGAAGTTTCTCTCCATCTACTGCAAGATCAAAGTTCAGCTTCTTTATTGCCCAAAAAGCTCTGTGTTCTAGCTTTGTACTCTTCCATATAACAAGAATGAACCTTTAGTCCTCTTTAAGTACTTAAGAATATTCTTGACTGTCGTCTAGTGACCTTCACCTGGATTAGACTGGTATCTACTCGTCATGCTTAAAGCATACGAAATATCATGACGAGTACATATTATTGCATACATTATAGAATCAATTGTTGACGCATATGGAACTTTACTTATACGGTCCTTATCATCCAATGATTTAGGATAAATATTATTTTAAGATCACTATCCCATGAGACATTGGAATATATCCATTTTAGCCTCTTTGCAATTGAAATCGATGTAAAACTTTATCAATGTATGTACTCTAACTTAGGCCGATCAATCACCTTGATCTATCTCTATAGATCTCGATCCCTAATATATAGGTCGCATCGCCTAAGTCTTTCATTGAAAAATTATTTCTTAGCCAAGTCTTCACAGTTTGTAGAGAAAGAATGTCATTCCCTATTAGTAATATATCATCAACATATAATACTAGGAATGCCACATGGATCCCACTAAACTTCTTGTAAACACAAGTTTCATCTTCATTCTGAATAAAGTCAACTCTTTTTGACTGTTTCACGAAAATAAATGTTCCATCTCCTCGAGGCCTGCTTTAATCCATAAATGGATTGATGCAACTTACATACCTTTTCAGCATCATTTGGATTAATAAAACACTCAGGGTGTGTCATGTATAAATCCACATCTTCTTCAAGGCTCACATTTAAGAAAGCGGTTTTGACATCCATTTGCCAGATTTCATAGTCATAGTAAGCAGCTATAGCAAGCAAAATCTTGATGGACTTGACCATAACCACTGGTGAAAAGGTCTCATCATAGTCAATACCATGAATTTTCTTAAAACCTTTTGCCACCAATTGTGTTTTATAGGTCTGTACATTACCATCCATGTTGGTCTTCTTCTTGAAAACCCAATTGTACCCTATAGGTTTTACCCCTTTAGGTGGATCAACCAAAGTCCATACTTGATTAGTATACATGGATTCCATCTCAGATTTCATAACATCCAGCCATCTCTTAGAATCTAGAGTGTCCATAGCGTCTTGGTAGGTGAGAGGCTCATCTTCATCTACAAGCATCACATCACCATCTTGAGTGAAGAGAAATCCATAATATCTCTCGGGCTCATGGCGAATCCTACCAGACCTACGAACAACCTGTGTTTCTTGAGCAGTATTGTTTTCTTGTACATTCTGCTTAGGTTCCTCCATTGGTTCAATGTTATCATGCGGGTCTCGAACTTCATCGAGATCTATTATCATCCCACTGTCTTTCTTAGAGAGCATCTCTCTCAAGGAACGTAGCAGTTCAAGCAACAAACACTTTATTCTCGGAAGGATTATAGAAAGAATAACCCCTTGTTTCAGTTGGGTATCCCACAAAATTACATTTGTCTGATTTTGGTCCTACCTTATCAGAGATTAGACATTTCACAAACACTTCACATCCCTAAATTTTCATAAATGACATGCTATGACGTTTCTCAGTCCATATCTCATAAGGAGTCTTTTGAACCATTTTAGTAGGAACACGGTTAAGTGTATGTGGAGCTGTTTCCAGGGTGCAACCCCAGAAACTAATTGGAAGATTCCTTGACTCAACATTTATCGCACCATATCCAACAAGGTGTGATCCCTCCTATAAAAAAACCTTTCTTTGATATTTTATACTTCATCTTTATAGTCTTTGAACTTTTCATATGATTCAGATTAGTTCTTCAAAAGATACATATATCCGTATCTACTAAAATAATTAGTAAATTTTATGAAGTTAATAAAATCTAACTTTTGTCATCGTACAGATATGACCACATACATCACTATGTATAAATCATACCCTTTCACCATGTCCGGTAAAAGGAGCTTTAGTCATTTTGCCAAATAAACCAAGATTCGCATCCTTTTGTATAATTCATAATCAGACTTATCCAAGAATGCATCCTTATGTATTCTAGAAATGCGTTTCTCATTAATATGGCCTCAACAACAGTGCCAAAGGTAATATTTGATTTGAGTCACTTTAGAACATATAAATTATTAATTAGTTGTGCAATATTATAAGCCTCATCATCAAAGTAGAATAAACAACTATTGTTATTTAATTACAATGAAAAAGCCTTTCTTGTCCAAACAAGAAACTGAAATAATGTCTCTTCCAATTGCAAACACGTTATAACAATTATCAAGTTCTAAATTTTCCTTATAGGCCAAAAGTTAAGTAACGAGTTCCTCTAACCAAAGCAACTGCCTTTACTCCAATTCCAACCCAATACCTAAAACTTGACCCTTATTGATCATCTTTTTCCGATCTTCCAAATAAGCATGATAGTTTAATTTCTAGTCTCCCAATTTTTCACAGAAGCGACAATCGTCTTCTTTATCAACACCTCATTTAGAATTTAGAGTCTGCTTTAGGGATTGGACTTTGGTTTGACAACAGAACTAGATCCAATCTTCTCCTTGCCTTTCTATTTTCCTTTCCTTTTTGCATTCCCTATGTTTACCATTAATATAGTAGTAGTTCATGCATTTATCATATTGCTTTCAGCAGTTCTCAACATGGTTAGCAACTCAATGGGTGTTTTACCAATCTTATTCATTTTATTGTTCATAACAAACTAAGAATAATATTTGTCCAAAGATTGTAAGATCAAATCTAACTAAGTCTCCAGACCAATCTGGAAACCCAAAATATCAAAGGTACTAATTATACCCTATAATCTTTAGAACATGTGGTGTAACCGGGTCTCACTCTCCCTACTTATAAGTGTATAGTGCCCTTTTATTTTCAAATATATCTTGTGCTCAATCGTCTCATAAGCTTCCATATGCTCGTGTTGTTTCTTAAGCTCAGCACACATATTTGCGAGCATGAGACATGAAATATCAGTCGCAACATAAATTTGTTTCCAATAAGCACTAAGATTTGCACATGTTACATTCTTAACTTTAAAAGCAGGGGAAGAGATTTGACTAACATCGTGGTGCCCGAGGACGATCCTCAAGCTCCTATGTCAGTCAAGGAAATATATTCTCGTCAACTTGTCCTTCTCAAGAACTGATCGCATAGAGAAGTTATTTGTGATTATCATTTGATATCTACAATATTAAAGTGTATAAAATAAACTAGATTGCAAATTTAATAGTAATTATGTTTAAGTGATTATGGTATATCACTATATACCTCCCACTATTTTTATCAAACAAATAGCCCTAACTATTAATTCGGAAAGCATTTCTTTAAATCTTTCTAGTGAGCCAAGATCCATATTTTATCCATGTTTTAAGATAGCGTCGACTAATACACCTAAAACATGATTATTTAGGTAGACAACATTTGTCGATTATATCAAATATAACTCTTGAAAAGTTTGGTGGAACAACCCTTTGTACACATTTATCCAATAAATCTCACCAAACTCTATGCCTCCAAACCCACAATCCTATTGTGATGATTTAGTTAAGTTAGACCCAACATTTCAAGAAACTAAGTATACTTACTTATCACGTCTTCCCACGATTAATAAGAGCGCTTTGCTTTGGCAAACCCACTCCTTCTCAATCTAGATCTTGACGAGTATTAAACATTGGAAGGCATCCGATTAACTTAATATATATTTAGGGATTTTATTATTTATATGAACGATCATGATTCCATCATAAAGAGATTCTCAATTTTTCCTTGATCAAATAATTCATTTCAATATTCATCAATGGATTGATTTCTAAGTCGTCGGAGAAGTCACAAGTGGTCTCACTTAAAACCCAACTTCCTTACGAATTAAACTAATAATCTGTTTTTGACAAAATCTCCCCATATTAGAAAAAGAAAATTCATATTTAATACCATATTTCATAAACACAAGAATCTCATGATCGTTTGTTCAATTTTAAAATCTTGAATCGTTACAAATTTTATCTTTCTTAAGCAAACATGGCATGGGTGTCGTATGTAATACATACATGATTAATTAATATTAAGCATGTATCTCAATTATATCTACGCATACATACCAATACATGCAATCATATACATATATGTAATATGCATAAATTAAACGTGTTTAGTTATGGCCTCATCTTATGTGATCTTTCCAAGCTAATAGAAATATCAAGGTCAGCCTATGGTGGTTTTAAAAATACTATCTATTACATGTCTTTTTTCATCATTGCTACATCATCTTCTTCTGGATCACCTCCTTGCTTGCAAGTCTTCATTGATAATTACATTGAATAATAAAAATAAAACTATTGTAATGAAGAAGAACTCGAGTTACATTCGAGATAATGAAATTACAATGAATAAACGACATGCAATGAGTTACATTTAGAAACCAAAACCATAAATCAAAACCACTATCCTATGGGTCTTTAGGCCATAACCATCCACCATGTTATCATATAACATATAAAAAATCTCATATAATCTAAACATGGTATCACATATCATATTTTAGATCATATAATCATATATAGCATAATAACCGAAATTCAGAATATTAAAAACAGATTTCTGAAGACAATAAATCGCTGTTTAAAGATCCTTAACGACGTCAAACGCCTTACAGACCCATCGATGATAGCATATCTATCAGTTTTGTTCATTGGCCCAATTCCAGTCAGAAAACACATATCGTTTGCGAAAATCAGATACGGAAATCAGATTTCACCAAATCTGACGGTGTTTCAGAAATCGTATCATATACAATCCCCATAACAAGAACAAACATATATCATATATACATGCACAGCGATACATACAATCATCACATGATTATACATCACATGAATATCATATATTCATAATATATACATACATATACTCAAAATTTTAGAAAATTAAATAATTTTTAGAAAATAATAAATCACCATTTTGGGGCCTGTAACGACATCTAATGGCTTACAGATGTAGAGATGACTTGGTCAGTATTGCTCAGTGACCCAATTCCAGTTAGAAAACACATATTGTTTGCGAAAATCGGACAACGGACATAGATTTCAGAAAATCTACGGCAGTCGTTTCAGAATTCGTATCGAATACGATTCCCATAATAAGAACAAACATGTATCATATACATACATCAATACACAGAATCATCACATGATTATACATCATATGAATATCATATATTCTTAATATATACATATTGTATCAATACAAAATCATGATAGATCGCATACATGCTTACATATCAAAAACTGTTAAGCACATAACCGAATTAAAATGTTTCGCAAATAGCTCTCATGCCATTGAAGGGTTTCGTGGCACAAATGCGGCGGAATAAACGCAAAAAATAAATCAAAATAGCGAAACATCCACAGGATCCATGTGAAAATAAAAGATTTAATTAGGAGCTAAAGAATAAATACATTTAGAAGCTTTAACAGTTCATTAATGGAAGATTAATGGAGGTCCAAAGCTTGTTTAATCACCACGTATCCCGCTCTCGCGATCTACGCTCTACGGTATCCACACGAACACTTTTCATGAAGGATTGATGTGTACTAGCACCCGAAAACCTCCTCTCTCTCTCTCTATCTTCCTCCTCTCTCAGAACGGCTAGGGTTTTTGTAAAATATGTCTCACTTATTAAATCAGACCATAAAGAGATTATATAGAGAGATGAATAAGTTTTCTAATTATAATCCAATTATAATTAATACTAATCCAAAATTCTAAATTATTTAATTAAGTCTCACTTAATTAATTAATTATTAATTTTAGAATTAGTTTAAGTAATTCATTTATTCTATTTATATAATTAATTAAGTCATACTTAATTAATATCATAAATAAAATAAATTACTTATTTAATTTAAAATTTCTCCTTCAAGTGTTCTTTGTGGGTAACCATGTAGGTTATTATTACGTTGGCAACAATTTTAATATCTAATTAAAATTATAAACAATGAGCAGCATCTAGTAATACATCATTACTACCCAAGTAATAATAATAAATCGGTGATTCGATTAAGCCTTTCGTGAATAATGTTCCATGTAATATAATTCATTTAATCTTGATATTATAGATTAAACTCAAGGCATGTGTCGTGTCATCCTCTTCATAATTTAATCTTTATTTTCTTGATCGATGAGTAGACTATTAAAATCAAATCAACATTTGAGCACAGCCGTGCATTTCATAGTCTCACTCAAACAAGAGGCCAATAATATCACTCCTAAAATTAGGAGGATTAAATCTCATCTAGATCATTCATATTTCTCATACGATTCATAGTATACCCAATGTCCACTTTTATCATCACCCGGTCAAAGGTAACTTTTAATGTAATCAAAGTATATTAATTCTCGTATAGAAATATAATAATTTCAGGTCTAAGGATCATTACACCATTATCACAGTGAGAATTACTTATGACACTTATTTAACATGTAGAATCTCACGGCGGGTCATTCCAGTGTCATGCATTGAGACATGCACTTATTTTCTTGACTTTAGTATCCCCATACCTATGACCAATGAGATGTGGTCATCTGTCAAGAAACATACTAGTTTTTTTGCATTATTATTGTCCTTAAATAATAATACTCGACTAGAGAATTTTAGAAATAAGATATTATTCATATAATCTCATTTTTAAGTCACATACTTAAAGATATATAATACGTATCAAAATTCCAAGGACATTTATTATGCTTTCAATTTATTACGCAGTAAATATAATATAATAAATAAATAATAATCCACAAAACATAATCATTAATAATAAAATATTTTCCTTAAAATATAAAAATATTGTCTCTAAGGCACAATTACTAAAAGTCCGATGGGGCGCCAATCCTAGTGGACAAAGATTTTTATGTTCTGGGACTCACTGACCTAAAACTCATTACATGGAGGACCTCAATCATAGACTGAGCATATAGAGAACCAAGTGATATGAGTAGAAGTAGAAAAAAAATGTATATTTCCATGTTAAACTTGAATGATGGCTAGTTCTAAGTAACGAAGTGCTTAAGATCTATTTGAATACTCAACTTGGGGGCTATTAACTCGCATGACTTGTCATGTTGAAACTATAATGTCTATATTCTTGGTTCATTATAAAGCATGTTTTTTTTAAATAAGCATACACGCACGCTCTGTACTTGTGTTTATTATGTGATAATATTGTTGTGTGAGCTAGATTTGTCTAAACTTGTTGCATATGCTGAGGTTATCACTGACTTGGAATGCACTATTATATTTGGCATCATTTGCATGACGTCTACATTATTAGTACATGAGCTAGATGGATTTTGTGAGTACATTTGTTATAGGCCCTCACGAGACAAAACTCATCCTACTAGGGATGCTGAGGGGGTTTAAAAGCTTGTTGTATATGTTCAATGCAATAGTGTCATCTACGAAAATGATGGTAATAAATTAGGATTTAGTTTTTTGTTTCTTTCTTTGCTCGAGGACGTGCAAAATCTTAAGTGTGGGGATATTTGATAAGTGAATTATTATTATTAGTTTACCCCTATATTTTAAGTATTTTTGTATGGAATTGGATTATTATTTAATGTATTTTAATATTTTATTGTATGAAACAAGAATTTATAGGAGTGGAGCTTAAAGTGCGATATTTGAGCATATATCATGCAAAATCTGGATTTTTGGACAGCTTGCACAGTCTTTACTGTTTAGGCTCTATCTAGAATTCTACAACTCCGTTTTAGGCCCGTAAATAGTCATTGGAAAGCTTGGAAGAAGAGCTGTATTTCTATCATGGGCTCAGAATTTAAATCTGCACTCATCTGCCCAGAATAAGCCAGCAACAGAAGCCTACGAATTTCTTAATTATAATTAAATTTTAATTAAGAATATTTTCTTATATTCTCAATAATTTATTAAAAACACTTGTAAAATATATTAAATATATATTATTATTGAGTAAAAGAGAAGAGAAGGTGACTTGGGAGAGATAGATACACGCACAAAGGAGCCCTAGAAATTACATCGAAGAACATAGGTGAAGCTTTCAAGGGAGAAAAGCCATAGGGAGAAGAACGATTCTTGAGTTTTATCTTCTCTTTTTCACTTTTCTTTATTGTAAACTTGATATCATGTCTTTATTCTTGTATTTAGTATTCTTTGGTGTAATGTTGAACTAAATCTCTTTCTAGGCCTTTAATGAATTCTTGTGTTTATATATAAGTATTCTTTAATTCTCTATTTTAGTATTGATTATAATTGTTTATAGTAATTTATTCTTAATGCTTTTCAAGGAATGACCAATCTTGAAATTGAATTGGTTATTTAGGTTGGCTTGGAAGAGTAGCTTAAATAAAGACCCAATTACTATAACTTGAGATTAACAATTTGTTAATTTGTGTTTAAGATAGGAAATTACCTAAATACCTTAGGTAGTCATATTAAGGTTATGTGTTAATGCTGCTGATGAATTTAAATTCTACATACGAATAGAATATGGGAGTTAATCTTATGAGTTAGAATCACTTGAGATTCGGAAGGTCCTTATGGATACTTGTATGCCTTGGACTAGCAATTGAAGTACTAAAATAGAGATGCGAAAGTACTTATCAAAGAATATTAGATGAAGTTGAACGCCTAGTTTTATTAATCTTGGTAATTTTATTTGTATTAGTTTATTTTTAGTGACAACTTTTTTTTTTTTCTAAAATCAATTGTTATTTGACTTGAATTAATTGAGCAATATTGTGTGGTAATTAACAGCTTAAATTTAATTCTCGTGGGAACGAATTATATATTACTTATTGTGATACATGCACTTGAAGTGCATAGGTTGCAAAACCGTTAACATCCAACCCCAAGTCCATTATTGAGATAAGGTTATAACTTTCATAATTTATGTTGCAGCATATGATGCTGTTTTTTGTAAATTGTAATACTCGTATAATCAAACAAATTAGTACTAATAAAAGTATACTACTTAGTAGATAGTGTTTTAGAAGAAAGTGTCATAAATTCATAAAGATAACAGCCACAAAAAAAAAAAGATAGTACAGAGTAGTAGGTAAACATCAAAGTCTGAAAATTAAGCCGAGACAATTGGAAACACAGATTTTTTTTGAAATAATTAAAACGTGGGTCGGGTGTATTTAATTTTTGGATCGGAAGGTGGCTGTACTGTTCATATTCGATTCCTTTAAATTTTTTCAAACTCAAACTCTTATTGAATTAAATATTTTGTATGAGTTTGTCTCGTCAGGGAAAAATGTTGTTCACGAACACATATTGGCAAACAACTCACGAACACATCTTATGAGCTACTCCCTCCGTCCCATTTGATTTTTAATATTTCTGAGATAGTGTCCGACACTCATTTTAAGGTGCATATAAAATATAGTTACATAACTTATTTTTACAATTTTCTGTTTTTGAATAAAAATTGAATGTTTAAATTTGTATTCAGAAAAAAAAATTAAAAATAAGTTATGTAACTATACTTTATATGCACCTTAAAATACGTGTTGAACATTCTCTCAGAAATGTTAAGAATCAAATGGGACGGAGGGAGTATTAATCACGAACAACTCATTAATAACTTGTGTTTATGAACACCTTAATTTACAAATTCATTCTCATGAAAAAAAATTTGAATATTTTAGTATATAACATTTTTTCAAGTTACAATATAACATATATTACGATTCAATTAATACTAATAAATAATGTATAATTTTAACAAAAATAGATAATAAATGAGGAAAAATAATAATAAATTAATTCAGAATATATATATATACATAATTATTTATTATTTATCATAAATATTTATGAACATGTGTTACAAAATATGTTTACGAATTTATTTCAAATTTATTCACGAACATGCTCACGAACTATGTTCACGAGCTGTACTAACGAACATGTTCACGAGCTGTATAATCGAACTTGTTCACGAATTTTCGAGCCAAATTATGTGATGCTCAAGTTCGGCTTATTTATGAGTCGAGCTTAAAAATTATGTTCATGTTTGACTCATTTACAAATCGAACTGAACTTTTTTCGAAACGAACATAGAACTCGCATATCGCCTCATTTACACCATTAAACATGATGGTGAATAATTGAATCTCTAAGGTAAAATTATACTATTATATTGTATAATTTTTTGTACGTAAATTGTTTTACATTATAAATTATCTATTAATTACTTAATTAAAATTAATTACTTAGATGATAAATATATTAGATTTTGCCAACTAAATCTTTCTGCCTACTTTTCTATATATGCTCTTTCGAATGCTTCTCATATCTGCTGTACAAATTGTAAGACGGGTCAAAGTTGTTCAATTACAAGAATACAAAAATAATATATTGTGTTTTCTTAAATAAATGAAATAATTAAGTGGAATAGAATCAAATTTAAATTATAATATGAATAAATATTTAAAAAAATTATTTATATATATTTCCATTTTATTCTTAATCACATAAATTAGAGTTCAAATCCCTATATTTAATAATGAATTTTACATCCATACCAAAAACATAGATTTATATTCTCATAAAAAATCTGCCATTCGCTCTTTTTTTTTTTCAAAATCTTTCCTCCTACTTTTATTATTTTTCTTTAATTTTATTCATTGTATTAATTCCGACCAAATACAACACTATAATCCAGTATTTTTATTAATCATTGTACATAAGTTAATATTTTTCATCTATCCTTATCCTATAAAACTATACTATTAACATATTCGAAAAAGTCTGGAAATGGCAATATTGTTCTGCCATGGATCGAATTTAAAGTATAACCGCAAGTAACTGTACCCTGGATAAGGATGATGAATTTAAAGTATTGTTGGCCACCGTTCATTTTGGTCAACAAATTGAAGTTCGCTACGTACATAAGTCTTACAACACTTGCTAAGCTTTCATATCAAAACCATCTAATTTAATCTTTCTAAAATGACTTCTCTATGTTTATGTTTGTTGTTGCTAACTTGAGATGATCTGATGAAATGGATGCAAGAGAGTAGAGTATTTGTAAGGGTTTAGGAATGAATAGGGTTTACTAAATATAGAAAGACCAAGTAGCTTGAAGAAATAAATAATTTGGAAAAGAAATTGGAGTGATATATAGCTTTCGATATTGGTTTGTAATATTATTGTTAAGTAGGGGATGGAAGGGATCGTGGTTGATTATCTATATGTTCTCTTCGATCATATCACAATTCACACCTAAATTTATGCAGAATATTTCATACGCAAGTACTATTATCTCGACGCAACGGTGGTAGTATTAAAAATTTATACAAGTTTTTAAAAGTAATAAATACATGTATATATTTTTTTTGGCAGAAATAATATTTCATTAATGAATTGTATCGAAATACAATGACCTAAAAAAGAGTTTATTTCATTTACCAAGTTTATCATCTAACCGAAAAGCACGCACGTTGCCTTCAGATATTTAGACAATAACACCTTAATGTCTCAAAGAAGGGTCTCGTTAAAACCTCACATGAGTAAAATCCTATGGAAAAAAACTCAAAGGAAAAAAACAGTACCCTACTAAAAACAACTAAGTACAAGAAAAAAATATAATTACAATGAGACCATTAAATCCAAATTCGATCATGTCTCCATCCACCTTCTCTTTACCCTTGTTTCCATCCAAGTGACTATTAAAATCTTGTTTTCATTCATCTTTCATCTACACGCAATAATCAATCCAATTAAATCTGAAAAATAAAAACAAACCAACAAAGACAAATAATAAATCAATGAAAATGTAATAAAAATATATAATATAAAATTATATCATAAAACATTCAATTCATAATTAAAGTCATCTAATATGACACAACATCGTTATAAACGAAATATAACCACCACAAATATGGTCAAAACGCTATCAAAATGGTCATGCCCTATATAGGTACAAAAATCATCACAAATGATATTAAACTCGTTCAAAAATTTAGATATGAAAAAATATAAAAATAAATATAGATGATATGGATCAAATCTGAAATATACGAAAACGGATCTGAAGATTTAGAAAAGTTAAAAATTTCAACTTTGATAAGAGAAGATATTATTTATATAAAAAATTATGATTTAAACCAAAATACTAGAAAAAAAGAGTGTATTAGAAAATAGGGTTTAAAGAAAAAAACAGACATAGAAGAGAGGGTTACGATGAAAGAAGGCACAAGGGAGAGGGTTCCGATAGAGAGAGGAGGAGGGAGAGGGGAAAAGAGCATAAGAGAGAGGGTTACGATGGGAGAGGGCACAAGGGAGAGGGTTGAGAGGAGAGAGATATTTTAGATATTTTATTTCCAAATTTTTTGTGAGAGATCCGGTTAAAACAAATTTAATAATTTAGTAAACAATGAAAATTCACTTACCTCAAAGTCGATTGAGCACCAAAAGTTAATTTACAGACAAATCCTTTTGGTAGCAAGTCTGTACAATACATGTATACATTTTATAATATGCTGGTGCACATTAGTTTACACGTACATAATTATATACATTAATAATACATTGTTAAATGTCTTGCTTGGGAATATCTCCATAATACATCTTGTTAAATGTCTTGCTTGGGAACATCTCCATAATACATCATCCACATAGACAAGGTCATCTACGATAGTCATCGTATTCGTCAGCTTCTTTATCCTGTAACCAACAGGAACAAGTTTTGTGCATCATAATAACCAAAAATAAATATATTAGAAACCTACGTTATAATTAATTTATAAATTTAAAATTTTATAATATTTTTATGATTTTTTTGTTCAATTTTATAATCGAAATCGAACGGTTAAAAACCGAAACCAACGTATAAAGAAAAAATCATCACATTACGTATAAAAACTTTTGAGGATTTGCCAATAAATAAATGTTGTGCTTTTGAGTTGACTAAAACGATGGCTTTCACGTTAACGTGTTGTTCATCGTTTATTTTGGTCCACAAATTAAAGTTGACTACGTACATAGTTTTTTTTTTTTGCTAAGTCACTACGTACATAGTTACGTATATAAGTCTTACCACCCTTGCTAAACTTTCATATCAAACCATCTAATTTTATATTTCTAAAATGACTTCTCTATCATTGTTTTGCATGTTTCTTTCTGTTTTCACTATTCTCAGTCCTGTTTATTCTGTGGATAGTTGTGATTTTCCAGCTATTTATAACTTTGGAGACGGAAATTCGGACACCGGTGGCTATGCATCTGTTTTCACTGGCACACCACCTTTCTACGGAATGACATTCTTCAATGGAGGATCCGGAAGAGGTTCCGATGGCCGCCTTATCATTGATTTCTTAGGTACGTTATTAATTTTTACGTACGCATGCTAGCTATATATGATGTGTTTGTGTACAAATTATACTTTGATCGAACGTGACATCCTGCAGATGTATACGAACCTTATATTTATTTTTAGATGTCACACTATTTATCTAGTTGCTGATGAGTAGTGTAATTTGATTTTTAGCTGAAAGCTTGGGCAAACCATTTCTCAGTCCTTATGTGGATTCCTTGGGCTCCAACTTTTCCTACGGAGCCAATTTCGCGGAAATTTTAGCTACTATTGATGTTCCCAAGTTGGTTATACCCAAGGACATACCACCGTTTGGATTTAGTCCACTGTATCTTGGAGTGCAGTTCTCTGAATTCGCACAATTTGTTGAAAGGTCGCAGAAAGTCCGAAAACGAGGTATTGTGTTGATTGCTTGTTATTTGTTCTACCTTCACATACGTGCATACCATTGGGATAAAAAGTTGTCTTGAATATATATATAGCTTCTTCTCTTGTTAATTACCAGAAGCTTAAGAGTTCAAGATTTAGTCGAGGCACCTGTGTATGAGTATTTAAATTTAGTCAATCGATCTTTACCAAAAATATACTGAAAGTAGTGTTTGTTCTTGTAGGTGGACTATTTGAGAGTGTCATGCCAGAGAGCGAATCTTTTGCAAAAGCTTTATACACTATTGACATTGGCCAAAACGATCTCTCCCAGGGACTCTTCACTGGCATGTCTATAGATCAAATCAAGCAAATTTTACCTGAACTAGTCAGCAATCTTACCGCAGTTTTAACGGTAATTATTTGTTAATTAGCAAATTAATTAAGCATATGGTACGTTTTATATATCAAGTCGGTGTGGACAAGTACTTTCTTGGTAGCTAGTAATTGTATTTATATGTTACTGTTTGCAGAACATTAAATTTAACATTGACTTTTTAATTTCGGAATAAAATAAATTTTATATCGAAAAAGTATTTTCGAGAATATATTCATCGAAGAGTATTTTTGAAAATAAATTAAATTCGGTGATGAACATTCATGAATATATTGAGCGGGAAGTGTGATGGCAAGATGGAATAATATAAACATATATTAAAATTTTATTGAACATATATATTATATTATACATATAGATATATTAATATAGAAAAGAACATCTAAATATTCATTTTATAAGAAAAAACCCTAATAATTGCAAATATCTATTATGCTTAGATAATATCTATAGAAAAAAATTGATAATAGTGCATTTGACGAATATTTATTCAAAATTTTGTCAAATCAAGCAAATTTTACCTGAACTAGTCAACAATTTTACCGCAGTTTTAAAGGTAATTATTTGTTAATTAGCAAATTAATTAAGCATATGGTACGTTTTATATATCAAGTCGGTGTGGACAAGTACTTTCTTAGTAGCTAGTAATTGTATTTATATGTTACTGTTTGCAGAATATGTACAACCTAATGGGAGCAAGAACATTCTGGATCCACAATACAGGACCACTTGGTTGTTATCCATATATATTGACGATTATTCCAACAACAGAATTCGACAGTGTTGGATGCTCCAAAGCCGTGAATGAATTATCTCAAACGTTTAACGTCGAACTGAAGAAGGCTGTCGAGCAACTTCGGGTGGATCTTCCCTTGGCCGCAATAACTTATGTTGACATATATTCTGCATATTACTCTCTCTACATAGAACCAGAAGTATATGGTATGTCAGAATCTCTCTCTCTCTCTCTCTCTCTCTAAACTTGTATACTAATTAGTAGTGAAACAATAATATATATTGCAGGATTTGAGCTACCTCTAGAGGCTTGTTGTGGGTTGGGAGGAGCATATAATTTTGGGCCAGAAACATTATGTTCAGCTTCAGTTACTGTGAATGGAACTCAACTGACAGTTGGACCATGTGAAAACCCTTCAAAAAGAATAAGTTGGGATGGAATTCAATACACAGATGCAGCTAATAAAATCATCTTTGAAAAGATATCTACTGGATTATACTCTGATCCCCCGAACTCACCTAAAAATGCATGTCAGAAAGTGTGTTCAGAATCGAACCATGGGGGCTTGAGTATATTGGGTTAGAATATCATTTGATATATATCATTGGTACCATATTACATGTAGAGAGCGATTTCTATGTTACTTCTTTTGGTACACTGTAAGGGAAGGAGATTTGAATTTCTTGTTGGTTTAATTTCAATAAAGTGTTTTTCTGGTATGTGCCCGTGGGCACACAATGAAAACTTAGGTGGCGTGTTTTGATTGGTTTTATTCTCATTAATAAAGATGGACTCTCTTGCATGCACAAAAATTACTGTGAATGCACACCTAGAGGGGGAGTGAATAGGTGTATATGACTAACTAAGACCAATTTTAACTTTTACTAACTTGTATCGACTGTTTCAAACAAAACAATCTGCTGCTGAACTGTTAGCTAGCTGATTACAGATTACAGAATATAATAGCTTGCTGTTATGATGCAGTGCAGAATGTAAATACTGAAAACAATAAAGAACACAATCAATTTTAGCCAGGTTCGACCCCTATCCACTAATGGTCTACGTCCTGGTCCCTTACCAACCCGGTAAGAGAATATATTATTGATCAATACAAAATACCAATTACACGATACAATAATATCTCCCTTTAACCCAGTTGTTGAAAATGGCTTGCTGAAACACTATATTTCCGTGAATAACCAGCCCTCTTGAACTCCAAGATTCTCTAACAAGCTTGTTCCTCTTGAACTCTGAATTCCTTGAGCCACCTACTCCTTGGAATTCCTTAGTTCCCAAACAACCCGTTCTCTAATACAAAGAGTTCCCTAGAGCAATATATTCCCGATCACCTAGATCCCTTGCCACTACTTCAGCAACTAATCAATACAACTTTGTTTACAAAGAATAAAAACGTTACAACCCAAACTATAAACTCTTGTATATAATATACGTGTATATAACAATAAAGCTCAGAGTTTATTAAATCAAAGTGTTTTGAGAGAGAAGAGAGAAGGCGTGTATAATTAGGTCTCAAAACTTTCACGTTGTATATCGATTGGTTCCTTACAATAAAGACTGCAAGTGAATATATATAAGAAGCATACAACGGTTGTGAAGATATTATGCAATAATAAAAGATTTGATTAGCATAAAATATTCTCCAACAGCTAGGTAATTTAGAAGATTTGAAATTTGAAATTTGAAATAGTTTAAATCTTCTAACAAATCAATTTTGAAAGGTAATATCAATTTCCAACAGCTAGAAAAAGATCAAAATGAATTTGAGCTGTTATGGAAAGATTTTTATATGGAAAAGATTGATAGAAATCTGGTTTGGAAAGATATGGTAAGGACAATCAAATCTGATTAAATAAGGAAGGTATTTGCAAACCCTTTTTGAGCTCTATTAATTATATAAACTATATATTATATAATAGAGTCCTTACAGATTTAAATCCTAACCAATCTCTGATCTCTCCAAGCATCTTCAAGGAATATCCATTATCTAAATTTATTTTGAATAGCTTCTGGACGGAACAGTGTCAGCTTGCTGATACAGTTCTGGGCGGAACAGTGTCAGCTTACTGTTACGGTTCTGTGACTGATCTTAGCAGGCTGTTACGGACACTTTCCTAAAACTTTGTCTTTCCACATACTCAACCAAGTTACCTGAGAATATACTTATACATAGCGAACTCATATATATGCAGTGTATATCAAGTGAGTCAATCATATAATGGTAAGCTGTATAAAGTAAAACTGGTAATATAACAAGCTGTTATAATAAAAACTAACAAATCAGCATGATGCTATATATCATCAAAACACATCAGATTAACAATTTCCTCCTTTTTCATGATTATACACCAATATATGATTGTGCTAATATCTCCCCCTCAAATAATGCGGGTATGAGTTAAATGGCTCCCCCTCAAACAATGCTTCCTGCAAAATAAGCTCAATATGCAATATATCTCTCTCACAAATATTAGACATGCATAAAAAATATTTATCTCCAGTACCAAATAACAAATATAGCATTAACCACGTAATCATGCAATCAGACTATATATTTTCTCCCCCTTAATCATAAAAAAAAATATCACTTTGCATGCACATCACATAAGTCCACATATATAGCAAGTAATAAGATTTAGATACCAGAATTTTCAAAGTTGCTTGCTATTTAAATATTGCACATCCCAAGTTCCCTTCGAAGAACAGAAAATCTTTCTTCTGTTAAGGGTTTGGTGAAGATGTCAGCTAGCTGATACTCTGTAGGCACAAATATCAGCTCTACCTTTCCCTTTGCAACATTATCTCTCAAGAAATGGTGTCGAACATCAATATGTTTTGTTCTTGAGTGATTCCCTGGATTCTTTGAAATGTTGATAGTACTTGTATTGTCACAATAGATTGGAATTTTCTCACATTTAATTCCAAAGTCCTTGAGTGTTTGAATCATCCAAAGCATTTGAGAGAAACAACTACCAGCTGCCAAATACTCCCCTTCTGCAGTAGATAATGCAACAGATGTTTGTCTCTTGCATTGCCAAGATACCAAACTCTGTCCTAAGAATGCACAAACATCACTAGTACTCTTTCTATCCGTTTGACAACCTACATAATATGCATCACTATATCCAACAAGAGCAAATACATTTGTGATAGGATAAAATAAACCAAGAGTTATAGTACCACTCAAATATCTAAATATCCTCTTGACAACATTCAAGTGAGACTCTTTTGGTTTTGCTTGAAATCTTGCACAAACACATACACTATACATGATATCAGGTCTAGAGGCAGTTAAGTACAATAAACAACCGATCATACCTCGATATCTAGTGATTTCTACATCCTTACCCTTTTCATCAGAAGTCAGCTTGCTGGCTGGGGTCATTAGAGTAGATTTCGGCTTAACATTTTCAAATCCAAATCTTTTGAGTAACTCTTTTATGTACTTGGATTGATGCACATAGATTCCATCTTTTGTTTGCTTGATTTGGAGACCCAAGAAATAATTGAGCTCTCCCATCATGCTCATGTCAAATTCACTGTGCATACACTCAGAGAACCACTTACACATACTTTCATTAGTGGATCCAAAAATTATATCATATACATAAACTTGAACAACAAGTATAGCATTCTTATCATGCTTAGTAAATAAAGTGGGATCTATTTTACCTCGTGTGAAACCATTCTTAATTAAAAACTTACTGAGCCTTTCATACCATGACCTATGAGCTTGCTTTAATCCATACAAGGTCTTTTTCAGCTTGTATACATAATCTGGAAATTGCTCATGCTCAAAACCAGGAGGCTGTTTTACATAAACTTCCTCTTTTAAGAGCCATTTAGGAAAACGCTCTTTACGTCCATCTGATATATCTTGAATTTCTTGTAGCATGCAAATGAGAGAAGCATCCTAATAGATTCCAACCTTGCAACAGGTGCATAATTCTGATCATAGTCGATTCCCTCTTGCTGATTGTATCCTTGTGCGACCAATCTTGCTTTATTTCGGGTAACTGTTCCATATCCATCCAATTTGTTCTTGTATACCCATTTTATTCCTATTATTGAAGCATTCTTTTATGGCTTGACGAGTTCCCAAACATCACATCTTTTAAAATTGTTAAGTTCCTCTTGCATCGCCACTACCCAATTTTCATCTTCCAATGCTTCTTTGACATTTTTCGGTTCTTCTTGAGCTAAAAAGGCAGCATAAGCACAAAATTTTATTGCTCCTTTTCTGGTCCTCATTCTTTCATTAACATTCCCAATCACAAGATCTCGTGGATGATTCTTTGATGTCCTTGTTATCTTTGGCAATGTATGTTGAGAGATTTCTTCATAAAGATCAGCAACTCTTCTAACTTTTGATGGTGGTGATGAATGATCTGATTCAATGGTATTAGACCTCTCTGGAGTTGTTAGTGAAGATCCTCCAACAAAATCAGCTACTGGAGTTGAGGTTCCAGCTTGCTGTTCAGTATTTGTACCAGGTGTTCTGTCAGCTGGCTGTTTCTCTTCTGCAATGCTTTTTAGCTTGCTGTCAGTACCTGTACCTGCATCATCTTCATCATCTCTTGACAGAACATTAGTAGATTCTTGAAATGTAACATTAATAGACTCTTTAACAATACGTTTTTGTATGTTATAGACTCTATAAGTTCTACTATTTAAAGAATAGCCAAGAAATATAGATTCAAAAGATTTTGCATCAAATTTACCATCTTTACCAATCGTTTTGAGTACAAAGCACTTGGAACCAAATATTCTGAAGTACCCAATGTTTGGCTTTTTGTTCCTCAGCAATTCATACGGAGTTTTGTTGAGAATAGGTCTGATCAACACTCTGTTAAGAACATAGCTTGCCGTATTCACAGCTTCTGCCCAGAAACTCCTTGGCAGCTTGCTTTCTTGCAACAGTGTCCTTGTTGTTTCTTGTAGTAACCTGTTTTTCCTTTCAACAACACCGTTTTTCTATGGAGTTCTTGGTGCAGAGAATTCATGAGAGATACATCTTTCTTCACAATAAGTTACAAGCTCCTTTTGAAATTCTCCACCTCGATCACTTCTAATATCTACAAGTCTTGTATCTAACTTGTTCTCAAGTAATTTGATTAGTTTCTCAAATTCACTAAAAGCAGAATCTTTAGTACGAAGAAAAAATACCCAAGTAAATCTAGAATAATCATCAACAATTACAAAACCATACTTTTTACCTCCAATACTTTCATATGCTTCGGGACCAAACAAGTCCAAATGAAGAAGCTCTAAAGGTTTAGAAGTAGATACCATTTTCTTTGACTTGTGAGGTGTCCTGACCTGTTTTCCTAATTGGCAAGATGAACATGTTTCGGTTTTGACATACTTCATTTGGGCAGTCCTCTAACTAGCTTCTTTGAAGATAACTTGCTGATTAAGTCCATGTGAGCATGTCCTAGCCTTCTATGCCAAATATATGGTTCAACATCAAGAGCTGCTAAACAATACGCTGTTTCCTGCATCTCAAAGTCCACAATATATATATATTTCTGTTTGAGTTTGTTATTAATTTGATTTTAAATCGGGCAGAAAAGACACACAAGTATTCAACCCCCCCTTCTACTTGTGCAACTGGGAAAACAATTGGTATCAGAGCCTAACGTATAAAATCGATCAAAGATGTCTGGAAACAAAGATGGCAATTCTAAGATTCCTATGCTTAAAAGAAACGAGTTCACCCACTGGAAGGTTAAGATGCTGCACCATCTGGAAGCAACAGACCCTGACTACCTTGAAAGAATTCATGAAGGACCCTATGTGCCCTTAAAGCTTGTGCCTCAAATCAATGAAGAAGGTAAAGTAACTGAAGAACACTTCATTGGAAAACCCAAGGCTGAATGGACAAGAGAGGACAAGGAGAATGTCCTTAAGGAGGCAAAAGTCAAAAACATTCTCTTCAACAGTTTGGATTCTGTCCTTACAAACTGTGTTATATCATGCACCACTGCTAAGGAGATGTGGGCAAAACTTGAAGTGCACTGTCAAGGGACTAAAGACGTCAAGAAGAATGCAAGGTCTTTGCTAATTCAGGAGTATGAATATTTTGAAGCTAAATCTGGAGAATCTATCACTGAGATGTATGATAGGTTTACAAAACTTCTGAATGAGATGGCTATGCTTGGTAAGGTTTATGATTCTGAAGATACAAACACCAAGTTTCTAAGAGCACTTCCTAAAGAGTGGGACAATAAAACAACAGCCATAAGGGAAGCTATAGATTTGGATGAACTAACTCTAGAAGAATTGTATGGCAGACTCAAGACATATGATTTGGAGATGCAACAGAGGAAAAATAAGAAGTCTATAAAGACAAAATCTGTGGCACTCTTACTGGAGTCTGAGAAAGAACAACAGGAACAACCCACAGAAGCTAGAATCAAGGATTCAAGGAAGATGGGTAAAGCTGTTGTGGAGTCAGAGTCTACTGACACAGACTCTGATTCTGATGAAGAGATTGACCTAAGTCAAATGATGGCTATGTTTGCAAAAAATTTCAAAAGAATGAAATTTAACAAAAGAACTGGAAAATTTAGCAAGAGGCCATCATTTAAGAAGGAAGATGAGAAGGTTGAGAAGAGCAAGAGCACAATAATCAAACTTGACAAAGCAAAGGTCAAATGTTTCAACTGTGGAATATTGGGCCACTTTGCTAGTGAATGTAGAAAGTCAAAAAGTCAAGGAAAAGGAAAAGCACTTCTATCAACTGGAAAGGATTGGGCAGATTCAAGCTCAGAGGATGAAATTGATTATGAAAATCTAGCACTGATGGCATCCTCCTCAAGAAAATCACAATCTCCCAAAGAACCCTCATCTCCTAAAACTCAGGTATCAATCTTTACTCCTGAATCCTTAATTAATTTAGACTGTGATGGTATAGAAACTGTGCAAAGTGAGGTCAATAAAATAATGACAACATGTAGGTCTCTCACTAGTGAAAGTGAAAGGTTGAGAGAGGAAAATTTGACCTTGACTAAAAGGAATGATCATTTAGAGTCTGAGTTAATATTAATGGAACAATACAAAAAGGATTCTGAGAAACATAGTCATAACTACACTGAAATCTTGAAGGCCTATGACTATGTTAAGAAAGAACTAGAAGAAGAGAGACTCAAGTTTAGAGTCTGGACAGACTCTGGTAGAAAAGTTCAAGAAATTCTCAATAATCAAAATGTGTGTCAAACTGCTGGTCTAGGCTATGACAAGAGTCAAGACAAAAGACCTATTGTTGAGAATGATAACAGTGAAGAAGCTAGCCAAGTTAATAAGACTAAAGACAAAAGTACATTTGTTCCTGTTAAGTTTGTGACACCTAAAGAAAAATCTGAAACCACAAACTCATCTGTCATTAGTCCCCCTGTTGTTAAAAAAAAGACAGATGAAACAGGAGCAAATAACTCTAAGAAAAATATTAATATAGGGTACTTGTCTAAGTCAAAATTAAAAGAAAGGCTAGAGAACTTATCAGAGTCTACCAAAACTAGGAGAAATAGGAATGGTAAGGAAGGAATTAATAAGGTAAACAATTACCAAAAGGATCCTAATGCTCCTAGAAAGAAGTGTTATAGATGTGGCAACCACAACCATTTGGCTATAGATTGTAAAGCAAAGATTGAGAAGAAATCAGAGTCTAATTCTTCACAGACTCTGAAAAGTCACTACATACCACAGAAACCATGTTATCACTGTGGTAGCATATTTCATTCTATCTATTTGTGTAAGGACTATCATGACTTGTATTATAATTTTTATGAGCTAAAATCTTCTATTGATAAAAGTTGGTATGACACTGTCAAGACTCCACCAGAGTCTAAGGCAACAAAAGAGACAGGTAAATCAAAGGTGAAAATTGTAAAGCCTGCTTCTCCTAAAGTTAGTAGAAAAGGATCCAAAACTGTTTGGGTCCTCAAAACATCTAACTAGTTGCTTTATGTATGCAGGGAACCAGGGTAAAGAATGTAACCCTAATCCTGGACAGTGGATGCTCAGGACACATGACTGGAAAGAAATCTCTGCTTACAGACTTTGTGGAAATGGCTGGCCCAGAAGTATCCTTTGGAGATGGCAACAAAGGACAAACACTGGGATATGGCAAGATTGTACTTGAGAATGTCATCATTGAACAAGTAGCTCTAGTTGATGGCTTAAGGCATAATTTAATAAGCATAAGTCAACTTGGAGATAAAGGTTACCATACTGGCTTTGACAACAAAGAGTGTCTTGTGACTCACAAAGAAACAGGCATTGTGGTTTTCAAAGGACTTAGGCATGGTAACATTTATGAAGCCAGCTTGGAGGATTGCATACACAGTGAAATCACATGTCTATATAGCAAGGCCTCAACAGAAGAAAGCTGGAAATGGCACAAGAAACTGTCACACATCAACTTCAAAACACTCAATAAGTTGGTTAAACAGAATCTTGTAAGAGGATTACCACAGGTTGATTTTGTGCAAGATGGACTTTGTGAAGCATGTCAACTTGGGAAGCAAAGAAAATCATCCTTCAAGAGCAAGACAATTAACACCATTTCTGAACCCTTTTATTTATTGCATCTTGATTTATTTGGTCCAGTAAATGTTATGTCAATTAACAAAAGGAAATATACTCTTGTTATTGTAGATGATTTTACAAGATTCACATGGGTTTTCTTTCTACATTCAAAGGATGAAGCTCCACAACACATAAAAGACTATATCACCTTTCTGGAAAGGAAGTCAACAAAAACAGTTAAAATTCTAAGGAGTGACAATGGTACTGAATTCAAGAATTCAATCATGGAGGACTATTGTGCATCAAAGGGAATTACTCAACAATTTTCTGCACCAGGAACTCCTCAACAAAATGGAGTTGAGGAGAGAAAGAATAGAACACTCATAGAAGCTGCCAGAACAATGCTGGCAGAATCTAAGCTACCAGTCTATTTTTGGGCAGAGGCAATCAATACAGCATGTTTCACTCAAAACTGCACCTTAATAAACATGCATGGAAAGATTCCCTATGAAATGATAAAGAACAAGAAGCCAAGTGTGAAACACTTTCACATTTTTGGATGCAAGTGTTATGTACTGAAAGTACATCCTGAAAATCTAAGCAAATTTGAAGCCAAGGCAGATGAGTCAATTTTTCTTGGATATGCAACAAACACAAAAGCATTCAGAGTGTTTAATCTCAGAACCAAAATTGTTATGGAATCTATTCATGTTGCATTTGATGATAAAAAGTTTACAGGATTGCAGGATGAGTCAGAGTCTACTACACTGGAATTTGAAAATCTAAAAAGTTCTGAGATAAATGAAGAAGAAGATGATGAAGACCCTCAAACAACTCCTGAACCAACACAGGAATCTGCACACTCTGAGGGGGAGTCAGAAAATTCAACTCTAAATAATTCAGAGTCTAACAGGTCAGGGTCTACCCAGACAGAGTCTAGACAGACAGAGTCTAGACAGACAGAGTCTAACTCATCAGGGTCTGGATCAAGCAACTCTGAAACCTTGTCAGAGTCAAGCAATTTAGGGGGAGCCTCTTCATTTGAATTTCACTCAAATACAGAAGATGCAAATGACTTAGGGGGAGCTTCAAGTTCAAGAACCAATCTTCCACCAGCTAGAAAATGGACAAGGGATCACACTCCTGACTTAATAATTGGTGACCCTGAGAGTGGTGTACAAACAAGAACAGCCACTCAAAATGAATGTCTTTATAGCTGTTTTCTCTCAAAGAATGAACCCAATAAAATTGAGGAAGCCTTGCAAGACCCTGATTGGATTATTGCAATGCAAGAAGAATTGAACGAATTTGAGAGAAATAAAGTGTGGAAACTAGTACCAAGACCTAGAAATAGATCTGTTGTTGGTGCAAAATGGGTTTACAGAAACAAACTTGATGAGAATGGAACTGTAGTAAGAAACAAAGCAAGGCTAGTTGCAAAAGGATACTCACAGGAGGAAGGAATTGATTATGATGAAACTTTTGCACCAGTAGCAAGATTGGAAGCTATCAGAATGTTTCTTGCCTTTGCAGCTCATTCAAAATTCAAGGTGTATCAGATGGATGTGAAAAGTGCCTTCTTAAATGGAGAATTGGAAGAAGAAGTCTATGTGGAGCAACCACCAGGATTTGTTGATCCAAAGTTTCCTGATCATGTTTACAGGTTAGACAAGGCACTATATGGATTGAAGCAAGCACCTAGAGCATGGTATGGAACTCTTTCAAAATTTCTTCTGGAAAATGAATTCACAAGAGGTACCATTGACAAAACTCTCTTTATTAGAAAATGTAAAGGTGATATTTTGCTTGTCCAAATTTATGTTGATGATATTATATTTGGATCTACTAATGATAAACTCTGTGAAAAGTTTAGTCAACTAATGCAGTCAAATTATGAAATGAGCATGATGGGAGAATTAAACTTCTTTTTGGGGCTTCAAGTCAAACAGAATGATGATGGAATTTTCATCAATCAAACAAAGTATGTAAGAGAACTGTTGAAGAAGTTTGATATGCAAGACTCTGCAACTGCTAAAACTCCCATGTCAACTGCCACAAAGCTAGACTCTGACCCAAAGGGTAAGAAAGTTAACAACACTAGCTACAGAGGTATGATTGGCTCATTGTTATATTTAACTGCTAGTAGACCAGACATAATGTTTGCAACTTGTCTGTGTGCTAGATTTCAAGCTGACCCTAGAGAATCACATTTAATAGCTGTGAACAGAATTTTTAGATATCTCAAGGGGGCACAAACTCTTGGACTTTGGTATCCTAGAGAGTCAGATTTTTCACTAATTGGTTATTCAGATTCTGACTATGCAGGATGCAAAGTAGATAGGAAAAGCAGAACAGGACAATGCCAGTTTCTTGGCAACAGATTAATATCTTGGTTTAGCAAGAAACAACAAACAGTATCCACCTCAACAGCTGAGGCTGAATACATTGCAGCTGGAAGTTGCTGTGCTCAAATTCTGTGGATGAGAAATCAATTACTTGATTATGGACTAACATTTTCAAATATTCCTATGTATTGTGATAATACTAGTGCTATTAAAATTGCAGAGAATCCAGTCCAACACTCCAGAACAAAGCACATTGATGTCAGGTATCACTTCATTAGAGAACATGTTGAAAATGGCACTGTGACACTTCACTATGTTCCAACTGACAGACAGATTGCAGACATTTTGACAAAACCACTTGATGAATCTACCTTTCTCAGACTGGTAGGTGAATTAGGTATGTTAAATATGTAAGTGATCAAAATTACAAGAAGCAAGGTATGTACTTTAATTATAGTCCATGGCTTAACACACTATGATTAATTAAAATTGCAAAATTTTGTTTGGTACTTTACCTTGACAGAGTCTAGTTCTTAGACTCTGACGAGTCTGAAGACTCTGAGAGCCTATAGACTCGGAGAGTCTGTAGACTCTGAGAAAAATATCGCCTAGACTCTGAATCGGTCAATATTCGCGCCTGCAGACTCTGATTGCTTTTAAACGGTTCAATTGACTTGAAATAGGCGGTAACAGTTATCTTTTGACTGGAGATAGACTGTAGACTCGTGTGTATTGTATGCAATTCAAACAAACTAGAAAATTTTTCATACAATTTACTCACTTGTTTATTGCAATTATTTTCTAAGGCAAAAATATTCACAGAGCTTTTTGCGAACCCTAGTTAATTTCTTCAAGTTTTTCCATCACTTTCAACATCAACAACTTCAATGGCTTCCATTTCTACTGTCCTGAGGGGACCCAAGGCGATTGCTTTCACTTTTGGGGACTTTGATTTCATGACTACAAATCATGTTGCTGCTCTTGGAGATAAGAAAGGAGTAGATGCTGACTACTTCCCAATGATGGATTTCATGGAGCACTCTGAGCTCAGTTACATTCTCAAGGCATCACCAGTGATTCACATGGATGCTGTGTCAAAGGCTTGGAGTTCTGCACAGGTTGTTGATCCTTCTCAGGATCAACCAGGTAAAATCATGTTTACCTTTGGCTCCACTACATTTGATGTAACTGCCGATGTACTTAATGCTGTGTTTAAATTGCCTGTAAGAACACCTTTTGATGAAACTATTTCTGATGATGACATTAAAAGCATGTTTAAGGCAATAGGTTATTCTGCTAGCTTAGATAACATGAGTAAAATAACTAGGCCTTACTTAAGGAAAGAATGGTCCTTTTTCTTTGATCAAATTGCTAAGTGCTTCACTGGTAAGTGTAGTGGTTTTGATGCTATTACTGCTATAACTTATCAAATTGGTCACAGTCTCCTGTTTGACAAAGTGATCAACATTGGTGATATGTTGCTCACTCAAATTGGAGCAAAATTAAATAATGTGCAAGAGGGGAGGAAGAAAGTCTACTATCATAGATTTCTTATGATTCTCCTCAACCATTTCATTCCTGATATGTCAACCAAGTTGGCAGATGATTGCTGTGTGCAGGCATACAAACAGCAAAGGAGGATATTCTCTGACATCAAGAGAATTGATGACAAGAAGAAAAGTCTACCTGCCATGCACTATCCACAGGTAATGCAGGTAAAACTCACAACCTACAAACCTTCTATCTACAATGCCTCATTTTTTGGTGGTGAAATGGTGCAGGAACAAGTAATGGAGAGTCCCCCTGCACCTACCCAAGTCACCCAATCCCCTTCAATTCCACAATCTTCCAAACCAAAATCCAAAAAGAAACCAACCTCTGGTGTCTCTCAACAGGCACCAGTTGTAAAGAGGAGAAAATTGATTCAAACTAGGCTGATAGATGAGCACAGTGAGGAAGAGCTCAACCCTCTAGAGAAACAAGTTGTTGAAGGTCTTTCTTTGTTAAAAGAAGGTCATGATACACTTGATTCTAACCTTCAAGCCAAGTCTGTAGTCTCTGAAAAGGCTACAGACTCTGAAAAGCCTAGGAATGCACCTCAGGATTCTCTAATTGAGTCTCCTGACAAATCCTTTGATCAGAAGTACAGAAGATTGAGGAAGGCTTATTCTGCACACACACACAAGCCTCTTATTATTACTAACCCTGTTTTGCACGAAACAGATGCTCCCAAGGCTCCTTCAGAGCCAGACTCTGAATGCAAGAAAACTCCTGAACCAGAGTCTAATGTTGAGTCAGAGTCTAGGCTGCCTTTAGACTCTGATCATGAAACATTTTGGGAAGGAATGCCATTGGATGCAGCCTCAAGTCTAATTGATGAGATCATTATTCCAGGTGATGAGGTACTGCTATTCCTATATCCTTTGGTGGAATCAGTTGAAGATCCAGGGCAATATCAGACTAAATCTCAAGCCTTGGATTTTCTTACAACTTATGAAGCCCTAAGGAAGAGAATGGAACAGGAGCTACAAATATCTGCACAGGATGTGGTCATAAATCTATACAGCTACATATTCAACTCTTCATTACAAGTACAAGCAGCTGGGCTCATAGAAGGAAAGACAAATGAAGTTCTCAAAGCACTAGGTGTGCCAGACTCTGAACAGCAAATTACAAAGAAGCCTAAAAAGCTTAAGGTCCACAAAAGGAGAGCATCAGAGTCTGTTGCTGAGTTGGAAACTGAGATTGAGCAACCAGTTTTTAACTATGAAGCAATTTGGGATAATGGAGTTACCTACAGGACAGCCATTCAATGGATCTCTCAAATTCAACCTCTGTCAAGACAGGTGGCTGACTATCTTGTCCATAATATAGGTACAATTGCCAACAAATACATCTATCCAACCTACCAAAGTAGACTAGATCAATTCAAGGGCACTTATTTTCAAAAAGTAAGAAGGGAACTGCAGGACCTCTTCAATCTCACAAATGCCCAGGCAATCAATGCAATCCATCTCAGGGCCTTTCATCACAAGTTGGATGCATTTATTCTTGAAGAACAACAGGAGGTAGCAGGTAGTGCAAGGCAGTTGGAGGATGGGACTAGTGCACCAGTGGTGACTAGTGATAAAGATGCTCAGTCTGCCTCACCCACACAAGAACCACCTAGTCAGAGGTTGGGTGATAGTGGGGCAGGGGAGTATGCTGTTAGGCCCTCCTTGACAACTCACCAAACAGCTGATGAGAACCCCAGTGATATGGGAGGACAGACTCTGATGGATGCTCATGAAGAAATTTCCAAATCTATTCTGTCAGAGTCTATCCACCTTGAGGGGGAGTCTCATGCACAAACAGTCCAAGATGGCAACACTCAGACTCTGGCTTCTAATGAAGTCATACTGAAGCTGTCAGAGTCTAGAGTAGACCCTGAGACTGGAATACTGGAGCCAACAGACTCTGAAAAGAGAGAAGATGCTTGTAAGGGTTCAGGATCTGTTGATGCTCACCCCTTGGTGGAAACCCCTAGCCTTCAGACATTTGAAGGGGTTCCCCTCCATCAAGGTGGTTCAGGTATTGAAGCACAACTCTTATCTCTCAACCCCTCTTCTGTAGGATTATTGAGTGCACCCTCCACATTGAGTGAAAAAATATCTGAGAGGCTGGCACTGGACCAGGCAAAAGGAGAGGTAGAAAAGGCTGTAGAGAGCCTGAGTGAGTTTGAGAAAGTGGGTGCCCAACCCCACTGTGAGCATGAGAGATTAGGGTATCCTGAACCTAGCTTTACTTATTGGGATCAAGATTTTCCACAAAGTTGGTCCAATGAGTTGGAGCAGGGGATGGATGAACATTCACACTGTTTGATTGTGCAGATTGGAAAGAAGGAGGAGGCTCTTGCTGCTCAGAAATCATTTACTCAGAGACCACAACTACATTTGGTGGATTCTCTAGCAAGGAGAGCAGATAGAGTCATGGAGGCTATGGTGGAAAACCCTGTCATTTCACCTGAGGCTGCGAATTTGAAGTCAGAAGAACCTCTGTTAATCATGCCTATAAGGGCTAGACTTCCAGAGTCTACAGTCTCTGATAACTCTCAGGAGGAGTCAGGGTCTATAGTCCCGTTTGCAGTTTCGGAGTCTACACCACCAGAGTCTACCCCTCCAATTACAAAGATTGAGCCTGTTGCTAAGGAGTGCTCTTCTGAAGATGATGATCCAGTTCCACCCTCCTTTGTATATTTTGATCAGGTGTTTCCCCAATCTTGGGAGTCTGCACAGCAAAGGGGAATAATAGATAAAGATTCTTTTGCTTGCATTTTGGTAATTCATCAATCTGAGAGGCTTCCAGCTTTTCAGAAAAAATCTTTTCAACAGGAACATGGTTACTATCCTGGTGAAGAAGATCAAGTCTTAGATGGAGCTGTTAAAGCTAAGCTGCCTGATGTTGCTGCTCAATTATCCAGTGTGGTCCAGGACATTTCTCATATTAAAACAAAGCTCACTGGTGTTGATAATACCACTTCTCTTCTCAATACAAGATTTGACAGAATTCACTCCCTTCAATTATCCAAAGAGGTCGCTTTTAAAGATGCTCTGGCTGCTATCACTACCACTCAAGCCTCTCTTCAAACTACAGTTTCTGCTTTGACCACTAAGGTTGATTCAGTTATTGCAGCCCAGGCAAATATCTCCACAGTTCTTGAGCAGATCCTTTTGGCTGTCACCAGTAATGATGATGTCAAAAAGGGGGAGAAGGAGAAGCAAGGTGAATCCTCCAAGAGACATAAGGATGAGGGATGCAAGGATCAATCAAGGGGAGTTAAAAGGAGGAGAGATGGTGATGATGGAGATAGTTCTCATGGTCCTAAGGGTCCTGATGGTGTGTAACAAAAACAATCTGGAGTAGCAAGAACTCAAACACACCAGTCAGGGACTGGACATGGGAAATCAGGGTCTAAATCAGACTCTGATAGGCAAAGGAAGAAATCAGACTCTGATGACACTCAAGAACCTTCTTACTGGAAATGCAGTCAATCAAATCTGTAACTTAGAGCTAAAAACAAGACAAGACTTGGAGGATTTGAAGAATCAGATATTGACATAACATCTACCTTAACCAGGGATCCTCAATCCTTGACAGATAGGCAGTTTGAGAAGATCACCCAGAAGCATTTAAACAAAGTGGTGTCTGCTCAAATTGTTTATAATATTTTTGAAAGAAAGGTACAAGGAGGTCAGGGAGAAACAGAAAAGATGAAAAATGAGATGCTAGTTTACTTCCTAGAAGGTGGAAGTGTAAGGTGGATTAGTCAGTCAAATTTTATCTTTTTCAAACAAGCTGAGGAGCTACAGTATATTAGATTCCTACTGCAAATTGCTTATGAAGTGAACAAAAGCAAAGAGGCTATCACTCACAAATGGTTTCAAGAAATTGACAGGAAGCTGACTCTGCACAGATAGGCAAATCGACAAATGAGCAAATTCTCTTTGAAATATGTTGATGCTGAGGGAAATGATCAAGTCATGCCATTAGAAGAAAAACAAATCAAGTTTCAAGAAAGTGTTGGTCATTACTTTGGGTTTCAGCCTATGAATAGGAAAGTCAGTGTTCTAATGTTGAAGGACTTAAAAACTCAAGAAAGCAATGCAAATGACCTAAGAGCAGCTTACTGTCAAATAAAATGTTCAAATGAAGAAATGAAGAAACTGAAGAAATTTGTTGGTGAAGCTTTGGCAATTGTGGAGGAAAATATGTTAAAGTCTTTTTTGAAGAATAATCCAGCTTTTGAGAAGATTAAATAAGAAGTAATTCTTTTTCCCTTATAATTCTTTTATACTGTTCTAGATTAATAGTTTTATTCTTTAGTTTTGACATCATCAAACCTTGATTTATGCTTACATTTTATAAAGCATAAATAGGGGGAGATAAAAGCATACTTGTGTGTCTTTTCTGCCCGATTTAAAATCAAATTAATAACAAACTCAAACACGAAGATATGAATAAGAACTGTTTTGTATTATTGATTTGTGAATACAAAACTCTCCTAGGATGTACACAAACCCTAGCAGCTTCTCTGTGTTTATCACAGCAACTCTCTCTATCTCTATGCTCTCACAAAAATATTACTATGACAATTATTTTCCCACACTTTTACAATTAGGTTACATAGAGTTTATATAGAGAGCTTCCTATCAACTAATAACAGAAAGATAAATTACAATAGGAATATAATTCCTAATTATTAGTTGACAGTTTCCTTGTAGAATTCTCTTTCTTTCCCATAGCATATCTGTAATTTAAATTATCTTGATCTTCGAAGACTTTCCATTCCTCTGATCATCTGTATAGACTCTGAAATCTTCAGACTCTGATGATCTCCAGACTCTGATTAGATGTAGACTCTGATAGTTCACAGACTCTGATGGTCTATAGACTCTGACCACCTTCCAGACTCTGATCTTCATGTAGACTCTGGTTTCACTTTCTACAGAAATTCTTCTAAGTACAAATAACATGAATGTTGACTATCTAGACTCTGATTATATATTTCAGAGACTAGAAAGACTTATTACAGATAAACTAATCTAGACCCTATTCTAGTATTTTGTACATCATCAAATGGATATATTTCTAACAATTTCCTTCCCTTCTAGCAACTAGGGGAATTTTGTTAGTGACAACAGTAATAGTACATTTATCTTTACTAAAATTAACAGTATGTCCATCATCATATAATTGACTTACACTAAGCAAATTATGCTTAAGACCTTGGACATATTGTACATTATCAATTGAAATCATACTATTACCAACTTTGTCTTTTCCAAGAATTTGAAGAGTCTTGTTATCACCAATTGTGACTCTTCCTCCCTTTTTCTTTTTTAGGCTAAGAAACTGAGATTTATCTCCATACATATGTCTTGTACAGCCACTGTCCAATATCCATTGCTTTGCATTTATTTTGGTAGCAAGACGTACCTACAAAACAAATAAAAATAACTCAACATTTTAGTACCCATATAGGTTTGGGTCCAAATTGGTTAGTTGATAACACATAAAGAACAGTTAAATAAGATTTCTTGATCCACTTTTGGATCACTTTTGGTGCTTGATTCTTTGTTTTTTGTGTTCTGCCATACTGATGTCGGCTAGCTGTCTGTCTGTTCCAGTAAGCTGAAGTGCCACTGTTATCAGTATGAAGTGCCAAGTTTTTCATCTTAGCCACTGGAGCTTGAATGATTTCAGTTTGACTAGCCTTTATTTTTCTTTCAAACTGTTATAGTTCAGCAAATACCGCCAAGGTATCCATAGTATCTATTGTTGGTGAAGATTCCAAAGCAGTCACCTTTGGTTCGTAGATAAATGGCACAACACTGAGTATTTTCATATTGATTTCTTCTTGAGGAATCTCCTTGCCAAGTTGTTTGAGAGCATTCATATTTATTTGAAATCTAGATTGACTTTCTCTGATTGTTTCTCCTTCTCCAAGCTTGAAATTCCCAAACTCGTTCATCAGCTTCCTGAGTTTCACCTTTTTCAGCCCTTTAGAACCTTCATGACATAATTCCAAGGTATCCCAGATTTTTTTTGCCGTCTTACATGAAGAAACTTTGTCACATTCAGTAGGACACAATCCATTCATTAGAGTGTTCCTTGCTCTGCCATTATAACTCATCTTTGATAGTTCACCATCTGTGAGATCATCAATGTCTTTCGCCTTGTCGTCTTTGTCTTTAAACTCAAACGGACCCTTTTAAACAACTCTCCATTCAAGTGGCTCTCTGGTAAGAAGTATCTTCATTCTATTTTTCCACCAGTTGTAATTTTCAGTACCCAAGAGAAGTGGTGGCCTCGAACTCTGTTAGGTCCAAATGTGTTGTAGAAGGGGAGGGGGGTGAATACAACTTTTTCAAAGTAATGAGAGAATATACAAATATGCATGTAGTAAATGATGACACAGAATTTCAAGAATATAACTTTATATTCATTGAAGGGTTTGCTACAACATTCATAAAAGTATCAGGATCAATTGAACAATAAATACAACAATTGAAGCTTGATTCAACTGATCCTCTCTCTCACTACTGTTTTACAGTAAATGCTCTCTCTTTAAAAAATATCGTTACAATACAGAGATGGACTTCAAGTCTTATTACAAATAAAACAAAGTGCTGCTTTTATAATGTCGTATAGTCTTGATCTTGTTCTTTTTGTGTACGTGGCCCAATCAGGACTCGTCAACAAAAAGTACTTTCCCAACCACTCTGGATCAACCGTTCACAATAAGCCACTTGTCCCTTGAACATTAAATGCTACATATCGACCCGCATCTCGATCTCGGCCTGGACCCATCTCGATCTCGATCTGCGAGAATCTCGATCTGTGAGAATCTCGATCTCGATCTGTCGTGGATCAAGATTTGCCTTTGCAATGTTTATCTTTAATTATAAATCTCGACCCGCATCTCGATCTGCTGTGGATCAACATTTGCTTTAGCAAATATGCACTCATCGAATGTTGACTTTCTTTAGTGACTAATTGTGGATTGACCTTTATGAGCAAGTTTCCCTAGCTTCTTCAATATTCTTCAACAAGCTCTTGAACATGGATCTCTACTACTGACATAAACTTGCTATCAATGTCCTGACACTTGATGCAACGGTCTGGTTCATAAGTGACTAGTCTTGATAGGGTTCTTGCTTCTGAATAGATTACCATGTTCAATTGGTAATGTGGCTTCCCAATAAGTGGTTCGAACATTAACTGTCAATAAACAATGTAACTTCACTAGAATCTTTTCTGGTACTTCGACAACGTCTTCATTACTACTACAATCTTGAATACTTCATTCTCTGTTCTTCACTAATTCTCAGTGAGTATAACTTCAAGACTGTAGCTGTCTTCTTTAACCTTTGTCTTTACCATGTCTTCAATTCTTCTAGATTCCTATGCTTCAAACACTATCTATCTTCAATCAATGCTGTTACACTGAAATCTTTTAGTGGCACTGCTATACTAAATCTTCAACACTTCTGAAACCCTGAAAGTCTTTAAACATTATTCTTCACTGAGGCATGAACATATAAATGAACTTTTTCAGTGACATGTAATAGACTTCAAAACTTCTTCTAATGTCTTGATTCACTATATTTGCCTTGTCTTCATGTCTTGCTGATTTCTGTGTAATCGTAGTATTATTTACTTGTCATGTTCTAGTGTTGAGTTATCACGATTACTATTTATACAGCTTCGTCATTTCCAACAAACTCGATATTCCTTCAGGATAAAAGTTAGTAGCCATGGCCATAGGACTCGTACTTTCCTGTTACAGAAATATTAGTACACCAAAGCTCGGATACCAAATGTGAATGCACACCTAGAGGGGGGGTGAATAGGTGTATATGACTAACTAAGACCAATTTTAACTTTTATCAACTTGTATCGACTGTAACAAACAAAACAGTCTGCTGCTGAACTGTCAGCTAGCTGATTACAGATTACAGAGTAAAATAGCTTGCTGTTATGATGCAGTGCAGAATGTAAATACTGAAAACAATAAAGAACACAATCGATTTTAGCCAGGTTCGACCCCTATCCACTAATGGTCTACGTCCTGGTCCCTTACCAACCCCGTAAGAGAATATATTATTGATCAATACAAAATACCAATTACACGATATAATAATATCTCCCTTTAACCCAGTTGTTGAAAATGGCTTGCTGAAACACTATATTTCCGTGAATAACCAGCCCTCTTGAACTCCAAGATTCTCTAACAAGTTTGTTCCTCTTGAACTCTGAATTCCTTGAGCCACCTACTCCTTGGAATTCCTTAGTTCCCAAACAACCCGTTCTCTAATACAAAGAGTTCCCTAGAGCAATATATTCCCGATCACCTAGATCCCTTGCCACTACTTCAGCAACTAATCAATACAACTTTGTTTACAAAGAATAAAAACGTTACAACCCAAACTATAAACTCTTGTATATAATATACGTGTATATAACAATAAAGCTCAGAGTTTATTAAATCAAAGTGTTTTGAGAGAGAAGAGAGAAGGCGTGTATAATTAGGTCTCAAAACTTTCACGTTGTATATCGATTGGTTCCTTACAATAAAGACTGCAAGTGAATATATATAAGAAGCATACAACGGTTGTGAAGATATTATGCAATAATAAAAGATTTGATTAGCATAAAATATTCTCCAACAGCTAGGTAATTTAGAAGATTTGAAATTTGAAATTTGAAATAGTTTAAATCTTCTAACAAATCAATTTTGAAAGGTAATATCAATTTCCAACAGCTAGAAAAAGATCAAAATGAATTTGAGCTGTTATGGAAAGATTTTTATATGGAAAAGATTGATAGAAATCTGGTTTGGAAAGATATGGTAAGGACAATCAAATCTGATTAAATAAGGAAGGTATTTGCAAACCCTTTTTGAGCTCTATTAATTATATAAACTATATATTATATAATAGAGTCCTTACAGATTTAAATCCTAACCAATCTCTGATCTCTCCAAGCATCTTCAAGGAATATCCATTATCTAAATTTATTTTGAATAGCTTCTGGACGGAACAGTGTCAGCTTGCTGATACAGTTCTGGGCGGAACAGTGTCAGCTTACTGTTACGGTTCTGTGACTGATCTTAGCAGGCTGTTACGGACACTTTCCTAAAACTTTGTCTTTCCACATACTCAACCAAGTTACCTGAGAATATACTTATACATAGCGAACTCATATATATGCAGTGTATATCAAGTGAGTCAATCATATAATGGTAAGCTGTATAAAGTAAAACTGGTAATATAACAAGCTGTTATAATAAAAACTAACAAATCAGCATGATGCTATATATCATCAAAACACATCAGATTAACAATTTCCTCCTTTTTCATGATTATACACCAATATATGATTGTGCTAATATCTCCCCCTCAAATAATGCGGGTATGAGTTAAATGGCTCCCCCTCAAACAATGCTTCCTGCAAAATAAGCTCAATATGCAATATATCTCTCTCACAAATATTAGACATGCATAAAAAATATTTATCTCCAGTACCAAATAACAAATATAGCATTAACCACGTAATCATGCAATCAGACTATATATTTTCTCCCCCTTAATCATAAAAAAAAATATCACTTTGCATGCACATCACATAAGTCCACATATATAGCAAGTAATAAGATTTAGATACCAGAATTTTCAAAGTTGCTTGCTATTTAAATATTGCACATCCCAAGTTCCCTTCGAAGAACAGAAAATCTTTCTTCTGTTAAGGGTTTGGTGAAGATGTCAGCTAGCTGATACTCTGTAGGCACAAATATCAGCTCTACCTTTCCCTTTGCAACATTATCTCTCAAGAAATGGTGTCGAACATCAATATGTTTTGTTCTTGAGTGATTCCCTGGATTCTTTGAAATGTTGATAGTACTTGTATTGTCACAATAGATTGGAATTTTCTCACATTTAATTCCAAAGTCCTTGAGTGTTTGAATCATCCAAAACATTTGAGAGAAACAACTACCAGCTGCCAAATACTCCCCTTCTGCAGTAGATAATGCAACAGATGTTTGTCTCTTGCATTGCCAAGATACCAAACTCTGTCCTAAGAATGCACAAACATCACTAGCAAACTCATATATATGCAGTGTATATCAAGTGCGTCAATCATATAATGGTAAGCTGTATAGAGTAAAACTGGTAACATAGCAAGCTGTTATAATAACAACTAACAAATCAGCATGATGTTATATATCATCAAAACATATCAGATTAACAATTACCACCAATTACAATGAGCCAACTCATAAAAAGTGTGTGAAAGTTAGTGATTAGAGTGTGCCATGGGCACACACTAGAAAAACCATCCTTCAATAAAATGTTTTATGATACAAAAAATAAGAAGGCTCCTTCCACTTCAAGAGATGAAACCCTTTGCATATATTGTCGTCCACTTTAATTAAATTTCTAAGGAGTACTTTAAAGACAGGAGATAGGAATTATGGTTGGATTATTAATTATTGCAGTAATTTTTATGACTTTGGGTCCGTTTGGGTTACTTAAAATAAGAAATAAGTTATTTATTTCAAAATAAAAAATATGTATTTTCATATTATTTTTTTTGAAAATAAGTATTCATTTTAGAAATTTAGAACCAAATCTTATTTTTAATATAAAAAATAAGTTACTTATTTTAAAAAATATATATTATTTCCGGAGAAATGGAAAGTCAAACACGCCCTTTATATAATGAAATTGATTTAAGGATATTTTAAACATGACTGATACTGAAAGGTGATTATATATAAACAGTAGATGCACACAGAAAGTCAAAGTCTGGATCAGGTTTTGACCAACTTTTAGAGCATCTCCAATGTAGCTCAAGTATTGCATTGGAGATTGTTTACCGGATCCTACTTCCATTCTTTGCATCGGAGTAAAAAGGAGACTTGTCCCGGGTCCAAGCTAGTGGCCAAGCCAACTCTAGCAGCTTTTATTTCTTTTCTTTTTTTTTTTGTCTTGTAGCTATGTGATATGATGCCTCTTCTTTGTACATAACCATGCCGAAAATGTAACGTATATATTAACTTTCTGAAAATATAATGTATATATTAACGCTGAATAATTTTAAAAAATTATAACGTTCAAAAAAATTTCACTATAAATACTTAATTCATCTATCATTTTTTTCACTTCTTTCTCTTCCGAAATTTGTGCTTACAAATTTTTTTTGATAAAAAAATGAACCCAAATAATTATTCACCTTCAAACTCACAAAATTCTCAATTTTCGAATATTCAATATTCATATTCATTTCCAAATCTGTATTTTCCATATGTCCAAAATTCAAATATTGAAAATTTTCAATTTTTAAATCCACAAAATTTAAATTATTATCCGCAAACTCCAAATTCTCAATTTCCAAATCCGTATTTTATGTACCCTCATAATTCTCAATCTCCATTTATCCCAAATTTTTAAACTATACTTCCACAATTTGGAACCCAACAAAAAATGGTTTGTAATGAAAATTCTCCACACTTACAAGCTTCTGCTTTCGATGCAACTAACATTATTGATCTTAATGATGATATTATCAAAGTTGAAAATATGCGAGATGCTATAATTCAGTGGAAATAGAACAAAGATAAACTCTTATTTAGCGCATAGTTAAATTTATCTACTGATCCTATAACCGGTGCAAATCAAAAAAGTGAAGCATTTTGGGATCGAATTCGCCAATATTGTGAAGAAAGTAATCCTGGGCTTATCAAAAGAGGAGCTATAGCTATAAAAAAAATGGCAACGAATAAATGAAGGGGCTAAAAAATATGGATCTTGTTACGAACAAGCTAAACGAAGAGTGGGAAGTGGTTCAAACTTGGACAATATACTCGAAGCAGCTCAATGATCTCCACAAAGTTTCGGAGACAACCTAAGTGGAGAACTCCAACATCAAGTTGCGGAAGTGGAAAACTAACTAAATTGAGTGATTCGGGAGCTTATTCAACATCGGGGAATGATGAGACACATGAAAATATCATGGAATCTCCTGTTCGTCCTAAAAGTACAAAAGCGGCTAAGAAGTATGAGGGGAAGGTCAAAGAAAAAAAAATGGAGGATGGATATGAAGAGTTGAAGGCCGAAATGGCTAGAAAATTAAATCTAATAGAGAAATTTAATGATGTCCGATAAAAGGAAATAAATGCACGTCTCTTAATGGCCGATACAACGGGATATAATGATGTTCAACGGAAAATTTATGACAAGATGATTGCTGATGTGAAATCAAGAATGATGTAGCTGTTATATTTGTCTTTTATAATAATCGTTAATTTATTTCATATGTAATATTTTTAATTTTATGTTTTTCATTTTCTTGTAATGCATTTTTTTATTATATAATTCAATTTAATTATGACCTTTTTATTTATATGTTTTATTTTTTAAATAATTTTTTATTATTTAATTTATATTATTATAATATAAAAATATATTATTTAATCATTAATAGTTATCAAAAATAATACATAAAGTAAATAAATGGGACCTATTAAAAAATGGACTTGGACTTTGTATTGAAGGAAGTTTGACAACTTTTTTAATAAAATTAACTTTTGTTTATCTGCAAATGAATGGGTCCCAAAAGAGTTGGACTTCGAATTTTACATTCAATTTGCTCCTAGAAGATAAGGTTCCATCCATATCTGGTTTCTCATGAATCGTGATTATAACTACCTCATAGTTAGTTAGTTCCCGGTACCCACTCTTTTTTCTTACTTTATTTTCATTATTATTATTGCAACTATATTTTCCTGTTCTTTTCTTTTTGTCCTTCAATTTGTTGAGTTTGGAAAAACTTTCTCGATTCTCGCTTTATTATCTAAATTTTTCCAATACTATTTTACCTAAATTTGTAAAAGCAAGGATTTCAATAAAAATCAGTTTTACAACCATTTACACAAGTACTTTTAGTAATAGGGCGAAGTGCCATTATTTTATGTATTATGTATTTACGGTGCGATGCACATATTTATTTTAAATTTTTTATAATTTTCTTATTTATGTTATTATAAATATACAGTGTGAGATATTTTTATAATAAATATTTTTGTAATATTAATATATGTATATAGAGTCTTACTCCAATGAGAACCCATTTATAATGAGAACTAAGAACTCGGGGTAATTTTGTAATTATATAGAATTTTTAAACTTAACCTATTAAACATAAATACATACAAATACGATACATTCGTCTTTCAAAACATACTTTCAGCCTTTGTCCTTCCATGTCAATAAAAATCTTGAGGGAACACATTAAAAATTGCACCAATCACTACCAAAATTGCTTGAAAGTAATTCCGAATCTCTCAAATTGGTACGGATTTCATGATTAAGTCGGTGAACCAACTTCCTTTCATCAGTTGAAGATGACATCATTCAAAATTGAAGAAATCATAACAATTAAAGACCCACAATCATCAAATTGGTGAGGTATTGTATTATAATATAAGTAAAATTACTTGTTTTCGTATAATTAGATGACTTTACCCCAAATAAAATTGATTGTAAAAACACAATTTTGATGGCTAGGGCATGTTATTATAATACGATTTTTGGGTTTATTTTTATGATTTTGTGTACTATGCGCTTATAGGCTTAATCATTGATTAGAGAAAATGATTTTTTTTTCAAATTTTTGGGAGTAATTTGTTCTTGTAATGATCTATGAGAACTATTAGATTTGAGGTTGTATTGTTATAATCTTAGTGTATTAATTTTGGTGATTTGCTTGTATAAAAGAGTGATTGGTGAGGTTGATTTTTAATAAACTTTGTTTTATATTTAAAAAAATAGTAAATTATTTTTAGTGATTTGTTGATGTCAAATATTGATGATTTATTCTTAGAGAGTGATATGTGAGATTGATTTGAATTTTAGATAAAATATACTATATTTTGAAAGTAAGGTGCTTATTTGGTGATTCAGTGATTTAAAAGTGAGTTGTAGGATTAATTAGTATTTTTTATAATATATTACTATTATTATAAAGTAGTGTATAACTTTGTTGATTTATTGTTAATTAAAAGTGATTTGTTTGACTCATATGATTTATTTTATAAAATCTTATTTTCTTGAAGTCGTATATATATTTTGGTGATTTGCTATTATTAAAAAGTGATTGGTGTAACTGATGTGAACTTCCCGTAAAAAAATGCAGACCAAATGATTATGACAACATGGATCTTGTTGTGATTTAGTGGAAAGATTGGCATGGTCTGAATCTAGGACATTGCAGGAGTTTTATTGCATCAATCTAGTCCAAAGTGTGACTTTTAGCGACCTTTGTTTTGCTAATGTTTATGTGGTGTGCTCTATATTTTTTCTTCATTGGACAATGTTTAAGTATGCCAAAATTACTTTTTTGGTGGATTAATATGATTTTGCAGAGAATTTACTCTTACTCAATGGCCTTTGTTTGTATTCTGTCATGGATATTATTCGTATTGATTTAGGAGATTTAGTCATAGAATTTATAGCATTATTGGTGGTAAGAAGCCATCTGAAGCTTTACAACTTTGAGCTTGTTTGATGCTCGTTATTTTTAATAGTCTTTTCTATCTATTTTTCTAGATTTTTTGGGTATGCCAGAGCTTTTCAAATGTTTTTTTAGAATGAAACCACCAACATATATGTATATGTATATTATTTCTTTTATTCATATAACCTACTAAGATGTCGTCCCTGTTTAATAAAAAAAATCTAATGGGAACTTTGAGTTAATGTTTAGTGAAAAAAAGAATAGTTAATCTATCAACTTTCAAAGCAGGTTTAATATATGTAAATCAATTTTTAAAGAGTTTCTTTCAGCATTCCAAATTCAAATGAAAATGCAGATGGATTATGGGAGGATAATATTCAGAACCACATGAACTATTAAGCGAAACAGAGTGTAAACAATAAATGAAACATATAGAAAGATCAATCATGTGCATTGCATGTCTCCTCCGACCACCAATTGGATCATGAAATCACATGTATCAATTTGAATACTACTACTCATTACATACACAAGATTTTCAAACTTAAAAATCTTATCAACCTAAAGTCCAATTTCATCCCTACTACGAATACACTTCTCTTGTTTAATATACTTAGCAACGACATCTCACTCACTAGGCTTAAAGTGCACCTTCATAACTAATATGTCATTCAGCCCTGGATAAAGTGATTCGTACAACCATGGGTTCAACTTTCAAAGCAGGTTTAGTATATGTAAATCACCACTACTATCATCATCATTACAAATAATCATCACCATCTACACTAAATATAACTAACATTAACCCTTCCACCACCATCACATTTCCAAACCATCACATATACACTATATGTAACAAACAAAATGAAAATTACTTGAATTTTCACCAAAACTATTTGAGAAATTCACAAATAACCACTGGCAGCAGCACTATCGATCTAATATTAAGATTGTGCCATCATATTTACAACCATCTAAAAATTATCAAATCAAAACTCAAATTACTGAAATTTAAACCACAATATCGACATACACAGCAATTACCTTAATTCTAACTTCACATCGTTTCAAAATCACTAAAAATTATCTTAAATCGCTAAAAATTAAAATACAAATCACTAAATTTGACACAGAAATCACCAAAAAGTTAAATATAAATCATTAAATTTCAAACGTAAATCTGAAGATATTTATCATCAATATTTCATAAATTGATGACAAAACACAAATGTTAGCGTATAAATGAAGAAATTGTTTAAAAAGTCTCGTCATGATTGTTAAAATCAAGTCTAAATACAATTAAAATGCAGCTACTAATATTCTTCTTGAAAGATGAAGATCATCGCAAATCACGAATAAACCAACCAAACAAACAAATAAATCCAGATCGATAAACAACAACTCTACAATTTCAAAATTGAATTGAGACTCCACGACAACATTACAGCACCCAAGACAAGGAGTGAACAAGCACTGAACTCCAAAACACCACTGGGTATCCTCATAGAGCACATAATGAGGCCTAGAATCATTAAAATCTAAAATAAATTACCAAAATTTAAATTCAAGTCACTAAAATATATATGAAAATCAAAATGCCAAAAATAAATGGCACAAGATTTTTAAGCCAAATTATAAACAAAAAATAATCAAATCTGGGTAGAAATTTAATCGAAAAAGCCTAATGTAGCAGAGTATAATAGCAAAATTAAAAACAACGATGGCTACCTTCATGTTAACATCAGCAAAAAAATTATAAATGCCACCATGACCAATGGTTGAGATAAGCTAAAATTATCTAAAATCAAGATGGAAGTGATGTAGAAATCAAAAATGATGGAGTTGAGATATATATATATATATATACATACAAGTTTATGTATTGATAATATATATGAATCGGAGGTAAACAAAATGTGACAGCGATGTTGTGGTGATCGAATTAAAGGTGTATCGAGAAAGTGTAGATGAACACATATAGATGAAAGAGAGGAAGATGAGAGAAGAGGCGGCGGGTAGGGAAACGAGAGATAAGTGAGGTAGAGAGAAAAGAATGTACGGTGGAGATTTTAAAAAATTAAGGGCTGAGATTAGATCTCAGTTCTCATTTTAATTTGGGTTCTCATTCGAACACCTACCCACCTATATATATATAGATTTATAGATTTTCATTTCATGAATTTCATAAGATTATATATATATATATATATATATATATATAATCTTATGAAATTCATGAAGTGAAAATCTGTTGGACCCAAATCAAGCCTAGCTTATGTAATTATTTGTCCTGTTGTAACATATTCTATGTAAAATAAATTCTTTATTTTTCTTTGAAAAAAAATTCTTTATTATTTTTAATAAGAAATGTTTATAATAATTAATATTTCAATTAATTTTTTGTTTTATTTTACTTTTTGAGAAACTCTGAGTCACTGGTTAGTTTATAGGGCTTTTTTTGAAAAATACCAAACTTTTTATTTTTTTGCAAAAATACGTTATTTTTATATTTTATTTTGTAAAAATATAATTTTTAATTTTTTTTTTTATATAAAAATACGGTTTTGCAACCAATGCAACCTAATTCAATTAAAAGCAACATCAAATGCGACAACGTACAACTTAATTTTTTTTCAAAAAAAAGTTGTATTCAGTAGCATTTTGTTATAAATTGTAGATAAAAAAATTACATTTGATTGCTTTTAATTGCAGATTGTATTTTTGAAAAAAAATCAAAAGATAGTAAAATCACAAAAAAATATTTAAAAAAATATTTTTGATAAATACCCTAATTTATATGCAATAGTTGATAAAAGAAAAAAAAAGTAGATTATTCTATTTTAGTTATTGCATAGAAAATTGAAGTATGAAAACGAAGCGGATTCATGAATGTTTTAGGCCCCTTCGGGTTTCTTAAAATAAGAAATAAGATATTTAATGGCCAATCGCAAAAAAGCAGTCAAGAATAACGCAAGTGCGAACAAAATTTACAAGATTGTACTAGGAAACCAACCACTGGCAACATATTAGCCCAGGCTGCCGGGCACATAGAAATCAGCATATCCTACAGGCAAATGTTATGAAGTGTACATTAATCACTACAACTGGTCTACACTGCCAGAAGAAAAAAGTATGTTGCAACAACAGCCCATACTTTATTGCAGCTAGAAGCCTAGAAGTTACAGAATAATGATGATAGCCTTCTTATTGTCGGACATCTAATGAAACTTCCCACAAATTCATCAAGTCCATACAACAACCAACTCCACTGCAGAAGTAATGAAGTACTTCTGTAATAGGGTAGTGACTTAGACATATTCTATGTATTATTGCATATAGTAGTTTGATCAGATTGTAATTTCAAGTGGTAATTGAATTCAAGAATAAAGTCTGTTAGAAGATTCAAGTTGAATCATACAACAAGACAAAGAAAATTTATTGGAGAAATAAAGAATGCAGTCTGAGAATTCGACTAAGGCAATTGCTCATTCGAGAAGTCACCCATTCGAGAAGTCAGGAATATGCAACTGGTTGAGAAGTCTCAAAACACACTCATTGGCTCAGTATTCGATCGAGAAGTCACTCATTCAAGACGTAAAGATATTGAAGTCAATCGAGTAGTGTGAAATGTTATTCATTCGAGAAGTCCAGAAAATTAATTCGAGAAGTTAACAAAAGATGCATTCAAGAAGTGGTAGAGCTGAACCAATCGAGAAGTCACAGTTTCAAGTGGTCATCCGAGAAGTCTAGTCTAATCGAGAAGTCATCAAATATAGTGTGTGATCGAGAAGTCTAGACATTCGATAAGTCAATAATTCAAGGACTAATCGAGAAGTCACAGCTAGTACTAAATCGAGAAGTCAATTTCTATGACTACTCGAATCAATTTCAACAGAGTACTCGATTGTTCCAAGGAGCTATTTTCTAGGAGAATTGCAGAACAAGATAGATAATTTTGCAGCTATGTTTTTACAGGATAAGTCAAGCCTGCAAAGATAGAGACAAGTCTACAATGAAGCTGAGAAGATAGTCAAGACAAATGACAGAAGGTATAAGGCTGGATATAGCAGTCTATCACAACAGTGTTAACTAGAAATGGATATGAGTCAAATGTAAAGTATTTTCTATCTATTTCTAGTTTTAGCAAAACTATCTCATGTGAGCATGTGCATAGGACATGTAGTCTATATATTTTATGCACAGCCACATTTGATAGTGTGCTTTTGATTTTACATTGTAATATTCCTAGAATAAGAAGCTGAAATTCAATTTGAATTTTATATTGTACCAAAGATTCTTTCTAATACACAATTAGATTGAAAGTTACATCAAGTGTTTACTATTTTCACTGTTATATGCTCTTGTAAACACTTAACTTGTTTCACCAGTTCAAAGATTCAATCTATTTGACAGTTTATCAAAGCTTTCTAAATCTAAAGAGGGCAAAAGGCTTTGAAGTATACATTCACTCCCCCCCATCTGTAAACTTCTAGGACTCTTAATTTCTAACAAGTGATATCAGAGCTAGGCTGTAAACATACATACAGAGTAAAGATCAAGATGAGTTCTCAGAAGTTAAGCAACATAAAGATTCCAACCTTTGACAGAGAAAATTATAACCTATGGAAGAGGAAGATGCTGATATTCATAAAGGCTGCAAAGTCCATGTATCCAGAAATATTGAAGAATGGTCCTTTCATGCCAGTAACTCTAATTCCTGAAACTACTAGGGGGTCTGAAGTTATTCCTACAACATGGATACCTAAGGACCCATCTCAGTACACAGATACAGAAAAGGAAAAAGTGTCTCTTGACAATAGCTTAATGCTTATATTAATTGAGTCACTGGATATTGTCATGTACAATAATATTGTCAATTGCACATCTGCCAAACCATATGGGAGACAATAGAAATTATGTGTGAGGGAACTAAGGAAGTAAGGGAAAATCAAAGGCAGCTCATTGTTTCTCAGTATGAAACATTCATGTAAAAACCGAATGAGGGCATAACTGAAGTATTTGAGAGGTTCAACAAACTGATCAATGATCTTTAACTTCATGGGAAATATTATGAAACAAAGGAGAAAAACATGAAGTTTTTATTAACTCTCCTAGAGCACCTGGAGCATAAAATTTTTGCAATAAGAGAGGGAAGAGATTTAACAAAGCTTCCACTTGAGATACTCTATGGAATACTAAAGATATATGAGCTAGAATTTTACCAAAAGAAGGCTATTTTAGCAAATAGAGGAAAAATGGCAAATGTCTCAAATTCCCTGGTTGCTAAGGAACCATCAACAACTGAAAAGACTCGTACAAGCAAGAAGTTGAAATATGAAGAGTTTGAAGATCAGGAATAGGAAGAAAAGGACTCTGTCAAGAGTGAATCAGGAGAAGAAGATTTCTACACCATTGAAGAACTTGAAGGCATGGACAACAAAACCATGGCCTTTATGGAAAAGAAGTTTGGAAATTTGAGGTTCAAAAGAAACAAAAGTTTTAAACCAAGACCAACCTTCAACTCTTCAAGCAAAGGAAAGAATCCAACAAGAAGCACCAACAATGGAGGATACAAAACTGGAACAGTTGATAGATATAAGATAAGATGCTATAACTGTAATGAGCTTGGACACTTTGCAACAGAGTGTAGAAAACCTAAAACAATTAAGAAGGATAAAGAGTACTTGGAGTTGGAAGCCAAGTATGAAGCTCTACTCAAAAAGCAGACAGGAAAAACCTATATTGTTAAAGGAAAATGTTGGGATGACATAGATGAAGATGATGAAGAAGAGTATGGGAATCTAGAATTCATGGCCAACTCAAATGATGGATCTTCATCCTCAAATTCTCAGGTACCCTCATTAATCTCACTTGACATGTCAAATTCTCAACATAAGAAAACTGTGGAAGAATTGAGCATTGAAATGTTTAACATTCACACTAGTATGACTGCTGCATATGAGGAAATTGCTAGGTTAGTAAAAGCTAATGATGAATTGACTGCTAGGAATGAAACTCTAGAATTAGTTGTGATAACTCTGGAAAACTTGAGACATGAAAATGAGTATCTCAAAAAAAGGTGTTTGTTCTGAACAAATTAAAAAATTTCTTAAAGAACAAATTTCTGAAAATGAATTGAAAATTAGATCTTATCAAAACTCAGCTACTGTTGTTCAAGAGTTCCATGAGAAGCATAAGGAAAATCTAGGATTGGAATTGGTTTTGATTATGAGAATCTCAAAAAGAAGAAATTTGTTTCAACAAAAGGCAAGAAAGATGAAATCCTTGGAAATCCTCACATTTTGAAAACTGTTAAGGAACCAATCTTCAAGAAACCATTGTTGAACTTGATGAAGTCAGTATGGTCATCAAACGACAGCTGGATGATGAGGATAAGGAAATAACTAAAAGAGATATGCCCTCTGTTGAAAAAGAAGAACTTACAATCAAAGCCAAGTCCATTCCTGCTCAAACTGAACCAAAACAAAATATTCAGAAAAATGACACCATGCATGCTAAGAAGAAAAAGGCAAATAGAAATGGAAAAATAGGCATCAACAAATACAACAACTATGCACCTGTTCATAATGCACCTAGAAAGATTTGTAAAAACTGTGGTTCAATAAATCATCTTACTCATATGTGCAAGAAACCTGTTGTTAAAAGTGATGAATTTGCCTGTGATTATGTAAAATCGTTAATGCATGATGATCACAAATTTTGTGAAAAAATTGATTGTATGCCATGTAACATGAATATCATGAATACTTGCTTTAGACTCAGGAAACAGTTTGTTGATAGATGCATAAGTCAAAATCTGAACATCAACAATCCTAGGCCTAAATCTACTAGTCCTGTAAAGCATAGAAAACATTCCATGTTACCTAAGCATGCATCTAGTTCTGAAAACACTAATCAAACTAAAAATCAGAATAAGAAAAATGAGAACATGCATGTGCAGACAACTAAAAATGTTAACAACATGAATGACATTCATGTAACGAAGCATAAAGGACCCAACCTTGTTTGGATACCAAAGAAAACTTGATTTGTATGCATTTGCAGGGCACATGTAAGAAGAAGGTCATGTGGATTTTGGACAGTGGATGTTCAAGGCATATGACTGGTGACAAGGCCCTACTGTCACAATTCAAAGAGGAGGCTGGCCCAATGGTAACCTTTGAAGACAACAGCATTGGTTTGACCATGGGATATGGCAAATTAATTCATGGAAATATTGTCATCGAAGATGTAGCCCTGGTCAGTGGTTTGAAGCATAACCTTCTCAGCATCACTCAATTATGCAAAAAAGATTTGAAGGTGGAGTTTGCCAAGGAACTGTGTCTCATATCACACAGAAAGACCAAGGAAATTGCTCTGCAAGGAGTAAGAAAAGGAAGCCTTTTTGTAGCGGATTTGGATTCTGCAAACAAGGAGAAAATTTGTTGTTTCTACACCAAGGCCTCAGAAAATGAAAGTATGATTTGGCATAAGAGGTTATCTCACTTAAATCTCAAAAACATTAATTCTTTAGTCAAAAGAGAATTAGTGAAGGACCTGCCCACACTTTAATTCTGTATAGAAGGATTGTGTGAGGCATGCCAAAAAGGGAAAATGAAGAAATCAAGTCACAAGAATAAAGAATTCACTTCAATCACCAAACCACTGCATTTAATTCATATGGATCTGTTTGGACCAGTAAATGTCATGTCCATGTCTAAGAAAAGATTTGCTCTAGTTATGGTTGATGATTTTTCAAAGTACACTTGGGTAGAATTCTTGCACTCAAAAGATGAAGCTCCTGAGGTTATCATTGAAAATTTGAGAATATTGGATAAAGGACCTACACCAGTAGTTGCCATAAGGAGTGACAATGGTACAGAATTCAAAAATGTTACGCTCAATGAATTCTGCAAGGAAAAAGGAATCACTCACCAATTCTCATCCCCAAGAACTCCACAGCAAAATAGAGTGGTTGAGAGAAAGAACAGGACTCTCATTGAAGCTGCAAGAACCATGTTAGCAGAAGCAAATCTACCAACTAGTTTTTGGGCTGAGGCTGTTAGAACTACTTGTTACACTCAAAACAGAATACTCATCATAAAATCAGTTGGAAAGACTCCCTATCACATCATGGCAAATAGAAGACCATCTATAAAGTACATGCATGTGTTTGGGACAAAATGCTTTGTTCTCAGGGATGATGTCAACAATCTTGGGAAGTTTGAAGCCAAGGCATATGAAGGAATTTTTGTGGGATACTCTTTGGACAAAACTGTCTATAGGGTATATGTGATTGATCAACATAAGGTTATGGAAAGCACAAATGTGACATTTGATGATTTCAAATTCCCTACCATGAATTTGGAAGGTGAAAACTGTGACACATTGAGATTTGAAAATGAGATAGAGCCTGAAACATTTGTAACTGAAAATGTTATCAATACTCATGAAGACTCCCATGTAGACATCTCACATGGAACAAATGTGGAAGAGACATTGAAGATTATAGTCATATTCAACTTGAGAATTTTCCACACAACTCTAGCATTTACTCAGGGGGAGATTCTCAAGGATCTGCAACAAATGGCAATCACTTCAATCAGGAGGAAACATGTTCAAATAATAAAGATGGTGCTCATCAAAATAAATAGAATAGAGCTCACACAGCTGATCAAATCATTGGAAATTCTGATGAAGGTGTGAGGACAAGAAGAGCAACTATGAATGAATGCATATTTGCTTGCTTTCTGTCTCAAAATGAGCCAAAAAGGATTGAAGAAGCCATGTTGGATCCATACTGGATAATTTCCATGCAAGAGGAATTGAATCGATTTATGAGAAATAATGTTTGGGAACTAGTGCCACCTCCAAAGGATAGATCAATAATTAGCACTAAGTGGGTCTACAGGAACAAAATGGATGAACATGGAATTGTGATAAGAAACAAGGCAAGGTTGGTTGCAAAAGGCTATTCACAAGAAGAAGGCATTGACTATGATGAGACTTTTACTCTTGTTGTAAGATTGGAAGCAATTAGAATTTTCCTAGCCTTTGCAGCACACTCAAACTTTAAGGTCTATCAAATGGATGTCAAAAGTGCATTTCTCAATGGTGAATTAGAAGAGGAATTATATGTGCAACAACCACCTAGCTTTGAAGATCAAAATTTTCCAGGCTTTGTTTACAAACTCATCAAAGCATTGTATGGACTCAAACAAGCCCCTAGAGTATGGTATGACACTTTGTCAAAATTTCTTCTAGAAAATCAATTCACTAGAGGAATTATTGACAAAACTCTTTTCTACAATAAGCATGGTGAGGATATCATATTTGTTCAAATCTATGTAGATGATATCATTTTTGGGTCTATAATTGAAAAACTGTCAAAGGTTCTCTAAGCTAATGCAAAGTGAATATGAGATGAGCATGATGGGAGAACTCAATTATTTTCTAGGTCTTCAAATAAGTCAAAGGGATGATGGCATTTTCATAAGTCAAACAAAATACATCAATGACTTACTCAAAAGGTTTGACATGCAAGACTGCTCAACTGCCAAAACTCCAATGTCTACAGCTACAAAACTTGATGAAGATAAGAAAGGAAAAAGTGTAGACATAAAGACCTATAGAGGAATGATTGGATCTCTCCTCTATCTCACAGCTAGTAGACCTGACATAATGTTCTCTACATGTCTATGTGCAAGGTTCCAGGTAAATCCCAAAGAATCTCATTTCATTGTTGTCAAAAGAATTCTGAGATACCTTAAAGGAACACCTTTCATGGGGTTATGGTACCATAAAGAAACAGGATTCAACTTAGTTGGATATTCAGATGCTGATTTTGCTGGGTGCAGAGTGGATAGAAAAATCACCTCAGAAAGCTGTCAATTTCTTGGACAGAGATTGGTGTCTTGGTTTAGTAAAAAACAACAATTAGTTTCTACTTCCACAGCTGAGGCTGAATATATTGCTACTGAAAGTTGTTGTGCTCAAGTGCTTTGGATCAGGAATCAATTAAGGGACTATGGACTGGTGTTGGAAGGAATTCCTATCATGTATGACAACACTAGTGCCATATCAATTGTTGCAAATCCAGTCAACCATTCCAAGACAAAGCATATTGATGTAAGGTACCATTTCATAAGGGAACATGCAAAAAATAGAGTAATTAAATTGTTCTATGTTCCTACACAAAAATAGTTGGCTGATATATTTACTAAGCCACTTGATGAAGCCACCTTTAACAGGTTGGTTAGTGAAATTGGAATGCTAAATTCTTCAGGATAAGTGGCCTAATAAATATATCTCTTCAATTGTTACAATAATTGTTTCACAGACATGAACTTAAATGATTTATCTAAGTGAAACAAAACTGGTATATATTTATAAATATGTCAGTTATATTGTTGTACATATTGTTAATAAATGTTTTTAAAACTAACTTAGAACTATTTCCTTGTTTTGAGAAAGCCTAAAAAGAATTATTATACTTGTGCATTATTAAATAACAAGTGCGATAATTAAAATTTCAGGAATATCAATTAAACTCATTTCTCTTTTTAGGATGAATAAATAAATTTTATCTAAGAAATGTTGTTGGTAAAGTATTATTTTGTTTTCCAAGTGAAAATAAAATAATATCTCAAAAACTGGAATTTGTAGTTAAGTTTCCATTCTTTCTGACTTCTCGACTAAGCTAATTGTAGAGCTCTCGAATCATTCATTTCTAAGAGTTCTCGAATGATTTGAGTTCTCGAATAGTCGATTTTGAGTTCTCAAACAGTTCATTTCTAGAGTTCTCAATCAAGTACTATTGAGAGTTCTCGAATCCTCAGAGTTCTCGACCATAGCTTGAATGAGTTCTCGATTGTCTTAGTTCTCGATCAAAGTCTGACAGTTCTCTACTAAAATAACTTTACCCTTTTTCAGAGTTCTCGATCACTAAAATCGATTACTATTCTAGTCGAGTTGTCTGTGTCATATAAATAGCAAAGTAGATCTAACATTTCATTTCTACGCTTAACTACAAACTCAAAGAAACCCTTACATTCCAACTATTACTCTTTAACACTTGCTTTCTCTCTTTCTCTCTAAAACTTCCGTTTCTTCTTTTCTCTATTTCTATACACTAATTCAATGGTGTCCTCAAGCTCAGTTTCAACCGAAGTTTTTGTCATTCCAGAAACCAATTTCTTAGCAATATTCAGAGATGCAGATGCTAAACCACAGTACAAATGTTTCACAAAATTTCTCATAGACTCATACCTAAAAGAAGCCCTGTTAGCAAACCCAACTCTTTATCTGGATATTGTCGAACAATTTTGGGCAACTGCAGACTGGGAAAACATATCTCTGGAAGATGTGAGCTCAAAAGTGGTAGTAACCTGCAAAATCCAATGAGTAGATACAAGTTTTGATGAAGAAGATGTCAACAAAAGCTTGAAAATTCCAACTGAAGAGTTTAATGAGGAACCAACTGAAGATGATCTTCTAGACTTCCTGGAGATTATTAGGTATTCTGACACTGTAGACAAAGAAAGTAAAAAGTTCAAACTTGGGAAGATAAACAAGAAGTTTATGAGGAAGGGGTGGTCATTCATGTTTGATACTATCTTGAGAGTCTTCACCCGCAGGAAAACAGGATTTGACCAGGTTAGCGTCATTGCCATGAAGTTGGCCTACTCATTGGCCTACAACCAAAGGCTCAATGTTAGAAAGCTAGTTCTTGGGGAACTCATAACCAGGATTCCCAAGAAAGGTAATGAGATTTTTCTTCCCTCGCTTTATTCAATTAATTCTCAATTATAAAAATGTTAGTTTAATTGAATTGCCTGGGATGAACAAACAGAGAATTGGCTATTCCAAATCCATGTCAAAAATTATTTTTGCTACTTTGGATAGGAGAAACTCAATGAATGTACCCCTTCAAACTACACCTCACATGTTAAGTGTATTTAAGGGATACCCACTTGAGCAGCCTAAATATGGTTATCTTGATGCAGTAGGAGGTTCTAAGGTTGCATAAGAACCAAATGCACCTAACCCAATGACTTCTAACCCAACTGCTAGCCCTTCTTTGAATTCAATAGATGCTAGCCAACCAACTTCTACATCCTCTCAAAAGGGTGTAGTTGTAAAGAAGAAGAAGGAGAAAACTGTAAGAAAAAGAGCACTAGAGACTGTTGTAGAAAATGAAACTGAATTGGATGAGTCATCTGTGGAACCTTTAACCAGGAGAAAGAAAAATAAAAAGGCCACAACAGACCACTATACATCCTCTCAACAGGATGTAGAGATTAACAAGGGATTAAACCTACTTCTAGGTGCACTTTCTCAACAAAGTGCATCTATTGAAACTGGGAGCCAGCCCACTCCATCCTCTACAGAGTCTGCACCATTACAAGAATTCACTCCTGTCAATGAAGATGCTTTAGTTGAAAAGAAGACACACTGTGCACAAGTAGGATCTTCTCTTGAAACTTCCCCATTTTCTCAGGGGGAGTTGTCAATACTCAGTTCTACTCACACTCTCTCTTCCACCTTTCAAATTTCTTCTCAACCAATTGTGTCTAGTCAAACACATGAAGTTGTTGATCATCAGGATTCTTACTTCCCTGGTGAGCCCCACTCAAGTGACTTGGTGCATGACACCTTGTTCACCACTCAGGACACTCATTTAGATGGTGAGGGAATGCATGTTGAGGCATATCCTGATGACACCATCAAAACCACAGAGGTTTCAGGAGTTTTTACTTCAGACTCTGTGGGGGCTCAGGCATATCAAAGCCAAGTGTCTTCACATATACTGGGTAATCTAGGGGACCTTCACACCATGCAAGTGGCATCCCCTGGACACTCTCCAGTCATTCAAAGATTGTCTTTTTAGGAAAAATCACATGTCCATCCAGTGTTTAATGAATCATCTGAGAAATTGGATGAGAAAATAGATACTGAGGGGACTACTGTAACAAGTGGCCCTAGCTCTCACTCTTTGTCACAATGGCTGGAACCTGTGCAACATGACAGGGAACCAGGACCATCAACTCTTGGTGGATCACTTTCTGATGAAAAACTACAGGAACTGTATGGAGATCAGTTGGAAGGATTTTATCACATTGTACAGCAGCTATTGACTTCTCATTTGCCAAATAAGGATTATGCTGCAATAATGTTGAAGTATGCAAAAGATCAAGAGGAGTTGAAAGAAAAGAATGAAAATTTAGCTGAAAATGAATAGGACAATGTGGATGCCTGGCTGGACAGTAAATCTGCAGTTAACATGAAGAAGTATTGGAATGGACCAGACAGAAGTATCTCACTTCCCTTGAATTATGTGAGAAGATATTTACTCCAAATGCCATGTATGATGCAATTCATGAAGCTGCTAAGGTTCAACTTCAGTCAAATCACTACCTTGCCAAATGTGTGCAATCTGATATATATGATCATAGAGCCAAGTTAGAAGGCACCTTGAGAGCCATGGAAGACAAAATGAAGCCTGTAGGTTTTTATGGAAACACATCAAGAGGAGAATCAGGAAAGTCATCCATTCTCCATTCCAAGATAGATTCTATGGAAAAGGTGTTTAAGGAAATGGTTCAAAGTCACACAGCCATCCTGGATAATCAAAGGAGAATCAACAATATGGTTGAAGTCTTGTACAAAAATAGGCATGCAGATAGGCTGCCTGATGATGTGCCTCTACACACCTTATCACCTCTCCAAGTGGATCTTTACTATCAGTCAAAGCCCAAAGATGAAGCTGCAAGGGCCTCTACCATTGATACTTTGAATGCCAGAGTTGACTCTCTTTCTACCACAGTTTCCACAGTTGTGTCAGATGTCCAAAGTCTCAAGAAGGAGTTTGTCAATTCTTCTGCAACTCAGGGAACTACACTTGTCAGCATATCTGCTCAACTCACTTCTCTACAATCACTTATATCTAACTTGAGCAAATCAAGTCAAGCATCTCCAGAACCAGTTCCAACTCAAATCAAGCTAAGTCATTATACCTTTCTTCCAAGACAAGATATCAATCCTAAGGGGGAGAAGGAAAGGAGAGAAGAGATAAAGGCTGAAAGGTAAAAGGCAGTTATGAGAAAGCTCAGAAGTGAAATTCTAAAGCCTAATTCTGACAAAGATTTCTTGGACCTTCTGCATCACATCAAAAAGCAAGTTAAGGTCCATCACTGGAGCTACAAGAAGATGTTTGACAATGCTATTGTTTTAGTAAGGGGAGTCAAATTTGAGCAGAATGGATAAATGTTTAAAGAGCCTTTAATTCAGATGGAGTCTGGTTACTTCAAAGTCTCAGTTGCACTATTTCAAAGATTATCTTATACTGAGCTGGAGTGTCTGCACAAAGCAGTGGAGTTAGTAACTCAAGAGGATGAAGAATTGAAGAATCAAATATTGGGACCTCTCCTATCCAATGCACTTCTTGAAACTTACTGCAGCCCAGATAGAGTGATGTACATGGCTAGAGGAGAAAGACTTGCACATTTCAAGATTCCTCAACATCTCAACTCAGGGAACAGAAGTCAAATCATAAACCTGATTGAGTTGATTGAAAAGAAAAAGGTAAAACAAGTTGAAGAAAATGTGATTATAGAAAAGATAAAGAAGTTCATAAGTGGACAAATATCCGACTTTGCAAGTGAAGAGTTAAAGAAACAGAAGAAGGATGATGAGGACAAGGATCAGGACAAGAAGGACAAAAAGCCTGAGTCCAGGAGTGATAAGGGTGAAAAGAAGGAAGACAAGAAAAAGGAGAATGTGGACAAAAAGAAAAGAGAAAAATCTGAGAAAGATAAAAAGTATCAAAGGAGAAATTCTTCCAAGCAGCAAGCTGTTGGTACTCACTCTAGTACTCCTACCAAATCTCAGGGTACTAGTGTGGTCCCAACAGTTTCTGAAACTGCTATTGCCCCTAAATTCAAATCACCAAGAATATTGTTTATGAAAGTTACTGCACATAGAGTAATAAGGAAGGAAATTGGAAAGAATCATGTAAAGAAATTGAAGCCAAGTCAACAGATCAAGGTCAACACTGCCACAACAACTAAATTCAAGAATTCTACTATCTCATTGCTAGTTAGATGTCCTAAGTAGAGGAAACAACTCATTGTTCCTGATAAAGGTCTACTAGTCAAGCCTATTCAAGAAATTGCAGAGATTAATAAGAGAAGAATCAAACAGTGGAAGGCCAACAGAATTGTCAAGGTTGAAATCAGGGACTAAAGAATGTTTGTTACAACTGTTGATAGAGAAGAAAGAGGTTTCCATCATGATAACTCTAACGCTACCACTCATGATATTATGAGAGTGATCAGCTTATTTGACAAGAGAAGCATGATTGATAAATTAAAGATGATGGAAATGGCTCAGTACCTGGCAAAGAAATATTAGAAAAAGATTGACAAAATCAAGTATATGGAGGACATGGTCATCAAGAAGATGAAGGAGGAGGAAAGAATAGAAAAGTTGTCTGAAGAATTAAGAAGGCAGGGAAAGTGCAGGGTGCTCAAGGATCCTGATAGAATTGAATTTAAACTGAGAAGTTGAGCCACAATCAAAATCAGAATGAAGTTTATTCAAGACTATCATATGCAAACTCTCATGATTGCTGCTGACTTGTTAAAGGATGCTATATTAATTGAAGAAGTCATGGCCAGGCAACAGATTCTAGAGGCTATTGAAGAAAATAAGGCAAGGGAGGAAAGAGAAAGAAAAGAAAGATATGACCAGGAAAATCATCAAATAGGTAGGCTTGATATCTTGTATTAATTTGTAAAATTCCTCATTTTCTAAATTGGGGGAGATTATTGGACCCAAATCAAGCCTAGCATATATAATTATTTGTCTTGTTGTAACATATTTAGTACTTCTGTAATAGGATAGTGACTTAGACATATTCTATGTATTATTGCATATAGTAGTTTGATCATATTGTAATTTCAAGTGGTAATTGAAGTCAAGAATAAAGTCTGTTAGAAGATTCAAGTTGAATCATGCAATAAGACAAAGAAGACTTATTGGAGAAGTAAGGAATGCAGTCTGAGAATTCGACTAAGCAATTTCCCATTCGAAAAGTCACCCATTCGAAAAGTCAGAAATATGCAACTGGTCGAGAAGTTTTAAAACACACTCTTTGGCTCAGTATTCGATCGAGAAGTCACTCATTCAAGAAGTAAAGATATTGAAGTCAATCGAGTAGTGTGAAATGTTATTCATTCGAGAAGTCCAGAAAATCAATTCGAGAAGTTAGCAAAAGAAGCATTCGAGAAGTGGTAGAGCTGAACTAATCGAGAAGTCACAGTTTCAAGTAGTCATCCGAGAAGTCAAGTCTAGTCTAATCGAGAAGTCATCAAATATAGTATATGATCGAGAAGTCTAGATATTCGAGAAGTTAATCATTCAAGGACTAATTGAGAAGTCACAGCTAGTACTAAATCGAGAAGTCAATTTTTATGACTACTCGAATCAATTTCAACAGAGTACTCGACTGTTCCAAGGAGCTATATTTTAGGAAAATTGCAGAACAAGACAGATAATTTTGTAGCTCTGTTTTCACAGGATAAGTCAAGCCTGCAAAGATAGAGACAAGTCTACAATGAAGCTGAGAAGATAGTCAAGACAAATGACAGAAGGTATAAGGCTGGATATAGCAGTTTATCACAACAGTGTTAACTAGAAATGGATATGAGTCAAATGTAAAGTATTTTCTATCTATTTCTAGTTTTAGCAAAACTGTCTCATGTGAGCATGTGCACAGGACATGTAGTCTATATATTTTATGCACAGCCACATTTAATAGTGTGCTTTTGATTTTACATTGTAATATTCCTAGAACAAGAAGCTGAAATTCAATTTGAATTTCAGATTGTAGCAAAGATTCTTTCTAATACAATTAGATTGAAAGTTACATCAGGTGTTTACTATTTTCACTGTTATATGCTCTTGTAAATACTTAACTTGTTTCACCAGTTCAAAGATTCAATCTATTCAACAGTTTATCAAAGCTTTCTAAATCAAAAGAGGGAAAAGGCTTTGAAGTATACATTCACCCCCCCTGTAAACTTCTGGGACTCCTAATTTCTAACAAAATCTATAAACATATTCATAATTTTATAGATGATACTCAATTTTATAAAATAATTATATATAAATATATTTCGAGAGATCAATTTAAATATTTAAATATAATATTTACAATTAAAAAATAATTTAACTAATTATAAAAATATTAAAAATTAGAACCTGTCATTTCTCTTCAAATCATGAGTGCCCTCACTAAAAATTTTAGTGTGGGTCCACTACTGACCATGATTATCTTATTTTCACAATTTTATAAAGTTCGTTGGGTTTATATGAGAATAAATAAGTTCATAGGTTAAATTGCAAAAAAATAGAAAATTCGTTGAGTTTTTTGGCTAATAACTCTAAATTAATAAACATTTTTTTAATTTAATGATTTGTGAAGGGTTTTTAATACTCGCGAAAGTATGGTTTAATGATATAAAATGATATAAAATTCTTGTATTTATATATAAATCATGAATACGAGTTTAATATTGAATTCTAGTCTTTAAAAGCGATCTCGATGCAAATGTCTCATGTGCCCTGTGTGAAATACTCAATACGAAAAAAATGTTTAATTCTCTTTTCTTATTATTTAAATGTGTCTTATATTATATAGTTTAAATAATTTATTAAATTACTTGGTACCTCATATAATATTGTAAGTATACAAAGTGATTGATAATTTTCAATGCAGATACACCAAAATAGATAGAATACTACAATTTCATATAACATAATTATTAATTATGATTATAAGTAAACTTTTACAAAAAAATGTAATAAAACTATTATATTTTAGTGTTAAAGCTATACTATTTTAGTGTTATCCAATGTTGAGCTCAATTCTGTCAATGTCGTGAGCAAATGCCTATGCTCGTAAAGGTTTGTGGGAACCATGATAGAGCCTGTCTATATATAGACTATGTCCCATAAAACACCTCAGAGTTTCCATTCTTAGGAACCAAAATAAACCAAAGATTTGAAAATAACAATACCCATGTCAGGGATACGAAAATAACAATATCCGCCAAGACACGTGATTTTCCCAAACAAAAATATCATATTACAAGCTTAAACTCCACAAACCAAGGTCAACTAGCTGCTCTACAAGAGTATTACTTTCTTCATTACTCTAACTAGATGAATATATTACAGGAATTGTGGACAGGCAGATCAAGCTCACAATTGCTGCAGCATCGTGAGTACAATTCTTTCTACTAAACCCCATTAAGGCACATTAGTTTATCTGCATTGACGACTCTGTATGATACTTCTCTAAATTAGCATCCAGATCATCATGAGATAACTTTCAGACAATTAACAATAAGATTTCACAGGCAACCTCACACTTGCTCAACCCATCCAAAGTAGCTATTTAGGATTAGAATTTAACATTTGACGGATAGACATTGGTGTAACATACATCTAAAAAATACTCAAGTCTAAAACAATTTTTTCCATTGTATGACTACATTCATTTCTCAAATTTTATTCACGGCATGGCAAAATAGTCTTTTTGAAGACAACATTCATTTCTCAAATTTGAATGTATATCTTTGATCTTCCACTTCGATCATAATGTACTACACATCGTTTCAGATCACCCATTTATGAAAAGGGCTCCTGCATAAAGTTTCCAGGCCATCTTTAAATTAAATATTAGATGCACAATTAGAAGCAATGTAGATGGATATTAATATCATAACCATAATCTTTAGTATCTAAATTCAGAATTGAAATTATTTGTGCAGGTAACATCCACCAAGAATAACTAGAAAGATGAGAAAATATATTTCTGGAATTATTTGCTCAAAACACAAGTCATGAAGTACATGATGATGCATTTGTTCTTTCTCTACTATAATGTTCTCACAACCTCCATCATATTATATCACACACGCATTGAAAAAAGGAGGGAACTTTAACCACTAAATTTTTTTGTTGAAGTTGCAACTAATGATGCAAAGAATAAAGAATATTACTTATAGATCCGATTTCAACTGATTGTCCAGACAATCTTTCTGACCTTTTCTTCCTTTCAAAATCAACCAATTTCTAATAAAGCACACTTATGTGTCCTTTAATATAACATAGGCTTCAAGGATGGCTTATTTCTCTTTTAATGTTTTAGTTGAAGAGAACCATTACACATGAAATGAATTCTTAACCAATTGAAAACTAACCGTCATTCAATACAATCAGCTACCGGAAGATGGACCCACATGGAGTAATATACCTGCTTAATTTCTACCATGATAATACCTTAATTTCTTTCTACTCAAAATTTCAGTTAGTTATCATCTAAGAAGCAAGATCTCCGGGGCCTAAAGGAATACAAGATCAACCATACATCCATCATACACAATTGTGGTTTATTAGGTTATGTATCCAAGACATTGCATCCAAAGGGTAAAGTGCAGTGTGGCAAGTGCGAGGATACGGGGATTCGACAAATCCTAAAATATGGGGATTCAGGTGTTGGGGGGTACAGAAATTATTAATATATTATAGAAAATTTCTACATTACATATAATATCAATAACAAGTGAGGAAAAATTTCACCAATGACCATTACCCCTTACTACCTCTGCTAAGACATTAATTTTAAAAATATCTAACGATTCAACACACATAAATCTTAATATACACAAGCAACACACATATACAATTAGAAAATAAATTTACAAGTAATTAAGATAAAATCAGATAGTCAAATGGTCAGTTAACATACAATCAGTTGATTTACAAACACAAGCAACACACATATACAAACATATACATCATACATGTATACAGATGGATTAGACGATTATAAACAGATTGTAGATCGTTACAAATAGTTCTTTATAAACATTTACCTGATTCACTCTTTGTTCTTCACTCTCGCTTCTACGGTACCATCTCTCTCTCTCTCTCTCTCTCGATCGATCTCTCTCTTACTCTCTCTCTCTTCTGTCTCTCTCTTGCTCTCTCTCTCTCTCTTCTGTCTCACTCTTGATCGATCTCTCTCTTACTCTCTCTCTCTCTGATCGATCTCGATTCGTGTGTTTATTGTTTGTATCTCTCTCAATCTCTCTATATAGTTTTTGTGTATGAATCTCTCTTTGTATGTAAAATGTTCTGTCTCTCGATAATGTGTTAAGATATACTCCTATTTTTATGTTATCTCTCTCTCTCGATCTCTCGATCTCTTTACATGTGTTATAATTTATTTAATTTATTGTTTTTTCAGATCTATTATCTCTCTCTCTCTTTCTCGATATATATGTTGTGTTATTGTTTTTGTGTATTTTTTTAGATCGATGATGTGTATTCTTGATAGTCTTTTTTTTGCCACAATTCTTGATAGTCAATGTGCAATTTGTGCATATATCATCTTGTTCTTGTTTATGAATTTGTGTTATAATAACATATTGTACTAATTACTGTATACTCCCTCCGTCCCAACCAATTCTTTACACTTTCCTTTTTGGGACGTCCCACCCAATTCTTTACATTACTAAAAATAGTAACTTTTAACAATAAATATATTATTACATCCACTACTTCACTCCACTTTTTCAACACTTTACACTATTACACCCACTATTTCATTTATTTTAACAATAAAATCACTATTACACACACTATCCTTGGTCTCCGTGCCCGGACCAAATGTAAACATTTGGCCGGGACGGAGGGAGTACATGTTAAATTGCATTTTAGATGGACATACAAAAGGACAAATATGTTGCTGCTACAGGAAATGTGGACATACAAAAGGACAAATCTATTGCTGCTACAGGAAAAGAAATCATTTTATCCACTAAAGTATTATACTAACAAATTCTTTTATTTTAAGATACATGTAATGATGTAAATAATATACTTATTGATACATTACATAATAGACCTAATTTCATACAGGGAGGTAATGAGGGGACAACATCCAAGAAAAAGAAAAAATCTGCTGCTACTACAGTGAAATGTGGAGCTTGCAAGGGGGGTAAAAGGGTTTGCAAGGAAACTTGCCCTTTTAAACCCTATTTCCCCGCAAGCTCTGCGACTAAATATCAACAAATAGCATCCTTTTTTCATAAGAGTGCCATCCTTGCCATGCTTGGAAAATGCCGTTCAAGCGAAGAAATATCGAAATGTATTCATATGTTGTACCGGTTGTTGAACAAGCTCGAAACTGATCCCTTGAATGTTTTTGGCACCCTGGATGTGACACAAGCAAAAAATGAATTGCAGGCACTGAACCACCAATTTCTGGCCAAAATCTTAGAAATGATGGTATTTGCTTTCTGAAAAATACTCTACTGTGAACTAAGTTAAAAATACTCACGTTTTCTTGTATTTTCTTTTCCATCTAATGTCACAGCATTCCCAGAATGCCACCGGATTGTTTCAGCTGGCCGCCGCCGCCACTGTTGCTAATCAGGTAAACAATGACATTAGATTGTGATGACTTTTATCGACTTAGTCCTACGACCATAATAATTTCTTTTCTGCAGGTTAACTCGGATGAGGTTGCTGATAAACAGACCGAAGATAATATTGATTTGGATTAGTGGTGGAACCTGGTGATAGAGTACGCAGGAAGGAGATGAGCTATGGGCAGTGGTCGCAAGTTCTAATATTGAAGAATTTCTTATGTTTCATACTAGAAATCTAAACACTGCAATTTATATTTTTTAAGAGATATTATGCAATTCTGTTAAAATTTCTCCATCAACTTCCCTGAGTGCGTACTTCTAATATAGTATGTTTCATGTGTAGTTGTCTATCTCTATAATGCAGTATATGGCATGTTTGTGTGTGGTGGTCTTACTCCTTTGGCTTATACAATAACTTAATAAACCAAAATGCAGATCCTTAGAATACTGAAAAAATATTTCTAAGATGATTTTTAAGAAACGACCTCTTTCATCAAAGACTCTCTCTGCCCCAAAATTAGCCTCATTTGTTGGTGCAGTTGTTTTACCTTGCTTAGTTCCTAGCAGTAATTACCAAGAGTGAAACTTAAAAACTGAACTAATAACAATAAGTTTATTAGCACTTAATAACAGTCACTTCAAAAAAATTAGAATTTCAGCTAACCAGGTTGTTTATTAGCACCCACTCAAACCCCCGAGTCAAAGTTATGGGAGTTGTATGCTTGCAGTGACTTGGAGCTCTTGTTAAAACACTTTAAACATCTTTGCTTGCCTAACTTACTTCTGCGCTCAACAGGATTATAGTTCCTACAAGGCATTTAAATAACAATATTAGACCTAAGCCGAAAATTTTGTCTCTTCGACATAAATTTGTATTCCAATTTTGTATAGGATATAATGATTCATCATGCCCACCAGTTACAGAATCGCAATAATGTTTCAACCACTGCAGAAATTCTAAGTTATCCAGTGGTCAACCTTTGAAAAGTCTGTCAACTTCAACATGCTGTCACATGAATTAGAAAATAATTAGTATGCATAAAATCTTTCACATTTAAATCAAAAAATAGACAAGTTCTGTGCTCCCTCCTAATCTGGGAAGCACGGACTCTTCTAAAACCCTGCCGTCTGCGAGTCGGAGTCGAACTCGGCCGACTCGGCTGAGTACGTGTCCGACTCGCCAGGTGGCAAGTCGATGCAAAAATGTATGTCGACTCGCCCCCTCTTAATCCTTGTTTAAGTCATGTCTGCTTACATTAAACTTCAAATTAAGAGTGTGGAAGATAATGTGCGTGTTTGGGATCCCTTATTTATGGAAATAAGTTACTTATTTTCAGAAAAAGTACGTATATATGTACTTTTTCTAGAAATAAGTAACTTATTTTTTTATTTTAAAAATAAGAATTGGTCTTAAAATTTTAAACTAAATGTTAATATTTAAAAAAATGTACAGATATATATATATATATATATATATATATATATATATATATATATATATATATATATATATATATATAAAATAAGTAACTTATTACTTATTTTTAAGATTTCCCAAACGGGGTCAATATTTATTTTCTTGAGCGTGAACGTAATGAGTTACAGTATCTAATTTATGTCTGCTATCGTCACGAGAAGTTATTTGAATATGATCTTACTTTGAAGGACTTGGGTTATCATTACCATGAACTTAGAAGGTTGAAAAAGAAGTATAAACTTGAGTTGAGCAAAGAAAGGGATGAACGTGAAATTGAGGAACTAAAAAGTGCAACTGAGGAGGTAAAAAGGGCTCTTGCGATTCATACATCTTAGGTTCAACGTCTTGTAGATTTGGAGAATGCAAAAAATGCCAAAGAACAAGAAATCTCAATAGAAATTGAGCATCTTGAACACGTGAATACGGAAGATCCAATTAAGGAGGTGAAACAATTTGAAGATGTAGAGATTGTGAGAATGAGGATCAGGTAGAAGCAACCAAGCCACAACCTAATTGTTTTCACATTGTCGAGGAATATTTTCAAGAAAGCGTTCAAATTGTGCAAGAAGGAAAAGTGGCTTATGGTAATATTATTGAGGTTGATCATATCCACTTCATCATTCCCAGAATACATGATTAAGCCTCATTCACTTGCAAGCCAGTTTTCAAGGTTCTTTGCGCCTGAGTTGATGTTTTTGAAGAAGTGCAAACAGTTTTTCTTCGTTCCAGTTCAGCGATGCATGGTTCTTGATTTCTACAAAACTCATGGTCAAGTTTTTTCTAACAAGGAGAGAATGATGGGGAACGAGAATAAAGAATTAATATATATGCTATTAATTAGATTATGTTTGTTTAGTGTAGAGATAAACAATATATTTATCTATATGTTTTATATGAGTTTATTAAATAAACAGCTTATCTATAATAAACCCAATTGTTAACGGGTCATTGTCCATTAGATTATTTGATTAGGTTATCTATTCTCTATATAAGTATTGTAATCCCTACATATTAAATTAGACTTGATTATTGATGATATCTTTGAATACTGAATTGGGTCTCTTTTATGGATTGTGATCCATAACTTTTCTCCCTTTTGCGGTTGGGAAACCCTTGGGGTAGTGGGTGTTATGTGGTTCATTCACCCAAGTTATATCCATTAGCGTATCATATCTATATTTTACGAGTTGTTCTGCATCAGAGATACAAAATAGAGAGTAGTCACTAGTGTTGACTGTTGAGTAATGAGAGTGGGTTGGTGATTTTATTACACGTTTAATTGCAATTTATTTATTTGGGTCTGTTATTGTATTATGTCACAATATAACACATCATGCCATGCATCATATTCAAGAACGAAACATAAAAATATAACATGCAATTTTCTTGATAATCTAAGATATGTGCAACTAGAATGTGGATGTATAGATAATAAAACCACAGATAGAAACTAGTAAAGCATGCATATCTTGTTTACATCAATAAAAACTATATTTTAAAGACAAGAAATAACTATGGGAATACAATCTGTGCAAGCGTCAACAATAACATTCTATTGAACAATCATATGAAGAGAATAACTAGAAGCGTTAAATACCAGAATATACTTTGCCTACCCATTCACAGTGCTGACAATCTCCATTCAGATTTTATTAGCTTCACTAGCAGGGCAGTAAGATCGGGAGCAGAACCAAAGGAAGGTGTTTGATGGATGCATAAATATGTGAAGAAATAAAAAAGCATATGCCATTAAGCCAAGAATTGGAAACAAAAGCTTTCTATATACGTTCCACTATAGATGACTTCGATTTTAGGTGCAAGCTGTATTCTGCAGTTGCAATTAAGATCAGTCCTATGCACGACATCCTTGACCGAAGAGACTGAATGTTAATTGGTTGATATTGGATACTGGAGGAACCTGAAAATCAACTCTAAGAGAAGATCTAACATGTTGACGCAACAAAATTTCATCAAGCAAGAAGTTAAATTAGATTTAATATGTTAACTAAGTTTTGGTCTTTTTCAAAAGTCTTCGATTCTTTATAAAGAAAACCGGGGTATTCATCACTTGCAAAATTCAAGGGATGTCTGATGGCCCATGAGATATGCAATTTTACAGAGGCAGTAGCCAAACTTGACAAAGTTCGGGTATGCAAGTCAAATAATTAGAAGTTGTCGGACTGAAGATGTTACAGGCGATGGCAATATATACTTTCTGAACTCACAGGGAACCAAAAGCTTGCACTGATAATAGCCAAAGCTCAGAACTGTAGTTTGCCTTCTGTTCTTCACTACAGAACTCCCACCTCAAATATTCTGCATGCTACTAAGAAACAAACAGTGGAATGGAAAGAAATCACACGGTTGTAACAGCAAGAACATTACTATTTACCCCACACAAGACCAAGACAATCATACATATAAACACGCACATAATTTAACTAATTTCCTTGCAACAACATTCTACGTCAACAAAGCTACTAATATAAATAATGATCCGAGCAACTAATATAAATAATGGTCCCAGACTAACTATAATCAAACTCTTTTATGCGCTCTGTACGCCACTATAGCAGTACAATTTTTTGAGTGAAGGGGAAGATGCACGCAAAAATTTCCCAAAAAGTATCTCAGCTTTTGAATTCTCAACATAACCTATTTCCGCAGTATGAAGTTGTTCCAGGACAATCTTCTTGTTATCTAGTGATTTCAAATACTGCTCAGCTGCTAACTCCACAGAATTCGTTCTCTTCCGTTTTTGCACCTATCCATAAACAATATCAATACAATATATTATGCTACAAGAAAGAAAAATAAATTCAGCTGTTCCCTATCTCCTATTTTAGTACGAAGGAAATAAATAACCAAAGTGCCGACTCTCACCCCTAATATCTTAAGGCTTTGCAAGTTGGGAGAACTTCTGATCAAACACAGCATATTCGATAAATGACACAAATTATAAAAGTCAACATCGTATAATACAAGTGTTTTCATGTTCTCCATGGCCGTTGTGAGCCTTGTCAGTATAGCTTGCTCTGGATCCAGAAACTGCACACAAAACACGAGCATAATTATTTTGTGTGTGTGTGAGCCTTAGACAGTAAAAGGAACACTAAATTATAATACTAGAAAGTGTTGAACTCTTGGTTTACCTGGAGGCCCAAGCTATTTAGTGTAAGAGTAGCCATTTTAGGTGTAGAGCTAAGAAACCTTTGTAGATTAATACATTCTTTCATGCTGGAGTTCGGGTCTTTACAGCGACCATAGGCAAATGCGTGCTCTAATAATTCCTTTCTTACGAGCTCAAATTTGTTAAGATTTTTATTATGATGTGTAAATTGGCAGCCCAGATGTTGAATACCAGAACAATAAAACAAACTCAATTGATTGAGTTGAGGTCCAAATGACATGTTAGCAAAAAATGTGACATGTGAAAGGTAAACCAAAGTCAGATTACGGAAACCTCGAAAATTTGGGGGTTGATAGAGCCTAAAGTTAGAAAGCATCAAATGAATCAACTCTGAACACGAAAACAAATGATAGGGCAAAAAACAAGGAGGATTTTCCTTCGCATTAATAATCACTAAATGCTTAACCCTTTTAATGGATAGTAGTACCATCCAATGTTCGAAGTCTGATTGTAAACTTATATTTGGAGGGATGTATGCAGCGAATTTTACTATGGGGCCTTCGATAGCTGAAAGAATGTTAAAAACAGTTTCCTCGATTATAGATCGGTGAGATTTCACATCTTTTTTAGAGATAAGTTGATTCATAAATACACGTTTGAGAAGCACGTCACTGCGGCTTCGCCATATATCCCTCCAAGTTTTCGACAGAATACTGGTTCTTGCAGCATCGTGTATTGGAATGCGATCCAGAATACAAGTTACTAGGTGCATTGGCAATTTGCGAATCAGATTATCCCCAGTGGCACGACGACATCTTTTAGCAATTCGTCTCATCTTCTGAGAAAATAAGAGGGGAATTAAGGTAAATCAATTCCGACATTCATTTGAAGCTACAAGAAGTCAAGAACCTTATCAAAGTTTTCACTACATATACGATTAATATATGATCTTTAATATATGATCTTGTTAAAAGTCGGTCTACTAATACGTTAAGGTTTGAGAAGAACCGGTAACTTAACACAAAGCTTCCACAACATACATATACTACTATGACTTTATCAGATAAAGAGATATTATTTCATTTAAAGTCGTCACTTTTAATATATCGTTGTCAAAAAAAAACTTACTCTAATTATAAGTCTTATAAAAACATTAAATACAAGTCAACTTATTCTTGAACAAAAATAATTTTTATAAAATTATAAATAAGTTAAAAATATCAATTATTTAGGATAATTTTTATATTTTAAATATATAATAAGTTAAAAAGGTTAATTAATAAAGAAAAATAATACCAAATTAAAATGATCTTTAAAATATATAAATAAAATTTTAGAATAAAAAAAAATATAATATGATGAAATTTGTTTAATAGGTTATTAATATGAGATATGAGAATCAATTACAGAATGGATCGCTCATCATCGGTAAATGGCAGTTCACTATAAATTAATTAGTGGGTTTTGATATAATTTAATATTCATATTTAGTTTCAAAAAATATCTATTTTAGAATTTAAATTTACACGACGATGTAGAAAAGTAAAACTGATAATAAAAAATGTTTTATTAAACTATAAATTTAATCACATATTTTAAAAAAATTATAATAATATTTTGAAACTGTCACCGCAAACGCAACTTCATCAAATAGTCCTATAAAATCAGGGTATGTATATCCTTATATATATAGGTGTTTGATCAAATAGAAACCAAATTTTGAATAAAAATTAGAAATTGATCCTCGCCATTCATTATATTTTATTATCTTATAATCTCAGTCACACATTAAAAAGTTTTTAAATAATATAAAATGACAAAGATCACATTAATTTTTGTGTTTGACCTAACCATTTTATCACAAATGATTTTTTTACTTTATCTCTCTACTCTCTCCGCTGCTCATATCTCTCTCGTCTCTTTCACTGTAACTCTCTATCGGTAAGCTCTTTCTCTCTCTACTCTCTCTTCGCTGTTAATCTCTTCTCTCTTTTGAAAATCTGTAGTGTATTGTTGTGAGAGGAATTTAGTACATACTATGGAGGCCCAATGCTAGAATAACGGAAAGAAAGTGATGTAAATCGGTCAAGAAATAGGTTCCTGATCAAGCTTCCACATGGGGGTGAATGAAGGTTTTGATGATGAAGGGACTAAGCTAGCAAAGGTCCAAGGCACCCACATATAATCTTGAGATTATACAAGTCAAACACCTTAGAATGACAAATAATACTCAAGTTTTCTATGTGCTCTCCTCTCACAAAGTATTTTTAAACCATTTGCTAGTTGCCTACATACCCTATTTATAGGGATCAAGTCCATATGTAGTTCTTGGTTGTTACGACTCTTGTTGATGAGTGATCAACAGTGATTTGATAGGAATTATCCTCGATTTGAATGTATATCTGAAAGTGTTTATGCTACAAGGAGAGTCCATGCCGGTTAGGAATCATTGGAAGCTATTTTCTGATGAATAACCGGCTGAATATATGAATTTATGTATTTTTCATGTAATTATCCTTAATTAGATAAGAATAATATGGTAATTATCCTCCATAACCGTGGAGATATCCCCTCCTAAAAATCAGGTGATACAGTCCATGTATAAATGTCCTTCCAGGAGGTACCAAGCAGCTATCCTGGAAGCTAGTTTCTGAAACCTGTCTAATAGAACCTGTAACCTGTTCCCTGGAAACAGTGGCACATCATGACCTCCCAATTTAACCCTCAACTTTGTTCGGCTCCTGGAAACTCCTTAAACTAGGTTCCAGCCTCATCATAATGGGAGCTCCTTGGATAGTGGTACCTCTACCTCACTAGGACCTTTTTTCCTAGTGGTTCATCATCCTTGGATGGATCATCCATGCTCTGAACTCCCTTGGCAGCTTTCATGATTCACCTGATCACCATGAAACCTCCCTACCACTTTTCATTCTGTCTTGGAACCTCTTTAGAGGGCTACTTAGTGGATTGGACCTCAAACAACCTATGTGCCCAAATCTAACCCATGTGAGATTTTGGGCACAACAATTACCCCCAGTTCCTTGTAGCCATTGAATGCAAAAGGAACCAACCCTAAAATAGAGGTTCAATCCTTCCACCTGTGCCTCTTCTGAACCATTGCATAGCTTCCATGAATTACTTCTAAGCTTACATGGGCTAACCCGGCATAAGAAACAAGAAACAACCCACAGTAGCATTAATGCAACAATTCGTTTTTAATTTAAACCATTACATCCTGGTTTAACACTTAGAACTTTGAACTAAAAACTACATTCAACAAAGACCAACAACAACTTCCATACTCCTCAGACGGAACCTCCTTCCTAGGTAACCAAGCATTTTAAATTTCAAACATAAACACCAGCCCAAAAATCTTAGGCTCCCTTATCCATTTAATCCTTTTCAACTTAATTTGAAAGTTATACACTTGTACCTAGCCTTAATAATAGGTACATTGGTTCCTGCATTTGCATGAGCCATGGCTCTTCACGCCTCCCGCACCTTCAATCACAAAATACCACATGTCTTGCTTGTCTCCCACTAACTGCAACTATTCTTCACCTATATATACACACACATAAACCCTTGCTCACTTTTACTCTTCCTCATCTCTTCAAAAACTCCAATTCTTCAGTGTTTCCTCATCTTTAAAACTAGCTGAAAGGCATATGACTAGGCCTATTTGTAATAATTAGATGACAACTCAACTCAATCTAAGAATAACGATAAATAATAAATATCAAACATGAATCAAGACGGAGACAGTCAACTAGTCACGAAGAATCCAAAGAATCAAAAGTACTCAGTTGAACCTACTACTCAACACTGAAGAAGTTCATTAATATGTTCAAGCGTCAGTGGAAAATAATCAAGTAGTAATTTCATAAGAATTCGGAAGATTCAGAAGATTTTAAGTGACTACTACACGAAGATTCCAGAAGAAGAAGAATAGAAAAAGAAGACAGAAAAGCTAAGCAAAGACATAAGACCACTAATTCTAAATGTTAAAAGACATGAAGAATATTTATTAGAGTATGGCACAAATGAACCAGACAGTACATTTGTATGTCAACTTCAATTGATAAATATTCAACATCAAGTTGAAGTGGTTACATGACAAAAGACTGAAACGGACTACAAAGTTAAATAAATCCTAATAGTATTTTAATTCTACAATTAAAATTAAGTTAATTATTTAATTTATTTAATTAAATTAATTCAAGTATGAATTTAATTTAATTCATAAATTATTTAATTAAATTAAGTAGAATTGATTTACTATAAAAGAAATGATTCAATATGACTTAAACATGAGTCATACCGAGCTAATCATTAGTGAGTCATACCGAGCTAATCATTATGAGTCATACCGAAGCCACTTGCAATGAGTCATACCGAGCACCTTTGCAGAGAGTCATACCGAATTCTAATATGAGTTATACCGACCAATATAAGTCATGCTCAGCCTTTTTATGAGTCATGCATGTGTTAATTTTAGGTGAAAAAGGTCATATTGGGATAAGTCATGTTGACTTTCCACCTCTATAAATATGAGGAGATTGTCTTCATTTTTCCAAGTTGTTCAAACATTCAAATTCAGAAATTTGTATGCATTGTAATATTAACCGATTTCTATGCTAAGTTTGGAATATAAATTGTTAAACCCAAACAAGTCATGTCAAAATCATTCTAGACAATTTATCAGATATAAACACTATTCACTATATTAATTCTGTAATATTTTTCAAGTTTAAATCAGATATTCTACTTGAACAGTATTTCACCTAAATAAATATTTCAGGATTAAATTTAACTTTATATTCTTAATCCGAATTCGCGAGTATTTTCAGATATTGTATTCAACCCCCCTTCTACAATATCAGGGACCAACAATTGGCATCAGTGCTGGCTGATATTTATAATATCAGATCTGAACCAAATAATCCACGACTCATACAGATCTCAAAAATTATTTTTAATTTAAAATATATTTTTTTCGAAATATTTTTTTTTCTAAAAATTATTTTCAGTCAAAAATTAAAATATTTTTTGAAACACTTAATTTTTAATCTTATTAAAGATGAGTACCCAGAAAGTGACGAGCATAAAAATTCCACAATTTGACAGAGAACACTACAACTTGTGGAAACACAAAATGCTACTATTTATTGAGATTGCCAATCCTAAGTATGCATTAGTATTGGCCAAAGGCGTTGAACACCCTATAACAGTCATTCTAGAACATGAGATAGATGGGGTCGTAATTCCTCACAGACAGTTTCTAAAAAGTCTAGCTGACTACACATATAACAACCCAAGCCCATAACTGAATGCATACCAGGCCCAACAACCCACCACAGGTCAGCCCATAAAAAGCTAACAATTTTAGGTATATATTAGTTATTGACTTGTCCTTATAAAAGGCCCAAATACACTTTATCTATTCGATGTGGGATGTTACAAACACTCCACCTTATTGGGTCGACTCGTCGAGCCCATGGACAAACTTACGGAACCCGGGCAGTGCCTTAGCACTTCCGGCCGGGCAAGGCTCTGATACCATTTATAACAACCCAAGCCCATAACTGAATGCATGCCAGGCCCAACAACCCACCACAGGTCAGCCCATAAAAAGCTAACAATTTTAGGTATATATTAGTTATTGACTTGTCCTTATAAAAGGCCCAAATACACTTTATCTATTCGATGTGGGATGTTACAAACACTCCACCTTATTGGGTCGACTCGTCGAGCCCATGGACAAACTTACGGAACCCGGGCAGTGCCTTAGCACTTCCGGCCGGGCAAGGCTCTGATACCATTTATAACAACCCAAGCCCATAACTGAATGCATGCCAGGCCCAACAACCCACCACAGGTCAGCCCATAAAAAGCTAACAATTTTAGGTATATATTAGTTATTGACTTGTCCTTATAAAAGGCCCAAATACACTTTATCTATTCGATGTGGGATGTTACAACACACCTGAAGAAAAAGAAGCCGTGTCCCTAGACAACAACCTCAAATTGATACTGATTGAATCTCTAGACTACGTCATGTACAATCATGTAGTCAATTGCAAAAATGTAAAACAGATCTGGGAAACAATAGAGATTATCAATGAGGGGACGGAGGAAGTGAAAGAGAATAGACTGAAAATCTTGATCTCTCAGTATGAGCAATTCATATCCAACCCTGGTGAGGGTATCTCTGAGGTGTTTCAGAGATTAAACAAACTGATAAACGAGCTCAACATAAATGGAAAGTACTATCAGAATCAGGAGGTAAACAGGAAGTTTTTGCTAACCTTGCCGGAGCGTCGGGAACACAGGATCGCAGCTATCCGGGAGTCTAGGGATATGAAGGAGGTAACCCTAGAAAGATTCTACGGAGTGTTAAAGACTTATGAATTAGAGCAGATCCAAACCAGAAAAATGTATGGGAGAGGTAAGGTTCTGAGTTCTTCTAAAACACTGTTAGTAGAAGCACCAGAGAAGAAGGAAGTGAAGGCTGTTGAACCTTCAAACAGTTCAATGAAGTATGTGGTTCCAGAACTTGGACATACTTCAAATAACCAGGAAAATTGTGAGTTCTACTTTCTTGAAGAACTGGATCAGCTGAAAGATGAGTCTCTAGCTATGGTTGCCAGGAGGTTTGGCAACATGAGATTTCGAAGGAACTCTTCCCACAAGGTAAAACCTAATTTTGGAAGTTATCAAAAAGGAGGGTCTTCAACAGCTGAATCAAGAAGCGGCTACAAGACCGACTTAGTTGATAAAAACAAGTTTCGTTGCTTCAACAGCAATGAGCTAGGCCACTTTGCAACTGAATGCAAAAAGCCGAAGCAAGGGAAAATGAGAGAGTCTTATGAAGATCTCCAGAAAAAGTATGATGCACTTGTGAAGAAGCATCAAGGAAAGTCTTATCCGGCAAAGGGGAAAAGCTAGGACGACTCAGACGATGATGATGAGGAAGGGCTAGGATATCTTGCTCTTATGGCTTTATCCGAAGAATCACGGTCTCCAACTCGTCAAGGAGGAATAGATGTAAATCCTTCTTGCCCTAGAATGTTTGCTTTGGTAGGTAAAGAACTAGATGGTGAGAGAAGTAAAGTTAAGATACTAAGACTCGGAATCAAAGTTCTAACTGATGAGAAAAATGTTTTAACTTTGGCTAAAAGGAAAAGTGACGAGTTGACTAAAGACTTAGCTTTTCAAGTCAACAGAGTCAAGTGTTATATTGATGTTGAAACTTATCTTAGAAACCAGATAGTGGAAGAAAAGAAAAGGTGTCTCGCCTATGAAAACTCGTCTTACATTGTAAAAAACCTAGTTGACCAACAGGTGATGAAATGAAAAGTTGGAATAGGGTTTGAGTATAATGAATCTGTAGGAAAGGCAAGCAACATTACCCCATTCAAGCAAAGTGCTAAAGAAAGTTTGTTAAGACACCTACTGCTAAGATACACAAAGTTCATAGGTGTTAAGAACTTAAAGAATAATTTGAACAAACCTAACAATAAGTTTGTTAAAAGTAAGAATAGTAACAACCAATGTCATTCTACTGAGAACTTTAAGACTGTTGAAAAAGTTAAAGTGGAAACTGTTAAGACACCTACTGCTTTGAATAACATGCCTGCAATTGATGTATTCCATAAACCTTGTGGTGTTTTAAATTGTATATTATGTGCTTTTAATGTTATGACTGCTTATTTCAAACGCATGACTGCTAATAAAAAGAACATAACACCGAGACAACACATCAATAGTAAATTTGCAAAATCCAAGACTGCAATTCCTTCACCTGTAAAGAAGGAAACTTATGTTCCTAAGTCTAAAAAGAAAACTGTTAAGACTATTTATAGGAAGGTAAGTACAGTCAAGGTGGATGTTGCTATTGTTCGAAAAGGGTCTGTTGTCAAAGCTGACAAAGGTCAATTCTTTAAGTATGCCGGACCCAATCAATTTTGGGCTCCGAAGATAATCTAATCCGTTTGATAATTGCAGGGAGTTAAACAGGTAAACCGGGTTATATGGATCCTGGACAGCGGATCTTCAAGGCATATGACCGGAGATAGAGCCCTGCTATCAGACGTGGTTGAAAGAGCTGGCCCAATCGTCACCTTTGGAGATAACAGCAAAGGAATGACTACGGGATATGGCAAGTTAAATACTGGAAATGTTATCATTGAAAACGTCTCTTTAATGGAAGGACTTAAGCACAATCTACTCAGCGTCAGTCAATTTTGTGATAAAGGTTACAAACTAAACTTCATCAAAGAAAGGTGCTTAATAGCTCATTCTAAAGACGACAAACTAGCCTTGTGTGGAGTAAGGAAAGGAAACTTGTATGTAGCTGATCTCAACTTAGGAACTGAAGATTAAGCAAACTGTTTCTACTCAAAGGCTTCATCATAAGAAAGCTGGCTATGGCACAAGAAACTCTCACATTTAAACTTCAAAACAATGAACTCTTTAGTCAAGAGAGATTTAGTGAGAGGACTGCTTCTGATGGAATTTGCACAAGAAGGATTGTGTGAGGCATGTCAGAAAGAGAAGTCAAAGAAAGCAAGTCACAGAGGCACAGACACTACAAACATCACTGAACCATTTCAACTCCTACACATGGATTTATTTGGTCCAGTAAATATACTGTCTATGTCAAGGAAGAAATACGCCTTAGTGATTGTGGATGACTTCACAAAGTATACGTGGGTTTTATTCTTGAACTCTAAGGATGAAACTCTACAATTGGTGATTGATCATATAAAGCTGATTGAGTTAGATTCAAAGTTACCTGTCCGAGCAATCAGATCAGTTAATGGAACAGAATTCAGAAATGAAGTTCTGAATAACTTCTGCTCAGACAAAGGGATAACAAGGCAATATTCAGCACCAAGAACTCCGCAACAGAATGGAGTTGTAGAAAGGAAAAATAGAACCCTGATTGAAGTTGCAAGGACTATGCTAAGTGAATCAAGGTTACCTATCTACTTCTGGGCTGAAGCAATAAATAAAGCTTGTTATATTCAGAATCGAACTCTGATCAACAAAGATCATATGAAAACTCCCTATAAATTAATGGATGGCAAGAAACCTACTCTAAAGTACTTTCATGTATTTGGAGCCAAATGCTTTGTGCTAAAGGATGAAGATGAACATCGTGGCAAGTTCGAGGCCAAGGCACATAAAGCTATTTTTGTTGGGTATTCAAGAAGAGCATATAGGGTATACATAATTGATCAACATCAAGTGAAAGAAAGTGTCAATGTTACTTTTGTTGACACTAAACTCCCAAGTATCCAAACTAAATATCCTTCTGAGTCATTAAAATTTAATAATCATCCAGACTCAGATTCAGATAGTGAAGAAGAACCTGAAGCTGCAACAGGAGATGATAATGGACACAGTAATGATAATGATCCAGGTAATAGTGATGGAAATAATGGAAACACTGGAGATACTACTAATACTAGTGGTGGATCAACAAGTACTCCGGGCAGAAATTCAGAGGAAGATGGTGGATCGACTGGCAGAACACAACATCACAATGAAAATAGAGGTGAATCATCAAGATCAAACCTACCTAGAGAAAGGATATGGAGCAGAGATCATCCTTTTGAATTGATCATAGGTGATCCAGATGTTGGAGTTAGAACCAGATGTGCAACTTCAAATGAATGTTTATTTTCAGTTTTTCTTTCCCAAGAAGAACCAAAGAAGATTGAAGATGCTTTGATTGATCCAGATTGGGTTCTTGCCATGCAAGAAGAGCTCAATCAGTTTGAGAGACAAGAAGTCTGGACATTGGTACCCATGCCTAAAGATAGATCTGTTATTGGCACAAAATGGGTATACAGGAACAAGTTAGATGGTGATGGCATTGTTACAAGAAACAAGGCCAGACTGGTTACTAAGGGTTACTCTCAAGAAGAGGGAATTGATTATGACGAGACCTACGCACCAGTTGCACAACTTGAAGCCATCAGAATATTTCTGGCATTCACAGCACATTCCAATTTTAAAGTCTATTAAATGGATGTGAAGAGTGCATTTCTGAATGGAGAACTAGAAGAGGAAGTATATGTGAAACAGCCCCTAGCTTTGAAAATCCAGAATTTGCTGATTTTGTGTACTCTCTATTCAAAGCTCTATATGGGCTCATGCAAGCACCGAGGACATGGTATGACACTCTCTGTGTGTTTTTACTGGAAAATGGTTTCATTAGAGGTGTCATAGATAAAACTCTCTTTTACAAACTGCATGAAAAAGATATGATATTTGTCTAAGTTTATGTTGACGATAACGAAAATTTGTGCAAAAGATTTGCTAAGTTAATGCAGAGCAGGTATGAAATGAGCATGATGAGTGAGCTGTCATTCTTCTTTGGATTGCAAGTAAAGCAAAAAGAGGATGGGATTTTTATTTTCCAATCAAAGTACGTAAGGGATCTTCTAAGGAAATACAATCTAGAAGATTCTTTACCGGTAAAAACCCCAATGCCAACATCCACCAAGTTTGACAAAGATGAAACTGGTAAGAAAGTTGACATCACAAGCTACAGAGGTATGATAGGCTCATTATTATATCTAACTGCTAGTAGACTCGATATAATGTTTGCAACTTGCTTATGTGCAAGGTTTCAATCTGACCCCTAGAGAATCTCATCTTATAGCCGTGAAAAGAATTTTTAGATATCTGAAGGGCACACCAAATCTTGGAATTTGGTACCCTAAAGATACACGTTTTGAACTAATAGGCTATACAGACTCAGATTATGCAGGGTGCATGATGGACAGGAAAAGTATGTCTGGAAGCTGTCAGTTTCTAGGAAGACGGTCGATCTCCTGGTACAGCAAGAAACAACACTCAGTATCTACCTCGACAGCCGAAGTAGAATACATTGCGGCAGGTAGTTGTTGTGCACAGATCTTATGGATAAGGAATCAGCTGAATGATTATGGACTTGTGCTTTTTAAAATTCTAATACTTTGCGATAACACAAGTGCCATAGCAATTTCCAACAATCCTGTACAACATTCAAGAACCAAACACATAGACATAAGGTATCATTTTATCCGAGAGCATGTCATGAATGGAACTGTGGTGTTACATTTTGTACCCATAGAAGATCAAATTGCTGACATCTTCACGAAACCACTTGATGAATCCACTTTCTATAAGTTGATTAGTGAGTTAGGGATGTTAAACATGAACTGATTATTGCATGATGTAATAACTCGTATTTTTGACGTTTGGGGATTATTAAGAATTTTTGGATAAAATTTTTCATTTTTATTAGTGAACAAATTTTATCTGAATTATCGCTTGAGGAAAGCTTAAGATAAGAAGTCGAATCCTTAATATACGACATAAATGAGTGTATGTAAATCAATTCGGAATTCAGAAAGTGGCAACTTTTAGTTGACTCTAACCTGGTTGTACTATGTGGAAATGATGTAGGAATATTTATTTGTTTCAAAATAAATATTCGAAGAAGATATTCCTAATCTATGGAATAAATGAACGTATGTATGAATTGTCAGAATTCGAAGATTCACAATTTGATTTTTGCCGTTTAGGGCTATATCAGTATCAAAAATGTGTAGAAATAATAATTTCCTCAGAAATTAGTTTCAAAGCTATATTATTAACCTAGGGAATATATAATCGTATGTAGGACTCGTCAGAATTCAGAGACGGGTAACTTGAGAATATTCAGTGGTTCGTATTTTAATTGTATGCGTAGTAAATGCAAGACATGGAAAACACTTGCATGGATATATATATATATATATATATATATATATATATATATATATGTGTGTGTGTGTGTGTGTATAAGTGCAAGTATATTAAACTAAAGCCAAGTAGCCAAGTTTGACCAAGCAAGTTGACTTGGGTTAATTAAAATTAACCCATTTATCCATAATTAACAAGTAACCAAGCAAGCACTTTCCCCCCCTTTCAAGTAGCTCTCGGCAAAGTGAAGAAAAAGGAGAAGAAAATTCCAAAGCTCCACCAATTCTTGGTTGATCATCTTGTTGTTTAGCTTAAAAGAAAGGTAGCCTTCTTGTCCATAATATACTATAATCTTGTGCTTAGTTATCAAGTAGTGCTCTTGATTTTTATGATTTCTCAAGATGATAAATAGTAGCTTGAGTTGTGCTTTAGTGCCTAATCATACATATTATGCATGCTAGAGCTTGGGTGATAATTGTTTAAGCTTATACAAGACATGGGTAGTTGTGATAAGCATGAAATCTGCACTGCCCTGTTTTGCCGAATACACTGGGAGGTCTGAGCACTTTTTTGTGCAGGGGGTTTAGGATAAATGTGTTCCTTATGTTTTCTAGTTTATTTACGCGCAAACCTTGTGTCGTTTGGATAAACGAGTAAAAAGTTATGAGTGTTTTAGCGAAGGTAGCGCGGAGCAGTATTTTCTGTGTTCGGTTTTTAGAGTTGTTCAGTTCGTTTTTGGCTTGAATAAAATTATTTTGAGATGAAATTTTTATGAGAGCTTTTCCAGATATCCAAGAATATGTCTGCAAAATTTGGTATTAAAATGATTATGTTTCAATTTATTAAAAATGTTTGAGTAAAGGGTGCGCAGTAACATTTTATGTTTTTGAATTGGTTGTCCGGTTTTGGAGAATTGTTTTGGAAAGGTTAAATACCTTATTTGATGTGGGTCAAATGATGAAAGTTGTTCATAAATATCTTTATTAGAAGTTTGCAAAGTTTAGTAATTTTTGAGCTTTGATTGAAAGAGTTATGAGTAGTTGAACACTAGCTTGTAAGAACATGAAATTGTGTTGGCTGATTTCTATGATTTATTGGCAATGTTTGGAGTATTAATAAATTGTTTTTGGGCTTGGGATGTCTTGAGTACATTCCCAAGTAGTGGTATAAAAATTTATGGAGGTTGTTTGGTTGATTTGGAGAAGGTTAAAATGAGGTAAACGATGAGCGTACAAACGGAACCATGCAAAATTGTTTCTGCCTACCAACTGTTCATAAAACCCGAAGGGTCTACCCTGCCTTTCTTGATGAGTTCTTTATATGGTTGGATAGATATCGGTCTCTAGATCGTTTGCGCGCTAATTTTGCGTCAAACGGAGTTATGAGCTAAAAGTTATGGCCAAAATAGTCAGGTTAGGCAGAAAACTCAGCAACTCTGTTTTCACCTAACTTGGAGGATGTGATCATGCTAGTTAAGCTACTCCATAAATCTTGAGCCTTTTATTTTAAATAGTAGGCACATATGTGAAGACTTGGAAAGAAGAATTGGGTTAAAAAGACTAAAACCTGATTTATGAAAAATGTTTGAATCCAAGTGGTGCAAATGAAAAGTTAAGGGAAATGCTAATGTTTTAGTCCTAGCTATTCCTTATTATGAAACGACATTTGAGGCTAAACTAGAAAACGAAATCTCAACGAACGATGTCATGTGATGACATAGGAATGCTATAAGCTAATGGACTTGTTTATTGTGTGTTGTTTGGAAAGGTTAAGGTAGTTATACGAGTATGTTTAATAGAGCGATTAAGATATGCTCGTATAGCTAAACGTGTTATGTTTCCGATTCGTAGATACTCGGACGAAGCCAGGAAGGAGCTTACTTCAGCAGGAACATACAGGCAAGTTTCCGACTCTATTGTTTAATTCCATATCAGAATATTATTAATTCATGGTGATGCCAAAACTTTTGAAATCTTTGACTTGATGATAAGTTCTTTGATTATACATTTTTGTTGTGTTTGGAACTAGTTAGCTCATTGTTGTTATTGGAAATGCACGTCGGCATTTCACCTTGAACTGTCTTGTTCATATATAACTTGATTCTTCTGCTACTCTGAACTTCTCGAAAAGTTAGAGTATGCAAGTATCCGACGCTTTGTCATTTTAATTCTGATTTATGACAAGAGTATGCATAGGTTGTTAGGATTGATTATCGTGAGTTGTTTCGAATCTCTTTCAACCTAATTCTGAGACGACTCTGAACTTCTTGAAAAGTCAGAGTTCGTATAGCAGCTTTCTAAACTCTAGACTTTATAACGGTTTATTGGTTATAAAGCTCTGTAGTGTTTGAAGTTCCTTTCAGATGGAACTGTATACTATATGTTCGCGCCTCTGAACATCTCAAGAGTTAGAGGACGCCTTTTGTCAGTTTTGTATAACTGAATCTAGTGTCGAGTACATCTTTTTGGTGCTCGATGGTCGACCGGGAGTAGTCTGGTATGAAATGGGATAGTGGATTTGGATTAATATCCCATCGATGTTTTAAATAATATTTAGTTTATTAAATATTATTTAAAGAGTATAGAAAGTGTTTAAATGTTAATTAAATACTTTCAGGTCATTTAAAATTATTTAAATATGTTGAATCATTTAAGATTATTTAAATATTAAATAATCTTGATTATATTCGAATTAAATATTTTAATTCTTTTAAATCTTTTTAATATTTTTCGAGGACTATTCTGGGCCTCCTAAATATTAATAAAATATTTATTTGTTCTTTAAAAATATTCTGGAGTTGTCTAAAATTCCTAAATTATTATTTTCATTAAATAATAAATGGTGAGCGATGACTCGGATATTTTGTATTTATTCTGAGTCGATAACTCCAGGTTCGGGAGGTAACGTCCGACTCCGATATTCCTCCCAGTTGTATTGGTGCCTCGTGGCCCATGGTTTCACCCCAAAACGGTAATGTTTTGTGGAGTCTATTTTAGCTAGTATCAGCGGCTCCCCGGTCGCGTTCTTGAGTCTCCTTGATTCAAGGGTTTCTGTCTTGTTGAATTCGTTGACTGAGAGTCAACCCAGATGTTTCGAGAGTACTCCCACTTGGTTTAGGGAGCCAAGCTATTGTCAGATATTGAAATCTTACAATAGGTCATTGTTGTTCTAGAAGGTTGTATTAAATTCCCTTCCTTATCTGTTGATGAAATCCTGTGATGGATTGTCGTTGTTGTTCTGGAAGGTTGTATTAAATTCCCTTCCTTATCTGTTGATGAAATCCTGTGATGGATTGTTGTGTTGTTCTGGAAGGTTGTATTAAATTCCCTTCCTTATCTGTTGATCGAAATCCTGTGATGGATTGTCGTTGTTGTTCTGGAAGGTTGTATTAAATTCCCTTCCTTATCTGTTGATCGAAATCCTGTGACGGATTGTCGTTGTTGTTCTGGAAGGTTGTATTAAATTCCCTTCCTTATCTGTTGATTGAAATCCTGTGATGGATCGTTGTGTTGTTCTGGAAGGTCGTATTAAATTCCCTTCCTTATCTGTTGATGAAATCCTGTGATGGATTGTCGTTGTTGTTCTGGAAGGTTGTATTAAATTCCCTTCCTTATCTGTTGATCGAAATCCTGTGATGGATTGTCGTTGTTGTTCTAGAAGGTTGTATTAAATTCCCTTCCTTATCTGTTGATCGAAATCCTGTGATGGATTGTCGTTGTGTTGTTCAGGAAGGTTGTATTAAATTCCCTTCCTTATCTGTTGATTGAAATCCTGTAATGGATTGTTGTGTTGTTCTGGGAGGTGGTATTGAATTCCCTTCCTTAACAGTTGATTGAAATCCTAGAGTGGATTGTTGTTATTCTAGAAGGCTTGATTAAATTTCCTTCTAGGTTTAATGAATGTTTAAGTATTCATCAGGGACTGGAGTAAGGTTGCGTAAGAGGTCGGTGACGCACGACCCAGCCGTAAACTAAAGGCCCATGTGTTGCCTAGGGTGACGTCCCGATAAGGGGTTGTCCTTCTACTAGTAGAGAAAGTGACTGGTTTTTCTATTGTACAAGGCGACTGATCATCGCGTACAATAGGGCGTTGAAAAATCTCCAGATTAATCCCGTTTCTTCCAATTGGAATTTGACGTTGCACTGTAACGAAAGCCTAGGTGCTGTGTTACCGATAGTGTCAACGGGAATGTAATCCACTCTGAGTTGGTTGGTTGTTTTGAGTACCGTTTTATTCGTGTATATATATCAGTTTCATTGTTCCTACACTATAACGAAAGCCGTGGTGCTAAGTTACCGATAGTGTTAATGGGAATTGATGAACTTCCGTTCATTCTTTTCGCAGTATAATGAACTGCTTGCTTATTGGTACTCAAACGAATGGTACTCGGTGTTGAGGCCATTGTGCTAAGTTATTGATACTGTCAGTCTCAAAAGTTATGAACTTAAATTGTTGTATTGCAGTAACGTGAACTGCATTAATGTTGTGAATATCTTCTTGCATTGTGAATCTTGAGTCATTTATTGTCGAGATATAACTGGCTATACATCTTCAATTAGATTGCTAGTTATGTATTTTATTGTTGAATATCCAGTTGGGATAAATATGGCTATCACCTTTTTCTTGAAATATTCTGATATATATAACTTGCTGAGCATTCTTTGGCTCATTCTTGCTTTTTGTAAATCTTATATCTTGCAGAAAGAGATGACTATGAATTGTCTACCTCGAGTATTATGATAAGGAACAAGAAGATTCGAGCTTGAGCTAGTCAGGTTCAGGACTTCGATAAATGGTGCAAGAAAGGTGGGATTCCAGATTAGAATCCTAGACTTATTGAAAAATATGTAATGTGACAGTAGATCTTGGATTAATGTTTACTTCTAATGTAACATCATGTGGAAGTTATATTAGTAGTGTGAGATCCTGAGGATACATTGGTTTGTAATAACTATTACCATTTTAAGTTCGTTTCCTGAGACTATAACTTGAGTTGTGTATTTGGTTTGGGGTCACTGCTTTTATGTTTGGTTATTATAATGGTTAAAGCAGGTGAGTGATGTTATTGTGGTGAAAAGTGGACCGTGATGACCCGGATCCCTGACCCCGGATCTGGGGGCGTCACACATGATGTTTTAAATTGCATATTTAATTTTAAGCAAACCTTGTAAATATACTGTATATATTCATTCAAGTTATCAAAAACAAACAAACAAAATGAAAAAGAAAACTCAAAAAGATTTTCCTTATTTTTGTACAGTTTTATTTATTTGGCATCTCTACTGTAAATATTTTATATTATTGTTGTTTTCCAATAATTGGCATATATTATTTATATACATAAGTATGTATAGTTTTATTTATTTTTCAACTTTGGCATCCTTATTTTTATGTTTATTTCTATATAAATAAGTGCTGATTATTTCGCGTCTCTTTTGAGAAGTAGGAAAGATCTATGAGCTTGATCATCCAATAGTTTCTAATAATGAGATCCTAAACATTGGCATCAATCTCTATCCAAGATCTTAGAACCAAACACGCAAACACTATCACATCCGTCTATCTAACCATTAAACAGAATACCTAATTGCTAAGAATGAGGGAGTCAATGCCTTGATTGCATTTGATAAGGTTGGTATTGTAAGTGAACCAACAGCTCTGTCTCCAGAAAGGTGATTAATATATACAAAAGCTGAGACAACTGTTATCTCATCTGTGTTTTCTCAAAAGGATACGGACTTGAAAAAGGCAAAACTGTTACTAGGTTCATTCTCTCAATAGAGTGAGTCTATTGAATTCAGCCTGTCAGCCAAGGCTACCAGCAAAGAGTTAATTTCATCTGATATTTTTCAAGAAACCACAAATATTGTCTTATTTTTAGGGACCAACAAGGGACCAAAAATTTAAGGACCAACTTCGGACCAAAATGGACCAAGAGGGAGTAATTGAAATGTCACATGAAGGATGAATTGACTGTAGCAATTATTCTAAATTTCCATATCAAGGAAGGAAGAATGATTGATGATTCTGACTGAATCAACATGTCTTTACAGGCGTCAGGAGGAAACTTGGATCTTTTGCTACATTATAGATCATTGTCTCCCTCCCCAGATGGAATTTATCTGGATTCCTAATGGAATAGATCATCTTAGATGATCAGCAACTCATTGAATCTATTCCTGAAGCAATTCAGTTTTTAAATTCAAATATTTTAATAGATTAAATTGAGGACGGGGATTTGCGAAACCCCATTGCACCACCAGTGACCTCTCTTGAAGGGGCTATGGTGATCTTTCTTACAGGTACAAATGATTGTGTCATCCGTACTGAGATAGAGAAATAGTGATGTGAGAAAGAGTGAAACATAAGTGAGAAAGAGTGAAAATATATATTCTATGAGTGAAACACTTAGAGAGTATATGAGCGAAACACTTGTAAGATACACAAAGTAAAATCACACACCAACACAACTACTAAATCCCATTCCCAATTCCCTGTTACAGATTTCTAATGTTACTCAACTAAGGGGAAAGAAATTTCTTCTGAAGAGGATTACTCAACTAAGGGGGAGAAGTGTTGAACAAGATCCAAAAGGGAGAAGTGTTATCCAAAAAGGGAGAAGTGTTGAACAAGACTTTTACAAAAAGGGAGAAGTGTTGAACAAGACTTTTACTAGAAGAGGATTACTCAACTAAGGGGGAGAATTGTTGAACAAGAAAAAGGGGTATATAATAACATGTTTGGATTAGAAAGAACTAGTGATTACTTATTAGTCTTCTATTCCATTTGATTTTAGAAGATTCTTGTATATAAGATTAACCGGATTTTCTAAAATGCATAACATGTCATAGTTTGCATTTTTTATATCTGCGATGGTTTAATGCTGTATGTATGCCATGTCTGTTACCTCTATTAAAATGGTTGGATAATTCAAGTAAGGGGGGAATGAATTCACCTTGGGAGAGAAGGGAAGACATGAGTTGGAGAAATAGAGGAGAAATGGTAATGAGAAAAGAACAAGAGTACATCCATGTCATCCTAAGAGGGAGTAGTGATGAGTTTGAGAAATGAAGATAATACTACTTGTATAATATGTTCAGTGCTATAGGAACAAACATCTTTTATTTCAGTTACTCAAGAAATCTGGAAATGTATTATATAATCCAGAGAACAGTTTATTATTTATAGTTCTTAAATGTCATATTTATTTCTTAGTTGTTAGTTGAGTTATCCTCTAGGAATTTGTGTGTTAAATGTTTAACTACAAATAGGGGGAGATTGAAAGGCATATGACTAGGCCTATTTGTAATAATTAGATGACAACTCAACTCAATCTAAAAATAACGGTAAATAATAAATATCAAACAGGAATCAAGACGGAGACAGTCAACTAGTCACGAAGAATCCAAAGAATCAAAAGTACTCAGTTGAACCTACTACTCAACACTGAAGAAGTTCATTAATATGTTCAAGCGTTAGTGGAAAATAATCAAGTAGTAATTTCATAAGAATTCAGAAGATTCAGAAGATTTTAAGTGACTACTACACGAAGATTCCAGAAGAAGAAGAACAAAAAAAGAAGACAGAAAAGCTAAGCAAAGACAGAAGGCCACTAATTCTAAATGTTAAAAGACATGAAGAATATTTATTAGAGTATGACACAAATGAACCAGACAGTACATTTGTGTGTCAACTTCAATTGATAAATATTCAACATCAAGTTGAAGTGGTTCCATGACAAAAGACTGAAACGGACTACAGAGTTAAATAAAGTCCTAATAGTATTTTAATTCTACAATTAAATTAAGTTAATTATTTAATTTATTTAAATAAATTAATTCAAGTATGAATTTAATTTAATTCATAAATTATTTAATTAAATTAAGTAGAATTGATTTACTATAAAAGAAATGATTCAATATGACTTAAACATGAATCATACCGAGCTAATCATTAGTGAGTCATACCGAGCTAATCATTATGAGTCATACCGAAGCCACTTGCAATGAGTCATACCGAGCACCTTTGCAGTGAGTCATACCGAATTCTAATATGAGTCATACCGACCATTATAAGTCATGCCCATCCTTTTTATGACTCATACAAGTGTTAATTTTAGGTGAAAAAGGTCATATTGGGATAAGTCATGTTGACTTTCCACCTCTATAAATATGAGGAGATTGTCTTCATTTTTCCAAGTTGTTCAAACATTCAAATTCAGAAATCTGTATGCATTGTAATATTCACAGATTTCTGTGCTCAGTTTGGAATATAAATTGTTAAACCCGAAGAAGTCATGTCAAAATCATTCTAGACAATTTATCAAATATAAACACTATTCACTATATTAATTCTGTAATACTTTTCAAGTTTAAATCAGATATTCTACTTGAACAGTATTTCACCTAAATTAATATTTCAAGATTAAATTTAACTTTACATTCTTAATCTGAATTCGCGTGTATTTTCAGATATTGTATTCAATCCCCTTCTACAATATCAGGAACCAACAATTGGCATCAGAGCTGATTGATATTTATAATATCAGATCCGAACCAAATATTCCGCGACTCATACAGATCTCAAAAATTATTTTAAATTTGAAATATTTTTTTTCGAAATAATTTTTTTTCTAAAAATTATTTTTGATCAAAAATTATTTTCAGTCAAAAATTAAAATATTTTTTGAAACACTTAATTTTTAATCTTATTAAAGATGAGTACCCAGAAAGTGACGAGCATAAAAATTCCACAATTCGACAGAGAACACTACAACTTGTGGAAACACAAAATGCTACTATTTATTGGGATTGTCAATCCTAAGTATGCATTAGTATTGGCCAAAGGCGTTGAACACCCTATAACAGTCATTCTAGAACATGAGATAGATGGGGTTGTAATTCCTCACAGACTGTTTCTAAAAAGTCTAGCTGACTACACTCCTGAAGAAAAAGAAGTGGTGTCCCTGGACAACAACCTCAAATTGATATTGATTGAATCTCTAGACTACGTCATGTACAATCATGTAGTCAATTGCAAAAATGTAAAACAGATCTGGGAAACAATAGAGATTATCAATGAGGGGAATGAGGAAGTGAAAGAGAATAGACTGGAAATCCTTATCTCCCAGTATGAGCAATTCAGATCCAACCCTGGTGAGGGCATCTCTGAGGTGTTTCAGAGATTAAACAAACTGATAAACGAGCCCAACATGAATGGAAAGTACTATCAGAATCAGGAGGTAAACAAGAAGTTTTTGCTAACCTTGCCGGAGCATCTGGTACACAGGATCGCAGCTATCCGGGAGTCTAAGGATATGAAGGAGGTAACCATAGAAAGACTCTTCGGAGTGTTAAAGACTTATGAATTGGAGCAGATCCAGACCAGAGAAATGTATGAGAGAGGTAAGGTTCTGAGTTCTTCTAAACCACTGTTAATAGAAGCACCAGAGAAGAAGGAAGTGAAGGCTATTGAACCTTCAAACAGTTCAATGAAGTATGTGGTTCCAGAACTTGGACATACTTCAAATAACCACGAAAATTGTGAGTTCTACTCTCTTGAAGAACTGGATCAGCTGAAAGATGAGTCTCTAGCTATGGTTGCCAGGAGGTTTGGCAACATGAGATTTCGAAGGAACTCTTCCTACAAAGTAAAACCTAATTTTGGAAGTTACCAAAAATGAGGGTCTTCAATAGCTGAATCAAGAAGCATCTACAAGATCGGCTTAGTTGATAGAAACAAGTTTCGTTGCTTCAACTGCAATGAGCTAGGCCACTTTGCAACTGAATGCAAAAAGCCGAAGCAAGGGAAAATGAGAGAGTCTTATGAAGATCTCTAGAAAAAGTATGATGCACTTGTGAAGAAGCATCAAGGAAAGTCTTATCCGGCAAAGGGGAAAAGCTGGGATGACTCAGACGATGATGATGAGGAAGGGCTGGAAAATCTTGCTCTTATGGCTTCATCCGAAGAATCACGGTCTCCAACTCGTCAAGGAGGAATAGATGCAAATCCTTCTTGCCCTAGAATGTTTGCTTTGGTAGGTAAAGAACTAGATGGTGAGAGAAGTAAAGTTAAGGTACTAAGACTCGAAATCAAAGTTCTAACTGATGAGAAAAATCCTTTAACTTTGGCTAAAAGGAAAAGTGATGAGTTGACTGACTAGTTGACTAAAGACTTAGCTTTTCATGTCAACAGAGTCAAGTGTTATATTGATGTTGAAACTTATCTCAGAAACCAGATAGTGGAAGAAAAGAAAAGGTGTCTAGCCTATGAAAACTCGTCTTACAATGTAAAAAACCTAGTTGACCAACAGGTGATAAAACGAAAAATTGGAATAGGGTTTGAATATAATGAATATGTAGGAAAGGAAAGCAACATTACCCCATTCAAGAAAAGTGCTAAAGAAAGGGGTATTCCTCATGTTGTTAAGGACGCACGTAAACCTCTTTTCATAACACCTATAGCAGAACCAATCCTTGAGAGCTCTATAAAGATTGCCTATGAAATGAATTTAGATGATCTTGTGGAAGAGAAGAAAAGAGAGGAACAAGCTAGGGACATAGAAGGAGTAAATGTCCAAGAAGAGATAATTGTGCCCAAGACACCAGTGAAAGTTGTGGGAACTTCTGATTTCCCCAAACCTGGTATAGGTGCTAAGAACTTAAAGAATAATTTGAACAAACCTAACAATAAGTTTGTTAAAAGTAAGAATAGTAACAACCAATGTCATTCTACTAAGAACTTTAAGACTGTTGAAAAAGTTAAAGTAGAAACTGTTAAGACACCTACTGCTTTGAATAAATGCCTGCTATTGATGTATGCCATAAACCTTGTGGTGTTTTAAATTGTATGTTATGTGCTTTTAATGTTATGACTGTTTATTTCAAACGCATGACTGCTAATAAAAAGAACATAACACCGAGACAACACATCAATAGTAAATTTACAAAATTCAAGACTGCGATTCCTTCACCTGTCAAGAAGGAAACTTATGTTCCTAAGTCTAAAAAGAAAATTGTTAAGACTATTTATAGGAAGGTAAGTACAGTCAAGGTGGATGCTGTTGTTGTTCAAAAAGGGTCTGTTGTCAAAGCTGACAAAGGTCAATTCTTTAAGTATGCCGGGCCCAATCAATTTTGGGCTCCGAAGATAATCTAATCCGTTTGATAATTGCAGGGAGTTAAACAGGTAAACCGGGTTATATGGATCCTGGACAGCAGATCTTCAAGGCATATGACCGGAGATAGAGCCCTGCTATCAGACGTGGTTGAAAGAGCTGGCCCAATCGTCACCTTTGGAGATAACAGCAAAGGAATGACTACGGGATATGGCAAGTTAAATACTGGAAATGTTATCATTGAAAACGTCTCTTTAATGGAAGGACTTAAGCACAATCTACTCAGCGTCAGTCAATTTTGTGATAAAGGTTACAAACTAAACTTCATCAAAGAAAGGTGCTTAATAGCTCATTCTAAAGACGACAAACTAGCCTTGTGTGGAGTAAGGAAAGGAAAGTTGTATGTAGCTGATCTCAACTCAGGAACTGAAGATTAAGCAAACTGTTTCTACTCAAAGGCTTCATCAGAAGAAAGCTGGCTATGGCACAAGAAACTCTCACATCTAAACTTCAAAACAATGAACTCTTTAGTCAAGAGAGATTTAGTGAGAGGACTGCTTCTGATGGAATCTGCACAAGAAGGATTGTGTGAGGCATGTCAGAAAGAGAAGTCAAAGAAAGCAAGTCACAGAGGCACAGACACTACAAACATCACTGAACCATTTCAACTCCTACACATGGATTTATTTGGTCCAGTAAATATACTGTCTATGTCAAGGAAGAAATACGCCTTAGTGATTGTGGATGACTTCACAAAGTATACGTGGGTTTTATTCTTGAACTCTAAGGATGAAACTCTACAATTGGTGATTGATCATATAAAGCTGATTGAGTTAGATTCAAAGTTACCTGTCCGAGCAATCAGATCAGTTAATGGAACAGAATTCAGAAATGAAGTTCTGAATAACTTCTGCTCAGACAAAGGGATAACAAGGCAATATTCAGCACCAAGAACTCCGCAACAGAATGGAGTTGTAGAAAGGAAGAATAGAACCCTGATTGAAGCTGCAAGGACTATGCTAAGTGAATCAAGGTTACCTATCTACTTCTGGGATGAAGCAATAAATACAGCTTGTTATACTCAGAATCGAACTCTGATCAACAAAGATCATATGAAAACTCCCTATGAATTAATGGCTGGCAAGAAACCTACTTTAAAGTACTTTCATGTATTTAGAGCCAAATGCTTTGTGCTAAAGGATGGAGATGAACATCGTGGCAAATTCGAGGCCCAGGCACATAAAGCTATTTTTGTCGGGTATTCAAGAAGAGCATATAGGGTATACATAATTGATCAACATCAAGTGAAAGAAAGTGTCAATGTTACTTTTGATCAACATCAATTGACCCCCAATTCCTAAAAGATGGCAGTGTGTATGTGTTAGTATTGGTGTTCTAGATACAATACTTTTATGTTTTATTGAAAACAATTGAGGATTATGTTTTATTTGATTATTTAATTAATATTTATTATATCTTTATTTACTGCATCATAAATTGAAAGAATAATAAATGTCCTTGGAATATTAATGCGTAATATATGTCTTTAAGTATGTGACTTAAAAATGAGATTATATGAATAGTATTTTATTCCTAAAATTCCCTAGTCAAGTATTATTATTTAAAGACAATAATAATGCAATAAGACTAATATGTTTATTGACAGATGACCACATCTCATTGGTCATAGGTATGGTGATACTAAAGTCAAGAACATAAGTGTATGTATCAATACATGACACTGAAAAGACCCGCCGTGAGATTTTACATGTTAATAAGTGTCAAAAGAAATCTCACTGTGATAATGATGTAATGATCCTCTAACTAAAAATCATTATATTTCTATACGAGAATTAATATACTTTGATTACACTCAAAGTTACCTTTAACCGGGTAATGATAAAGGTGGACATTGGGTATGCTATGAATCATATGAGGAATATGAATAATAGATATAAGATTTAACCCTCCAATTCTATGAGTGATATTATTGACCTCTTGATTGAGTGAGACTATGAAATACATGGCAATGCTCAAATATTGATTAATTTAAATAGTCTACTCATTGATGAAGGAAACTGAGATTAAACGTTGAAGATGATGACACTATATATGCCTCGAGTTTGATATATAATATAAGGCTAAATGGAATATATTACATGAAACATTATTCACGAAATGTTTAATTGAATCACCAATTATTATTGTTACTTGGGTAACAATGATGTATTACTAGATGCCAATCATTGTTTATAATTTTATTATTAGATAATAAAATTATTGCCAACGTAATAATAACCTAAAGGATCACACACAAAGAACGTCAAAATGGAGGTTTATTTAAATTACGAATTTAGATATATTATTATTATTATTAATTCAAATTTAATTATTGAATTAATTAAGTGGGACTTGATTAATTATATTAAAATTTGGATTTAATAAGAATTATTATTAATTCGAATTTAATCATTGAATTAATTAAGTGGGATTTGATTAATTATATTAGAATTCGGATTTAATAATAATAATAATAATAATAATAATAATAACCCAAAATCAGAAAGGGTTTTGGAAACCACATGGATTAGGGTTAGACTCAAAATCTCTCTCTCCCCTATATATACATAATGATGTATAGTATTAGAGTTAATCATCAGATTTCGTTTTAGAGAAAAACCCTAGCTGCTCAACATCAAGAGAGGCTAGAGAAAGAGAGAGATAAAGAGGCAAGCAATTCGGCTAGTACCGAATCCGGTTATCGTAGGATGATCGGGCTTTCATGTGGACTTCTTTGGAGAGCAGATATTTGCAACAAAGGGCTATTGTGATTCATCTTTTCTGGACCTCCATTAAACAGCATACGGAAAACTTTGTTAAGGTACAGACTTTTTCACCATAATCATCCAAAGTTATACATGGATCCTGCGATAGGGTTTTGTTTTTTATTGTTTTACGTTATATCCGCTGCGTTTTCATACCCGAAACCCTTCAATGGTATCAGAGCTACGTGTATAATGGGAGGATTTAGTTATGTGTTTAACAGTTTTTCGATGTATGTAAACATATATATGATATGCCATGACTATATGTTGATATATATGTTTTATATGATTTTGAATATATGATATTCTTGTGTTGTATAATCATGAGATGATTGTGTGTATTGTTGTATGTATATTATACATGTTTGTTCTTGTTATGAGAATCGTATTCGATACGAATTCTGAAATGGCTTCGGTAGATTTTCTAAAATCTGTGTCCAGTGTCCGATTTTCGCAAATGATATGTGTTTTCTGACTGAAATCGTGTCACTGAGAAATACTGATAAAATCAGCTTCACGTCTGTAAGCCGTTTGACGATGTTACAGGCCCCGAAATGACGATTTATTATTTTCTAAAATTTATTTGATTTTCTAAAATTTCGAAATTTATTATATATGATTATATGATATGTTTATATAATCTGAGATATATTACATGTGTTATGTGATAACATGGTGGATGATTATGGCCTAAAGACCCATAGGATAGTGGTTTTGTTTTATGGTTTTAGTTTCTAAATACGACTTGCATGTCGTTTATTCATTGTAATTATTAATTTTGAATGTAACTCGAGTTCTTCTTGTAATTTCATTAGAATAGATTTATTTATTATTCAATGTAATTGTTCAATGGAGATTTGGAAGCAAAGAAGCTAGGAGGCAATTCAGATGATGGAGCAATGAAGAAGATAAAGACATGTAATAGTGTAGTATTTGAAACCACCATAGATTGACCTTGATAATTCCATTAGCTTGGAAATATCACATAGGATGGGGCCATAACCAAACACGTTTAATTTATGCACAATACATATATGTATATGAATGCATGTGTAGATACATATGTGTTGGAATGATGTATGTATTAGATACGACACCCATGCCAGCCTGCTAAGGAAAGATAAAATCTGTAACGATTCAAGATTTTAAAATTAAACAAACGATAATGAGATTCTTGTGTTTATGAAACACAGTATTGAATATGAATTTTCTTTTTTTGATATGGGGAGATTTTGTCAAAAGCGAATTATTATTCGTAAGAAAGTTGGGTTTTAAGTGAGACCGCTTGTGACTTCTCCGACGATCTGGAAATCGAACCATTGACGAATATTGAAATGGATTATTTGATTAAAGAAAAATTGAGAATCTCTTTATGATGGGATCATGATCGTTCGTATAAACATTAAAATCCCTAAATACATATTAAGTTAATCGGATGCCTTCCAATGTTTAATACTCGTCAAGATCTAGATTGAGAAGGAGTGGGTTTGCCAAAGCAAGGTGCTTTTATCAATCATGGGAAGATGTGATAAGTAAGTGACTTAGTTTGTTGAAACATTGGGTCTAACTTAACTAAATTATCACAATAGAATTGTGGGTTTAGAGGCATAGAGTTTGGTGAGATTTATTGGATAAATGTGTACAAAGTGTTGTTCCACCAAACTATCCAAGAGTTATATTTGATATAATCGACTAATGTTGTCTACCTAAATAGTCGTGTTTTGGGTGTATTAGCCAACGCTATCTTAAAACATGGATGAAATATGGATCTTGGCTCACTAGAAAGATTTAATGAAATGCTTTTTGAATTAATAGTTAGGGCTATTGATTTGATAAAAATAGTGGGATATATATATATATTATGAATGTATATGATAATCACTTGAACATAATTAAACTTCTGCAACTAACTAATATGCATCTTAAACATTGTAGATATTTAATGGAAAACAACACAAATTTCTCTGTGAGAGCAACCCTTGAGAAGGACAAGTTGACAGGAACTAGCTTCCTTGATTGGTATAGGAATTTGAGGATTGTCCTCTGGCAGGAGCGAAAGCTTCACGCCATTGAAATTCCTTCACCTGCTCCTCCTACTGAGAATGCAACTCGTGTTCAGCAAAATGCTTATCAGAAGCATATTGATGATGCGAATGATGTTGCGTGTCTCATGCTGGCATCCATGAGTGCTGAGCTTCAAAACAACATGAGCATATGGATGCTTATGAGATGATTGAACACCTTTAAAGAATGTTTGAGGGATAGGCTCGTCAGGAAAGGTTCGACACGAGCAAAGCACTGTATGCTTGTAAACAGGGAGAGCGTGAACCTGTTCAACCACATGTTCTAAAGATGATAGGTTATATTGAGTATCTTGATACTTTGGGTTTCCCGATTGGTCCGGAAGCTTAGATTGACTTGATCTTGCAATCTTTGAACAATAAATATACTCATTTTGTTATGAACTACAATATGAATAAGATAGACAAAACACCCATTGAATTGTTGGCCATGTTACGAACTGCTGAAACCAACATGAAAAAGGCTGAACCTGCTGTCATGTTGATGGTAGACAACAAAGGTAAGGCTAAAAGGAAAGGCAAATGGAAGGGAAAGAAGAAGATTGAATCTACTTCTGGTCCTAAGCCAAAGACCAATCCCAAATAGGCTTTAAAGTCTAAGGGTGTTATTGCAAAGGGTGATTGTCACTACTGTAAACCAGGTCATTAGAAGAGAAACTGTCATGCTTATTTGGAGGATCTGAAGAAGAAGAAGGCTGGTCAAGCTTCTGATTCATGTATTTATGTTATAGAGGTCAATTTGTCTACTTCTACATCATGGGTATTAGATACTGGATGTGGTTCTTATATTTGTATAAATGTGCAGGAGCTGCAAAGGAGTAGGACTTTGGCAAAGGGAGAGGTCGACCTATGAGTTGGCAATGGAGCAAAGGTTGTTGCCTTAGCTGTAGGGACTTATTATTTAACGTTGCCCACTAGGCTTATTTTAGAACTTGAGAACCGTTTTTACGTGCCTGCAATTTGCAGAAATATTATTTCGGTTTCTTGTTTGGACAAGAAAGGTTTTGCATTTTCAATTTAGAATAATAGTTGTTCCTTTTCTTTGAATAATGTTACCTATGGGGTGGCACGTTTATTTAATGGTTTATATGTTCTTGATTTAGACACTTGTTAGGTCCAAATGTGTTGTAGAGGGGGGGGGGTGAATACAACTTTTCGATTTTATGAAGCAATAAATACTATGTAATAAATGAACACAATGATTTAAGGAATATATGTCTTATATATAACTTGAAGGGGTTGCTACAACATTCATTACAATAGTAAAACAGAAGTAAAGAGGGTAATAAATGATACTAAGCTCTGTGAATACTCTCTCTCTTTTACAAGTGTTTCTCTCAAATATTGCTCTCTTAGAAAAGTTACACAAGTACTTCTATTTATACTACTTTTTAATCTATGACTTGTAGTCTTTAAAAGATAAGATATGAGTGGCCCAATGTTGTCCACGTAAATCTTATCTTGTCTTGAAAGCTTGGAAACACTACTAGAAAAACTGTATACAACATCAGTTGCCAACTGATGTCTGAGAAATTTTTGACCGATGTCTTCGCATGTGATGTTAAAAGTATATACTTTACACATCAGTTTTCAAGTGATGTTAAAAACAGATATAAGACATCATCTCCTAAATAAAGACGATGTTAAAACCAATTTTGGACATCAATTTTCTTATAAAAATCGATGTCTATAGCTATGTTTAACATCTGTTGTTTTTATAAAGACGATTTACCAGTTTCTTTAAGACATCATGTTTTATCTTTATATTTGATGTCTATTACAAATTTAACATCAGTTTCTTCAATTTAAATGATGTAATAGCTTATTGAAGACATCATATTTTTTAAAGACCAACTGATGTCTTTGTAATTTTAGACATCAAATTTCTTTTATAAAATATTGTTAGATATACTATTACACATCGCTTTAAAAAAATTTGTGATGTTATTTCTTTAGGTTCAGATGACAGTGTCCTGTGTACATTGATATATATTAGCCAAAATTAATTCAACCAACTAATAAACTTATTCAACCACAACCAAACTACAGAAAAAGAACTGCTGCCATAAAAAGAAATTTAAATTGCCAAACTCAATTGATATATATATCATTACCAACAACCAAAGTAACACATCCACATAAATAACATAGTCTATTGATAAAAAAATTTAAGCACAGTAAATCGCCAGTTACACAGTCGATTTCAGAGCATGTGTTAGCTTTGATTAATTGTCATGTCTTACATTTTTGGAATGGATAAAATGGTTGTACAATTCAACTTGGAGAGGAGTCAACTTGCAGCAAACCACTTCAACTATCTGCAGAAATACAAGCATTTTAAGTCATAAACTAGATCACCTTCAATAGTGAAAAAAATAGAACCAATTGTCGGTTACTATAGGAACAAATGCAAATAATTAATGTCTTTTAGTTTGATGCCTTGATAAAGTACCCCAACTTAAACAATTAATGTCTCAACAGAAAATAAGCATTTAGAATAGAAAGTCTAAAGACTCGTAAACATGCTCATAACTATTATGTCTGGTTAAACTTTACTGAATTTTGCAGCGGGGAGCAATATCTGTGTAATAAAACTACATAGACTAATAGATATTTTCACTACTTGTCAAAGCAAGTCTCTTAGCCTAACAGTCAACAACTAATTTTTTTTTTCAAGTACCACAATTATACCAGACTGCATAATGTAAGACAGGAATCAAAATATTATTTTTCTTACCTTCGGTGGTAGGTGGTTTGATAGCAGCGCATTAGTCCTTCTCAATATAAACTGAAAAGAGATGTATAAATTAATCTCAGTTATTCAAAAATATAGAAAATAAACTTATTGCAACCAGTCTATGCATGTACCTGATTAACTTTTGCACTCAATTCTGCAGATCTTTCAATACCTAGCATATTTTCATCTTCAGTAGCAGAGGGTTCTCTTCTACATATGATAGGTGTCTTCATCGCATTAAAATGAAAATACACACAACAATCATATTATATATATAATGTTTCAAATGTAGTATATTTAGCAAAACTGCAACAGCCCCATATCCAACCATCAGTTAACTGCTTTTGTATTCAGATATTTTGAGCAGAACAGTCAGTATATCAGAGCGACTGAAGTCAAGTATTTTTCAAAATGTAACCAACTTGTAATATATGAAAACCTATAAAATTCAAGCCAATAGCAAAGTAATCAGTTTTTATTTGAATATTAAGGATAGAAATCATATAAATACTTGTTTAATCTACCATATTCAGTTCATAAATTCTGTAAAACACTCTCTTTTGCTTAACAGTGATGTGTTAATCAGGAGTAACACATAAATTTTGAAGTTCACCAACTTGTGATTAACGTAACAAACTAATGAACATTTATTTAAATTTATAAATATGTAAAAGCTTCCAGATGCAGAGTTATATTTACTGCACCCTACAAGTATCTTGTTTGGTTCAAGTAAAACCCAGAACAAATGTAGAGAAACAATAAAATACCTGAGGTAATAGCATAAGAAGACTATACAAGGCTTTTAACAGCCATACATGTCTTGCAGGTTCCAGCAGCTGAAATCAAGACAGAAACATAATTCTTAAATAAACACAACAAAGACAACTTCTCTGAATATGAATGATGCGTGAATACTTCAAAGAAACTATCAACAAACATCATATGTTATTATAGATAAGGAGTGTAGCTGGTTAGCTGGAGCAACCATAGCCACAACAAAGCAAATGGCCACAAAAGCAACTTCTGCAGCATTTGTAAGACGCGGCTACTATAAAGTGTCCAGTATCACTGAAGTTAATGGCACACAACTATTGTAAATTACTGGGGGTTTAGGCTGAATGATTATAATACAAGTCTAAACGTGAGGCATGCTTAATAATGTTAGTAAGCAAGTGTATATTTTGATGCTCATGCTGAGTTGAGGATTCAGATCACTAGCACAGAGTATCTAAACTTTGGCTTGTAAAAAAATACGGCGTGCATATTAGAAATGAAGTGTTAATGGCCCACAGTACACAAGTGAGAATCTCCTAAAATCATAAGTCGATCGTAATGCCAAACAACAGAAGCAATGTAGATAAGATAGAAGGAAAGAAAAAGTCGGATAAGTGGTAAAGCCGGGCAAGTTTATCTAGAAATTTGAAACTTAAGTAAAGTCAAAGCACCTGCAACCTAAGATATGCAAATATTGGGGTCTCCATCAGGGTTACTAATTTGTCCAGCTGAACCAAGAACTTGACATTGACATCCTCTTCGGCCAGAGACTGGATGACAGAACTTAAATGCTGATAAGCCTGTAGATTGATGTCAACCACAGAGCATCAGTACTGTAAACCATATATATCATAACAATGACACACATAACTACATCTACAGGAAAAATCAAATGCTAAAAGTTCTCAGCTCTTGCCTGAGATAAAAAACAAAGACTAATTATTGCCATGGGTGAATGGCACCATGAAGCATACAAGGCAAGAAAAAAGTCTTTTCCGGCCGCCTTCACCAAGGAATTTCTAAGAAGATCTCGAAGTACAGACAACTCCGATGAAGTAAGCAAAATTAAATTCAAAGCCTGTAACACAATTCGAAATTGCAAAACTGTGTCACCTAGGCATCATAGGAAATAAAATCTAAAGTAATTTAAATGACATCGAGACAATTCACAAGTAGTACAGGTACTGGGTGGTTTTGGTTTTGTCTGATAGGTAACTTGATACAAAATATGGTGCAAGTACTAGGGTCTTCGATTTTTCTGGATAAGAAACTTCACACGGAATAAACAATATATACCACAGCTAAAGGAATTAGATTTGAGATTTATAATTCAGAAAAACATATATCATAACATATAAGTCTCTATATGTATTTCTGCAACCTGAACCATGACAGATGCAAATTCCAGGTCAGATTCAACCTCGAGTATATTGGAAAGCTCACGGTAAACTCTTTCAGCATCCAAAAGTACACAAAGTCGGCGGATAATCAAAGCACCACGTCTGAGAATAGAAACAAAATATCAGGCAAAAAATAGTGAAAAAGGATAGCGGCTACTTAAAAACTGTTGACAGGTAGAGAACTTACTTTTCTAGCAAAGAGTTGTTAATACAAAAATTATGGACCAAAAAGACAACAAGATGCCGGAAATGCATCGAGTCTTCGGCTATCTCCCTTGCTAGAATTTTGGCTATACTAATAATAAAGGTAGAGGTTTGCACCCCAGTGAAGTAGCCACACCTTAGCCAACACAACCCTCAAAATGGAACTCTGTCGGGATTAAAAGGGCAGTGCATCTCCTCTTCACTATACACACACATATATAAAAAAACTATCACAAATATGTCAGCAAAATACGATAAGGATGTGTTCTATAACCAACATATTCATATATAATCACAAAATAAACAATAATCTATACATATCATAAATCGCTATCAAAGAACAATGAATGAAATACAAAAATCGAAAGCAGCCGACCCTTTAATAACCCTAAATTGAAAGTTAGGGTTTAACCCCCAAATTGAAAGTAGCCAAAACACAGCTCATGTTAAGAAAGTTGAGGTTTAACCCCCAAATTGAAAGTAAATCGAAACAATTCATAGATTTAAGCTTACCCACTAACTAAACAAAGCTTCTGTTCGAGTTTTTGAGTTGAGATGATATATAGATTGATACAACCACAAACGAAACAGTCACGAGTTGAGATAGCCATGAACAAGATGTACCCACGAGCACAAATAGTCACAAACGAGATGAACCCACGAGCTTAGCCACGAGATGAAATAGCCACGACCTAGTTTAGCCACGAGCTTACCGCAACACGAACTAATTACTAACAACTCTTAGCTTCGGAATCTAGGGTTTTGAAAATCGATTTATAAATCTAGGGTTCGTAAGAACTGCTGCCACAGATTTGTGAGAGAGATGATGAGATGGTGAGAGTTGGTGACATGGTTGAGAGAGAGATTTGCGAGAGAGAGGGTTGAGAGAGAGATTTGCGAGAGAGAGGGTGTGTCGAGAGAGAGGGTAATAAGCTGGGTAATAAGATTTGGGGGGAAGTATTTGTCTAAGGGGTGAAATGTTTTTGTGTAATGGGGGAATTATTTGGGTAATAAGCTGGGCTAATTCTTGACCCGCTTTTTTTATTTTTTTCGAACACAACTTTAGACATCGGGCTTTTTACCAAGTGATGTCTTAAATAAGCTTTAACATCGTTATATACAAAAGCGATGTTAAAAAGACCTTTAACATCGGTGGTTTTTACAACCGTTGTTAAAGGTGTGATGTTGTATCCAGTTTTTCTAGTAGTGAAATCTGCCAACCAGATGATGCCATGTGTCATGTTGAAATTGTCCTCTATGTAGAACTTCTACATAGGAATTTCTACTTAGACTCTATCTCGAACTTTAAGTAGAACTTCTACATAGGAATTTCTACTTAGGAATTTCTACATTGAAAATTCGACTTAGGAATTTCTACATAGGAAATTCAAGATAGCTCCCTGCCTTGAGTACTTAGAAAATATTTCCACCTCCAGAATTTCTACTTGGCTCTAAATAGAAACTTATCTACTGCACTATCTCAGATAAGTACTTCAGTAGTCTCTTCTTTTCATCCACAAACGTATCCTCTACATCACCCCATTTGAATTCTTCTCTAATTTTGTCTAGAAATGCAACATCTTGAGTCTGTAGCAGCCATTTCCTACTCATATACAAAAAGGTCTGTTTCTGGTCTGCATCAATGAATACCAAGGCATCAGCTGTATCATCGGTGTAAGAGTGAATCCAATATACACTATCTCTTTCTGGAACACCAACTGCCTCCCTTATTTCTCCTTGTTCCAGTGGTCCAGAAGGAAGAGTTAGAGCTTCATCTACGCTTTTCACAGCTTGTAGAATATCCCATTTTCTTTGCATTAGCTCTGGTTCAATCTTCACGTTATCCAGAGGATTTGGAGCAATGACATCACATTTCCATATTTCGTTGCTCTTCTGGAAGATTATTTTCTCAATGAACTCCACTGATTTTTCTTTAATATCAGAGGTGAATCCCTTACTCATCATTTGTCTATAGACAGCTTTAAGAGATTCCACCGATAGAGCCATTAAATCATTTTCTTCCATACTAATCCTCTTCATCTTTCCATCTACCACCATCCGGACAACATCTGGATTGGCTGAGAATTCTGGTCCCTTGTCCTCTGCTAGCTACATTAACTGATCTCTGTACAGAATGCTAAGCTCCTCAGCTTGAGAGTATTGAATTTTAGTTGCTAGCAAAAACAACTCTGACGCAGATCTTCTCGACATAAACTGATCATCCTCGTACATGAAAGACATTGGGGCTCCATCAACTAAAGACAAAATGACTTGCCATTCCTTATCCACCGTTTTATATCTAACACGGACTTTAGAAATCATTCTTTTCAAAGCACTTATGTAGTCCACCGTCATTGGATTCTTCATATTCAAGTTGAAGAACAAGTCATCTACCTCCTTGTTATGAATTCTATTTTTACAAGTCCCCATCAGTATCTTCCGTGCATCGTCCCATTTCTGTCCAATCCTTCTTTTGTCCAAATCAATTTGAGGATCAGCTTGCCTGGCAAGTTCATGATCATACTGCTTTTCCTTGAGCTCCACTTGCTTCTCAAGAAAAACAGCCTTATCTCGCATCATCTTCATTTTAAAGAACTGAGCTTGTTCTAGGGCTAACTGTTGAGCTTTCAGGGTCTCCTCATCAACAAGAATCTCTTCAGAAACGCCCCAGCACCTCCACCTTGTTCCTCCAAGGATCTCTTAATTGCATGTGCTAGAGGTACGTCCTCCATATCAGAATCTGAATCAACATGTACTTGTTCATGTCGATCCCAAAGTAAGTGAATGGCTCTTCTTGTTCAACCACCACTGCTTTACCCTTTCGCTTCTTTTGAGCCTCCTCATCAGTCACCCTTTCCTTCATTGGATCAATCTCTTCTTCAACCAGGGGTGACTGTTGTGTCGTCTCATTTCCTCCTCTCTCCCCCTTAGGTGAGTTATCCTGAACATCACCGTGAGCACCAGATCCTCCAACACTTGAACCAAAACCAGAAGGTCCATTAGCAGGTCCACTAGCACCACCTGCACCATCATCATCCAGGGGAGGTTGATTGAATTGCTCTTCAAAGCACTCTGGGGGAACTAAATGCCAAACTGCATACATCATTCGACTGACCTCCATTTCCATTGTATGCAGAACGCTTTCTACACTCCCCATTCTTTCATACAGAGTGCTGCCCAAGACACCACCAACATAGCCCAAGTCATTGACTTTGTTCGTCATTTCATTTAAAGCTTCAACTTGACCTGCCATTCGTGCTGCGTAGTCATCAAGAGCTCTCATGTTGTCTCCAATATTTACCCCTAACTGCCCCATTCACTGCCCAAACTGCTTCATCTGAGTTTCCATTGCTGTCATACGCGTATCAAGATTTTCAAGAACCAGGGACGGTGTTTGGCTTAGGTGTTCTCGCTCTACAGATCGTTCTATTTGTGTTTTTCGCTCAATTTCAGCCTTAAAAATGAAGGTCCCTCACTCCCTAAACGCTCACACACACTCCTTGTCTCACGCTCGTGTATATCTTCAACAATATGACTAATATTCAAAGCAGTACCTGCAGAAACTGGATAAGAAAAATTAGCAGCAGTTATGGGGTCCATGTATCCTGTCTTGTCCTGAGGTGGAATCTCAGGCTGAGAGGTTGTAGAGTGTTCATGTACAATAGGAGAACCGATCCTCCCTGCAGCATCAGTACGTACCGGTGAAGGTACTTTCGAAGCACTTAAAACTTCCGGCCTATCTGAAGCAACAGGCTCTTCAGAAGGCACTAAATCCTCACCAATCATCTTAGGTGTTGAATGTGCAAGGGGAGAACCACTCTCGTGAGGTGGAGTGGGTGTGAGAGACACTCTAGGGTTGGACTGGGCTGTTGAAGTAGCATCTTGAGAAATTTTGGCTCACTTCCTTAAGATTGGCTGCACATCGGGGTTACTCTCATCAGAACTCTCACCTAATTCTAGAGTTGCCGGCCTTTTAACTCCCGTTAACAGGGGTGATAGGGAAGAAGTTAGGGAATCAGACTCAGAAATTTGGCTATCACCCTGGGATAGATCCTGCGGGTTAGCAGAATCTTGGGCAACAGAATCAGAATTAGAGGAAGAAGAAGTGTTAGTAGTGTGAACAGAGAGTTGCTCATGTTCAAATAAAGTACCTCCTTCATTACCTTGTCCAGCAAAGGGATCAGAATCAGCATGTGTTGGCCCATGAGACGGTTGCTGTTCCCTTTGCCCGACGGTGTAGTGACTGAGAGATTGGCCCTCATCTTGTTCATCATCAATATGCTCGTCAGGAATCCCTTGAAATGCGTCAGTATGGGCAGATAGATTCTGAGCATGTGATGAGATTTGAGAAGTCCCCGCAAGAGTAGTTACACCTGCATCATAAGAAAGCCACACTAGAATATTCTCAAAAATAGACATAGGTTTATCCTGATGTTTATCATGGTTTGCAATAGTGGTTAGTGACTTAGTACCCATGCCTAGAGATGCAGAGGTGGAACTTCTAACAAATGCCTGCCTAATTGATAAAGCATTAGATGGTACAAGATGATTAATAAACATTTGTAAGAAACGAGGATACCAGCAGACAACATCAGTGGTTGCAATGTCTCTAGTATCAGGTGATCCCATTGTAGCCATTATTTCTGAAAGAACGAGCCTTCCATAATTAATGTTTAGTTCACGGGCTAGGGAAACACCAAAAATTTGCATGGGAATAGAAATTTGATGAAAATCTCTTTCTCGTGCCTGAAAGCATCTAGTAATGGCCTCGAAAAAGTAATTCCATTCCACATGAAAGAATTGTTTTTGAATATTGGAAGTGGATAGTCGTCCAAGAGGAGGATAACATCCAATTTCCTCAAAAAACTGCTGGCGCTCGGCCGCTGTAGGTTCAGGGTCATATGAATCCTTGACTAGGAAACCAAGAACTCTATTAAAAATTGCCTCTGTAACCTCAAAATTGTGACCTTCCAAGGTAAATGTAAAACCGTAGGGGGTAGATTTACTCCCAAATGTAACCGCACTAGTCCATAATTGCTGTAAAGCATCATGGACCAGTGTTGGTTTTGCAGTAAATGCAGTACTAGCTTTGGAGTACAAATTGAGAAATCGTACCCAAAACTTGAAATGCGGGAGTTGATCACCAATTTCCGTAGGAATATTATAATAATTGTTTTTGGCAAGTGAAAATTGGTGAGCCATTTTTTTTGTTTTAAAAATTGTTTTAATCCCTTTTAATTAAGAAAACAACAGTGGTGTTTTACTGATAATTAAAATACGGAATTAACAACAATAACCAATAAACTACTGTATAAACAAAGCCTGCAATGAGAATATGTATGTGAGAAAGTGCGTGTATAAGCGTGTGTATATATCGATATTTGAAGATGAACAGTCACGACTTAATAACACAAAACAACGCACAATATAATCGTATGTAAATGATGCAGACAGAGAAATGAAGAAAAAATGGGCAGTAGTTCGTTATATGTATGAGATTAAACACACAAATGATGAACAGTCGTGGGAAGGTGGGAGGGCTGCTGTAAAAATTAGGATTGAAAGAAATGGGTAAAAGTGAAAGTAAAATCGGGTTAGAGATGTATATATAGGTAATAGAGAGAAATGACAAAAATGCCCCTATGAAAATGAAAAAAAACTTAAGTACACACTTGGGAATCTAAGTCGAACTCTATGTCGAACTTTATCTCGAACATCAAGTCAAAATTCGAGATAAGTTTCGACATGGAGGCTAACTCGAATTAAATCACTTAAACAATTTAAACAGCATTAAACCTCGTAGGGAAAACCTATCTCGAACTTCAAGTTGAAATTCAAGATAAGGTTCGAGATAGGAGATATCTCGAAATTTCCTAAACCCAAAACAAATTCTAAGTACCACCAGGGAATTCTATCTCGAACATCAAGTCGAATTTCGAGATGAGTTTCGAGATGGACTCTATCTCGAACTTCAAGTCGAATTTCGAGATGAGTTTCGAGATGGACTCTAACTCGAAACTCTTCCCAGACTTAGAATTTTCAAGATTTTTGTACACCTGGAACTCCATCTCGAACTTCAAGACGAATTTCGAGATGAGTTTCGAGATGGACTCTATCTCGAACTTCAAGTCGAATTTCGAGATAAGGTTCGAGATGGACTCTATCTCGAAAAAATGTCAAGACTTAGAATTTTCAAAACTTCACTCCTGGAAGCTCAAAGTCGAAATTCAAATCGAATTTCGAGATGAGTTTCGAGATAGATCATATCTCGAAATTTTGAAGATACTTAGTAAAATTTGCCAATTTTTCATGAAAAATAATAATTAAATTTTGCCAAATTAAAATAAATACCAATTCAAGGATTTTTAATCATAACCAATAATAGAAACATTCCTTGACAATTTTAAGGCTTCTCTTTACAAAAAAATTACATGAAAAACATAGAAAATTTCATCTAAAAATCATGACTAATTTAGAGATTTATGAATTTAACTCCCCCTATGTTCATGTAATTAAATGAGCATAAATTCAAAGTTTTTGCCAATAATTTCAATTAATGCACAGTGAATTCATGAAAAATAACACAACATACACCATATAATAATCATTAATAAAACATTTTAAAGTCTAAGTTCATAATGATTAAATAGCAAGCAGAAGTGATATTTTGAGCAATTTTATAGATTATTTACAAATGTTTTCAACTAGGCAAATAACAAGAAAAACAAATATATGTAAATGATCAAAACTTGGATTTTACAGATAGGAGGATTTACTAACTTGTGTTAAGCATCCCCAATTCACCAACCAACCTATTGAATGTTACTTCATCAAGAGGTTTGGTGAATATATCTGCAATTTGTTGCATTGTGGGTACAAAATGTAACTCCACATTCCACTCCTCAACATGTTCTCTTATGAAGTGATACCTGATATCTATGTGCTTGGTTTTGGAGTGATCTACAGGATTGTTGGTCATGACAATGGCACTAGTGTTGTCACACATGATTGGAATCTTCGTATGTTCCATGCCATAATCTTTCAATTGGTTCCTCATCCATAGTATTTGAGCTACACAGCTTCCAGCAGCAATGTACTCAGCTTCAGTAGTAGAAGTAGATACTGTATGTTTCTTTTTACTTTGCCAGGACACCAATCTTCTTCCTAGGAATTGACAAGCACTAGATGTGCTTTTCCTATCAATCCTGCAACCTGCATAGTCTGAATCCGAATAGCCTATTAGATTAAAACCTGTATCTCTTGGGTACCAAATCCCTAGATTTGGTGAGCCCTTGAGATACCTAAAGATTCGTTTGACGGCTATGGGATGTGACTCTCTAGGATCCATTTGGAACCTTGCACACAAACAAGTTACGAACATGATATCGGGTCTACTTGTAGTTAAATAGAGAAGTGAGCCAATCATACCTCGATAGCTTGTGATGTCAACTGGTTTACCTGATTTGTCTTCATCAAGCTTCGTGGATGTTGCCATGGGAGTCTTAGCTGCTGATGCATCTTCTAGATTGTACTTCTTGAGTAAATCTTTGATATATTTGGACTGACAAATAAAGATTCCTTCTTTTCTCTGACTGGTCTGTAATCCAAGGAAGAAAGACAGCTCATCCATCATGCTCATCTCATACTTGTCCTGCATTAACTTGGCAAATTTCTCGCACAAGCGCTCATTAGATGACCCAAAAATAATATCGTCCACATTGACTTGAACAAGTATTAAATCACCTTTTACATTTTTATAGAACAATGTTTTATCAATTACTCCCTAAGTAAAACCACTTTCAATTAAGAACAAGGATAGGGTTTCATACCATCGTCTTGGGGATTGCCTGAGGCCATAGACAACTTTGAAGAGAAGATACATAAAACCTTCAAGTTCTGGATCAATGAAGCCAGGTGGCTGTTCCAGATACACTTCTTCTTCTAGCTCTCCATTCAGGAAGGCACTTTTTACATCCATCTAAAAAACCTTGAAGTTCTTGTGTGCTGCAAAGGCCAAGAACATCTTGACTGCCTCAAGTCTTGCAACTGGAGCGTAGGTTTCATCATAGTCGATTCCCTCTCGTTGAGAGTAACCTTTCCTATCAAAGGAGCCTTGTTTCAAGTTACTAGTCCGTTTTCATCTAGTTTATTTCTGAATACCCACTTAGTTCCAATTACTGATCTGTTCTTTGGTCGGGGTACCAGCTTCCAAACTTTCTGCCTTTCAAACTGATTGAGCTCCTCTTGCATTGCAATCACCCAATCAGCATCACCAAGAGCTTCGTCTATTTCTTTAAGTTCAAGTTTGGACAAGAACCCAGAGTACAAGCAGATATTAGCCATGTCAGCTCTTGTAGATCTTCTAGTAGTCACACTAGCATCCGGATCACCAATAATTAATTCAAACATATGGTCTCTACTCCATACCCGTTCTCTTGGTAATTGTCTTGATGATTCAGCTTGATTTTCTGAATTGTTGTGTTGACTACTTGTGTTATTTCTACTAACTCCCCCTGAGTTAATGCCAGCTCCTACAGAACTAGTGTCATTTCTCCTCGAGTCTTGATCACTTGTCCTTGAGCTGCTATTTACTCCCCCTGAGTTATTGCTAGAACGTGCGGAAGAAGTTTCTTCTGATCTCGTAGAATTCGATTGTTCACTAGACTCGGGTATTTCTTCACGAACACTTGGTATATTTGAAGTAACAATCAACTCAGGTCCATCCTCAACTTCATCCAAGTCCAGATTCTGAAATTTTAGGGACTCAGGTTCACTTGTATCTTTAGAAATTGATGAGAGTTTGGTATCGTCGAATCTGACATTGTAGCTTGCAATCACTTTTCGATATTTCACTAAGAATATCCGATAAGCTGCCACCGTAGTTGTAGAATAACTAACAAATATCCCTTCACGTGCTTTTGCTTTAAACTTTCCTAGATTTTCATCGTCTATAAGTACATAACATTTAGCTCCAAAGACATGAAAGTATTTGATTGTTGGTCTTCTGTTATTCATTAGTTCACATGGTGTCTTTTCTTTGTCTTTTATAATCAAGGTTCTATTCTGAGTGTAACACACTGTACTTACTGCTTCGGCCCAAAAGTATAGAGGAAGTTTCGATTCATACAACAAAGTTCTTGCTGCTTCAACCAATGTTCTGTTCTTCCTTTCAACTACTCCATTCTGCTGTGGAGTTCTCGGGGCTGAGTACTGATGACGTATTCCCTTAGAAACACATAAATAATTCAGTATTGCATTTTTAAATTCTGTATCGTTGTCTGATCTAATCGTCTTCATAGTGAGTGTTGAAACATTCTCAATCTCAGTGATGTGATCAATGATTTGGAAAGGTACTTCGTCTTTTGTCATAACGAACAATACCAATGTATTCTTGGAGAAGTTATCCATGATTACCAATGCATATCTTTTCCTAGACAATGATAGGACATTCACTGGGCCAAATAAATCCATATGAAGGAGTTGCAGAGGCTCAGTGATACTAAAAATTTCTTTACTCTTATGCGACGCTCGCTTTGACTTTCCCATTTCACAGGCTTCACAGAGCCCTTTAGGAGCAAAACTCCATTTGATGTAGATCTTTCACCAATTCTCGCCTTGCGAGAGCATTCATCGTTTTGAAGTTTAAGTGAGACAGGTTCTTATGCCATAACCAGTTTTCATCATCTGAAGCTTTGCTGTAGAAACAGGTCACTTCATTCTGGTTTGCCAAATCCATATCAGCAACAAACAGATCTGCCTTTCGAACTCCTCTCAAAGCCAAAGAACCTTCCTTAATGTGAGTGATTGATAAACCTTTCTTGTTGAAGACAATTTCGTATCCTTTGTCACAAAATTGACTGATACTCAACAGATTGTGTCTCAATCCCTCAACATAGGAAACATCTTCAATGATGACATTACCAGGTTTCAGTTTGCCATATCCCTTTGTCACACCAATGTTTTCATCTCCAAAGGTGACATAAGGGCCAACCTTCATAACCAACTCTGTAATTAAGGACTTGTTTCATGTCATATACCTCGATGCTCCACTATCTAGCACCCATATAACTTTATTTCTTTTTCGCTTGATGCCCTGCAATGACAGATTGATTAGGCGTTCTTCGGAACCCAGGTTTGATTGGGCCCGACTTTTCTATAAGATTGAGAATTATCAGATTTAACAACAGGAGATGCACCCTTTTTAACATTACTAGAGCTTTCGACTTTGTCTTTTCCTTTTTTAGACTTGACAGATTTGTCAGTCTTAGGAGAAGGCTTGTCACTCCTAACTTTAGGAGGACTGACAGTCTTAGCTCTAACATGCTTCTTTTTGACATTAGAACTAGCAGAAGAATTTTGACATGATTGGCTAGTTGCATTCATCAAGTTCACAAATGTTTGCATGACGTTAAAAGTGCATGGCATGCAATTAGGTTGACCACATTGTGCATGATTCATATGCATATTATTCATTATGAGTGGTACAAGCATGGCATGTGCAACAGAAATATTCATGTTAGATTTGCATGCATAAGAAAGATGTTCAGTTGATTTATAATGATAACACTCTTTCTTCACACGTTCTGCCTTAATCGCTTTTTTGCCTTTTTCCTTTTTACTATGTTCTTTAATAGCCTTAGCTCCTAATCCTTGTCTAGATTCTTTTCTAGGGGATTTGATTTTAACTGATTTAGCAGGAGTTGTAGGTTGTTCTTTCTTGCGATCTTCCATTTCAATCTCATATCTAACTAACAATTCAGTCTCTCCTTCTTCACAAGGAACGAAGTGTTTGAAGATAGGTTTGACAGCTAATTTAAGAAATGTAGGTGTTTCAGTTTTGATCTTACTGGAACTAGTGTCTACAGGTCTTTTTCCTTCCTTCTTAGGTAAGTTAGAATAGTCCAGTCCTACACCAACTCCAGTTATCTTCTTAAATGTGTCACTATCAACATTCACCTTACTAGCTGCTAGTTTATAAGCTTCGCATTTAGTTTCTAACTCAGCTAGTTTATTTCTAAGACATGCTTCTATTTCAACTTTAAGGCTGAGCTTGTGTTCCAAAGATTTAATAGAGTCTCTTAGGGAAGTATCTACAGTGCAAGCAGCCTCTAACTCTTCCACTTTTGCCTCAAGCATTCTGCATTTGGCAACAAGTGTTTTCTGTTCCTTTTGAGAAGTGTTTAGGCTTTTGCGCAACATATAGATCTCTTTGCTAAGAGCCCCGTTCTGCACCTTATAATCATCAATAAACATTTCTTCTTTAAGGGTTAGAACTGGTACCTCTGGTTCATCTGATGTCTCAGCCATGAGGGCAAAGTTTGCTGCATGAGTTACTTCTTCCTCATCTGAATCATCCCAAGCTCTGCCTTCTATTACAACTAAAGCTCTCTTTCCATGTCTTTCCTTCACCAGGGCTTCGTACTTGCTTTTGAGTGCTTCATAAGTCTCTTTGGGATAGGTCTGTTTCAGTTTCTTGAAGTTTGTAGCAAAATGTCCAGCTTCACCACAGTTATGGCATTTGAACTTCATTTTGAAATCCAAAGGAGATTTGTAGCTGGTACTCTTGCCTTTCCCTTTGTAACATGAAGAACTACCTCCACCCCTAGTAACCCGATAGAAAGATGAAGATTTTCTCTGTGGTCGGTTACTCTTTCTGAATCTTATATTGCTGAACTTCTTTGCCATGTATGCCACGACACTATCATCCATGCTGTCCAGCTCTTCTCGGATGAAGTAGTCATCATCACTATTAGAGGTGCACTCATCATCATTATCAACTTGATGTGGTGCTGGTGATGATCTAGGTTTTTCTGCAACTATTGCTTTTTTAGACTCTTCCTCATTAGCAACTAATCCTGATGCAGCTTCCTTTCCTCTTGAATCATTGTCCCATGCTTGATCTTGAAGGGTCTCCAGCTCATAGGTCTTTAGAATCCCATAATATTCTTCCAGAGGAGTTGTATGCAAATCTCTGGTTTCTCTTACAGCGTAGACTCTATGCTCAATGCTCTTCGGCTGGTTCCTTAGATATCTCGTGTTGACTTCAACCACGGGGAGAGTTACACCTCTCAGATTCAAATCCAACACTAACTGACTGAATCTTAGATAGACATCTGTTATACTTTCTCCTTTTCTGATTCTGAAGGTGTCATACTCCATCTTGAGTATAAGTGTTTTGTTGTTTCTGACCTCAGCGGTACCTTCCATGACAACCTCTATTTTATCCCAAATCTTCTTAGCTGTAGTTAGACCTTTGACTACATTAAACATTTCATGATCTAGGGATCCCATCAAGGTTTTTCGAACGGACGTATCGAAAGCTATTTGCTCCTTATCAGCATCTGAAAAGTCCGCTGCCTTTTTAGGCTCAGACCGTTGTGGTACAATGACATCTCCTTCCATATGCTCAGGAACAACAACCATCGGAACAAATTTACCCTTGTTAAGGACTTCCAGATATTCAGGATTAACGTACTCAAGGTATAATTTCATTCTCAACACCCATTCTTCATAGTGATCTCGGTTGAACATTGGAATCTTGAATTGATTTTTAGGTGCCATCTTAATGTAGATTTAGAGTAGAGATAATAAACTTTTCTTATTACTTATATAGTAATTAAAGGAAAATTGAATTATATCAGAATAAATCAAAGTTCAAATCCTGGTCACCAAAAATTTCCAAGTACCCAGGACTAGGCTAAGTAGAAAATCTATGTAGAACTTTTGCCTAAGTCGAAATTTCACTAAGTAGAAATTCTGTCCAATTCGAAATTCTTACAAAGTAGAAATTCTGTTCAAGTCGAAATTTCTAAGTAGAAATTCTGTCCAAGTCGAAGTTCTCACTAAGTAGAAACTCTGTTCAAGTCGAAATGTCTAAGTAGAAATTCTTAAGTAGAAATTCTATGTAGAATTTTTGTCCTTAGAGAAAATTTGTTACAGGTCACTTTTAATATTGAATAAATAATATTATTTTTCACACTTTTTAACTTTTGTGTCTTATCTCACCTAACTCACCTAACACCCACGTGATAGGTACAGAGTCTTCTGTAAATTCTTTTTGTGCTGTGAGTATATTGTCCAATCAAAAGCCAATAACACCTTTTTCACTTTTTGTCTTTTGAAAAGGAAATCAAAAGTTGTTGTGTTTGTCTTCTTTATCAAGAATAGTGATGACTTCTTGAAGAACACCAAAAATCAAAGTACCCAGAATAATTCACAAAAATTATCTAAAATCCACCCAAGCTAAATAATCACACCTGGAGTATTTAAATAATTTTTTAGGATGAGTTTTCACTGTTAAACGAATTAAAGCACACTTTTCAAAAAAAAAATTAAAAAGTAGATCTAGAAATAAAAATTCACTAATCTTCTACCAAACACAAGGATCTATGTTTTGTATGTCAAACATGAAGCTCTGATACCAATTATTAGGTCCAAATGTGTTGTAGAGGGGGGGGGGGGCTGAATACAAATTTTCGATTTTATGAAGCAATAAATACTATGTAATAAATAAACACAATGATTCAATGAATATATGTCTTATATATAACTTGAAGGGGTTGCTACAACATTCATTACAATAGTACAACATAAGTAAAAAGGGTAGTAAATGATACTAAGCTCTGTGAATACTCTCTCTCTCTCTCTTTTACAAGTGTTTCTTTCAATATTGCTCACCCTTTAAAATGTTACACGAGTACTTCTATTTATACTACTTTTTAATCTATGACTTGTAGTCTTCAAAAGATAAGATATGAGTGGCCCAATGTTGTCCACGTAAATCTTATATTGTCTTGAAAGCTTGGAAATCTGCCAACCAGATGATGTCATGTGTCATGTTGAAACTGTCCTCTATGTAGAACTTCTACAAATGAATTTCTACTTAGGCTCTATCTCGAACTTTAAGTAGAACTTCTACATAGGAATTTCTACTTAGGAATTTCTACATTGAAAATTCGACTTAGGAATTTCTACATAGGAAATTCAAGATAGCTCCCTGCCTTGAGTACTTAGAAAATATTTCCACCTCCAGAATTTCTACTTGGCTCTAAATAGAAACTTATCTAGAATTTCTAGATAGGAATTTCTACATAGGTTCCCTTGTAAGTACTTAGAGAAATTCTGGGCTTCAACTTGAAACTTCAATGCAACATCTTGAACTTGTGATTTCTTCTTGTCTTCTATATTCTTCAACAAGCTCTTGAACATGGATCTCTACTACTGACATAAACTTGCTATCAATGTCCTGACACTTGATGCAATGGTCTGGTTAATAAGTGACTAGTTTTGATAGGATTCTTGCTTCTGAATAGATTACCATATTCAATTAGTAATGTGGCTTTCCAATAATTGTTTTCCTTCTTCTTCACTTGAAATCAATTAGTCTTATTGATACATATAGTTATGATCTTGATTCTTTATGCTACAAATCACTGAGGCATGAACAACTTTGACTTGAACTTCTTCCAATGATTTCCTCTTTGATTGATCATATTTAACATGTTGAATTGTATCAATTACTTTGTCTTCATTTTGTATTGATTTCCTTGTGACTTCTCGTTCTTGATTGTCTTCGAGTTAAGTATCTTTTCTTTAGTTGAGTTACATAAGTTACAGTGTTACAAGTTTAGACACTCTGCCTTTCAACACTCCTATCTATAATGTGAATAATAAACGTCTTAAATCTAATGACTCAAATCAAACATACCTCTGGCACTGTCATTTAGGCCATATAAATGAGAAACGCATTTTCAAGTTACATAAGGATGGATACTTGGATAAGTTTGACTTTGAATCATACGAAGCATGTAAACCTTGTCTCATTGGAAAAATGACTAAAGCTCCTTTTACTGGACAAGGTGAAAGGGTCACTGAATGATTAGAACTTATACATAGTGATGTATGTGGTCCTATGCGTACTATGGCAAGAGGTGGCTTTTACTACTTTATCATGTTTACTGATGTTTTCAGTAGATATGGATATGTGTATATTATGAAGAACAAATACGATTCTTTTGAAAAGTTTAAAGAATACAAAGCTGAAGTAGAAAAGTAAACTGGCAGAAGTATTAAGACTCTGCGATATGATCGTGGAGGTGAATACTTAAGCCATGAATTTAAGAGTTTGTTAAAAGAGTGTTGTATTGTATCATAACTCACTCCTTCCGGAACATCATAATGGAATGGAGTTTCTGAAAGGAGGAATTGTACTTTGTTGGACATGGTACGATCGATGATGAGTCATGCAAATCTTCCAATTAGGTTCTGGGGCTACGCCATGGAGACAACTGCTTATACACTTAAATGAGTTCCTACTAAAATGGTTTAGAAGACTCCATATCAGATATGGACTGAGAATCGTCATAGCATGTCATTTATGAAAATTTGGGGATGTGAGGCGTTTGTGAAACGTCTAACTTCTAACAAGCTAGGACCTAAGTCAGAAAAATGTAATTTTATGGGATACCCAATTGAAATAAAGGGTTATTCTTTCTATAACCCTTTAGAGAAAAAAGTGTTTATTGCTCGAACTGCAGTGTTCCTTGAAAGAGAAATGCTATCTAAGAAAGACAGTGGGAGGATAATAGTTCTCGATGAAATTCGAGACCCACATGATAACATTGAACCAATGGAGGAACCTGAGCAGAATGTACAAGAAAACAATACTGCTCAAGAAACATTGGTTGTTCGTAGGTCTAGTAGGATTCACCATGAGCCCAAGAGATATTATGGATTTCTCTTGACTCAAGATGGTGATGTGATGCTTGTGGATGAATATGAGCCTCTTACGTACTAAGACGCTATGAACACTCCAGAATCTAAGAGATGGCTGGATGCTATGAAATCTGAGATGAAATCCATGTATACTAATCAAGTATAGACTTTGGTTGATTCACCTGAAGGGGTAAAATCTATAGGGTGCAAGTGGGTTTTCAAAAAGAAGACCGACATGGATGGTCCTCGAGGAGATAGAACATTCGTTTTGATGAAACTGCCAAAGAGTTTGGGTTTATTCAAAATGAAGATGAACCATATGTTTACAAGAAGGTTAGTGGGAGCAATGTGACATTCCTATTATTATATGTTGATGATATGTTGATAATAGGGAAAGACATTCCTTTTTTACAGGCTGTTAAGACTTGGTTGAGTAAGAATTTCTCAATGAAAGACTTTGGGGATGCGACCTATATTTTAGGTATCAGGATCTATAGAGATAGATCAAGAAGAATGATCGGCCTAAGTCAGAGTACATACATTGACAAAGTTTTGCATCGATTTAGGATGCAAGATGCTAAAAAGGGATTTGTCCCGATGTCTTATGTGATATCGATCTCAAAAGATAACAGTCCTAAATCATTGGATGATAATGACCGTATGAGTAAAGTTTCATATGCTTCAGCAATTGGTTCTATAATGTATGCAATGATATGTACTCGTCCTGATGTCTCGTATGCTTTGAGCATGACGAGTAGATACTAGTCTAATCCAGGTGAAGGTCACTGGACAACAGTCAAGAATATTCTTAAGTACCTCAAGAGAACTAAAGATCAATTCTTGGTATATGGAGGAGAAGAAAAGCTGGTTGTAAAAGGTTACACCGACGCTAGTTTCCAAACTAACAAGGATGATTCGATTTCTCAGTATGGATTTGTGTTTTGTCTAAATAGAGATGTTGTATGCTGGAACGGTTCATAGTAGAGACAATTGTTGATTCTACAATAGAGCCTGAGTATATTGATGCTTGTGAAGCAACCAAGGATGCTGTTTGGGGATGTACTTAGGAGATATCACATAATTAATGAGATTAATGATAAAAGAAATATACATATATGTAAAGTGCATACTAATGAGAATATTACAGACCAACTGACTAAGGCTTTGTCGCAGCAGAAGCACGAAGGTCATACTAGTTCCATGGGTATTAGATACATGAGAGATTGGCTCTAGTACAAGTGGGAGATTGTTAGTATTGGTGTCATAGAGACAATACTTTTATGTTTTATTGAAAACAATTGAGGATTATGTTTTATTTGATTATTTAATTAATATTTATTATATCTTTATTTACTGCATCATAAATTGAAAGAATAATAAATGTCCATGGACTATTAATACGTAATATATGTCTTTAAGTATGTGACTTAAAAATGAGATTATATGAATAGTATTTTATTCCTAAAATTTCCTAGTCAAGTATTATTATTTAAGGACAGTAATAATGCAATAAGACTAGTATGTTTGTTGATAGATGACCACATCTCATTGGTAATAGGTATGGTGATAATAAAGTTAAGAACAAAAGTGTATGTATCAATACATGACACTGGAAAGACCCGCCATGAGATTCTACATGTTAATAAGTGTTATAAGAAATCTCACTGTGATAATGATGTAATGATCCTCTGACTTGAAATCATTATATTTCTATACGAGAATTAATATACTTTGATTACACTCAATGCTACCTTTAACCGAGTAATGATAAATGTGGACATTGAGTATGCTATGAATCGTATGAGGAATATGAATGATAGATATAAGATTTAACCCTCCAATTCTAGGAGTGATATTATTGGCCTTTTGATTGAGTGAGATTATGAAATGCATGGTCATGCTCAAATATTGATTTGTTTAAATAGTCTACTCATTGATCAAGGAAACCGAGATTAAACATTGAAGAGGATGACACTATACATGCCTCGAGTTTGATCTATAATACAAGGTTAAAGAGATTATATTACATGAAACATTATTCATGAAATGTTTAATTGAATCACCAATTATTATTGTTTCTTGGGTAACAATGATATATTACTAGATGCCACTCATTGTTTATAATTTTATTATTAGATAATAAAATTATTGCCAACGTAATAATAACCTAAAGGGCCACACACAAAGAACGTCAAAATGGAGGTTTATTTAAATTACGAATTTAGATATATTGTTATTACTAATTTAAATTTAATTATTGAATTAATTAAGTGGGACTTGATTAATTATATTAGAATTCGGATTTAATAAGAATTATTATTAATTCAAATTTAATCATTGAATTAATTAAGTGGGACTTGATTAATTATATTAAAATTCAGATTTAATAATAATAATAACCCAAAATCATAATGGGTTCTGGAAACCATATGGATTAGGGTTAGACCCAAAATCTCTCTCTCCCATATATATACATAATGATGTATAGTATTAGGGTTAATCATCAGATTTCGTTTTAGAGAAAAACCCTAGCTGCTCAACATCAGGAGAGACTAGAGAAATAGAGCGATAGAGAGGCAAGCAATTCGGCTAGTACCGACTCCAGTGATCGTAGGACGATCGGGCGTTCGTGTGGACTTCTTTGGAGAGCAGATCTTTGCAACAAAGGGCTGCTGTGATTCATCTTTTCTGGACCTTCATTAAACAGCATACGGAAATCTTTGTTAAGGTACAGACTTCTTCACCATAATCATTCAAAGTTATACATGAATCCTGCGATAGGGTTTCGTTTTTTATTGTTTTACGTTATATCCACTGGTTTTCATGGCCGAAACCCTTCAGTATGTACATCTTGTATGCTGATCAATACCAAGAACCTCTTACTACCCAGGAGTTAGGGTATTTTTATCAGCTAAAGGAGACTAGGAAAAAAATTGGATATTTCTATTTGACTGCTTGGGGGGTTCACCATGGTAAATGCATAAGAGGAAACAAGAAAGGAATGTATGACTATGTAAAGCAATTCGTATATTGCTATGAGTGGCATGTCCTTAGGAAATATTTCAATGTTTCCCCAAGTAAGGAACCTCCCTCTTGCTTCCTTGTTTTCTTAGAGTGACTTGTACCGAGAACCTCCTTTGACTGATGACCTTCTTTGTTCTTCCGTGTAGGGATCCCCAAACAGACCCTCTTTAAAGGAGCTCCCAAAGCCAGAGCTGACAAAATACTGGATTTGTGTGCTAGTTTACAGGATGGTGAGACTTTGTTGACAGAGGCCAACCTAGAGATGTTTGGTTTCAGTGCTGGTAGAGGTCCCAACCTTTCAATTGATGTGGAGGAATTTGTTGGTGGAACCTCCCATGCAGAAGGTTCCATACCCCTTATTACTTACACATATAGCTTATTTTCTTACTTGCCTTGCATGCACATATCTTTTGAATTATCTCATGCCATGACCTTCACATGACACATTGTTACATTTATCTGGTTATCTAATTTTTTCCTTCTATTTCTTTGCAGATATGGCACCTGTTGTTCCATCATTTGTCAAGAAGACTGTGAAGTATGAGGACATGTTTAAAGATGAAGATGTTAAGATGCTGGACACTCCTACTACTACCACTCCCATTGTTGCCATTCTTATTTCCACAGCCCTTACTCTGCCACCCACTCAGGAACCTTCTAGGGTCTCCTCCAAGAGACAGATGTCCACCAGCTCTCAGGGCACAGCCTCCACCCCTGACTTGAGATCAGGAAAGAAGTCTCGGGTGGTTGTGGTACCTGCATCCTTACTTGAGATGCAGGTATTCACCAAAATGTTGGGGGAACAGGTTCTTAAGAAGGATGTGGCTGAATGGTCAAAGATGAGATTAAATGAAGCTTCCCAAGCCCTGCTAGCTTCTGCTGCCCAAAGCACTTTCTTACAACTGAAATTTGGTTAGCAGCTGGTAGCAGCAGTTAGAGGCGACCAAAGGCTAAGGGAAGAGGTGAAAGAATTGAAAGCCAAGCTTAAGACTTCAGATGATGATAGGAGGAAGCTAATAGATGCCAACAAGAGCAGGAGATAGAGAGATCATATAAACTACCCATACTGAGTAGGTGTAAGAGTTGTAGTTACAGGTGGATGCCCTTCAAAATACTGTGATTACCTTCAAAAACCTTCGAGCCCCTCGAGAGAAAGCCAAGTATGAGGCAGGCTATGACAACGGTGTCAAAGACTATCTAAGATCTATGTACGTGAAGGTGCCAACTTTTAATTGGTCTCTCCTGGGTGAGGATGTTATGGCCTTTGTGAAGGAGTAAGAGAAAGAAGGTGCCACGCCTGTTGAAGGAAACCTGGAGGTCCCGAGCACGGTAGTAGCGAGCGAGAAGGTTGAAGACCCAGCTCCCGTGGCTCCTAGTTCACAGGTGGAGGTTCCACCAACTACATCATGGGAGACTCCTTCACAGACACCTGACTCCATGGCACCTACTGAAAAGACCTCCTCTAGAACTGATGCCAATGCTCCTCCTCCATGATTCTCCACTTCTCATCTTTTTATGATGTTTTCCTTGAGCATTTACTACTTTTGGTTTCTGAACATTTTGAATTTGATTTCTAAATGAGGGGATGGGCACCTCAAATTCTCCACAGATGTATTTCCGAATATCGGTTGCTTGCATATTTTTGCTTTCTTATCAGAATTCTGCTATCTTTTGAAGTCTCTGGCTTCTATTCCTTTGATACATGTTTAGCTCAATTTTGAAATAACTGCAACAGGTTCATGTAGCTTTTAGATGCCTTTACGATTTGTATCATGAACTTAGGCTTAAGTGCATACTCATTCATGCAAGAAGTCACCTTGGTAGCTTCCCATAAAATCATAATCATAAAGACATATTATCAACAAGAACTTAATAAGCGAGTAGGAGATACAACATGCACCTGATATTAATGTATGTGGTATAACTGTCTGTCTTTATGATAGAGAAGCCCTAATGTCCTTGGAACCATTTTTAATGTTAGGACCTTCCAATTCATGAGGTGTCTATGATATGGGTAAAACCCCTCCACATTGGATGGTACCTCCATGTTGATATGGCTCCCATAACATGGGTGTCACCTCTTCTTACCATTGGTACCTCTCAACTGATAAGATTCCAGCTATATGGGTGGAACCTCTCCTTGTTGCTGGTACCTTTTGGATTAAGGGTGAACCATATAAGTCAAGACTAGGCACCTCATAGGTTGAATAAATGGAACCACATGAGCTAGAACTAGGCACCTCCTAGGTTGAATCAGGGACCATGGGAGCCAGGACTAGGCACCTCCCAGGTTAAATATAAACCATAGGAGCCAGGACTAGGCACCTCTTAGGTTAAATCAGGAACCATGGGAGCTAGGACTAGGCACCTCTCAGGTTAAATATGAACTATAGGAGCCAGGACTAGGCACCTCCTAGGTTAAATCAGGAACCATGAGTGCCAGGACTAGGCACCTCCTAGGTTAAATCAATGAAACCTCAGGAGCCAGGACAAAGTACCTCCTAGGTTAAATCAGGGACCATGAGAGCCATGACTAGGCATCTTCCAGGTTAAATATGAATCATAGGAGCCAGGACTAGGCACCTCCTGGGTTAAATCAAGAACTATGGGGGTCAGGACTAGGCACCTCCCAGGTTAAATATGAACCATAGGAGCCAGGACAAGGCACCTTCTGGGTCAAATCAGGAACTATGTAGCCAGAACTAGGCACCTCCCAAGTTTTTGCTTGAAAATTGGCTCTTTCAAGATCCTCTTCTAGGTAGCATGTCGTCTACTACCCCCCAAGTTCTGTAGTGTAGCTTGATAGACTGAAGAACTTTATTCTGTTGAAGCTTCTTACATGATGCCAGATGGTACTTTTACAAATATAAATAAAGGGAAATTGCCACTATTTCTATTAAAATGAAGAACTTTACATGAAGACTCTGGGAGGTTTATAAGTACCACCCCCGGGTGTGGAATAAAAATTGCAACTATAAACTAAATGAAGCTTGAAAATGCAAAAGCATAAGCTTGTTTTATTTTCCTAGCCTGAAAGAGGCCTACTTTTCCTACTTGATTGAAAGAAGTGAAATTATTGGTAGTACTTCTTAAGGTGCTCAGCATTCCAGGCCCTTGAGAGGAGCTTCGCCTCCAGGTTTTCAAGATGGTAGGTTCCTTCCCATAACACTCACCGTATTTTATATGGACCTTCCCAGTTGACTTCAAATGCTCCATGGCCTGGAACCTTCATATTTGGCATCATTTTTCTCAGTACTAGGTCCCCAACTTTGAGTGGTCGTGGTTCTATCTTGTTGTTGTAGTAACTCCCGGTCCTTTATTGATAGACAACCAACTTCAATTATGAGGATGTCCTCATTTCCTCCTCTAGGTATAAACGATGATTGGCTTCATTGTTTTCAGGACGATAGTTGTCCCTCTTGAAAGAGCCTGCCCCAATTTCAACATGTACCATGGCCTCACAGCCATAAGTAAGGGAAAAAGGAGATTCCCCTTTAGTTGAACGTGGTGTTGTATTATAGGACCACAACACCATTGAAAGCTCCTCTGGCTAGTTTCCCTTGCTTTCTTCCAACTTTGCCTTCAAAGTATGCTTAATTATTTTATTCACAACTTCTATTAGGCCATTACTTTGAGGATGGTAAGCAGCTGAAAAACTCTTCTTTATTCCCAAATCATCACACAACTTCCTCATTTCTTTGATGCCAAATTGTTTTCCATTATCAGAAATTAATTTGTATGAAATCACATACCTGCAAATGATTATCATGTAGACAAACTCCCTTAGCTTCCCAGCAGTAATGGTAGCTAGAGGTTCAGCTTCTGCCCATTTTGTGAAGTAATCCACATCTACCACAACATATTTCACACTTCCCTTTCCTTTTGGTAGCTCCCCTATCAAATCAATTCCCCATACTACAAACGGCCAAGGGCTGATCAAAGGCTTGAGAGGTGCCGCTGGTCTGTTGTTGAGGTTTGCATACCTCTAGCAATGATCACATGATTTGGTAAATTTATGGGCATCTAACTTTAGAGTGGGCTAGTGGTATCCCTGCCTTAGCACTTTGTGGGCAAGAGAGGTACCCCCGAGTGATTTCCACATATGCCTTCGTAGACCTCCCTCAAAATGTACTCACAGTTATTCCCAGCTATGCATTTCTGTAGCGGCTGATTGAAACCTCTTTTATAGAAGTACCCATCATAGATAACATATCTAACTGACTGGTACCTGATTCTCCTAGCTTCATCTTTATCTTCAGGAAGCTCTCACTTAATGATATAGGCTCTGATGGGATCTGTCAACAGCTTCTCTTGTAGAACCTTAATTTCCATTACCTTCTCTTGTGGGATGCTTAGTTGAGACTGTATCTCAAGGGGAATCACTCTCAACAAGGTTGTAAACCTTTGAGATCCTAATTTTGCTAAGGCATCTGCATTGGCATTTTCTACCCTTGGAATATGTTCAAGTTTTACCTCCTGGAACCTCCTCATCAGGTCCTGAGTATATCTCATATAGAGGTCTGTTCTGGGTCCCCTGGCTTGATAATCACCCCTAATATGCCATATTACCAACATTGAGTCACTGTAGACATTAAGGTTCTCCACCTTCATTTCAAGGGCCAGTCTCAATCCTGTAATTAGAGCCTCATATTCTGCATCATTATTTGTTGCTCTTAATGAGAAGTGAATAGAGCTTTGGAGGCGATGCCCCTCAGGGCTAATGAGTTCAATTCCATCTCCTGCTCCACTATTGTTTACTGCCCCATCCACATACAGGTTCCTCCAAGATGCACAATTCTCCTCAGGTACCACTGAGTTACTAGGCTTAGGTGCCGAATGCATGACTTCCACCTCTGTTTCTGATGGGAAATCTAGTATTAAATTAGCTAGAACCTGACCTTTAATTGTTATCATTGGCTTGTAATCAATATCAAATTGTCCCAATTCTATTGCCCATTTCATGAGTCTCCCAGAAGCTTCCAGCTTGTGCAAGACAGGTTTCAAAGGATATGAGGACCTCACCTCCACTTTGTGGGCCTGAAAATATGGCCCGAGCTTCCTGGATGCCAAGATTATGGCATACTTCTTTTGTTGCACACCACCAAGATCCATAAGACCATAAGAACTATCACCAACTTCATCATCATCACCATCTCTCATCCTTTTAACTCTCTTTGACTTGTCATCCTTGCAAGCATCATCCTTATTATTCCTTGAACTCCCAACTTCTTTCTTTTCCCCCTTTTTGACATCATCACCACCTGTGACAGCTAAAAGAATTTGTTCCAGTACTGAGGAAATGTTGGCCTGAGCAGTAATCATAGAATCAACTTTGGTAGTAAGAGAATTGACATCACTTTGAAGAGTGATTTGTTTTGTCTTGTAATCAACCAAGGAATCCTTGACTGCAACATCCTTGGAGATTAGAAGAGAGTGCGAAGATTCAAACCTTGTCTTTAGCATAGATGTGGTATTGTCAACACTGATCAATTTTGTGTTGATATGAGAGATATTAGTAACCACATCAGCCAATTGATCAGCTACATTTTCCCTAGCTGCCTTTTTATCAGCTACTTTAGCCCCACTTTCTTGAATGAGAGAAGTATCTTGTTCCTCATCAGGATAATGACCATGTTCTTGAAGAAAATACTTCTTTTGAAAAGCTTTAAGTCTTTCAGACTGATGAATAGCCAAAATGACATTAAAAGTGTAAAAATCAATGAAACCCTTAGCTTGTGATGTTTTCCATGATTGAGGAAAAACTTGATCGAAGTAGTTGAAAGATGGATTCATCTCCCCTTCATCTACAGAGACTGAATCATCAACAACATCAACAGGTTCAATCTTTGTAACAGGAGTTGTAGACTCTGGTGGTGGAGTAGACTCTGAAACTACAGAAGGGACTATAGACCCTGACTCCTCCTTAGAGTGATCAGACTCTGTAGACTCTGGAAGCCTAGCCTGGATAGGCATGATAAGAATTGGTTCTCCTGACTTCAATTTTGTAGTCTCAGATTAAATATGTGGTGCATTCACCAAAGCCTCCATAACTCTTTCTGCTCTTCTAGCTAGAGAATCCACTAAATGAAGTTGTGGTCTCTGTGTGAATGATTTCTGAGTAGCTAGAGCTTCCTCCTTCTTGCCAATCTGTATAATTAACATAAATGAGCTTTCATCCATCCCCTACCTCAACTCATTGGACCAACTTTGAGGAAATGCTTGATCCCAATAAGTAAAGCTAGGTTTAGGATACCCTAGTCTCTCATTCTCACAGTTGGGTTGGGCGTCCACTTTCTTATCCTTACTCTAGCTCTTTACAGCCTTTTCTACCTCTCCTTTTGCCTCGACCAGTGTCAGCCTCTCATTTTCATTTTTTTCACTCATTTGGAAGGGTGCACTCAAAAATCCTACAGAAAAAGGTGTGAGAGAAGTAAGAGATGCTTTAATACACGAATCACCTTGATGGAGGGGAACCCCTTCAAATGTCTGAAGGCTAGGGGTTTTCACCAAGGGGTGAGCAAGAACAGACTCTGAACCCTTACTAGCTTCTTCTTTCTTTCTATAGTCTGTTGGCTCTAATATTCCAATCTTAGGATCTACTCTATACTTTGAAACTTCTTCAGTATGACTTCATTAGAAGCCAGAGTCTGAGTGTCACCATATTTGACTGTTAGTGCATGAGTTGACAAAGAGGGCCTCTCAGCATGCTCCTCTGTCCCACTATCACCCAACCTCTAACTAGGTGGTTCTTGCGTGGATGAGACAGACTGAGCATTTATTCCACTAGTCACCACTGGTGCACTAGTGCCGTCTTCCAACTTCATTACAGCACCTTCTTCCTCATGTTATTCTTCAATAATAAATGCATCCAAATTGTGATGAAAGGACCTTGTATGGATTGCATTAATTGCCTGTGCTTATGTAAGATTGAAAAGGACATGCAGATCCTTCATAACCTTTTAAAAATATGTGCACTTGAGTTGATCCAATCTACTTTGATAGGTTGGATATATAAATTTGTTGGCAATTTTCCCTAAATTGTGAACCAGATAGTCAGCCACCTGTCTTGACAGAGGCTGAAAGTGAGAGATCCATTGAATGGATGTTCTATAGGTAACTCCATTATCCCAAATTGCTTTATAATTAAAGACTAGTTGCTTAATCTCAGTCTCTAACTCAGCAACAGACTCTGATTGTCTCCTTTTAAGGGCTTTTGTCTCCTTGACTTTCTTCATTTTTGGGTTTTCAGAGTCTGGCACACCAAGTGCTTTTAGAACTTCACTTGTCCTGCCTTCTATGATCCCAGAAGCTTGACTTTATAATGTAGAGTTGAAGAGGTAGCTGTATAGATTGGTGACTGCATCCTGTGCAGACATGTGTAGCTCCATCTACATTCTCTTCCTTAGGGTATCATATGTTGAGAGAATATCCAAGACTTGTTATTGTTTCTTGTATAATTCTGGATCTTCAATTGATTCTACCAAAGGATATATAAAGATAAGCACCTCATCGGTTGGAACAATTATAGAGTCTATAAGACTTTCGGCTGCTTCCTTTGGCATTCCTTCCCAAAATGTGTCATGATCAGAGTCTGAAGGCAGTCTAGACTCCGACTCAATATTAGATTCTGGTTCAAGAGTTTTCTTGCTTTCAGAGTCTAGCTCTGTAGGAGCCTTGGGAGCATCTGTTTCCTACAAAATAGGGTTAGTAACAATGATAGGCTTGTGTGTGTGTGTAGAATAAGCCTTCCTCAACCTCTTGTACTTCTTAGCAAAAGATTTCTCAAGAGACTCAAGTTGAGAATCCTGAGGTGCAGCCCTAGATTTTTCAGAGACTGTAGCCTTTAGACAGTTTAGAGTCTTGGCTTTTTGGCTAGAATCAGGTGCATCAGGACCTTCTTTTAGTAATGAAAGCCCTTCAACTACCTGCTTCTCTAGGGGATTGAGCTCCTGATCACTTTTCTCATCTATAAGTCTGGTTTGTATCAATCTCCTCCTCTTTATAACTGGTGTCTTTTGAGAGACAACAGAGGTTAGTTTCTTTTTAGATTTTGATTTGTGAGATTGTTTTGAGGAAGGGAATTTGGCTACTTGGGTAGGTGCAGGGGGACTCTCCATAATTTTTTCTTGCACCATTTCAAGAACATCCTTCATTTCATCAGATTTAATCTCAGAGTCTTTCTGGATCAGATCATGAACATGTGGCCAGGAAATGTCTTCATCTTTCCAGGTAATGTCCCAGATGGATTGCCTTTTAGAGTTCAAGATATCTGTACCAGATGGCTCACTCCTGATATTACTCCTCATTACACCTTCTGCAATGAGGGCAGTTCAATTTCACCCTTCAACTTCACAACAACATAATAATCATGATAGTTCATCCTAAACTTGTCATGATCATCAAAAGTATCTAGAGGCCATCTTTTGGAGATGTATCTCTGAGTGTAAGGAATAGAAAGATCAGTGACTTCTTCATCCTCAAATATAGGAGTGAAATCCTCAGAGTTTGCAGCTTCAACATCTGCAATATCATCAATATATGGTACCTCAGAGTTTAGAGAGTGAGTGGCAGGAGGAACAACAGAGCCTGTCTCATTGATACTCTGAGTACCTGTACAAAGACCAGAATATCCCAAGACACTCTTTTCTTTTAAAGTAATCTCATTACTTCTTACATCACACATCTCATGTCTTTTAAGAGTCAGAGTTTGCTCACTAGAAGTAACTAACCTCTGTCTCATATCTAACTCTCCTTTTGCCAGAACCAGTGTCTGCCTCTCATTTTCAGTTCTTTTTTTCACACATTTTACCTCAGTCTCACAAGAAAGTCTCAAATCACAATGACTTATAGAAATAAGAGGTGGCTGGGAAAGGAGATCTGTGGTCACGTGAATAGAGGGTTCCCTTCCAGACTATCCATGATCATTCCAGCAGTAAAAGATGGAAATATAAATTCTGAACTTATGCTATTAGAGTATGTAAATTCTGAAGAAAAGTTAGAGTTTATACCTTGAGCATTTGTAGAGTCTGATGGAGTGTCTAGTGGCCGTGTAGAAAGTGGTTGCATCAAAATGGCATCAGAAAGTGCCAAAGGATTAGCATCAGAGCTTGATTTCTCAGCATTTGCAGCACTAAATTCAGAGTTTAGCTGTTGTTCAATATCTTGGTCTGCAATCACAAAGTTGGTAATTGGTTTTTGTTGGAGCTCAGTCTTTTCAGTAGATGTTTCACCACTTTGAGGTGAAGGTTTTTGTGTGCTAGACTCTGCCAGAGTTTGGCCTTTAGCATCAACAACAACAGGATCTTCAATTAGAGTTTGTGTGCCTTCATCCAAACTTTGATTGAATGGTTCTTGTGTGGCTGGGTCCTTAACAACTTTTTCAACCCTTTGAGTTGAAGGTTCTTGTGGGTTGTACCCCTGATCCAAGTTGACTTCATCTGCTTGTACAGTGGTTTTTGTTGAACTGTGATCAACAAGTTCTTATGTTCCTGGCCTATCAGAGACTGCTACTTTATATTGAGAAGTAGATTTTTGTGTGTCTAGGCCAAATGGGACCTTCTTGTTTTTCCTTCTAGAGAAGAGCTTGGCAATTCTAGAGACTGGAGACTGTTGAACAACCATCTCTCTTTTGACTTCCTCAGCTAACTCTCTAGCTCTTTCATATGAGATCTCCTTGATTATAGGTTGATGAGACTTGACAAGAGAATCAGAGATTATGAGTAGAACATGAGAAGATGCTGGATCAGCTTGATTACTAGGATAGTCATCATCATTTTTATCCCAGCATTTCTTATCAACAATTTCACTATCAGCCCCTGTTCTCTTTTTATCTTTACTTAGTACCTCAGTTGAAGTACCCTTCAAGGTGATTACAGAACTGGTAAAAGGATCAAGAGATATACCATCCATTTCAGCCAATTCTTCATTTTCTTCTCTATTGGCATTTTCATCATCACCATCTACCTCAATTCCACCGATGTTACTATTTATATGGTCAGGCAATGCAGAGTTACCAGAATTCATAACAACATCAGAGTTTAGTGGATCAGAGTCTAAGGCTTTTACTGGAGAAAAATATTATGAGATTTGTGCTTTAACCAGTCTTCTCCTCTTCTTTGCAGGCTCTGAGACATGATTAATATGAAATGACTTCATGTAAGAAGCAGGAGGAACATCAGAAGCTGGTTGAATAGATTTCTTAATTAGAAATACAAAACCTTCATCACCGTCATCGGAGTTTGTTTGCTCATCAATTAATTTCCTTCTTCTGGGAGAAGACTGTGACACTGATTTGCCCTTCTTTTTTAGGCCTGAGCCCTGTGCCTGAGAGGTGTGTTTTGCAATTGAAGTCTTTTTGGGAGACAACAGAGGTTTGTAGAGTTTGTGTATCATTGTTTAGTGGGTGACTTGAGTTAGAATCTGAGGGGGATTGATGTAATAACCCGGATTTTTGGACGATTTTTTTTTTGTATTATTATTTATAAACGACCCTGATGAATAGTGATTCTACAGATTATGAAAAACTTTTTAGCCCACACTAGGTAAGTGGTGGAATATGGGAAAACCGAAGATGTGAGATTGTTGTATGAAGAAAATGAGTGAATGTAAAAGCAGTCAGAATCCGAAGATTTCTGCTTTTACTAATTGTTTCATAATTTATGAGATATCAAGGAATAAGAGAATTAAGTTGTGATCAAGTGGATTATATTTTAAAAAGTTCATGGTTATAATCGAATTAAAGTATTTGGAATATTAAGGATTTACGTTACGGAAATTCTACGTCGAAACGCTACGGATTAATCGAACTTACGTGGAGGATTAATGGTTAAGTGTTGGATAAGAAGTGACTAAAGACAAGTCCCATGCAAGTGTCATGCATGCCTAACTAGGAATTGAAAGCCAACCAAGTAACCAAGTATTGGTTAGGAACAAACCAAACCAAGTGATCAAGTAACTAGCCAAGTTAAGGAAACATGGTTCCTTAAATGGTGGAACAAGGACACAAGCAACCATACTTCTTTGACATTAGTAACCATGCCATACTTTACATCACAAGTCACCACAAAATCAGCCAACACCTTTTCAAAAAGCTAGAAAGCAAGTAAAGCAAAGGAAGCAAAAGCTCTCTTCCATTTCTTCCAGTTTCTGCCCAGCTTGAGCAAGCTGCAAAGAAAATTTTATAACTTCGGTTCTACTCATCCAAAAATCACCAAAATTTAACCATATCTTCTTCACTATAGGTAGAAGGTACGTATTTAATTTCATAATGTTTGGAGGTGTTTTGATTGGGTAAATAAATTGTAGAAGTTGAGGCTGAATAGTAACTCCGAAAATTACTAAGTTTTGTTCTTGATGTTTACTTATGATCAAGGCTAGATCAAGCTCTCCCAAGGACTCTAAGCTCTAGATAGGTGTTGTTTGAGCTCTAAGAAGGTATGAACACCACTAACCCTTACGTTTGTGTGAGTTGCATGGAGTAAAAATGTTAGTAGATAGATGTATGACTTAGCATGACTAAGTAGTTGTTTTGTTAGTATGATGTAGTGTTGTGGGTTGAGGTTATGAAATGATGTTAATCTAAAGTTGTGAAATCAGTAGCTTAATGATATGGTTATGATGATATGAGTAAGGTGGAGTGTTGGTTGAGAATGGATTTCAATTGGTTGAATCCGGAAAACGTTAAGTTTATAACCGTCGTAATGCCCATTTTTCGTGAACACTCCTTTAAACTGTGAAATCCGAATTGTCAAGCTCCTGACCCCTAACACCTCTGACCATAGTTGGTTAGTACTTGACTCATAGATCGTTTTGACACTTGAATCACGTTATTCCGATTTACGGTTTAGGAGAAAAGTTAGTTTTAGTGGAGGTGTCTAAAAGGACCAAACTGTTTCGAATGACTCCCTTTGTATATATAAACAGACCCCTTGACAGTCACGAAAAATCATGAAATTTTGAGATTAAATAATTTGGTCAGTTAGTAAGACCTCTCCAAAATTTCAAGGGCAGATGTTAATTTTTCGATTTTATAAAAATGTTGGAACCAAAGTTGTGCGATGCACTATTCACTAGAGGAGCTACTGCCCTGTTCTGTAAATTCGTGAAAATGAGTCCTCTGTCCAGGGGCAAACTTTTGATGGATTATATTCTAGACATTATCTAGATCGTGCACGCAAAATCGGTGTGTCATTTGAGTTAACGGTTAATGAGTTATGAGCGATTTAGTGAAAGCGGTGAAAATAATAAAACCCCGTAGTTGACTCGATTTGTAAAATACATTTCACCAAGTTAAACTCAAGGGTTCCAAATCAAAATATTTTTGATAAATATTACAAATACTCAAGAAGTTCCTTGAGGTGGATTCATATTTAATTAAGAATTTTTGGATTTATTAAAAATGTTAGAGTGGGAGTCGCGTAATAGTAATTTGCAGAAGAGTCAACTCTAGAGGCACGATTTTGACGAGCCATTTTGGCTAGGATAAAAGGATAATTTCGAGTCGGTTAAAACACGAAAGATGTTGAGGAATAACATGACTATAGATTGGAGTAAAGGATTAGGTTAAAAGTCATTGACGAGATGGTTTACGAAGGGTTAAGATAGACCCGATGAGGTGAATGCCGGAAAATAAGGGTTAAAGAAAAATAGAAATAAAACTTAAGTTGACTTAATACCTGCGTATGGTTACTAAAACGAGTTCTTATATGATTATTGCGTATCCGAGAAGTGAAAGGAGCAGGGTTTTCATTTCGCATAACCAAGGCAAGTTTTATATCCCTACGTTTTTACATATAAAAAATATATGTATTGCTACGTATGCATGTTTTCCTATACTTTCTTGTTCAGAGTATTATGACCATGTTTTAGCATGGTTTCTATTTTTAAAGATATACATTGCAAGTATTCTATCTAGTTGTTTATACCAGATTTTATTCATACATATTTGAAATGCCTATATATTATTGTCGAGCTTGTTATCCAGATTTAATAAAACGAGATGTATTAAATAATATCTTCATACTATATCTTATTGATATTTAAGAGTGGAGTTATATATATAGAGTACGTTGAGAATACTGATATGGGTTAACTTATTCTGAATCCATGATCAGAACAGTTGTTCATATAAATATTTCATTTACTCATTCGTGGGGAAAACTAAATTATTGGAGGTGTTTATCATTCATTGTTTCTGAATGATATTGGAGTAATATTTTATTGAGAAGTAAATAAAGGTGCACGTGTTATTTTACCGTGACGCCTAAGAGCTGTATTGTTGAAGGTGATCGAAGATTCCGACACCTTATATTCTGGACTAGAGATGATAAAAGTGACCGGAGTAACGCACCGGCCCAACTTGAGGAGTAACCCCATTATGGGTTAAGGGTGTGTTCGAGACGTCGGCTCATCCTTCTATCGATAGTAAACGAGTAGTGACAATAGACTGATCAATCCATTACTTGAGGTGGCATTTTCGAAGAAGTCCAATCCTTAATACCTTAATTGTTAACTGATGCCTTTGTGGTTCGGTTAACTAGGGTATTAATTTGAGAAGTTATTCCCTGATACCTTAATCGTTCACGGAGGCCTCCGTGATTCGGTTAACTAGGGTATCAATTTGAGAAGTTATTGAGATATATTTATTCAATTCATATTAGTAGTATTTAAAGATTATGAAGGTTTTTGAGGTATTTTCTTTTCAGAAAGAGTATAATTGTATATATGGAGGGGTTATTTTAGAGTGGTAAAAGTTATATATTTGCGTTGAGTTGTTGTGGCATATATAGACTTGCTGGGCATTTTTGGCTCATTCTTGCTATTTAAATATTATAAAACAGCGGCAAACAAAGCTGGTACGAGTACGGTGGACCGTGACAAAGGGAAGGGGAAAGCAACTGATTCAGCACGTTAGCTTTATAGTGTCTAACGAGGGTGCGAGTTGGTAGAAAGTTTATGATGTTTTCATCATCTTGACAATTGAAGTTGTAATATTATTTCAGAGATTATGAGAGATGAGAATGTGATGTAATAACTTTTGAATCAGTAAGTATGCGTTCTAAGACAATAACCCGTGGAGTAGTTTGGGGGAGTTTATTATGAATATTGTTGTATATTATATTGTGAGCAGGAGATTAAATATTCCGTAAGAGAATGTGACGACCTGGATTCCTGTAGGGGATTTGGGGGGGGGGGGGGCGCCACAGAAATGGTATCAGAGCAGTAGGTTATAAACCTTAGAACGAGAGTAGGAGGAGATATGACTATATACAAGAGAGTAATGTAGGAGTTCATGTAGAGTTCGCGATTGGACTACTGGAGGTGGTACCAAGAGTGAGTCTAATAAGACTCTTAGTGGTAGATGATATTGTTGTGGAGTTCTTTCAAGATTATTATAAGTCGATAAGGACATACACCGTTAGATGGACACCTCAAGATGATTAAAGGGGGAATTAGAATCAAAGAAACTGAGATAGAAAATATAAGTAGAACCCCAAAGAGTAGTTAGGGTAGGCACCAATGGAAGAATCGATTGAGACAAAAAAAAGTGTATCCATGATTTATCGGGTTAAAATTTTTAAAAATAGTAAGTATATAGGTATACGTATATATATATAAATACATGTATACATATAGATGCATATATATATATATATACATATATTTATGTATATGTACCTATATATACTGTTTTGTTTTTACAAAAGACTATCTTATGGGTATGCAGTTTTATTGAACTGAACATTTTTAATGAAAAAAAATTCTTTTATTTGGATTTCATAAAAATGCCACCAAAGAAGACTAGAGCTAACCCCAGGGAAGGTGAGGCTTCTACGGGGGGAGGAGGGGATAACAACCGAGGAGATAACCAGAATGACAACCAGAATAATCAAAGTTTGAACCAACTAGTAGATTTGTTACGACAAACCCTAGACCGTGGCCAACAGGGTCCCATGCCCAATTTAGTAAACCAGACTGCGGCAGCTTTTAAGGCTTTTAAGTCAATACAACCACCTGAATTTAAAGGGTTTGGTGAACCATTCGAGGCTAGGTCATGGTTGAAAGAAATGGAGAAATCCTTTAAGATTATAGGAGTAGAAGAAGGGCAGAAGACGATCTTCGCCACCTATTTGCTGAAGGAAGAGGCGAACTATTGGTGGGAGTCTAAGGAATTAATGGAGCCCACAGGGATAGTAACCTGGGAGAGGTTCACTGAGTTATTTTTGGAGAAGTATTTTCCTGAGCATATGGAGAGTAGAATGGAGATGAGGTTCTTAGAACTAAAGCAGAATAATAAGACAGTTGCTGAATATGAGAAAGAGTTTATAGAGCTATCTAGGTTTGTGCCACATTTCGTGGATACTGATAAGAAAAAGGCGAGGAGATTTCAATATGGGTTGAGACCGTGGATACAAACTAGGGTGGCTGCTTTTGAGCTTACTGAGTATATTAAGGTGGTGAATAAGGCTGAGATAATAGAAGAGGGAAGTAATTTTATTCCAAGGGAAAATGAAGGAAAGAAAAGAAAAGCGGAGAGTTGGGGAGGAAATCAGTCGTATGGAACATTTCAGAACCAATATGGTAGGAGGCCAGGGTTTCATACTGGAAAAGGTGGAGGATTTAACCAAGTAGAAAGTACGAATAGTGTCCGAGTAGGACAACAGGGAAATGAGAGCCAGTTTCGGCAGCCGAGACCGCCACTGCCAGACTGTGAGGTGTGTGGAAAGAAGCATCCAGGACTATGTGCAAAATCCGAAGGAAGGTGTTATAATTGTGGTCAAGAGGGGCATCAACGGATGAATTGTCCTAGGAAGGGAGTAGTCTGCTACAAATGTGGAAAGGAAGGTCACATCTCCAGAGATTGTAAGGCGTCAACATTGGGACCAGCAATATCACAACAAAGCCGTGGGGCTAATAACAATCAATCAACGGCTAGGAATTTTAACATGACGGTGGCCGATGGTGCAAGAGAAATGGATGAGATGGAAGGTACACTTACACTTAAACGTTATAAATACTAATGTAATTGTTAAGCTGATATAAAAATAGAGGTATGTTAAGAAGTGTTAAGAAGAATATAGAGACATAATGATAAGGATGAAAAGGAGTAGAATGCCTAGCCGTCTCTTACATAGATTCCGAGGACGGAATCCTTGTAAGGAGGGTAGACTGTAATAACCCGGATTTTTGGACGAATTTTTTTTTTTTGTATTATTATTTATAAACGACCCTGATGAATAGTGATTCTACAGATTATGAAAAACTTTTTAGCCCACACTAGGTAAGTGGTGGAATATGGGAAAACCGAAGATGTGGGATTGTTGTATGAAGAAAATGAGTGAATGTAAAAGCAGTCAGAATCCGAAGATTTCTGCTTTTACTAATTGTTTCATAATTTATGAGATATCAAGGAATAAGAGAATTAAGTTGTGATCAAGTGGATTATATTTTAGAAAGTTCATGGTTATAATCGAATTAGAGTATTTGGAATATTAAGGATTTACGTTACAGAAATTCTACGTCGAAACGCTACGGATTAATCGAACTTACGTGGAGGATTAATGGTTAAGTGTTGGATAAGAAGTGACTAAAGACAAGTCCCATGCAAGTGTCATGCATGCCTAACTAGGAATTGAAAGCCAACCAAGTAACCAAGTATTGGTTAGGAACAAACCAAACCAAGTGATCAAGTAACTAGCCAAGTTAAGGAAACATGGTTCCTTAAATGGTGGAACAAGGACACAAGCAACAAAACTTCTTTGACATTAGTAACCATGCCATACTTTACATCACAAGTCACCACAAAATCAGCCAACACCTTTTCAAAAAGCTAGAAAGCAAGTAAAGCAAAGGAAGCAAAAGCTCTCTTCCATTTCTTCCAGTTTCTGCCCAGCTTGAGCAAGCTGCAAAGAAAATTTTATAACTTCGGTTCTACTCATCCAAAAATCACCAAATTTAACCATATCTTCTTCACTATAGGTAGAAGGTACGTATTTAATTTCATAATTTTTGGAGGTGTTTTGATTGGGTAAATAAATTGTAGAAGTTGAGGCTGAATAGTAACTCCGAAAATTACTAAGTTTTGTTCTTGATGTTTACTTATGATCAAGGCTAGATCAAGCTCTCCCAAGGACTCTAAGCTCTAGATAGGTGTTGTTTGAGCTCTAAGAAGGTATGAACACCACTAACCCTTACATTTGTGTGAGTTGCATGGAGTAAAAATGTTAGTAGATAGATGTATGACTTAGCATGACTAAGTAGTTGTTTTGTTAGTATGATGTAGTGTTGTGGGTTGAGGTTATGAAATGATGTTAATCTAAAGTTGTGAAATCAGTAGCTTAATGATATGGTTATGATGATATGAGTAAGGTGGAGTGTTGGTTGAGAATGGATTTCAATTGGTTGAATCCGGAAAACGTTAAGTTTATAACCGTCGTAATGCCCATTTTTCGTGAACACTCCTTTAAACTGTGAAATCCGAATTGTCAAGCTCCTGACCCCTAACACCTCTGACCATAGTTGGTTAGTACTTGACTCATAGATCGTTTTGACACTTGAATCACGTTATTCCGATTTACGGTTTAGGAGAAAAGTTAGTTTTAGTGGAGGTGTCTAAAAGGACCAAACTGTTTCGAATGACTCCCTTTGTATATATAAACAGACCCCTTGACAGTCACGAAAAATCATGAAATTTTGAGATTAAATAATTTGGTCAGTTAGTAAGACCTCTCCAAAATTTCAAGGGCAGATGTTAATTTTTCGATTTTATAAAAATGTTGGAACCAAAGTTGTGCGATGCACTATTCACTAGAGGAGCTACTGCCCTGTTCTGTAAATTCGTGAAAATGAGTCCTCTGTCCAGGGGAAAACTTTTGATGGATTATATTCTAGACATTATCTAGATCGTGCACGCAAAATCGGTGTGTCATTTGAGTTAACGGTTAATGAGTTATGAGCGATTTAGTGAAAGCGGTGAAAATAATAAAACCCCGTAGTTGACTCGATTTGTAAAATACATTTCACCAAGTTAAACTCAAGGGTTCCAAATCAAAATATTTTTGATAAATATTACAAATACTCAAGAAGTTCCTTGAGGTGGATTCATATTTAATTAAGAATTTTTGGATTTATTAAAAATGTTAGAGTGGGAGTCGCGTAATAGTAATTTGCAGAAGAGTCAACTCTAGAGGCACGATTTTGACGAGCCATTTTGGCTAGGATAAAAGGATAATTTCGAGTCGGTTAAAACACGAAAGATGTTGAGGAATAACATGACTATAGATTGGAGTAAAGGATTAGGTTAAAAGTCATTGACGAGATGGTTTACGAAGGGTTAAGATAGACCCGAGGAGGTGAATGCCGGAAAATAAGGGTTAAAGAAAAATAGAAATAAAACTTAAGTTGACTTAATACCTGCGTATGGTTACTAAAACGAGTTCTTATATGATTATAGCGTATCTGAGAAGTGAAAGGAGCAGGGTTTTCATTTCGCATAACCAAGGCAAGTTTTATATCCCTACGTTTTTACATATAAAAAATATATGTATTGCTACGTATGCATGTTTTCCTATACTTTCTTGTTCAGAGTATTATGACCATGTTTTAGCATGGTTTCTATTTTTAAAGATATACATTGCAAGTATTCTATCTAGTTGTTTATACCAGATTTTATTCATACATATTTGAAATGCCTATATATTATTGTCGAGCTTGTTATCCAGATTTAATAAAACGAGATGTATTAAATAATATCTTCATACTATATCTTATTGATATTTAAGAGTGGAGTTATATATATAGAGTACGTTGAGAATACTGATATGGGTTAACTTATTCTGAATCCATGATCAGAACAGTTGTTCATATAAATATTTCCTTTACTCATTCGTGGGGAAAACTAAATTATTGGAGGTGTTTATCATTCATTGTTTCTGAATGATATTGGAGTAATATTTTATTGAGAAGTAAATAAAGGTGCACGTGTTATTTTACCGTGACGCCTAAGAGCTGTATTGTTGAAGGTGATCGAAGATTCCGACACCTTATATTCTTGACTAGAGATGATAAAAGTGACCGGAGTAACGCACCGGCCCAACTTGAGGAGTAACCCCATTATGGATTAAGGGTGTGTTCGAGACGTCGGCTCATCCTTCTATCGATAGTAAACGAGTAGTGACAATGGACTGATCAATCCATTACTTGAGGTGGCGTTTTCGAAGAAGTCCAATCCTTAATACCTTAATTGTTAACTGATGCCTTTGTGGTTCGGTTAACTAGGGTATTAATTTGAGAAGTTATTCCCTGATACCTTAATCGTTCACGGAGGCCTCCGTGATTCGGTTAACTAGGGTATCAATTTGAGAAGTTATTGAGATATATTTATTCAATTCATATTAGTAGTATTTAAAGATTATGAGGGTTTTTGAGGTATTTTCTTTTCAGAAAGAGTATAATTGTATATGTGGAGGGGTTATTTTAGAGTGGTAAAAGTTATATATTTGCGTTGAGTTGTTGTGGCATATATAGACTTGCTGGGCATTTTTGGCTCATTCTTGCTATTTAAATATTATAAAACAGCGGCAAACAAAGCTGGTACGAGTACGGTGGACCGTGACAAAGGGAAGGGGAAAGCAACTGATTCAGCACGTTAGCTTTATAGTGTCTAACGAGGGTGCGAGTTGGTAGAAAGTTTATGATGTTTTCATCATCTTGACAATTGAAGTTGTAATATTATTTCAGAGATTATGAGAGATGAGAATGTGATGTAATAACTTTTGAATCAGTAAGTATGCGTTCTAAGACTATAACCCGTGGAGTAGTTTGGGGGAGTTTATTATGAATATTGTTGTATATTATATTGTGAGCAGGAGATTAAATATTCCGCAAGAGAATGTGACGACCTGGATTCCTGTAGGGGATTTGGGGGGGCGCCACAATTGAGCTAAACTTTGATTCATAGTCACAGAAAGAAATTCCCTCCCATAATAGTAGGTAGTCTCTAATTCAGAAGAAGCCTGACCCGTGTGGGATAAAACAACCTTGGCAAGATGCCATTTTTTTCTTTCTTGACATCCTTCCTTGTCAAGTCAGCAAAAAATCTTTTGTTCATTTTAAAAACAGACAAAGCCTGATCATCAGCAAAACTAACATTTGGCAACAAATGACTAAAAATTAACTGTAAGAATCTACCATAATATACAGTGTGCTCATCATCACTAATTTTAGCAGCTATTTTCCTAATTAAGAAATAAGGAAAATTAAAGTCGAGATTATGGGCCAGAAAATACCCAATTTGCTGAGAGAGTTGAGGAATATCATCAAAGTTTGTACACTTTGGAGTGAAGGCCCTGGTGATACAATCGAACAAGAAGCTCTACTCCTTTCTCAGATGTGGCCTGGTCAGACTCCCCAATTTTGTTCGGCTCCCAGTGTAGCCAATCTCTTGAAAGAACTCCCTCATTACAGAGTCTTCTACCATGTCGTCATACACAACCACTTTAGGAAGATGAAGAGCCTGTCTGACTACCTCAGGAGTGATGAGGTGGTCACCATTACATTTGAAGGAGATGATAGGCTCCTGTTTATCACTTGCATTGTTGAACTTGGTTGTGGACCATATTCGAACCAGATTTTGTGTAGAAATCTCAGTGGGTGCTTGTAGAGCATACCCAATACTGCTGTTCGTAAGAAAATCCTGGATAACATGGAAATCTCCTGGTGCATCTGCTTTATCGAGAATAGATGAGAAATTAGTAGTAGCAAAGACATAGTTCTTGAAAGAAATACCCTTAGATGCCATTGATACAGTAATATGAAGGTGTGAAAGATTAGGGTTTTGAAAATATGACAAAGAGATAGAGAGAATTAGATGCAGATGATAATTCAAAGTAAGAATACGAATGAATTAACCCTTCCCTCGTAATTAACTTTTAACCTTTAGTGGGACATGTGGAATAATCTGATAGGATGAGTAATGAGTAGTGCAATTCCCAAAATATAGCATATATGTGTGTATTTGTGTATAAAATGAAACATTTTTCGTGACAGACATGCACATTTATTGTTACTCCAATAAGAGATTAATAAATATGACGTCACATAATTAAATATGATGTCATAAATAAAATAATCAATAATAATAATAACAATTGTCAGAGTTTGAATTGTAGACTGAGATCAAGGATTAGAGTCTCCATGGATCAGAGTTTACTGCATTCTCTGACAGAGTTTACCATAAATACTGATATTTGAGGTCATCAGAGTTTGCAAATTCTAAGACACTTCCAAGAGATTACTTACTGATAATGCCTGCTACTTGCTGTTTGGAGTTGAATCACTTGTCACCATTCCCAATTCAGAAACCAATCTTGTAAAAGTTTCTTCACATAGAGGCTTTGTGAATATGTCTGCTAACTGTTGATCTGTTAGAAAAAAATGTATTTCAATTGTCCCTTCCATGACATGTTCCCTTATGAAATGGTATCTGATGCTGATATGTTTTGTCAGAGAATGTTGAACTGGATTTCTTGTCATTGCAATAGCACTTTGATTATCATAATAAATAGGAATTTTTGTAAAGTTCAAACCATAGTCTAATAGCTGATTTCTCATTCATAAGATCTGAGCACAACAACTTCCTGCAACTATATATTCTGCCTCTACTGTTGATGCTGAGATTGATTTCTGCTTCTTGCTGAACCATGAGACAATTCTTCCACCTAGAAATTGACAACTTCCACTTGTGCTTTTCCTGTCTATTTTACATCCTTTAAAATCAGCATCTGAATAGCCTATAAGTTTAAAGTCAGTCTCTCTAGGATACCATAAACCAAGATTGATGGTTCCCTTGAGATATCTAAAAATTCTCTTAACAATAATTAAATGTGGTTCCTTTGGATTTGCCTGAAATCTTGCACATACACATGTTGCAAACATGATATCTGGTCTGCTAGCAGTCAAATAAAGAAGTGAACCAATCATACCTCTGTATGTTGTTATTTCTACAGACTCACCAGTATCTTGATCCAGCTTTGTTGCAGTAGCCATAGGAGTTGTAGCAGATGCAGAGTCTTGCATTTGAAACTTTGTGAGTAAATTTCTTGTATATTTTGACTGACTTATGAAAATGCCTTCATCAGTCTGCTTCACTTGCAAGCCCAAGAAATAGTTCATCTCTCTCATCTTACTTATTTGATACCTGGACTGGATTAGCTTTGAAAATCTTTCACATAGTTTCTCATCAGTAGATCCAAATATAATATCATCAACATATATTTGAACTAGTAATAAGTCCTTACCTTGATTTCTATAAAACAAGGTTTTATCAATGGTACCTCTTGTGAAACCACTTTCAATAAGAAATTGAGCCAGTGTATCATACTAGGCTCTTGGAGCTTGCTTGAGTCCATACAAGGCTTTATCCAACTGGTAGACATGATTTGGATATTTGGGATCCACAAAGCCATGAGGTTGTTCAACATATACCTCCTCCTCAAGCTCACTATTTAGAAATGCACTTTTGACATCCATCTGGTATACTTTGAACTTCTTGTGTGCAGCATAAGCAAGAAATATTCTAATTACTTCAAGTCTAGCTACATGTACAAAGGTTTCATCATAGTCAATACCTTCTGTTGAGAGTAGCCTTTGGCAACTAGTCTTGCTTTGTTCCTTGTTATGATTCCATCGGATTCTGTCTTGTTTCTTAACACCCATTTTGTGCCTATAATGTATCTGTTCTTTGGTCTTGGAATAAGAGTCCAAACCTCATTTCTTTCAAACTCATTCAGTTCTTCCTGTATTGCAGTAACCCAGTCTGCATCCTTTAGAGCATCTTCAACTTTCTTTGGTTCTATTTGAGAAAGAAAATTATGATAGAGACATTCATTTTGAGTAGCTTTCCTTGTCTATACTCTACTTTCTAGATCAAAAATTATCAAGTCAGGTGTATGATCTTTGGTCCATTTTCTTGGATGAGGAATATTTCTCGAGCTAGATGCTCCCCCATGATCTGTGCCTTCAAAATATGATTCCTCAGTGAATGTTGATCCTCCCCCTGAAGTTGTGCTTACTTCAGAATTTGATTGATCAGAGTTTGACCTTTCAGAGTTTGTCTCTGTCAGAGGTTAGTCAAACTATGAGATTTCAATGGTTGAGGTTGGTTCTGTAATTTTAGTAGAAGATTGATGTTGTTCCCCCTCAACATGCGCATAATCTTTAATTACTGTGTTATTTTCATCAGAGTTTAGAGTTTTAGAGTCTGGATCATCAGAGTCTGTGTGTTGTTGATCTTTGAGTAGTTCATTTTAAAACGTAGAGATTTCTGAACTTCTTCATCATGTAATCCTGTTATCTTTGTTTCATCAAAAGAAACATGTATAGATTCCATGATTACATTGGTTCTCAGATTAAACACTTTGAATGCCTTTGAAGAAGTTTTGGAGGTTGTTGAATAACCAACAAAAATACCTTCATCTTCTTTGAGTTCAAACTTTTTCAACTGCTCAGAATGTGTTTTAAGAATAAAACACTTACTTCCAAATATGTGAAAGTATTTCACATTGGGCTTCCTTCCCTTCATCATTTCATATAGAGTCACTCCATGCTTATTTATCAAGGTACAGTTCTGAGTGATGCATGCAGTATTCACAGCTTCTACCCAGAAGTAAGTAAGAAGTTTAGCTCCTTCCAACATTATTCTTGCAGCTTCAATGAGAGTTCTGTTCTTTCTCTCAACTACACCATTTTGTTAAGGTGTACCAGGTGCTGAAAATTGCTGAGTGATTCCTTTGGTTGAACAGAATTCCTCCATTGCAGAGTTCTTAAACTCTGTTCCATTGTCACTCCTTAGAATCTTTACCTTGAGTGCAGATCAAAAATGATCTCAGCTGTTTCATCCTTTTTGTGTAAAAAGTACACCCAGGTAAATCTTGTATAGTCATCTACTAACACCAGAGTATATTTTTTCTTTCCAGTAGACATTATATTGACAGGGCCAAACAGATCAAGATGTAATAGATGAAAAGGTTCTTCAATAGAATTTTCAGTCTTGCTCTTAAAAGATGTATTCTTTTGTTTTGCCTTTTAACAAGAATCACAGAGTCCATCTGGATGAAATTGAGCTTTTGGAAGACCTCTCACTAGATCCTTCTTCATCAACTCATTTATATTTCCAAAGTTCAAGTGACACGGCTTTTTGTGCCAATTCCAGCATTCCACATATGATGCTTTTCTAAGTAAACAAGATAATGGACCATCAGAGTTTACCTCCAAGCTTGCTTTAAATAGATTGTTATGTCTGTGACTAATGAGAAAAACTTTGCCAGTCTTTTTGCTTTTGACTTCACAATGTATTTCATGAAATTCTACAGAATAACCTATGTCTGTCATTTGACGCACACTCAAGAGGTTGTGCTTGAGTCCTTCAACCAGAGCTACATTTTCAATGATGACATTGCCAATCACAATATTGCCTTATCCTAGTATTCTTCCTATGTTGCCATCTCCATAGGATACTGCTGGGCCAGCCTTCTCCTCAAACTCTAAAAGAAGGGATTTGTTTCTAGTGATGTGTTCAGATCATCCACTGTCAATTACTAGGATATTTTTCATGTTTCCCTGCAATCAGTTAATGCAACTTAATTAGTGGTTTTGAGGACCCAAACAAGTTTGTATCCTTTCTTTTTAATATTGTTAACTTTTGTAGCGGAAGTAACTTTATCAGAATTTAAGTTACCAGAGTTTGCATTTTCAGAGTTTTTTCTTCTTCTATCAGCTTTTACAACATACTTTTGTTTGGCAGTATAATAAGAAGAAACATGAGTTTTATTCAAATGAGGCAAAAATTCATAGTAGTTGAAATACAAACTATGATATTCTTTACAGGTGTATATAGAGTGCCATAAACTGTTAGGTCCCGAAGTATCGTAGAAGGGGGGTTGAATACGATACTCACTAAATTAAAAAAAATTCTTTCAAATCTTTTATGGATAAATAATTTAGAGTTCGGTTAGTGGTTCGAATTCATGAGTGCTTAGGAGGTTGGCTTACTAATTTTCTGTATTTATGAATAAACATTAATGTTTTAGAAAATTAGCAAGTAATTTAATGAGATAAGTTTCCGGAAATATATCTTTCATATATAAACCCCGAGGTTGCTACACCCAGTTAAAAATGTAACTGGTTTCTAAAGAACAAATTAGTTCTTTGCTTCTACAAAGAGATATAGCTTAATCCCTATACAATATTTGACTATGTATTTGTACTAACGGAATCAAGATAACAAAGAGTGTTTTATATTAGCCCTATGTATTTGTAACATAATGAACCGACTAGAATATAAAACTCCGATGAAGAAGGTATGAGTATGAATATGTGTCTTCTTCTTCTCCGGCTACTGGTTTCTCTCTGTATCTCTTTGTTTGGTTGTATATTTCAACAACCAGTCCAAAATGAGTACGTCATTTTGTTTATATTGTGTAGACTTTTCAAATTAATTAAAATTGATTTACTTCTCAATGCTAAGTCCTTTCTTGCGCCTGTAGAGTGCTTATGGAGTGTAGGCGCCACAAAAGGTTTTGTTGCACCATTGAATTTGTTGCGCCTTGTACTTGGTTTATTGCACCTACACTCTAGTTGCAGTGTGTAGGCGCCACCAAATCTTGCCTAAGAAGTTTGTTGTGCCTATACACTTGTTCCCTTGTATAGGCGCCACAAATGCCTTAGAAACTTACTTGGTTTTGCCTTTACTCTTTTGTTGCGCCTCTAGAGTGCTTCAAGAGTGTAAGAGCCACCAAATGTAGTAATACTTGCCTTAACCAATTTCTTGAAATGCTTGAAGTATTTACCAATTGGTTTTCACTCTTCTGGCTTGATCAATTGATTTTCTTCTTATAAATCAAGGTAATTCTCTTCTTGTTATGCTGACGCTTAGTTCAATGGTTTGGTTCATAAATGATTAACACTGAATTAAATTCTATTGACTTCTATTCTGTTTCAACTGATTAACCTTGGACTGTTGCATTGCTTTGAACATTGACTGTTGATAAACATAGTACTTTCACTAGAATCTTTTCTGGTACTTCGACAATGTCTTCATTATTACCACAATCTTGATTACTTCATTCTCTGTTCTTCACTGACGCTTGAACATTTAAATGAACTTCTTTTAGTGAGTATAACTTCAAGACAGCAGCTGTCTTCTTTAACCTTTGTCTTCACCCTTCTAGATTCCTATGCTTCGAACACTATCTATCTTCAATCAATGCCTTTACACTGAAATCTTCTAGTGACACTTTTATATTGAATCTTCAACACTTCTGAAAAACTGAAAGTCTTCAATCATTATTATTCACTGAAGCATGAACATATTAATGAACTTCTTTTAGTGACCTGTAGTAGACTTCAAAACTTCTTCTAATATTTTGATTAACTGTATTTGCCTTGTCTTCATTTTTTCCTGATTTCTGTGTAGAAGTAGTATTATTTACTTGTCATGTTCTAGTATTGAGTTATCACGATTACAATGAAAACAAGGACTTTGTTCATAAACTACCATAATGAAAACAAGGACTTTATGGTCTATATCTAGTTTGTTTCCTATCTACTGATCTAGGTCTCTCTGGTTCCTTCTTTTTATTCTGCCTGCAGTCAATAACAAGATGATTAGAATTTCCACATGTGAAACAGGTTTTTCTAGGAGCATCAGAGATATTCTTATAATCATTCTCCTTAGAGATTCCTACTTTCCCATTTATATTCCTCTTGACCTTTTTAGGTTTATTCTTGCTAATGACAGACTTCAACTTTTCCTTAATTTGCTTCTGTGAGAGTAACCTAACATTGACTGGTTTATTCTAAGACACACTATTCTATTTGCCTTTGTGATTATTAGAGCATTTATCAAAAATGTCTTTTTAATTACTGGCTCTAACAAAGGTAACAAGTTTACTTAACTTCTCTTTTATTCCTGTGTGTGTCTTATCATTCTTAGCATTCTTCTCTTTATCGGATTCATAGCCTAGAGCAGATGTCCAATTCTTGTCAGAAAGAATTTTCTTGGACTTTCTTGCCAGATTTTGTCCAAACTCTGAAGGTTTCCTTCTCTCTGGCTATCTCATCTTTTAAATAAATAACCTGTATTTCTAGCTGAGTTTGCATGTGAATAGCATTCTCATAGTCTTTCTTAGTGGTAAGCATGTGAACAAGTTTAGATTCAAGAAAATCATTATTAGCAGACAGAGTTTGAATTTTAGACTTTAATCTTTCATTTTCAAGAGACTGTGTTTTAAAACTAATATGCAAGGTTCGAAGGAAAGACTTTAACTCATGAACTTTTTCAGTATTTATATTGAAGATAGAGTATGGTACCTTGTCAGAGTTTGAGAAGGGAGCATCAGTGTTTGCCATGAGAGCATAGTTTGTTTCCTCTTCAGAGTCTGAGGAATCCATCTAGTCTTTCTTGGAGGTTATAAGTGCTTTCCCAGATTCCTTGCTTCTGCACTCAGTAGCAAAGTGCCCTATCTTGTTACACTTGTAACACTTGATCTTTGATTTGTCAAGTGTTTTGGACTTCCCATCTCTGTCTCCTCTCTTCCTGAATCTGTCTTTATTCTCAGACTCTCCATACTTCTTTTAGAAGTTTCCTTGCTTTCTGAACTTCTTGTACTTCATCTTTTTGAAGCCTTTAACAAGCATAACCATCATTTCCATCATGTCAGAGTATGTCGATTCATCAGAGTCTGCATCAGAGTCTACCTCAGACTCTGATTCACTACTCTCCTTAACCAACACAGCTTTTCTTTTTCTTATTGAGACTTTGGAGATTTTTTCTTTTGGTTTTTTAACTTTTGTCTCAACATTCAAGGCAACAGACTTTGCCTTCCTACTCTTTTTATTCCTCCTTTGTTGCAGTTTCAAGTCATGGGTTTTTAGCTTGCCATGGACTTCATCTAGAGACATATCTTTTAGATCCGCTCTATCTCTTATCAGTGAAGTCTGTAAATCCCATTCTTCAGGAAGATCCCTCATGTTAGAATCTACATGTGATTTGATGATAACATTAATCTTAGAATCATAGAAATTTTATTTGTTGTAACTGATCAATTGATATGAAAGTTATAAATATCAATTGATCAGGAAACCATTTATCAGTTGAAGTGTTTATATGAATCAACTGATAATTTGGATTGTAGCATAGGTGTACTTAGTCTATTTCAATCGATAAGGTGTAAATCAATTGATATTTTGTTCATCAATTGATGTTAGAGTCGATTGATATGGATCATCAATTGATGTGTAAATTAAACTGTTAAATTGTAATTATGTGAAGACAGGAAATTGCACAAGTGAAGGATGATCAATTGATATTGAAGCATCGATGGATGGAGGATCAATCGAAGAAGCCAAGCCAAGGATTGAAGACCATCAACTGATGTGAAGACCCATCGACTGATATATCGATTGATAACATCTATCAATCGATAAGACATCTTTTATCAATCGATGGATATAAAGATCAATCGAAGAAGTACATCAGTTGATGGATTAAAGAATGGATCAATTGATATGCTTGACAGCAAATTATCAATTGAGTGTGACAACACAGAAAGAATATCTGTTGAAGATCCAGAGAACAAAAGCACACCTATGGAAGACAGTCTAGAGTGACTGTGAAGACTCAATCAGAAGCTGTCTTTCAAACCTTTTTGTAAAATAGAAAAAGGTAAAAGGAAGGCAGGTAGAAACAATCCTAGAATAGGAATTGTAAAAGAACACTTGTGGTATATAAACAAGTGTAGTAGCATTATTAGAAAACATACAAGTTAGACATATTTCTTAATCAACTGTTCAAGCTTGAGAGCACATGTGTAAGAACAGTTGATTTGTTTTCTAATCTTGTAAACGCAGCTAGGTTTCTTTTAACCTAGGAGCATTGAGCAAAAATATACATTGATGGAAAAACCAATCCATCAATAATTTTAAATCTCTTTGTTCAGTTTTATTTTTCAGCATTAATTTGTTCGAACTTATTCTCTTATTCTATCAAACATCAAGAACAAATATTAGAACACACAAAAAGTTTTAATATTTGTATTCAACCCCCCCTTCTACAAATATTGACATTGTTCTAAGGAATAACAATTGGTATCAAAGCAGGCTTTCAACATACAGAAAGTTTAAAGATCAAGAACAGTCAATATGGGTCAAAGAGATTCAGGTGTGAAAATTCCAGTTTTAGAGAAAGATGAATATTTTCCATGGAAGGTCAAAATGCATCTGCATCTTCTTTCTCTCGACCCTTCTTATGTTAACTGCATAGAAAAAGGTCCTCATGTTCTCATGAAGCTAGTCACAGGTGTAAACCCTGATGGAACTCCTGCACTTGACAGACATGTTCCAAAACTTATTTCTGAGTTCACAGAAGAGGATGAAAAAGAAGTACTCAAAGACAAGAAGGCCATGAACATTCTGTTTAATGGTCTAGATAAAGATATGTTTGACAATGTAATAAATTGTACTTCATCAAAAGAAGTATGGGATACACTTCAAACTCTGTGTGAAGGAACTGAACAAGTAAGGAAAAACAAGATGCAACTCTTGATTCAAAAATATGAATCATTCCATTTCAAGAGTGGAGAATCTATCAATGACACCTATAGCAGATTTCAGAAGTTGTTAAATGGATTGAAGCTATATGGTAGGGTTTATGCAACTGAGGATACAAATCTAAAATTTCTTAGATCTCTTCCAAAAGAATGGAAACCAATGACTGTTTCCATTAGACAATCTCAGGATTTCAAGGATTTTACACTGGAGAAACTTTATGGTATTCTCAAGACATATGAGTTGGAAATCCAACAAGATGAAGAGATTGAAAAGAATCAAAGAAAAGAGAAAACTGTGGCTTTGGTAGTCAAGGGAAATGAAGAGAAGAAGGAAAATGGCTATGAAGAAGAGTCAGTCATGATGGCTGGTGATGCTGTTGAAGAATCATTCAAGAGAAAAGGAAAGAGCAAGTGTGAAGAAAATGAAACATGCTCTCAGGATGATTTGAATGAGATTGATGAGCACCTTGCATTTCTGACAAGGAAATTTTCAAAGCTAAAATTCAAGAAGAATCCATATGCTCAAAGGCCTGGATCCCAGTTTAGAAACAACAATCAAAATAAAAATCTGGTTGAAAGATCTAAATTCAAATGCTTTAACTGTGGATTGGCTGGTCATTTCTCAAGTGAGTGCAGGAAGCCAAAACAAGAAAAGGCAAAGTCATATGAGGGTATTGATTATAAGAAGAAATACTTTGACCTTTTAAAACAAAAAGAAAAGGCTTTTGTAACTGAGGAGAAGGACTGGGCTGCTGAGGATAGTGATTCTGAAGAATATGTCAATCTTGCATTAATGGCCAATCATGAAGATGAAGAAGCTAGTTCAGCATCTAATCAGGTACTAGCTACCAACTTTTCCGAGCTTACATCTGAGGAATGCAATAGTACTATTAATGAAATGTCTAATGAACTGTACAATTTGCATGTCACTCTAAAATCTCTAAACAAAGAAAATCTCAAGTTAAAGAACACCATTGATGCCTTAACTGAGAGAAATATGTTTCTTGAAAATGAACTTGTTTGTTTAGAAAGATTTAAGCAGGAAAGAAAGGATGCTAGGAATGAACTAGTAAACAGTTTGAAAAGAGAAGAATTGTTGAAAGAACAATTAGCTGAAGAAATTGAAACCATTAGCAAATGGAATAGGTCTGCTAAAACTGCCAAACAAATTATTGATGTTCAGGGTGTAGATACTCTAGGAGAACTCCCCAAATCAATAGGCAAGTCATTGGCTGATACTTCAATGGATAAAGATCAATCGACTGCTAATCCTTCATCAACTGATAAGGATTATCAATCGATTGATGCTGAATCAATCGATAAGCATCCATCGACAAGTAAATCATCAATGGCTAATAAAAAGAACAAATTTAGCACTCCTATTAAGTTTGTTAAAGAAACCAAGAATCAAGTTGAGACTGAGACTGAGAAGATCAACATAGGTAGCTTATCCAAGAAACAATTAAAAGAAAAATTAGAAAAGATAGCACCTGTGGAAATTTCTCTATCTAAGTCTGAGAAAAAGAAAAAGAATAGGAATGGTAAAGTAGGCATAAATAAGCACAATAATTACACTCCTGATATGTATGCACCTAGAAAGGTATGTGCTAAATGTGGTAGTGTAAATCATTTGTCCATGCAATGCAAAAGTGAAAAGAATTCTATATCTGCAAATGATTTAAATATACATGCCATGACTGCAAATGCCATGTTTACCAATCCTATGCTCATGAATGCCATGTCTTCTAATTTGGTTGCACCTAATGTTCATATGCCTTATGCACAAGTTCCATACATGTATAATCCCTTCTTTGCATATCCTAATATGAACATGCCTGGTATGCCATGGAACATGCCTAATGTAAATGATGAAATCCATGAAAATTCTGCCATGAGTTCTAAGGTGTCAAAGCCCCAAAAGTCAACTCCCAAAGATAAAGTGGATTTAAACCCACCAAAACAAAAGGAACCTAAGTTGACAACAGGGGCTCAAGCTGCAACTAATAAAAGAGGACCCAAGGCAACTTGGGTACCAAAAGCAACTTGATTGTTTTATGTGTGTGCAGGGAAACAGGAAGAAAAATCTCTGGTATTTGGATAGTGGATGTTCAAGGCACATGACTGGAGATTTGTCCCTGCTCACAAAGTTTGTGGAAAAAGCTGGCCCAGGAGTTACTTTTGGAGATAACAGCAAAGGTTTTACTCTGGGATATGGCTCAATTGAAAAAGAAAATGTTATCATTGAAACTGTAGCACTAGTTGATGGATTGAAGCACAATTTGCTCAGTATTAGCCAACTGTGTGATAATGGTAATGGTGTGTGGTTTACAACTGAATCATGCATCATAGCCAACAAAGAATCTGGTGAAATTCTCTTAACTGGAGAAAGAAAAGGGAATGTCTATGTGGCTGATTTTCACTCTGTAAAGGCAAATTCAATGACATGTCTACTTAGCAAAGCCAATACAGAAGAAAGTTGGACTTGGCACAAGAAACTAGCCCATTTGAATTTCAAAGCCATGAATTTATTGATTAGAAAGAATCTGGTTAGAGGCATTCCACAGATGGAATTCACCAAGGATGGACTATGTGATGCATGTCAAAAGGGAAAACAAAGAAAAACATCATTCAAGTCAAAGTCTGAATCATCAATTGATAAGCCTCTGGAATTATTGCACATGGATTTATTTGGTCCAGTCAACATCATGTCAATTGCCAAAAAGAAATATGCCCTAGTAATTGTGGATGACTTCACAAGATTTTCATGGGTATATTTCTTACATTCTAAGGATGAAGCAAGCAAATTAATTATCAATCATGTGAAGAATGTTGAAAATGGCACTGAATGGAAGGTCAAGAAATTTAGAAGTGACAATGGTACTGAATTCAAGAATTCAACCATGAGAGAATTCTGTGAAGAAAAAGGTATCACTCATCATTTCTCTGCTCCAAGAACTCCACAGCAAAATGGAGTAGTTGAAAGAAAAAATAGGACCTTGATTGAAGCTGCTAGAACTATGTTAGAAGAAGCAAAACTTCCTACATACTTCTGGGCAGAAGCAATTAATACTGCTTGTTACATTCAAAATATTTCCATGATCAATAAACCTCAAGGCAAAACTCCATATCAATTGATAAAGAAAGACAAGAAGCCAACAGTTAACTTTCTTCATGTCTTTGGCTGCAAATGCTTTGTACTGAGAAATCAAGGTGAAAATCTAGGAAAATTTGAAGCCAAAGCTGATGAAGCTATATTTGTTGGATATGGAATAACAACCAAAGCATACAGAGTCTACAATCTTAGATTACACATTGTTATGGAATCTATGCATGTAGTTTTTGATGACAAGAAAATTAAAGGGTTGTTTGATGAAGGATTTCATGATCTATTGCATTTTGAAAATGAATCCACAAGTAATATTGAAGATAGTGATGATGATGTGGAAATCACAAGAGTTCAAGTACCTAGAATCCTCCCATCAATTGATGTCAATGCATCAACAGATAACTTATCAGTTGACAATCATCAATCAACTGATAATACATCAATTGATAATCATTCGATGGATATCAACTCTGCTCAACAATCTTCAAGTAGAGTGTCCATCTCAGGGGGAGGATTCTCAAATAGTCAATCACATCACAATGATCATAACACTTCCAATGATCATGAAGCATCATCTTCAAGGACAAATTTACCATCACAAAGGAAATGGACAAACAGCCATCCCTTTGAATTAATAATTGGAGATGCAAATGATGGTGTCAAAACTAGAAGTGCAACTCAAAATGAATGCTTGTATAGTAGCTTCCTGTCTCAAGAAGAACCAAAAAGGATTGAAGAAGCCTTGAATGATCCTGATTGGATAATTGCTATGCAAGAAGAGTTGAATCAATTTGAAAGAAACAAGGTATGGAAGCTGGTGCCCAAACCAAAGAACAAGTCTATCATTGGTACAAAATGGGTGTTCAGAAACAAAATGGATGAATCTGGTACAGTGACAAGAAATAAAGCAAGATTAGTGGCAAAGGGCTATTCACAAGAAGAAGGCATAGATTTTGATGAAACTTTTGCACCAGTTGCAAGATTGGAAGCAATCAGAATCTTTCTAGCATATGCTGCTTATGCAAATTTCAAGGTGTATCAGATGGATGTGAAAAGTGCTTTTCTCAATGGAGAACTAGAAGAAGAAGTTTATGTAGAACAACCTCCTGGTTTTATTGATCCTATTCATCCTGGATTTGTATACTATCTTCTCAAGGCACTTTATGGATTGAAGCAAGCACCTAGAGCCTGGTATGACACATTGTCTAAATTCTTGATTGAGAATCACTTCACAAGAGGTACTGTTGATAAAACTCTCTTTCATAGAAATGTAAATGGCTCTATGATTCTTGTTCAAATCTATGTAGATGACATTATTTTTGGCTCAACTAATGAAAAACTTTGTAAAAAATTTGCTAAGTTGATGCAGAGTAAATATGAAATGAGCATGATGGGAGAACTAACCTACTTTCTTGGCTTGCAAATCAAACAAGTTAAAAATGGTATTTTCATAAATCAAACCAAATATATTTCTGATTTATTAAAGAGATTTGATTTAAGTGAATGTTCTTCTGCTAAAACTCCCATGGCCACTGCAACTAAACTTGAATTAAACACTAAGGAAGCCGAAGTGGACATTTCAAGTTATAGAGGTATGGTTGGCTCATTACTTTATTTAACTACAAGTAGGCCAGACATAATGTTTGCTACATGTCTTTGTGCTAGGTTTCAAGCTGATCCTAGAGAATCTCATTTGATTGCAATAAAAAGAATATTCAGATATCTCAAAGGAACTCCAAATCTTGGAATTTGGTATTCTAGAGATTCTGGATTTGATCTAATTGGTTATTCAGATGCAGATTATGCAGGTTGCAGAATTGACAGGAAAAGCACAACAGGTTCCTGTCAATTTCTAGGAAATAAGCTTGTTTCATGGTTTAGCAAGAAGCAGAATTCAGTGTCTACATCTACTGCAGAGGCTGAATATATTGCAGCTGGAAGTTGCTGTGCACAAATATTATGGATGAGGAATCAACTACTTGACTATGGGTTCAACTTGAACAAGATTCCTATTTTCTGTGATAATACAAGTGCCATTGCTATAACAGAAAATCCTGTACAACATTCCAGAACCAAGCACATTGACATAAGGTATCACTTCATTAGGGAACATGTAATGAATGGTACAGTTGAATTACATTTTGTCCCTAGTGAAAGACAACTTGCAGACATTTTTACCAAACCATTAGATGAATCTACCTTCAATAGATTGGTCTGTGATTTAGGTATGCTTAATTATATCTAATCCTTTAAATGTCTGACAAGTTATGTATTTATAGTACATGTAGCCATTGACTATGTTAAATTATTGATTCTTCAATAATCAACTGATAAATATTTTACATATCAATGGATATTAATGGAGTTGTCGACAGATAAATATATCAATTGATGATATATTTGTTTATCGATGGATAGGGGTAACTATCGACAGATAGATATATCAATCGATGATATATTTGTCTATCGATGGATAATTGTACCTGTCGATGGATAAGCAATTTATCAATCGATGACCTAGAATTTAAAGGGGTCCATGTCATCAATCGACCTGTACAAAAATCTAGCCGTTGATTACTTATTTTATCAATTGATTAAAACGTACATTCCTGTATGTATAACAATCGATTGCCAAAATTGGTAACTTTTAATTATCAATACTCTTCCAACGGTCAATTTAGTTCTATTTTGAGTAAGAAATTGGTTGGGAAATCAGTAAATATAAATAGTGAGATTAAAACTTCTTTTAATTCTTACTTGCATTTTTACTATCGATTTTTCTATCTCTTTCTCTTTCTCAATCTTCGAACTTACTCTGTATCTATCTCTTGCTAAGAACCCTAATCTACTACTGTCTATTTATTATTTCTGTTATAATTACTAACAAGTTTGCCAGTTAATTCAATTATAAATCTTCAAACACGATAATGGCATCTTCAAAGAAAGTCTCACAATCTGGATTCTACTATGAGCTCAACAACTTCGTTGCTTGCACTATGGTGGAGGAAGCCCCAACAGAATTTCATCCCCTAATGGAATTTCTAAGGAGTTCGAAAATTGCAAAGGCCCTCTCAGAAGTACCAAAAATAGTGTGCAATCTAGTTGAAGAATTCTGGACAACAGCAGAAGTAGCAGATGATTTTTCTACAATCTCCTTTGAATGCAAAGGACAAAGGTATATTCTAACCACTGTGGTCTTGGGTGAGTGTTTAAATATTCCTGCAAATAATACCAAAAATGCACCCACTGACACAGATATTAGAAATATGCTTAGGGAAATCAACTATACTGCTCCTGATGCTAGTCTAGGTAGTATTGTTAGAAAGAATCTAAGAAAAGAATGGTCATATTTCTTTGATGCTTTAATAAAGTGTTTTTCTGGTAAGGTTAGTAATTTTGATGCAATAACAACTAGTATGCAACAAGTAGGGTATAGCATTTTATATGATAGATATCATAATTTAGGAAGCCTGTTACTCAATGAAATATCTGTCAAATTGGGGAATAAAATAAATAGATCTAATCATATTTATTATGCAAGATTTATTATGATTATTATTAACCACTTTGTCAAGGATATTGAGATTGACAGGAATACAGAAATTTTGGATTGCTGGACTCAAAACAAAAGGGTCTTTAAAGACTTGGTTAGGATCAATCTTCACAGCAATGTGGAATTGATCTATCCCCCTTTTGTTCAGGTATTTATCTCTACTTTAAACTCTTCTAAACCTAATTCTTCCTTGCCTTCTGTGACTATGGAGGGTGGTAGTAATGACCCCAACCCTCCTACCCAGGCCACACAACCAATCTCTAAATCCAAATCTAAGAAACCAACCTCAACAGGTTCTCAAAAACCTGCTGTTGTAAAAACCAAGAAAAGAAAATCAACTAGTGTGGTAGATCGATTAGAGGAGGATGTAGGTGGTGAGGGAACTGGGGAATATCTAAGAACCCAGAAGGATAAGGAGAGTGAGGGTGTGCAACCTCAACCTAGCCACTCCATAGTCTCCCAAAAGACTGTGGATGTTAACATGGAAAATACCACATCCCTATTGTCATTCTCTCAAAAGGATGACAATATTGAAAATAGCCCACAACCAGGGGCACAGAATCAAATTGGGGACACAAAAGCCAAAACACTAACACCATACAAAAGAAGAGAAAAGAAAGTCACCTTTGCACTTGGGAAATCACACACTGCAAAACCACAGGAAACTGTGGAGGAGCCTTCACAAAGTCTGCATGATGCATCTCATATAAATGATGAGATGCAGCCCCATTCTCTTTCAATTCCTATCTCTTCTATTCTTCTATCCCCATCTCAAACTTCTTCAGAAAATGTTTTGATAGACTATCGAACATTTTCAGATTCTCCTTCTTTGTTTTTCAAGGAGAAGCCAACACTCTCCCCTGAATCTTCTTCTCAGAATTTTCAGGATTCTATTTCCAATATCATCTCAAACATAACTTCATAAATTATCTCAACTGTTTCTTCTCCATCAATTGATGTTCCTTCATCAATTGATATTCAGCCATCGACTGATAAGCCATCGATCGATACTCAAGATCAATCGATGGGTATGCATCAATCGATGGATATCCCAAACACCACTTCAACTGATAATGTCAATACATCAATTGATGATCAATCAATTGATGTTGCACAAACACTCTTAGGATTGAGTGAGTTGAGTGAGAGGCAGGATTGTAACCTGGCAAAAGGAGAGGAAGTGAGTAAAAACATTCCTATTTCTTCCAGGAATGAGAGTGAAACACTTGAGGGCCCCACCTTAGTAGGTGCAAAAGAAATGAGTGAGGGAGAGGTGAGATTCCAGGATGAGATCCTGATGCAAAATAGAGAGATGAGTGAAAGTGATAAAAACAGTCTACTTTTTGCACAGGAATTGGAAATTGAAATGATTGCAGAAGAAGGAGTAAAGGAGATAGGAGGAGCAAATAATGCTGAAGCTAGTGGGAGTGGAATTGCTAAGGACTTTGAAGAGGAAATAGATGCTGGTGAATTGGATCCAAAGAATTTCATTCATCCTGATCCACAATATCAAGGGTTGGCTACTTCAAGTAACAGGAATGCAGAACAACTCTTGGGCATTGATCATACAGATCAAAGGACCAGGAATCTGAAGGAAAGCATCGCCAATACAACAGACACTTGTTATATGGCACCTGAAGAGTTGGAGAGTGATTCTGATGAAGAGCCATGGATGAGCACTATTGATGGTTCCTTAGAAGCTGCTGAGACTGAAATTCTCTCTCAATATAGAAGAGCAATGGTGGAAGGAGAAATTGAAGATCCTACTCAAAGGAGAATTGCTCACTATATGAGATAATCAATGAAAATTCAAAAGATGACAGTAACAGGAGTAAGGAGGGAACTGGAGAGGATTAAAGACTCTATCTCATCTAACAAGGATGCAATGGATAGGAGATTGGATGAGAAGCTACCATTCAACACCATGAATAGCATCAAAGACAAGCTTTTCAAAGAATCCAAAAATTTTACATCTTTGGAGACAAGAGTATGTTCTCTAGAAAAGAAGATGGATGATATTATCAGAGGTCAAAGTCTTCATGCTTCCATTCTTCAAAAGTTTCTTGACAGACTTCCACCACCCCCTCCAATTGATGATAACAAAAAGGGGGAGAATACAAAGAAGAAGGATGATGATGGTGGTAATGGCAAAGGCAGTGGAAGTGGTGGAATAGGTGGTTCTGGTATGGATAATTCAAGTGGCATTGGTGGTTCTGCACCGAGAAGAGATAAAAGCAGAAGTAACATGGACAATCAATCTTCAAAGAAATCTAAGTCATCTAATTCTCCAAAAGATAATTTAGAACAGAAAAAGAAAGATTACAAGAAGTTTGATGATGATCTTGAAGCTAGGAGAATTTCTAGGGAGAAAGAAACTCAAACAATGATTGAGAGAGAAAAGAAAAGAATTGAAGATCTAAGGAGAAGCACTGAGTTAGTAACAGAGGCGGTAGAAAAAGGAGACTTGGATGAGTTCATTGCTCAAACAAGAAAATTAAATGAAGATGCACAAAAGGCTGCCAAGGAAAGAAACTCAAATACAGAAGCTTTTCTTCAATTGGATATTGAAGCTCTTAAAGAAAAGAAGAAAGGGAAAGCAACAGTGATTGAAGAAGAGAAGAAGAAAGAGACTGAACCAGTAAGTCAAAAGCTACTTCAAGGAGCCATCACTACAGGAATCTCAGATGCCTCAAGGAGAGAAAGGGAGAATGAAGAGATTGCTAGACAGATGGAAATGCAATGGCATTTGGAAGAAGAGCTACAGGCAGAGCAACCTTTGAGAAAAAGGAGAAAAGTTTCTATGGCCAAGAAAAGGTCAAGTTCTACTCAAGAAATAGTGGTTCAGGAAAACCTCCAGGGTCAACAAGAAGAAATCAAGGAGGAGGTCACAATTGAAGGTTATGATTTGAAGGGAATACCAGTAATCAATGAAAAAGGATTAATTGGAGTAAGGACTCACCCTGCAACCTCTAACCATGAAGAATCAATGAGGTTGGAGTATGAAAATGGAGTGAAAACAATCTATTCATTGAAGGTGATAATGAAGCAAAGCTACAATGTTTTAAAGACTATTCTTCCTCTACTCAACAGAAAGTACAAACTCAACACAACAATTGCTCAGGAGATACAACAACAAATTTCAAGGTTAAGAAGATCCAAGGCAGAAGCTGAACCTGATTCACCTCTAAAGCTATGGAAGTCACAGGTCAAAAAGGTGGTGTTGGAGCCAAAGTATGCTATGATTTTTACAGATATAGAGGGCAACACAAAGTTCTTTGATATCTGCAAATATCTGGACAAAATCACAGATGAAGAAATACACTACCTTATGAGGCAACTTGGAGAAACTGACAGGGATGAAGCAATATTGAGAAGTTCTTTCATGAGGCAACTAAAGGAAAATGCTGAGAAAAGGAGGAAGAGGAACTAAATTAAATTATGAAGATATTGAATCTGCTTGCAGGAGTCATATATCAATCTGGTACTTCCAAAATTAATGTGCCAATTAAGTTTCTTGATTCTATCTAAATGTAATTTTTTTAAGGGTTATTGTTATCATCAAGTAGATTTATGCCTGTTAATAACACAGACACAAATAGGGGGACATTGTTAGGAATCTACATGTGATTTGATGATAGCATTAATCTTAGAATCATAGAAATTTTATTTGTTGTAACTGATCAATTGATATGAAAGTTATAAATATCAATTGATCAGGAAACCATTTATCAGTTGAAGTGTTTATATGAATCAACTGATAATTTGGATTGTAGCATAGGTGTACTTAGTCTATTTCAATCGATAAGGTGTAAATCAATTGATATTTTGTTCATCAATTGATGTTAGAGTCGATTGATATGGATCATCAATTGATGTGTAAATTAAACTGTTAAATTGTAATTATGTGAAGACAGGAAATTGCACAAGTGAAGGATGATCAATTGATATTGAAGCATCGATGGATGGAGGATCAATCGAAGAAGCCAAGCCAATGATTGAAGACCATCAACTGATGTGAAGACCCATCGACTGATATATCGATTGATAACATCTATCAATCGATAAGACATCTTTTATCAATCGATGGATATAAAGATCAATCGAAGAAGTACATCAGTTGATGGATTAAAGAATGGATCAATTGATATGCTTGACAGCAAATTATCAATTGAGTGTGAAAACACAGAAAGAATATCTGTTGAAGATCCAGAGAACAAAAGCACACCTATGGAAGACAGTCTAGAGTGACTGTGAAGACTCAATCAGAAGCTGTCTTTCAAACCTTTTTGTAAAATAGAAAAAGGTAAAAGGAAGGCAGGTAGAAACAATCCTAGAATAGGAATTGTAAAAGAACACTTGTGGTATATAAACAAGTGTAGTAGCATTATTAGAAAACATACAAGTTAGACATATTTCTTAATCAACTGTTCAAGCTTGAGAGCACATGTGTAAGAACAGTTGATTTGTTTTCTAATCTTGTAAACGCAGCTAGGTTTCTTTTAACCTAGGAACATTGAGAAAAAATATACATTGATGGAAAAACCAATCCATCAATAATTTTAAATCTCTTTGTTCAGTTTTATTTTTCAGCATTAATTTGTTCGAACTTATTCTCTTATTCTATCAAACATCAAGAACAAATATTAGAACACACAAAAAGTTTTAATATTTGTATTCAACCCCCCTTCTACAAATATTGACATTGTTCTAAGGAATAACACCTCATAAATTTTGTGTTGGAATCTTCATTATCATATTCCTTGCCAACTAGAGCCAAGTCATTCAGTAGAGTTAAGAACCTGTCATAAGTATCAGTAAGAGACTCATTCTGTTTAGCCTCAAAGTATTCATATTCTTGTATAAGAACATATCTCCTGTTCTTTTTAATCTCTTTGGTTCCTTGACATTGGACCTCTAGTGCATCCCAGATTTCCTTGGCAGTCTTGTAAGCAATTACCCTGTTTATCATCACAGAGTCAAGACTGTTATGCAAGATATTTCTCACCTTTGCATCCTTGAGAACTTCTAGTTTCTCCTCATTAGTCCACTCCTTTTTATCCTTCAGAATGTAGTGCTCAGAGACTTATTTTCCTTCCACTACAATTGGTGGAACCAATTTTGTTGGTAAATAATGTCCTTCATTATCTAGATAGTCAGGATCTGTGGCTTATAAGAACATCATCATCTTTACCCTCCATGTATGGTATTCATCTTTCTTCAGAATTGGGATCCTTATGCTTTGATACTTGTTTCCATACATTGTTTTAAGATCTTTTAGGTTATGTAAACTGCCCGCTCTGATACCAATTGTTACCCAGATAATGAAGTATTATAGAAGAGAGGTTGAATATAATAGTACCAAACAATCGATTAGGAACACAAGTATGTAAAAGAAATACTGCTTTGTATTAATTTTGATGAACTTAATACACAACTCTCTCAAGAAAAATAAAGTTTTTAAGAGCTGTCAGGTTATAAGAAAGATGATAACTAGAACGATACCTCAATGTAAACCTAATCCTGTATTTATATAGTACACATCTACCTATTTATTTACAGCAAAGATAATGATCATTAAATACAGAAATATTATTTCCATCATTATCTTCTTAAAAGATAGCTTCCACAAAAGGTAATTGTCTTCTATACAATCACTTCCATTCTTATTTCCTGATTTCTCGATTTCCATCTGGTAAACTCTGATAGACTAAACTCAGTCGATTAACAAACTCTGATCAGCAATCTCTGTTGGTAATCTCTGAATACATCATTTCTTCATATCTAACATTTCATTATACTCTGGTCATAATAATTTTATTTAGGTATTTAACAATTCATTTTATATTACTGCCATATGTGTATTTATGTTTAAATATAATTTGATTATAATTTTCAATCTTAATTTTTTTTGTTTAGTATTATTTTGTTCTATGTTAGATTATATGCATATACGTGTTAAAAGAGTATTTATCAAAATCTTCATTCCTATTTTTTGATTATTTAACTTGTATGTTGGAATGATATTAACTTTGCTAATTTATATGATATTTCTAGCAAATATGTGTTATACTACTGAGGGAAATAATGTCTTGATTGATACCGTTGCAATTCAACTACAAATAATGAAATTGAGAAATTTTTAAAGGCTTTGATGATTCTGTTAGTAATAGTACTCAAGTGTGGATTCCACATTGCCACTTTTTAAAGAAAAATGTAAATGCCCAATCATTCTTAATAAGAATAAATTGTCAATGAGAAGAATAAAAGCAATAAAGGTAACAACGACGTATTGATAAACTAGTATCCCTAAGAGAGGTAATGAGATTTTCTTCGAGGTGTTGTGAAACCTTGAAATGGGGTTGCTATTAAAAATGTGTTTGTTGAGAATCTTCATTTGTTGGCATAAGATTTGATTGGTGGTGAAAGCCAAAGTGGTGTTAAAATTTGTGCAACCCCTGTCAGCAATATATTTATTTTCAGTTACTATGACCTTGATCACTTAATAATGCCAACTTTAAATGAAATTATATTACTTATTTACTAAGTAGTTAATAATGCCAACTTTGACTAAAACTTATAATATTCTGAAAAGTAAGTCGAAACTCTATAAATTGGATAAAACTTGATGGGTGTTTCTTTAATTACCTGCTTATCGCCTGGTAAAGTTTTTTCCTCTGACTTTTTTTGTGTGTACGCGTAGGTTGTGATTATAATTTCTTTTGGTTATAGGTATGGCATGCCTATGATCTCGCCAAACAATGTACAAGTTATGTTTGTTAATGGAATTAGTATTGTTTTCGAATTGTTCTATGTCCTTGTTTTTTTATCAAGTATACGACAGAAAATGAGAGGAAGAAGATGATTGTAGTTCTCTCTGTATGTCTCTTCTTTTTTTGAGTTATTGCTTTGGTATCTTTATTCCCCCTGCATCAGCTTTGACATCGCATGTTATTACGTGGCTTGGCCATGTGGATTTCATCCCTCATGATGTAGTTTTGTGTTTTTTATGAAATTGTAAGTAAGAACAACAATGAGCCTAGAAAGTAGTTTTGTTGATGAATTTTAATTAATAGTTGTACTTTAAATAAATTATATGACTCATAAGTTTATGTGTTTAGACAAGGTATTTTAAATAATATTTTAATATTCAAATTATATATTTAATATATTAAACCTATTTAAACTTTTATAAATAGATATAAAATTATTTTATTTTTTTGAATAACTAGATTGGAAATTTTTGATTTAATATTTTTCTTAGATTGAACTAATTATTCAAAGAAAATCGTCTTATTAGAATAAAAGGAAGTCCTAAAAATAGTATATAATTTTTTTAACTTATTGATGGTGGTGCCGTCCCGCATCACCTTCATTATTTTATTGATATTTAATATGAAATTTTGGTAGAATTGAGAATTTATGTTATTATATTTAATATATTCTTTTATTTTATACTAGTATTTTTGCACGCGGTGATGGACCTTCTATTATATTAAGTTCTATAAAAAAAAGTTGTTAATAAATCAATTAAATGTTTATTTAAAATGACATTAAAATTGTTATTTAATTAAATTATTTGTTATACTCTTTTCTAACGAAAAATATAAATAATAATGAGGATTTATTGGGTTTATTAAAATTTATTGAGACCATAACAACACATATCGATGGGTTTGTGTTTTTGTAACACGAAACATCTTTGGCCTGCTCGTATTCACTGTATGCTGGTATGTTTTTAATGAACAATTCATCATCTTTTTCTTTTTTTTTATCAGGAGAAACTTTCACGTGGATGATTTGTACCAAAATACAATCTCGTTAAAATAGAGTCCTTTCATTCAATGATTTATACCAAAATACAATCTCGTTAAAATGGAGTCCTTTCATTCAAAAAAAATTATCATCTAACCAAAAGACACACAAGATGTCTCTGGACATTTAAACAATAAAATTTTAATGTCTGAATATAGAACACCTGCAATGAAAATTCAAAAAAATAATTAATACCGCATCAAACAAGGAAAATGTAAGTAAAAATATATTACAAAAAATATATAAAAAAATATTATTATAAAAAAATAAATTAAATATCAAGAAGAAGAAATCTAACCAAAGGGGATACCTAAAATAACATATAATAATATACATATTTTAGGCAAACATATAAAATAAATATATTATTGTTATAAATTATATCTAAAAAGAAACATAAAATAAATAAATAAATAATAGCCATTTATTGTGTGATGTTTATCCAAAAGATCATTCAAAATCTTGTTAAAATTAAAAAATAAACGCTTTAATTAGACACATAAATCATAATAATATACTAAAATAAAATGAATACTTATAAATTAAAATGCTAAATAACTACCAACATTAATATGAATTATAAAAGCGTAGTTAATGCTCAATAAAAACATTAAAAAATATTGATAACAAATTTAAATCATGACTAAAAAATAAATAATAATTTTAAAATCAAATAAACTATAACCTCCGCTCATTATTATTAACTCATGTAAAGAATTAAAAATGTAATTGCAAATTGAAAAAAATAGGCCTTTTTATACAACTATAAATTTTGAAAATTAATAACCAGTATCAAATGAGAGTAAATTAAAGAACCAATATATGTCATTTGTTAAGTAATAAATGTCATTTAATAAGAATTATTATTAACACATTTAAAATATTTAAACATAATTGAAAATTAAATATAAACTTAAATATAATAAATTATAACATCAAAAAATTGTAATTATTACATAAAATATATTAAACTCACACACACACACACACACACACACACACACACACATATATATATATATATATATCAAAATATATTTATATAAATGCATCCACTTATGTGCACCAAATTGGTACTAGATTATCTCTTAAAAGACACAAATATGCCACCACTTATGACCCCCAAAATTGGTACTAGATTACTTCTTAAAAGGCACATATATGTCACCACTTATGACTCCCAAAATTGGTACTAGATTGATTATCACAACATAAAATAAGCCACCAAATTCTAGTCCACGTTTAGTCACGATACAATAAAGTCAAATACAATTAATCATTTGTAATTGCAACTAAATTTTCTTAAATTAACAAGTAATTTGAATTTATAAAGACATTACAAATTATTCACCTCAATATTATACTCATTAAAATAATATTAACGCATATTAAAGATATCAATTAAAACTATACACTAATTATGGAAAGATCACAAACTTTCCCCATTTTCATCAATCACTATCAAAGAGCTAATGATCAAGTATCGAAACTCTAACGATATTTTGAATTTGAACAAGCTTATAAAATTATTATTTTTTATTACAGATTAAAAACTTGGTCGTCTTTAATGTGTAATTAATGCTAGGCTTTGGGGGAGCTTCGAGCTTTAATGGCTGCGTTAATGTTTCATGACTATCTTGGGTCCTCGTTAATTGTCTATGTATCTCAATGTGTGTGAGAATTAAGACAAAAACATAGTTCTAATGTTGAGGGGTTATGCCCTTTATATAGGCGCACGAGGACCTTGGAATTATATTAGAATTAGGAGACTTGGTGGCCAAGTCTCCTAGTGACAAGATTGTTGAAATCTCTTAGGAATGAGAGCCCTTGTTGGACTCTAGCAGGTGAGGCTTATCTTCGAGATTGGGCTTCCAGAGCCTTCCATAGATGAGAGGCCTCATAGGACTCTTCCCACGCTAGGATTTCTAGATCCTTCTAGGATGAGGGTCTTCAACAGGCTTCTTGGGCATTTACTGAGCCTTTAGTAACTAATTACGAAATTAACTAATAACAAAGGCTTAATGGGCCTATGACTTTAACAGAGCTTGTGGGATGGACTTACAAATCTAATTGATCATTGGATTACAAATCCAGTTGATCCTAGGATTTATTTTCCATGTTCGTTTCAAGGGCTCAAGCCTTTGGACCATGCTACGTCTAATAATAAATGCTATTTTTATTATTTCCTTAGGGTTGTTTTTTACCCATATCATTTGCCCCCCAACTTTTGGGAAAAGTTCTTGAGTTTTCGTAAAAGTTTCACAAAGGCTTTTCAGTGCCATATCGGGCTCTTGACTCATTCAGTCAATTATATCTTAATTTTTGGGCTTATGCCTCTTTATTATTAATCCTTTTAAAAGAATTAATATTATTTAAATTGACCCCTTCAGGGCTTAATTTCTAGCAATTTATAAGGGGAAATTTTTGTGGGCCTGACCAATTCAACCTGGAATGAGGTCGAATTGGGGATCATTTCCACCTCCAGGTCGGTTTGAGGAATTGAGGTCGAAGGGCTTCATTTTTTTTACCTCGATTGAGGTTGAAATGTGCCTTAAAAACACATTGAGGTCGATTATAGACCTCATTTGACGCCGAATGGGATTTTGAGGTCGAACATGCCTTCTTGACTTTGTCTTCATTTTCGACCTCGATTGAGGTCGAATTATGCCTTGAAAATACATTGAGGTCGAATGATAATCGAGGTCGATTATCGACCTCATTTGACGTCAAATGGGATTTTGAGGTCGAACATGCCTTCTTAGCTTTGGATTCATTTTCGACCTCGATTGAGGTCGAATTATGCCTTAAAAACACATTGAGGTCGAATGATAATCGAGGTCGATTATCGACCTCATTTGACGTCAAATGGGATTTTGAGGTCGAACAGGCCTTCTTGGCTTGGACTTCGATTTTGATCTCGATTGAGGTCGAACTATGCCTCAAATTTACATCGAGGTTGATTGATTTTCGAGCTCAATTATCGACCTCATTTGAAGTCTAATGTGATTTTGAGGTCGATAGGCCTCAAGGCTTTGACTTCACTTCGACTTCGATTGAGGTCGAATTTCATGATTATCTTTCATTTCTAATCAATTTTCATGATTTTGTATCACCCACAGGTGTTTATGTATTTTCCCTAAATATTTTGGGGATCATATGATGCTCACAAGTATTTTTCGTAATATTCCTAATATTTTAAGGAAATTTTTATGTACCTACGGGTACTTTTCATAATTTTTTCTAATAATTTAGGAATTTTTTTAGGTATCCACATGTATTTTTCTTAATAATTTAAAAATTATTTGTGTACCCACTAGTATTTTTCCTAATAATTTAGGAATTATTTGTGTACCCACATGTATTTTTCGTAGTTTTTCCTAGTAATTTAGAATTTTTTTATGTACCCACAGGTATTTTTCCTAATAATTTAGGAATTATTTGAGTATCCACGTGTATTTTTCCTAGTAATTTAGGAATTTTTTATGTACTTAAGGATATTTTTCCTAATAATTTAGGAATTATTTGTGTATCCACAGATATTTTTCCTAATAATTTAGGAATTATTTATGTACCCACAAGTATTTTTCCCTAAGGGATCAACTTGTAATTTTGCAGGGCTTGATTTGTCAATTTACAAATTTCAGGGGATTTTATAAAAAAATTCAAACTTCAGGGAAACATTCGTTAGCTTTCAAACTTCAGGGAAGTAATCGTAAGTTTTCAAACTTCAGGGAGCATTTCATAAGCTGTGCCAAACTTGGGTGACCATTTAGCAGTTTGGCCACCCAAGGTTTTATGGCTAGGTCGAACAGACCTCAAATGAGGTCGAATTAAGGCAGGTTTTTGATGCAGGTCGAAAGTTTTGAGCTCGATAACTTTGACCTAATTCGATGTCGATCAAAATTTTTTTTGTCAAATATTATTAATAAATAATAATATTTATTTTGGGATAATTGGATTTCGATATTGGAAGTGTCCCACTCAGATAAAATTTTATTCGAATAAAGTCCAATCCGGATATTATTATTATTATTAAATAATAATAATTTCTATTTTTACCCAATTAATTTTTGGATAAATATTTCCTCGATTCAGAGGTGTCCTACTCGGATAAAACAAGGTGTCCCACTCGGATAAAATTTTATTCGAATAAAATCCAACCAGGATTTTATTAATAATAGTAATAATAATAATTTATATTTGTATATTCTTGTAGACTTGGATTGGGGTCTAATAAACCTCAATTTCAAGCTCAGGTCGATTACGACTGGCTTAAGGGGCCTCATGTCCCGTTTGACTGATTTGAGGGACCTCGAACTCGTTTGACTATCTTGAGGGCCCTCAAACCTCGTTTGATTGTCTTGAGGGGCCTCGATCCTCATTTGAGCCCCAGGTCAAATAGACCGGGATTGAGGTCTAATAAACCTCAATTTCAAGCCCATGTCGATTATGACTCGTTTGAGGGGCCTCAGGCCTCATTTGATTGATTTGAGGGGTCTCGAACCTCGTTTGACTGTCTTGAGGGGCCTCGAGCTTCATTTGAATCCCATGTCAAATAGACCCGGATTGAGGTCTAATAAACCTCAATTTCAAGCCCATGTCGATTATGACTGGCTTGGGGGGCCTCAAGCCTGATTTGAGGGGCTTCGAACCTCGTTTGACTGTCTTTTTTACCCAATTAATTTTTGAATAAATATTTCCTCGATTTAGAGGTGTCCTACTCGGATAAACCTAGGTGTCCCACTCAGATAAAATTTTATTCGAATAAAATCCAACCAGGATTTTATTATTAATAATAATAATAATTAATATTTTTATATTCTTGTAGACTTGGATTGAGGTCTAATAAACCTCAATTTCAAGCTCAGGTCGATTATGACTGGCTTAAGGGGCCTCATATCCCATTTGACTGATTTGAGGGCCCTCGAACCTCGTTTGACTATCTTGAGGGCCCTCAAACCTCGTTTGATTGTCTTGAGGGGCCTCGATCCTCATTTGAGCCCCAGGTCAAATAGACCCGGATTGAGGTCTAATAAACCTCAATTTCAAGCCCATGTCGATTATGACTCGTTTGAGGGGCCCTAGGCCTCATTTGATTGATTTGAGGGGCCTTGAACCTCGTTTGACTGTCTTGAGGGGCCTCGAGCTTCATTTGAATCCCAGGTCAAATAGACCTGGATTGAGGTCTAATAAACCTCAATTTCAAGCCCATGTCGATTATGACTGGCTTGAGGGGCCTCAAGCCTGATTTGACTGATTTGAGGGGTTTCGAACCTCGTTTGACTGTCTTGAGGGGCCTCGAATCTTGTTTGACTGTTTTGAGGAGCCTCGAGCCTTATTTGAGCCCCAGATCAAATAGACCTGGATTGAGGTCGATGAGCCCTACAAGGTTCGTTCTCCCATCGACCTGGATCGAGGTCGAACAAAGGCTCAATTCCTCACCCAAGTTGAAATGGGATTGAGGTCGATGAGCCCTACAGGGTTGACCTCTCATAGACTTGGATCGAGGTCAAACAAAGACTCAATTCCTCACCCAGGTCAAAATGGGATTGAGGTCGATGAGCCCCACAGGGTTTGATCTCCCATAGACCTGTATCGAGGTCGAACAAAGGCTCAATTCCTTACCCAGGTCAAAATGGGATTGAGGTCGATGAGCCCTATATGGTTTGACCTCCCATAGACCTGGATTGAGGTCAGATTGTGCTTCCAAAGGGCTGGATTGAGATCTAAAAGAGCTCATTTTGGCCCTTAGCATGAATTATTCTTTCAAGGGGCTGGTCTATCAAGACTTCAATGATGTGCGCCTGGAAGTATAAGCATAGCTTTCTTGAAACCATTATCGATGCTAAAACAAATTTCTCAATCTTTGAGTTATTCAACTCTGCGCCATGCAGAATTTTATTGACATAATTGATGGGTTTCTGAATGTTGGTTTCCTCCAATGTTTAATTTCTTGGGGAATCCTTCATCCTTACCCAGGCCCTTTAAGGCTTTGCCATCTACTATCCACGTTAGCCATGCGAGACTTTTTTCTTTTATTCTCGTGCCTTGAACCCCTTCAATACTCGGCACTCTTATTACATTCATGCATTCTCTTCTGCATTTTTATGTTTTGTACATTGGTACAAAGTTGTTTTCGTGTTTAATAATGACATAATAAGAGAGTTCAAGGATTCTAAATAAACTTTCATTAAAATATCTTGAAGTATATCTTCAACTCAAAGAGAGTTCTACCCTTACATAATAACAAGCTATTTCCCACTTGGGGTAACAATTTCTTGGTTCCAAGTGGTTCCATAGAACCTTATTTCTACTTAATAATCCTTAATATAACTCCCGAAGGAGTTGCCTACTACTTCCACGTATCCACGCCTTCGATCAGGAGTACTTCCCCCCGACTCCGTCGGACCTTAATGAGGCTACATAACATCTCCTTACCATCTTCTAGTTTCCTTTCTCCTCATCAACTCCATTCCTAGTTGGAAATTTAAGTTTAAGGTGGTAAGTTGATGTAACAGCCTTGAATGCGTGTATCCCTGCTCATCTGATGATCCCATTGTAAGAGGACCCAGCCTTGATCACGAGGAAGTTCAACATTTGAGTGGCCTTATGGGGCTCCTGCCCAATAGTCACGGGCAATTGAATTGTTCCCTCCACCTTAGACTCGACTCCATTGAACCCGTATATAGGCATGTCAGAGGGAGTCAGTTGAGAGTCGGTGTACCCCATTTTGAGATACGCATCATGAAGCAGGATGTCTACTGAAGCTCCACTATCCACCAGGATTCGTTTTACCGAAGAGTTGCCTATAACAAGTATTATGACCAACGGGTCATCATGGGGGAAGTACACCCCTTTCAAATCAGAATCATCAAAATAAATTGATACTTCGCTCCTTGCACTCTTTGGTATTTCCCCCACAATTTATAGAACTTGTCGGGCATAAGCCTTTCTCGAGTTACTTAAAGTCCCGGCCGTTGTTGGACCTCCAGAGATCACGTTTATTACTGGGCCTCGAGGCTGTACCTTCTTATCATGGTCATCATAACCTCTTCACCGTTCATTATAGTCTCGATTATCATTGTTGTTTCTTTCATCTTCTTTGATAAACTTTCTGAGTTTTCCCCTTCTGATCAAGAACTCAATCCTATCTTTCAATGCCTACAATTATCTGTGCCGTGCCCAACATCCTTGTGAAACCTGCAATACAAATTCTGATTCCTCTTTTTAGGATCAGTCTTTAGTGGCTTCGGCCATTGAAGTTCCCTGTCTTTCTCAATGTCCAACAAGATCTCACTTCTTGACGAGTTTAACCTGGCATACTCGGTGAACCTTGGCCCCTGGCCAGCTGTTCTCGGGGTATAGTCAGAGTCTTTGTTGGTTTTATAATATTTATCATACTCATCTTCGACATCATACTGATCTTGCTTACGTTTTTTGCCACTCCACTCGTTTTCGAACGAGTTTGTAGTTTTCTTCAAGCTTTCCTCAGCCCTGATATATTTTCCAGCTCTCTCCTAGAGCTCATTCATACTTTCTGGAGCCCTCTTGGCTAAGGCCTTCTGAAGTTCTCGTCTAAGGTCCCTTGTTGTAGGGCTATCATAGCTACATTCTGGTCTAGATCAGGGACCTTCAAGGCTTCCTCAGTGAATCTATTCATATAGTCCCTGAGGGATTCATTCTTTCCCTGATGCATATTCATTAGAGAAGCTGAGCTCTTCTCATGAGTCTTGCTGCAGATAAACTGACCAACGAATGACCTGCTTTAATCTTTGAATGACCCAAAAGAGTTAGGGGGTAGACGACTAAACCATCTTTGAGCCATACCATTCAGGTTTTGAGGGAACACCCTATACTTGATGGCGTCATTGACGGGCTTCAGCAGCAGTGCATTAGAGAATGTGAGAACATGATTTGAGGGATCTCCCGTTCCATCATAGGCCTTGATTGTAGGCATCTTAAACTTTCTTGATATCTTCTCATTCATAATATTCTCTGTGAAGGGGGTGTGGGATCATCAAGATCTCCAAGTGGCAATAAGTCTTAGGGATCAGCCCTAACATGACTTGTCTTTGTTTGCCTCCTTGTCAGGGGCTCATCTAGATCTATCACAGATGCATTCCTTGCTGATCCTCCAGCCTCCTCGGCTCTCGGGCATTTTCGCCTTGCTAGCTCCTTGTCCAGGTCTTTCCTTAGTCGTTGAGGTTCAGCCTCATGAGCTCGTATCCTCTCTTGTTGGTTTGTGGAGTCAGTGTTTTGAGGCCCTCGGGGCTGGGTACTTCTCCCTCCAAGGGGCTCCTTACTAGGTCGCCTCCTTCTAGGATTAAGGGCCTCATCAGTCGTTTCATCATCATTCGAGTAGGGTCCAGAAAAATCTCGATTCCCCCGACATGAGCCATATGGGGGCAGCAGCCCTTGCTCATAAAAAGGCACATAGTTAGGTGGAAGCCCATATTGAGGGTTTCTAGGAAATACCATAGTGGAGACCTGCAATGGGAGATGAGCAATAAAAGTAGTATTGAGGGGTGGAATTACCTGGAGTGGAGGGATAGAGATATGGATTGACATGTCAGGATTGGAAGGATGAACGATGAAGCTCAGGGGTCCCGTACGATGGGCGCTTGTTTCAGGGTCCTCAACGGAGGTGGTTGGGACAACAACTCCTTGTTCCTGAGTTGTGATAAGAGGAACATTGGTGTCAACAGTGGTGTCAGGGATCTCTCCTTCGAGGGTGCTTGCGGTACTTCATTTTCTTGCCATGGTTGTTATTCTCTTCCCATAAACGGTGCCAAATGTTACAGATTAAAAACTTGGTCGTCTTTAATGTGTAATTATTGCTAGGCTTTGGGGGAGCTTCGAGCTTTAATGGCTGCGTTAACGTTTCGTGACTATCCCGGATCCTTGTTAATTGCCTACGTACCTCAATGTGTGTGAGAATTAAGCCAAAAACGTAGTTCTAATGTGGAGGGGTTATGCCCTTTATATAGGCGCATGAGGGCCTTGGACTTATATTAGAATTAGGAGACTTGGTGGTCAAGTCTCCTAGTGACAAGGTTGTTGAAACCTCTTAGGAATGAGAGCCCTTGTTGGACTCTAGCATGTGAGGTTTATCTTCGAGATTGGGCTTCTAGAGCCTTCCATAGATGAGGGGCCTCATAGGACTCTTCCCACGCTAGGATTTCTAAATCCTTCTAGGATTATGGTCTTCAACAGGCTTCTTAGGCATTTACTGAGCCTTTATTAACTAATTACAAAATTAACTAATAACAAAGGCTTATGAGCCTATGACTTCAACAGAGCTTGTGGGTTGGACTTACAAATCTAATTGATCATTGAATTACAAATCCAGTTGATCCTATGATTTATTTTCCTTATTCGTTTCAGGGGCTCAAGCCTTTGGACCATGATACGTCTAATAATAAGTGCTATTTTTATTATTTCCTTAGGGTTGTTTTTTTACCCATATCATTGTTGAAGCTTGATTAGACTAATCAATGGCATCCAGAAAGAGTACATAAAACCTTAGAGTAAATCAAACATGGGCTTTTGTTTTCACTCGAAACTAAAACCAGCCAAAATCATATTAAATAATTCACAAAAATGTCATTTTATAACATCAAAATAACCTTGACATTGTATACAAGCCAATTCACATAAGATATTAACAACAAAAAGCTCAATCTCCATATCAATTCCTCTACATCTATTTCTCAAAATCATCAAACCGAGAATAGAAAATAACACACAGATCATATCATCCACAAAAATAGTGTGCATACGTGTTCTAGGCAGATATATACATATATAAAGAAAGACAAAGATGGGAGACAGAGAGGGGGGAGATACACAGAAGGGGGGAGAGATGGAGATACACAGAGAGTAGGAGAGACTCTTAATATTCATCTCAAATTCTCAAAATCATCAAATCAAGCTAACAAATAGATCAGATCACATAGACACACACATAAGAGTGAAATCTGACCTCTCAGGTTTAAGATCGGCGGAGAAATCGAAATTTCAATAGTGAAAACACGGAAACGAGACACCAATGATGGCAACTACTGCTTCAAACCCCAAAAAACCGTAGAAACTAAACTTGTTTTAGCTCATTAGTATGATATTATACTATGTGAGAGGGGATAGAGAGAAGGAGAGGGGGAGAGAGATAGAGAGAGGGGAGAGACACAGAGAGGGAGAGGGAGTGAGAGGGAGATGAGTGAAAGCATTTTGATCCCTGTTTCTTTTTTTAATTCACTAAACTTCACATTCATTCTATGGACCTTCATTTTTTTACCGTCTTTTGTGTGTGTATATATTGTTAAGACAAGAGTATAATCAATAGAATCGAGATATTATAGGGTTTTCTATGTTTGCATAAAGTCCTCTATCCCTCTCCCTCTTCCTCTCCCTCTCGCTCTCCCTCTTCCAGTTTTCTTTTATCATTTTTTTCCTTGGTTTTTTCTTGATTTCTTTAATATAGTTGTTATGAAGGGGCCTTGTTGTTGATTTAATTGTGATGGTTTTTTTTATAGTTTTGGAATGAAAAGGATTATTCGGCACAAGTCGACAGATCAATTCTCATCAGGCATACCATATGTGTTGACCCTCTTTAATTGCTTGCTTTCTGCCTAGTAATTTTTCTTCAAATTTTTCTTTTTAATTTTTTGTGAACACAAATGAGGAGTGTTATGAATCCTTAAAATGAGGTTACTACTAAAAATGTGTTTGTTAAGAATCTTGATTTGTTGGCATAAGATTGGATGGGTGGTGGAAGCTAAAGTGGTGTTAGAAATTATGCAACCCCTGTCAGTAACATATTTGTTTTCAGTTACTGTTATCTTGATCACTTAATAACGCCAACTTTAAATGAAATTGTATTACTGATTCACTGCTTAGTTAATAATGCCAACTTTAACTGAAACTTATATTTTTCTGAAAAGTAAGTCGAAACTCTATAAATCAGATAAAACTTGATGGGTGTTTCTTTAATTGCTTGCATACTGCCTATTAAAAATTTTTCCTATGGCTTTTTTTTGTGTGTGCGCACACATTGTGATTATAATTTCTTTTGGTTATAGGTATGGCATGCCTATGATCTCGCCAAATAATGTACCAGTTGCATTTGTTAATGGACTCAGTATAGTTTTCAAATTGTTCTATGTCTTTGTTTTTATCAAGTATATGATAGAGAATGAGAAAAAGATGATTGTAGTTCTCTTTTTATGTCTCTTCTTTTTTGAATTTGTTGTTTTGGTGTCTCTATTCGCCCTGCATCAGCTTTGGCAGCGCAAGTTATTATGTGCCTTGGCCATGTGGATTTCATCCCTGATGATGTAATTTTTTAGTTTTTTATGAAATTGTAAATAAGAACAACAATGAGCTTAAGAAGTTATTTTTTTGATGAAATTTAATTAATAGTTGTAATTTAAATAAATTATATGACTCATAAGTTTACATGTTTAGACAAGGTATTTTAAATAATATTTGAATATTTGAATATTGAAATAATATATTTAACATATTAAACCTATTCAAATTTTTATAATTAGATTTAAAACTATTTTATTTTTTTAAATAACTAGATTGAAAATTCTTGATTTAATGTTTTTCTTAGATTGGACTAATTATTCGATGAAAATCGTCTTATTAGAATAAAAGCAAGTCCTAAAAACTGTATATAATTTTTTAACGTATTGATGGTGGTGACGTCCCGCATCACTTTCATTATTTTATTGATATTTAATATGAAATTTTTGTAGAATTTAGAATTTATGTTAATATATTTTATATATTCTTTTATTTTATACTTGTATTGTTGCCCATGGTGCTGGGACTTCTATTATATTATGTTCTATTAAAAAAGATATTAATAAATGAATTAAATATTGGGTTCATTAAAATTTATTAATACCTTAACAACACAACAGAAGGATGATTAATATGATATTAAAAGTACTACATACTGTTTTAGGTTAACATATGCGAATTTATTAGGAATATATTCATTTGATGATGTACAAAATACTAGAACAGGGTCTAACATAGTCTATCTGTAATAAATCTTTCTAGTCTCTAAAATGTATAATCAGAGTCTAGATAGTGAACATTCATGTTACTTGTACTTGAAAGAATGTCTGCAGAAAGTGAAACTAGAGTCTGCATGAAGATCAGAGTCTGGAAGGTGATCAGAGTCTATAGACTATCGGAGTCTATGATCTGTCAGAGTCTACATATGATCAGAGTCTGAAGATCATCAGAGTCTGAAGATTTCAGAGTCTATATAGTTAAAGTTAAATTTGGAAGAAGATCACAGGAATGGAAAGTCTTCGAAGATGAAGATAAATATATTGCAGATATGTTATGAGAAGGAAAGAGAATTTCAGAAGGAAACTGTCAACTAATAATTAGAAATTATATTCATATTATAATTTGTCTTTCTGTTATTAGTTGATAGGCATCTCTCTATATAAACTCTATGTAACCTAATTGTAAAGGTGTCGAAGCATAATTGTCTAAGTTGAATTTTATGAGAGCATAGAAATAGAGAGAGTTGTTGTGATAAACACAGAGAAGCTGCTAGGGTTTGTGTTGTTAGGAATATATTCATTTGATGATGTATAAAATACTAGAATAAGATTTATCATAGTCTATCTACAATAATTCATCAACGGATATATCCTGATCAAGAAGTCATCAACGGATATATATCGATCGATAAGCCATCAATGGATATATATCGATCGATAAGTCATCAAAGGATATATCATGATCATCATCAACAGATATATCCTGATTAAAAAGTCATCAACGGATAGATCTTCATCAACAGATATATATCGATCGATAAGTCATCAACGTATATATATCGATCGATAAGTTATCAACGGATATAGACCGATCGATAAGTCATCAACGGATATAGACCAATCGAGAAGTCATCGACGGATATAGACCAATCGAGAAGTCATCGACGAATATATATCAATCAAAAAGTCATCGACGGATATAGACCAATCGAGAAGTCATCAACAGATATATCCTGATCGAGAAATCTGCATAGTTACTGTCATAATAGTCATCATCATAAAAATGTTACTGTCATGCAAGCTGCTGTCAAGAATGTTGCTATCAGACAAGTTACTGTCAGAGAAGTTACCGTCATGAAAGTTGCTGTCAGAATGTTTGCTATCAGAGTTTATGAATCAGTGATTATGATCAGAGTTTAGTGAAGCCAGAATTTGCATGAAAATCAGAGTCTGGAAGATCATCAGAGTCTATAATTTATCAGGGTATGAAGATTCTAGAGTCTAAACAGTTGAATTTATATTTGGAAAGATGATCATAGAATCGGAAAGTCTTTGAATATCAAAACAAATATATTGCAGATATGCTATGGGAAGGAAAACGAAAATTAAGGAAGCTGTCAACTAATAATTAGGGATTCTATTCCTATTGTAATTATTACCTTCTATTATTAGTTGATAGCTCTCTATATAAATACTCTATGTAACCTAATTGTAAAGTGTGCGTCTGTGAGGAAGTAAGTCGAGAATCATAATTGTCTTAGTGATGTTTTGTGAGAGCATAGAGATAGAGAGAGTTGTTGTGATAAACACAAGAGAAGCTGCTAGGGTTTGTGTGCATCCTAGGAGAGATTTTGTATTTATTCATCAATAATACAAACAGTATTTATTCATATCTTTGTGCTTGATCTTTGTTCTTAATTCATATATTAAGTTGGTTTTAATCAGGCAAAAAAAGGAACACAAGTATTCAACCCCCCTTCTACTTGTGCAACTGGGAAAACAATTGGTATCAGAGCCAAAAGTTTAAAATCGATCAAAGATGTCTGGAAAAAATATGGCAATTCTAAGATTTTTATGCTTAAGAGAAACGAGTTCACCCACTAGAAGGTTAAGATGTTGTACCATCTGAAAGCAACAGACTCTGACTATCTTGAAAGAATTCAAGAAGGACCCTATGTGCCCTCAAAGATTGTGCCTCAAATCAATGAAGAAAGCAAAGTAACTGAAGAACACTTCATTGAAAAACCAAAGGCTGAATGGACAAAAAAAGACAAGGAGAATGTCCTTAAGGAGGCAAATGTCAAAAACATACTCTTTAACAATTTGGATTCTGTTCATACAAACTGTGTTATATCATGTCAAACTGCTAAGGAGATGTGGACAAAACTTGAAATGCACTGTCAAGGGACTAAAGATGTCAAGAAGAATGCTAGGTCTTTGCTAATTCAGGAGTATGAGTACTTTGAAGCTAAATCTGGAGAATCTATTACTGAGATGTATGATAGATTTACAAAACTCCTAATTAAGATGGCAATGCTTGGTAAGGTTTATGATTCTGAAGATACAATCACCAAGTTTCTAAGAGCACTTCCTGAAGAGTGGGACGACAAAACTACAGCCATAAGAGAAGCTAGAGATTTGGATGAACTAACTCTAGAAGAATTGTATGACAGACTCAAGACATATGAATTAGAGATGCAACAGAGAAAGAATATGAAGTCTGTGAAAACAAAATCTTTGGCACTCTTAATGGAGTCTGAGAAAGAACAACAGGAACAACCCACAGGAGTTAGAGACAAGGACTCAAGGAAGAAGGGTAAAGCTGTTGTGGAGTCAGAGTCTACTGACACAGACTCTAATTCTGATGAAGAGATTGATCTAAGTCAAATGATGGCTATGTTTGCTAAAAATTTCAAAAGAATGAAATTTAATAAAAGAACTGGCAAATTTAGCAAGAGGCCATCATTCAGGAAGGAAGATGAGAAGGTTGAGAAAATCAAGAGTACTATAATCAAACTTGACAAAGCAAATGTCAAATGTTTCAACTGTGGAATATTGGGGCACTTTGCCAGTGAATGTAGGAAGTCAAAAAGTCAAGGAAAAGGAAAAACACTTCTATCAACTGGAAAAGATTAGGCAGATTCAAGCTCAGAGGATGAAATTGATTATGAAAATCTAGCATTGATGGCATCCTCCTCAAGAAAATCACAATCTCCCAAAGAACCCTCATTTCCTAAAACTCTGGTATCAATCTTTACTCCTGAATCCTTAATTAATTTAGACTCTGATGGTATAGAGATTATGCAAAGTGAGGTTAATAAAATAATGACAACATGTAGGTCTCTCACTAGTGAAAGTGAAAGGTTGAGAGAGGAAAATTTAACCTTGACTAAAAGGAATAATCATTTAGAGTCTGAGTTAATATTAATGGAACAATACAAAAAGGATTCTGAGAAATATAGTCATAACCACACTGAAATTTTGAAAGCCTATGACTATGTAAAGAAAAAAGTAGAAGAAGATAGATTTAAGTTTAGAGTATGGACAGACTCTGGTAGAAAAGTTCAAGAAATTCTCAATAATCAAAATGTGTGTCAAACTGCTGGTCTAGGATATGACAAGAGTCAAGGCAAAAGACCTATTGTTGAGAATGATAACAATGAAGAAGCTAGCCAAGTAAATAAGATTAAAGACAAAAGTACATTTGTTCCTATTAAGTTTGTGATCCCTAACGAAAAGACTGAAACTACAAACTCATATGTCAATAGTCCCCCTATTATTGACAAAAAGACAGATAAAATAGGAGTAAATAACTCTAAGAAAAATATTAACATAGGGTACTTGTCTAAGTCTAAGTTAAAAGAAAGGGTAGTGAACTTATCAGAGTCTACCAAAACTAGAATAAATAGGAATGGTAAGGAAGGCATTAAAAAGGCCAATAATTATCAAAATGATCTTAATGCTCCTAGAAAGAAGTGTTTTAGATGTGGCAATCACAACCATTTAGCTATAGATTGTAAAGCAAAAATTGAGAAGAAATCAGAGTCTAGTCCTTCACAGACTCTAAAAAGTCACTACATTCCACAGAAACCTTATTATCACTGTGGTAGCATATTTCACTCTATTTATATGTGTAGAGACTATCATGATTTATATTTCAATTTTTATGAGCTAAAATCATCTGTTGATAAAAGTTGGTATGACACTATTAAGACTTCACCAGAGTCTAAAGCAACATAGGAGACAGGTAAACCAAAGGTGAAAATTGCTAAACCTGTTTCACCTAAAGTTAGTGGAAGAGGATCCAAAATTGTTTGGGTACCCAAAACAAATAACTAGTTTCTTTTTGTATACAAGGAACAAGGGTAAAGAAAGTAACCCTAATCCTAGACAGTGGATGCTCAGGACACATGACTGGAAAGAAATCCCTGCATACAAACTTTGTGGAAATGGCTGGCCCAGAGGTATCTTTTGGAGATGGCAACAAAGGACAAACACTAGGATATGGCAAGATTGTACTTGGAAATGTCATCATTAAAGAAGTAGCTCTAGTTGATGGCTTAAAACACAATTTTATAAGCATAAGTCAACTTGGAGATAAAGGTTACCATACTGGCTTTGACAGCAAGGAGTGTCTTGTGACTCACAAAGAAACAGGCATTTTGATTTTCAAAGGACACGGACATGGTAACATTTATGAAGCCAGCTTGGAGGATTGCATACACAGTGAAGTCACATGTCTATATAGCAAGGCCTCAACTGAAGAAAGCTGGAAATGATACAAAAAACTCTCACACATCAACTTCAAAACACTCAATAAGTTGGTAAAACATAATCTTGTGAGAGAAATACCTCAAGTTGATTTTGTGCAAGATGGACTGTGTGAAGCATGTCAACTGGGAAAGCAAAGGAAATCATCCTTCAAGAGCAAGACAATTAACACCATTTCTGAACCCTTTTATTTATTGGATCTTGATTTATTTGGTCCAGTAAATGTGATGTCAATTAACAAAAAGAAATATACTCTTGTTATTGTAGATGATTTTACAAGGTTCACATGGGTTTTCTTTCTACATTCGAAGGATGAAGCTCCACAACACATAATAGACCATATCACTTTTCTGGAAAGAAAGTCAAAGAAAATAGTTAAAATTCTAAGGAGTGACAATGCTACTGAATTCAAAAATTCAATCATGGAGGACTACTGTGCATCAAAGGGAATTACTCAACAAATTTCTGCACCAGGAACACCTCAACAAAATGAAGTTATGGAGAGAAAGAATAGAACACTCATAGAAGCTGCCAGAACAATGTTGGCAGAGTCTAAGCTACCAGTATATTTTTGGGCTGAGGCAGTCAATATAGCATGTTTCACTCAAAACTGTACTTTAATAAACATGCATGGAAAGACTCCCTATGAGATGGTAAAGGACAAGAAGCCAAGGGTAAAACACTTTCATATATTTGGATGCAAGTTCTTTGTACTGAAAGTACATCCTGAAAATCTAAGCAAATTTGAAGCCAAGGCAGATGAATCAATTTTTCTTGGATATGCATCAAACTCAAAGGCATTCAGAGTGTTTAATCTCAGAACCAGAATTGTTATGGAATCTATTAATGTTGCATTTGATGATAAAAAGTTTACAGAATTGCAGGATGAGTCAGAGTCTATTACTCTAGAATTTGAAAATCTAAAAAGTTCTAAGATAGATGAAGATGATGAGGATGAAAACCCTCAAATAACTCCTGAAACATCTCAGGCACCTGCACACTCTGAGGGGGAGCCAGAAATTTTGACTCCATTTAATTCAGAGTCTAATAGGTCAGAGTCTACCCAAACAGAGTCTAGACAGACAGAATCAAGTTCTTTAGAGTCTAACTCATCAGGGTCTGGATCAAGCAACTCTGAATCCTTGTCAGAGTCGAGAAATTTAGGGGGAGCCTCTTCATTTGAATTTCACAAAAATACAGAAGATGCCAATGATTTAGGGGGAGCTTCAAGTTCAAGAACCAATCTTCCACCAGCTAGAAAATGGACAAGGGATCACACTCCTGACTTGATAATTGGTGACCCAGAGAGTGGTATACAAACCAGAACAGTCACTCAAAAAGAATGTCTTTATAACTGTTTTCTCTCAAATAATGAACCCAAGAAAATTGAGGAAGCCTTGCAAGACCCTGATTGGATTATTGCAATGCAAGAAGAATTGAATGAATTTGAGAGAAACAAAGTGTGTAAACTTGTACCAAGACCTAGAGATAGATAAGTTGTTGGTGCAAGATGGGTGTACAGAAACAAACTTGATGAGAATGGAACTGTGGTAGAAATAAAGCAAGGCTAGTTGCAAAAGGATACTCACAGGAGGAAGGAATTGACAATGATGAAACTTTTGCACCAGTAGCAAGATTGGAAGCTATCAGAATGTTTCTTGCCTTTACAGCTCATTCAAAATTCACGGTGTATCAGATGGATGTAAAAAAGTTCATTCGTAAATGGAGAATTGAAAGAAGAAGTCTATGTGGAGCAACCACCAGGATTTGTTGATCCAAAGTTTCCTGATCATGTTTACAGGTTAGATAAGGCACTTTATGGATTGAAGCAAGCACCTAGAGCATGGTATGAAACTCTTTCAAAATTTCTTCTTGAAAATGGTTTCGTAAGAGGTACCATTGACAAAACTCTCTTTATTAAAAAATATAAAGGTGATATTTTGCTTGTCCAAATCTATGTTGATGATATTATATTTGGCTCTACTAATGACAAACTCTATGAAAAATTTAGTAAGCAAATGCATTCAAATTATGAAATGAGCATGATGGGAGAATTAAAATTCTTTTTGGGACTTCAAGTTAAACAGAATGATGATGGAATTTTCATCAATCAAATAAAGTATGTGAGTGAACTATTGAAGAAGTTTGATATGCAAGACTGTGCAACTGCCAAAACTCCCATGTCAACAGCCACTAAGCTAGACTCTAACCCAAAGGGTAAACAAGTTAACAACTCTAGCTATAGAGGTATGATTGGCTCATTGTTATATTTAACTGCTAGTAGACCAGATATAATGTTTGCAACTTGTCTGTGTGCTAGATTTTAAGATGACTCTAGAGAATCACATTTGATAGTTGTGAACAACCAATATCAAAGAAGTCTCATAATCTTAAGGTTCAAAGAAGGAGAGAATTAGATTCTGTTGCTGAGTTAGAAACTGGGATTGAGTAACCAGTTTTTAACTATGAAGCAATTTGGGATAATGGAATTACCTACAAGACATCCATTCAATGGATTTCACAAGTTCAACCTCTGTCAAGACAGGTGGCTGACTATCTTGTCCACAATATAGGTATAATTGCCAACAAATACATTTATCCAACTTACCAAAGTCGACTGGATCAATTCAAGGGCACATACTTTCAAAGAGTAAGAAGGGAACTGCAAGACCTCTTCTATCTCACAGATGCCCTGGCAATGAATGTAATCCAACTGAGGGCCTTTCATCCTAATTTGGATGCATTCATCTATGAAGAACAACAGGAGGTAGCAGGTACTGCAAGGAAGTTGAAGGATGGGACTAGTGCACCAGTGGTGACTAGTGAGAAAGATGCTCAGTCTGCCTCACCCACACAAGAACCACCTAGTCAGAGGTTGGGTGATAGTGGGGCAGGGGAGTATGCTATTAGGACCTCCTTGGCAACTCAACTTACTGCTGATGGGAACCCCAGTGATATGGGATGACAGACTCTGATGGATGCTCAAGAAGAAATTTTCCATTATTCTCTATCAGAGTCTATCCACCTTGAGGGGGAGTCTCATGCATAAACAGTCAAAGATGGTGACACTCAGATTCTGGCTTCTAATGAAGTCATACTGAAGCAGTCATAGTCTAGAGTAGACCCTGAGACTGGAATACTAGAGCCAACAGACTCTGACAAGAAAGAAAATGATTGTAAGGGTTCATAATCTGTTCATGCTCACCCCTCGGTGGAAACCCCTAGCCTTTAGACATTTGAAGGGGTTCCCCTCCATCAAGGTGGTTCAGGTATTGAAGCACTATCTTTATCTCTTACACCCTCTTCTATAGAACTTTTGAGTGCACCTTTCCATATGAGTGAAAAAATATCTAAGAGGTTGGCACTGGTCCAGGTAAAAGGAGAGGTAGAAAAGGCTGTAGGGAGCCTGAGTGAGACTGAGAAAGTGGGTGCCAAACTCCACTATGAGAATGAGAGATTACGGTATCCTGAACCTAGCTCTACTTATTGGGATCAAGATTTTCCAAAGAGTTGGTCCAATGAGTTGGAGCAGGGGATGGATGAAAATTCACTATTATTGATTATGCAAATTGGTAAAAAGGAGGAGGCTCTTGCTGGTCAGAAGTCATTTACACAGAGATCACAACATCATCTGGTGGATTCGCTAGCAGGGAGAGCAAAAAGAGTCATGGAGGCTTTGGTGGATCAACCTATCATTCAAACTGAGGCTGCAGAATAGAAGTCAGAAGAACCACCCTTGATCATGCCTATAAGGGCTAGACTTCTAGAGTCTATAGTCTCTGATCACTCTAAGGAGGAGTCAGGGACTATAGTCCTGTTTGCAGTTTCAGAGTCTACACCGCCAGAGTCTACACCTCCAATTACCAAGATTGAGCCTGTTGCTGAGGATTGCACTTCTGAAGATGATGATCAAGTTAATCCTTATTTTGTTTATTTTGATCAGGTGTTTTCTCAGTCTTGGGAGTCTGCATAGCAAAGAGGCATCAATGATAAAGAATCTTTTGCCTGTATTATGGAAATTCATCAATTTGAGAGACTTCCAGCTTTTCAGAAAAAGTCCTTTTAACAGGAACATGGTCACTATCCTGGTGAAGAAGATCAAGCTCTAGATAGAGATGTTAAGGCTGAGACAGAGAATATTGCTGCACAATTAGCTGGTGTGGTCAAGGATATTTCCCATATTCAAACCAAACTCACTGGTGTTGATAATACTACTTCTCTGTTCATTACAAGATTTGACAGAATTCACTCCCTTCAATTATCCAAAGAGGTTGCCTTCAAAGATGCTCTAGCTACTATCACTACAACTCAAGCCTCTCTCCAAACTACAGTCTCTGATTTGACCACCAAGGTTAATTCAGTCATTGCAGCACATGCCAATATCTCAATAGTTCTTGAACATATTCTTTTAGCTATTACCAGTAATGATGATGTCAAAAAGGGGGAGAAGAGTGGTGAATCATCCTCTAGGAGAAATATGGATGATACATGCAGAGATGACTCAAGGGGAGTTAAAAGAAGGAGAGATGGTGATGATGGATATAGTTCTCATGGTCCTAAGGGTCCTGATGGTGTACTACAACAAAGAGGTTCTATAATAGCAAGAACTCAAAAACACCAGTCAGGGACTGGACATGGGAAATCAAGTCTAAGTCAGACTCAGATAAGCAAAGAAAGAAGTCAGACTCTGATCAAACTCAAGAACCTTCATACTAGAAATGCAGTCAATCAAGTCTATAACTTAGAGCTAAAAAGAAGACAAGACTTGGAGGCTTTGAAGAATCTGAAATTGATAGAACATCTACTCTAACCAGGGATCCCCAATCCTTGACAGATAGGCAATTTAAGAAGATCACACAGAAGCACTTAACCAAAGTGGTGTCTGCTCAAATTGTATATAACATTTTTGAAAAGAAGATACAAGGAGGTCAGGGAGGTACATAAAAGGTGAAAAATGTGATGCTGGTATATTTCTCAGAAGGTGGAAGTGTAAGATGGATTAGTCAATCAAACTTTATCTTTTTTAAACAGGCTGAGGAACTATAGTACATTAGATTCCTATTACAAATTGCTTATGAAGTAAATAAAAGTAAAGAGGCTGTCACCCACAAATGGTTCAAGGAGATTGATAGGAAGCTGATTCTGCACAGACAGGCAAATCGACAAATGGGCAAATTTTCTTTAAAGTATGTTGATGTTGAAGGAAATGATCAAGATATGCCATTGGAAGAAAAGCAAATCAAGTTTCAAGAAGGTTTGGGTCATTACTTTGGATTTCAACCTATGAGTGGGAAAGTTAGTGTTCTGATGTTGAAGGATTTAAAGGAACAAGAAGGCAGTGCAAATGATCTGAGAGCAGCTTACTGTCAAATCAAATGCTCAAGTGAAGAAATGAAGAAATTAAATAAATTTGTTGGTGAAGCTCTTGCAATTGTCGAGGACAATATGCTAAATTCATTTTTGAAGAATAATCCAGCCTTTGGGAAGATTAAATAAGAAGTAATTATTTTCCTTTATAACTCTTTTATACTGTTCTAGATTAATTGTTTTACTCTTTAGTTTTGACATCATCAAACCTTGATTTATTCTTACATTTTATAAAGCATATATAAGGGGAGATTATTAGGAATATATTCATTTGATGATGTATAAAATACTAGAACAGGGCCTAGCATAGAATATTTGTAACAAGTCTTTTTAGTCTCTGAAATGTATAATCAGAGTCTATATAGTCAACATTCATGTTACTTGTACTTAGAAGAATTTATGAAGAAAGCGAAACCAGAGTCTACATGAAGATCAGAGTCTGGAAGGTGATCGGAGTCTATAGACTATCAGAGTGTATGATCTATCAGAGTCTACATAAGATCGGAGTCTGAAGATCATCAGAGTCTGAGGATTTCAGAGTCTATACAGTTAAAGTTAAATTTGGAAGAAGATCACAGGAATGGAAAGTCTTCGCAGATCAAAATAAATATATTACAGATATGTTATGTGAAGGAAAGAGAATTCCAGAAGGAAAGAGAAATCCAGAAGGAAACTGTCAACTAATAATTAGGAATTATATTCCTATTGTAATTTATCTTCCTGTTATTAGTTGATAGGTAGCTCTTTATATAAACTCTATGTAACCTAATTGTAAAGTGTGTGTCTGAGTCGGTTGAAAAGCAGAAGTATAATTGTCTAAGTGAGAGCATAGAGATATAGAGAGTTACTGTGATAAACACAGAGAAACTGCTAGGGTTTGTGTACACCCTAGGACAGTTTTGTATTGACAAATCAATAATACAAACAGTACCTATTCACATCTGTGTGTTTGATCTTTATTCTTATTTCATATCTGTTATTTCATATTAAGTTGATTTTAAATCAGGTAGAAAGGACAGATAAATATTCAACCCCCCTTCTACTTGTGCAACTGGGAAAACATAGGTTTACAAAACTCTTGAATGAGATGGTTATGCTTGGTAAGGTTTATGATTCTGAAGATACAAACACCAAGTTTCTGAGAGCACTTCCTGAAGAGTGGAACAACAAGACTACAACCATAATGGAAGTTAGAGATTTGGATGAACTAACTCTAGAAAAATTGTATGGAAGACTCAAGACATATGATTTAGAGATGCAACAGAGGAAGAATAAGAAGTCTGTGAAGACAAAATATGTGGCACTCTTAATGGAGTCTGAGAAAGAAAAATAGGAACAACTCATAGAAGCTAGAATCAAGGATTCAAGGAAGAAGGGTAAAGCTGTTGTGGAGTCAGAGTCTACTGACACAGACTCTAATTCTGATGAAGAAATTGATCTAAGTCAAATGATGGCAATGTTTGCTAAAAATTTCAAAAGGATGAAATTTAACAAAAGAACTGGAAAATTTAGCAAGAGGCCATCATTCAAGAAGGAAGATGAGAAGGTTGAGAAGGTTGAGAAGAGTAAGAGCACTATAATCAAACTTGACAAAGCAAAGGTCAAATGTTTCAACTATGGAATATTGGGGCACTTTGCTAGTGAATGCAGAAAGTCAAAAGTTAAGGAAAAGGAAAAGCACTTCTATCAACATGAAAGGATTGGGCAGATTCAAGCTCAGAGGATGAAATTGATTATGCAAATCTAGCATTGATGGCATCTTCCTCAAGAAAATCACAATCATCCTCTTCAAGAAAATCAAAATCTCCTAAAGAACCCTCATATCCTAAAACTCAGGTATCAATCTTTATTCCTGAATCTTTACTTAATTTAGACTCTGATGGTATAGAAACTGTGGAAAGTGAAGTTAACAAAATAATGATAACACGTAGGTCTCTCACTAATGAAAATGAAAGGTTAAGAGAAGAAAACTTAGCTTTGACAAACAAAAATAACCATCTAGAGTCTGAGTTAATATTAATGGAACAATACAAAAAGGATTCTGAGAAATATAGTCATAACTACACCGAGATCTTGAAAGCCTATGACTATGTTAAGAAAGAACTAGAAGAAGAAAGGCTTAAGTTTAAAGTGTGGACAGACTCTGGAAGAAAGGTTAAGGAAATTCTTAACAATCAAAATATGTGTCAAACTGCTAGCCTAGGCTATGACAAGAGTCAAGGCAACAGACCTACTGTTGAGAATTATAACAATGAAGAAACTAGACAAGTTAATAAGACCAAAGACAAAAGTACCGTTGTTCATGTTAAGTTTGTGACCCCTAAAGAAAAGACTGAAACCACAAACTCATCTGTCAATAGTTCCCCTGTTGTTGACAAAAAGAGAGATGGAACAGGAGTAAAAAAGGCTAAGAAAAACTTTAACATAGGGTACTTGTCTAAGTCTAAGTTAAAGGAAAGGCTAGAGAACTTGTCAGAGTCTACAAAGACTAGGAGAAATAGGAATGGTAAGGAAGGCATTAACAAGGCCAATAATTATCAAAAGGATCTTAATGCTCCTAGAAAGAAGTGTTATAGATATGGTAATCATAACCATTTAGCTCTAGACTGTAAAATAAAAATTGAGAAGAAATCAGAGTCGAGTCCTTCCTAGACTCTGAAAAGTCACTACATTCCACAGAAGCCTTGTTATCACTGTGGTAGCATATTTCACTCTATTTATAAATGTAGGGACTATCATGATTTGTATTACAATTTTTAGAAGCTAAAATATTCTATTGATAAGAGTTGGTATGACACTATTAAGACTCCACCAGAGTCTAAGGCAACAAAAGAAACAAGTAAATTCAAAGAAAAAATTGTTAAACCTGTTTCACTTATAGTTAGTAAGAAGGGATCCAAAATTGTTTGGGTCCCCAAAACATCTAACTAATTGCCTTATATATGCAGGGAACCAGGGTAAAGAAAGTAACCCTAATCCTGGACAGTGGATGCTCAGGACACATGTCTGGAAAGAAATCCCTGCTTATAGACTTTGTTGAAATGTCTGGCCCAGAAGTATCTTTTGGAGATGGAAACAAAGGACAAACACTGAGATATGGTAAGATTGTACTTGGGAATGTCATCATTGAAGAAGTAGATCTAGTTGATGGCTTAAAACACAATTTAATAAGCATAAGTCAATTTGGAGATAAATGTTACCATACTGGCTTTGACAACAAGGAGTGTCTTGTGACTCACAAAGAAACAGGCATTTTGGTTTTCAAAGGTCACAAGCATGGTAACATATATGAAGCCATCTTGGAGGATTGCATACACAGTGAAGTCACATGTTTATACAACAAGGCCTCAACTGTTAATCTCAGAACCAGAATTGTTATGGAATCTATTCATATTGCATTTGATGATAAAAAGTTTATAGGATTGTAGGATGAATCAGAGTCAACTATATTAGAATTTGAAAATCTAAAAAGTTCTGAGATAGATGAAGAAGATGAGGATGAAGACCCTCAAATTACTCCTGAAACAACACAAGAACTTGCACACTCTAAGGGAGAGCCAGAAAATTCAACTCCAAATAATTCAGAGTCTAACAGGTCAGGGTCTACCCAGATAGAGTCTAGACAGATAGAATCAAGTTCTTCAAAGTCTAACTCGTCAGGGTCTGGATCAAGCAACTCTGAACCCTTATCAGAGTCAAGCAATTTAGGGGGAGCCTCTTTTTTTGAATTTCACTCAAATACAGGAGATGCAAATGATTTAGGGGGAGCTTCAAGTTCAAGAACTAATCTTCTACCAGCTAGAAAATGGACAAAGGATCACATTCCTGACTTAATAATTGGTCACCCTGAGAGTGGTGTACAAACCAGAACAGCCACTCAAAATGAATGTCTTTATAGATGCTTTCTCTCAAAGAATGAACCCAATAAAATTGAGGAAGCTTTGTAAGACCCTGATTGGATTATTGCAATTCAAGAAGAATTGAATGAATTTGAGAGAAACAAAGTGTGAAAACATGTACCAAGACTAAGAGATAGATCAGTTGTTGGTGCAAAATGGGTGTTCAGAAACAAACTTGATGAGAATGGAATTATGGTAAGAAATAAAGCAAGGCTAGTTGCAAAAGGATACTCTCAGGAGGAAGGAATTGACTATGATGAAAATTTTGCACTAGTAGCAAGATTGGAAGCAATAAGAATGTTTCTTGTCTTTGCAGCTCATTCAAAATTCAAGGTGTATCAGATGGATGTAAAAAGTGCCTTCTTAAATGTAGAATTGGTAGAAGAATTCTATGTGGAGCAACCTCTAGGATTTGTTGATCCAAAATTTCCTGAGCATGTTTACAGGTTAGACAAGGCACTATATGGATTGAAGCAAGCACCTAGAGCATGGTATGAAACTCTTTCAAAATTTCTTCTTAAAAATGGATTCATAAGAGGTACCATTAACAAAACTCTCTTTATTAAAAAAACATAAAGGTGATATTTTGCTTGTCCAAATTTATGTTGATGATATTACATTTGGTTCCACTAATGATAAAATCTGTGAAAATTTTAGTAAACTAATGAAGTCACATTATGAAATGAGCATGATGGGAGAATTAAAGTTCTTTTTGGAACTTCAAGTCAAACAGAATGATGATGAAATTTTCATCAATCAAACAAAGTATGTGAAAGAACTATTGAAGAAGTTTGATATGCAAGACTGTGCAACTGCCAAAACTCCCATGTCAACAGCCACTAAGCTAGACTCTGACCAGAAGGGTAAGAAGGTCAATAACACTAGCTATAGAGGTATGATTGGTTCATTATTATATTTAACTGCTAGTAGATCAGATATAATGTTCACAACTTGTCTATGTGCTAGATTTCAAGCTGACCATAGAGAATCACATTTAATAGTTTTGAAAAGAATTTTTTGATATCTCAAGGGGGCTCAAACTCTTGGACTTTGGTATCCTAGAGAGTCAGATTTTTCACTAATTGGTTATTCAAACTCTAATTATGCAGGATGCCAAGTAGACAAGAAAAGCACTACAAGACAATACCAATTTCTTGGCAACAAATTAATTTCTTGGTTTAGCAAGAAACAATAGAATGTATCAACCTCAACAGCTGAGGCTGAATACATTGCAGCTGGAAGTTTCTGTGCTCAAATTATGTGGATGAGAAATCAATTACTTGATTATGGACTAACATTCTCAAATATTCCTATGTATTGTGATAATACTGGTGCTATTAAAATTGCAGAGAATCCAGTCCAACATTCCAGAACAAAGCACATTGATGTCAAGTATCATTTTATTAGAGAACATGTTGAAAATGGTACTGTGACACTTCATTATGTTCCAACTGACAGACAGATTGCAGAAATTTTGACAAAACCACTTGATGAGTCTACCTTTCTCAGACTGGTAGGTGAATTAGGTATGTTAAAAATGTAAGTGATCAATAATTACAAGAAACAAGGTATGTACTTTAATTATAGTCCCTGTTTTAACAAACTGTGATTTAAAATTGCAAAAAAAATTTGTACTTTATCTTGATAGAGTCAAATGTTTAGACTCTGACGGGTCTGTAGACTCTGACGGGCCTGTAGACTCTAATGGGTCTGTAGACACTGACGAGTCTGTAGACTCTGAGAAAAATATCACCTAGACTCTGAATCGGTTAAAATTCACGTCTGCAGACTCTTATTGCGTTTAAACTGTTCAAATGACTTGTAATAGGAGGTAAAAGTTACTTTTGACTGGAGATAGACTGTAGACTCGTGTGTATTGTGTGTAATTAAACAAAATAAAAAAAAATTCATTCATTTTACTCATTTAGTTATTGCAATTTTTTTTCTAAGGCATAATTAATCACAGAGCTTTTTACGAACCCTAGCTAATTTCTTCAAGCACTTTCATCACTTTCTACTTAACAATTTCAATGCTGCTATTTCTACTGTTGTGAGGGGCCCCAAGCGATTGGATTCACGTTTGGGGATTTCGAGTTCATGACCACAAATCATGTTGCCGCTCTTGGAGAAAAGAAAGGGGTAGAAGCTGACTATTACCTTGTGATGGATTTCTTGGAGCAGAGTGAGCTCAGTTACATTCTCAAGGCATCACCAGTGATTCATATAGATGCTATTTCTCAGGTATGGATCTTTGCAAAGGTAGTTGATCCTTCTCAGGATCAACTAGGTAAAATCATGTTCACCTTTGTCGCCACTACATTTGATGTCACTGCAGATGTGCTTAATTCTGTGTTTCAATTACCTGTCAGGTCTTCTTTTGATGATAATGTGTCTAATGCTAACATTAAAAGCATGTTAAAGGCAATGGTTATTCTTCTAGCTTAGATAACATGAGTAAAATAACTAGGACTTACTTGAGAAAAGAATAGTCATTTTTCTTTGACCAAATTGCTAAGTATTTCACTGGTAAGTGTAGTGGTTTTGATACTATAACTGCTATTACTTATCAAATTGGTCACAGTTTCCTGTTTGACAAGGTGATCAATATTGGTAATATGTTGCTCACTCAAATGGGAGCAAAATTGAATAATGTGTAGGAGGAGAGGAAAAAGGTCTACTACCATAGATTCCTTATGCTTCTCCTCAATCACTTCATTCCTAACATGTCTGCCAAGCTTGCAGATGATTGATGTGTGCAGGCATACAAACAGCAAAGAATGATATTCTCTAACATCAAGAGAATTGATGACAAGAAGAAGAGTCTACCTGCCATGAAATATCCACAGGTAATGCAGGTAAAACTCTCAACCTACAAATTTCTATCTATAATGCTTCCTTTTTTGGTGGTGACATGGTGCAGGAACAAGTACTGGAGAATCCCCCTGCACCTACCCAAGTCACCCAATCCCCTTCAAATAAACAATCTTCCAAACCAAAATCTAAAAAGAAACCAACCTCTGGTGTCTCTCAACAGGTACCAGTTGTAAAGAAGAGAAAATTAGTTCAAACTAGGTTGGTAGATGAGCACAGTGATGAGGAGCTCAACCCTCTAGAGAAACAAGTTGTTGAAGGACTTTCTTTGCTAAAAGAAGGTCACGATACACTTGGATCTAACCTTCCAGCCAAGTACGTAGACTCTGAAAAGGCTATAGACTCTGAAAAACTTAGGCAAACACCTTAGGCTTCTCAATTTGAGTCTCCTGAAAAATCTTTTGCTCAGAAGTACAGAAGGTTAAGGAAGGCTTATTCTGCACACACACAAGCCTATTATTGTTACTAACCCTGTGTTGCAGGAAACAGATGCTCTCAAGGCTCCTGCAGGGCAAGACTCTCAAAGCAAGAAAACACCTGAACTAGAGTCTAATGTTGAGTTAGAGTCTAGACTGCCTTTAGACTCTGATCATGAAACATTTTAGGAAGGAATGCCATTGGATGCAGCCTCATGTCTCATTGATGAAATCATTACTCCAAGTGATGAGGTACTACTATTCTTATATCTTTTGGTGGAATCAATTGAAGATCCAGTGTAATATCAGACTAAATCTCAAGTCTTGGATATTCTTTCAACCTATGAAGCCCTAAGGAAGAGAATGGAGAAGGAGCTACAACTGTCTGCACAAGATGTGGTTAAAAATCTCTATAGTTACCTATTCAACTCTTCATTATAAGAAAAACCAGTTGGGCTCATAGAAGGCAGAAAAACTGAAGTTCTCAAAGCACTTGGTGTGCCAGACTCTGAAAAGTAAATAACAAAGAAGCCTAAAAAGCTTAAGGTCCATAAAAGAAGAGAATCAGAGTCTGTTGCTCAGTTGGAAACTGAGATTGAGCAACCAGTTTTTAACTAAAAAGCAATTTGGGGTAAAGGGATTACCTATATGACAGCCATTGATTGGATTTCAACAATACATCCTCTTTCAAGGAAGGTGGTTGATTTTCTTGTCCATAATTTAGGGAAGGTGGCCAACAAGTATATCTATCCAACCTATCAGAGTAGATTGGATTAAATCAAGGGCTCTTATTATCAGAAGATTACAAGGGAACTGCAGGATTCCTTTCACATGTCTTATGCCTAGGCCATCAATGCAATCCATGCAAGGACCTTTCTAAATGACAACATGGATGCATTTACTATGGTAGAACTACAGGAGGTAGCAGGTGATGTAAGGAAGTTGGAGGATGGGACTAGTGCACCAGTGGTGACTAGTGAGAAAGATGCTCAGTCTACCTCACCCACACAAGAACCACCTAGTCAGAGGTTAGGTAATAGTGGGTTAGGGTAGTATGCTGTTAGGCCCTCCTTGGCAACTCACCAAGATGCTGATGAGAACCCCAGTGATATGGGAGGACAAACTCTAATAGATGCTCATGAAGACATTCCACAATCTATTCTATCAGAGTCTATCCACCTTGAGGGGGAGTCTCATGCACCAACAGTCAAAGATGGTGACACTCAGACTCTAGCTTCTAATGAAGTCAAACTGAAGCAGTCAGAGTCTAGAGTAGACCCTGAGACTGCAACACTAGAGCCAACAGACTCTAAAAAGAAACAATATGCTTGTAAAGGTTCAAAATCTGTTGATGCTCACCCCTTGGTTAAAACCCCTAGCCTTCAGACATTTGAAGGGGTTCCCCTCCATCAAGGTGGTTCAGGTATTGAAGAAAATATTTCTTCTCTCAACCCTTCTTCTATAGAATTTTTTAGTGCACCATCCACATTGAGTGAAAAATTAATTGAGAGGCTGGCACTGGTCCAGGAAAAAGGAGAGGTAGAAAAGGCTGTAAAGAGCCTGAGTGAGAAATAGAGAGTGGGTTTCCAACCCCACTGTGAGAATGAAAGATTAGGATATCCTGAAACTAGCTTTAATTATTGGGATCAAGATTTTCCAAAGAGTTGGTCCAATGAGTTGTAGTAGGGGATGGATGAAAATTCACTTTTGTTGATTGTGCAGATTGGTAAAAAGGAGGAGGCTCTTGCTGCTCAAAAATCATTCGCATAGAGACCACAACATCACTTAGTGGATTCTCTAGCAAGAAGAGTAGAAATAGTCATGGAGGCTTTGGTGGATCACACTAACATTCTAACTGAGACTGCAGAATTGAAGTCAGATGCACCACTCTTGATCATGCCTATAAGGGCTAGGCTTCCAGAGTCTAAAGTCTCTGATCAATCTGTAGAGGAGTCAGGGCTATAGTCCCTTTTGCAATTTCAGAGTCTACACCACCACCAGAGTCTACACCTCCAGTTAACAAGATTGAACCTGTTGAAGAGGATTGCACTTCTGAAGATAATAATCAAGTTAATCCTTCTTTTTTTTATTCTAATCAGGTATTTCCTCAGTCTTGGGAATCTGCACAACAAAGAAGAATCAATGATAAATAATCTTTTGCTTGTATTTTGGGCATTCACCAGTCTGAGAGACTTAAAGCTTTTCAAAAAAAATACTTTATCCAGGAACATGGTCATTATCCTGGTGAAGAAGATCAACCTCTAGATGGAGATGTTAAGGATGAGACAGAGAATGTTGCTGCACAGTTAGCTAGTGTGGTCAAGGACATTTCTCATATGCAAACCAAACTTACTAGTGTTGATAATACTACTTCCCTGCTCAGTACCAGATTTGACAGAATTCACTCCCTTCAATTATCCAAAGAGGTAGCCGTCATGGATGATCTAGATGCTATTACTACCACTCAAGTCTATCTCCAAACCACAGTCTCTGATTTAACCACCAAGGTTGATTCAGTCATTACAGCACATGCCAATATCTCTACAGTTCTTGAGCAGATTCTTTTTGCTGTTACTAGTAATGATGATGTCAAAAGGGGGGGAGAAGAAAGGTGAATCATCCTCCAAGAGAAATAAGGATGACGCATGCAGAGATGACAAAAAAGGAGTTAAAAAGAGGAGAGATGGTGATGATGGAGATAGTTCTCATGGTCCTAAGGGTCCTGATGGTGTACAACAAAAACATTCAGTAATAGCAAGAACTCAAACACACCAGTCAGAGACTGAACATGGGAAATTAGGGTCTAAGTCAGACTCTGATAAGCAAAAGAAAAATTCAGACTCTAATGAAGCCAAAGAGCCTTATTACTGGAAATGCAGTCAATCAAATCTGCAACTAAGAGCTAAAAAGAAGGTTGGACTTGTAGGTTTGAAGAATCAGATATTGACAGAACATCTACCTTAACAAAGGATCCTCAATCCTTGACAAATAGGCAGTTTGAGAAGATCACACATAAGCATTTAAACAAAGTGGTGTCTGCTCAAACTGTTTATAATGTTTTTGAAAGAAAGATACAAGGAGGACAAAGAGGCACAGAGAAGGTGCATAATGAGATGTTGGTTTACTTCTTAGAAGGTGGATCAGTTAGATGGATAAGTCAATCAAACTTCATCTTTTTCAAACAGGCTGAGGAATTACAGTATATTAGATTTCTCCTAGAAATTGCTTATGAAGTGAATAAAAGTAAAGAAGTTGTCACACACAAATGATTCAAGGAGATTGACAGGAAGCTGACTCTGCACAGATAGGCAAATCGACAGATGGGTAAATTTTCTTTAAAATATGTTGATGTTGAAGGAAATGATCAAGATATGCCATTAGAAGAGAAGCAAATCAAATTTCAAGAAGGGGTGTGTCATTACTTTGGATTTCAACCTATGAGTGGGAAAGTTAGTGTTATAATGTTGAAGCACTTAAAAGAACAAGAAAGCAGTGCAAATGATCTAAGAGCAGCTTATTGTCAAATCAAATGTTTAAGTGAAGAAATGAAGAAATTGAAGAAATTTGTTGGTGAAGCTCTTGCAATTGTGGAGGACAATATGCTGAATTCATTTTTGAAGAATAATCCAGCCTTTAAGAAGATTAAATAAGAAATAATTCTTTTTCCTTTATAATTATTTTATACTATTCTAGATTAATTGTTTTATTCTTTAGTTTTGACATCATCAAACCTTTATTTATGCTTACATTTTATAAAGCATAAATATGGAAGATTGTTAGGAATATATTCATTTGATGATGTACAAAACACTAGAACAGGGTCTAGCATAGTCTATCTGTAATAAGTCTTTCTAGTCTCTGAAATGTATAATCAGAGTCTAGATAATCAACATTCATGTTACATGTACTTGGAAGAATGTCTGCAGAAAGTGAAACCAGAGTCTGTATGAAGATCAGAGTTTGGAAGGTGATCAGAGTCTATCGACTATCGGAGTCTACATATGATCAGAGTCTGAAGATTTTAGAGTCTATACAGTTAAAGTTAAATTTGGAAGAAGATCACAGGAATGGAAAGTCTTCGAAGATCAAGATAAATATATTGTAGATATGCTATGGGAAGGAAGGAGAATTTCAGAAGGAAACTATCAACTAATAATTATGAATTATATTCCTATTGTAATTTGTCTTTCTATTATTAATTGATAGGCAGCTCTCTATATAAACTCTATGTAACCTAATTGTAAAGGTGTCGAAGCATAATTGTCTAAGTTGAATTTTGTGAGAGCATAGAAATAGAGAGAGAGTTGTTGTGATAAACATAGAGAAGCTGCTAGGGTTTGTGTACACCCTAGGAGAGTTTTGTGTTTACAAATCAATAATACAAACAATACTTATTTACATCTTTATATTTGATCTTTATTATTAATTCATATTTGTTAATTCATAGTGAGTTGATTTTAAATCAGGCAGAAAAGACACACAAGTATTTAACCCCCCTTCTACTTGTACAACTGGGAAAACAGAATTTAAATATTACAGACAATGTTTTTGTAAGCACATTTGTCATTATGCTAGAACACATCTAATAAAATGATGTGCAAGTCTTCTACACTTAGTATTCCAATCTTTGCAATCTTCAGTTTATGCAGACATTTCTTGTATGTGGAAGGTGGATGATGTAGCCTGAAAGTTAAATTTTGATTAGATACATCATGAAATAAAATTTTATAGACTAAATTGGTTGCCTATGAAGTTGTTGATTGTGTGTACTGTGTATTCACAATTGGCTCCTCTCTCGGCATCTTGAAACCGTTGTAGATATCTTTTGTTGAATACACTTCAATGTTGTCCACATTGTTCATCTCTTTAAGAATTATCCTGACAGTGTATTCTTTTCCAGCAATAGATTTAAAATATTATGGGAATATTTTATCACCAATTTCTTATATAAAGGTATAAGAATTTCTGCATAATGTATAAAGATTTAGGTCTAAAGTAATATCACTTGAATATACCTCTTTTCCAATTAAAGTTCAAATTTCCCGAACTTCTAATACAATAAGAATACCACCTGTTGTGTCTGATGCTGAGACCTGAACTTTGAACCTATAGAATTTTGTTGACACTTTCAATATTAGAAAGTAGCAATCTCTAATAATAAGTACTCCCTCAGTCCCACTCATTTGTTTACATTTGGAAGAGGGTGTCCGACATGCATTTTAAGGTGCTTATAAAGCATAGTTCCATAACTTATTTTTTAATTTTTTTTTTTCTGAATAAAAATTTAATGTTTAAATTTTTATTCAGAATTTTTTTAAAAAAATAAGTTATGAAACTATACTTTATATGCACCTTAAAATGCTTTCCAGACACCATATCTGAAATATAAACAAATGGACGGGACAGAGGGAGTAATGTTCAAATGGTGTGGTACTATTCTACTTCACTTCGCACAAAAGTAATCGTTATGTACAACATCAGTTTCATTGTGGCATGTTGTGCAACTATTGAAATACCAGGGTGTTGTTTTGTCAACTTTATTAACTTGTACATGTATGAGTACCTTAGTCTGAATAATTAAAAACAATGATCAATGAATTTGTATAGACTGATTGATATTAAAGTAAATTATAATTACAGGCTTACATCAATGTACTATTTTCCCAATTTTTTTATATCTTCCACCTTGATCACTTCTAAATTTTTTTTGTAACCTTGCAAATGCTTGTTATGCAAAATGTGGTTGTGTTAACCTACATGTAATTGTAATTTATATAAGCTATTAATAATTGAGGATAAAGTAAATTAGATATATTAGTAATTGGCACATACATTTTCCTCAGTTGTATAACACTATGATGAGTATAGTTCAGGTAGATTTTTGTTATAGCAACATTTGATAAGTCAACTTCTTCTTCGATACATGTTGTTAGGAATTTTGTAGGCTTGATGATAAACTTAATCTTAGAATCATAAAAATTAATTTTGTAACTGATCAATTGATATAAGTTATAAATATAAATTGATTAGGGAACCATTTATCAGTTGACATGTTTATGTTAATCAACTGATAATTTGGTTGTTTTTGTAGCTTGGTTGTACTTAGTCTTTTTCAATTGATTTGGCTAGATCAATTGATGATATTTAACTCATCAATCGATACTAGAGTCGACTGATATAGGTCATCAATTGATGTATAACTTAGACTGTCAAATTGTAAATATTTGAAGGAAGGAAAATTATACAAGTGAATGATGATCAATTGATATTGAATAATTGATGGTTGATAGATCGATTGATATCAAGCCAAGTCAAAATGAAGACCATCAACTAATATAAAGACCCATCGATTGATGTATCGATTGATAACATCTATCAATCGATAAGTCAATTGTTATTATCAATCGATGGATATCAAGATCAATCGAAGAAGGATATCAGTTGATGGCCGGATGCAAGAAAGAATCAATTGATATGCTTAACAGCAAATTATCAATTGATAGGGATGACAAAAAAAGACAAAATGTCACGAATCTTTAGACAAAAGTACAACTATGGAAGACAGTCTACATTGACTATGAAGACTCAAATTGAAGTTGTCTTTCCCAGATTGAAAATCTTTCCCAAAATGAAAAAAGACAGAAAGGAAAGATAGTTTAGTAACATTCCTAGAATATGTATTTTTGTTTGTACTATGTTCTTGGAATTGTAAACACACTTGTAATATATAAACAAGTGTAGTATCATTGTAAGAAATAATTGAGTTAGAATATTTCTTTCGAATCAATTGTTCAAACGTTAGAGCACTTTATAAGATTAGTTGATTCATTTTCTAACTTTAAAAAAAGCAGCTAGGTTTTTCAAACCTAGAATATTTGAGCAATATATACACTGATGGAAAAACCAATCCATCAGTAATTTTTATATCTTGTATCAAAGTTTCAGTTTCATAGTTTTAACTGTTCTATCCCATATCTCTCAAAAACCTAAAATATAGAAGAACAAATATTAAACTTAAAAATTGGAAAAAGTTTATATTTGTATTCAACCCCCCTCTTCTACAAATATATTGACATTGTTCTGAGAAATAATAATTGGTATCAGAGTATAGGCTTTCAACATGCATAAAGTTTTACTTTCAATATGGGCCACAAAGATTCAAGTGTCAAGATTCATGTGTTGGAGAAAAAATATTACTTTCACTGGAAAGTAAAAATGCACCTGCATCTGCTTTCATTAGATACTTCCTATGTCAATTGCATAGAAAAAGGTTCTCATGTTCCTAAAGCTAGTCACATGTGTAAGCCCTGATGGTACTCTTGCCTTTAACAAGCATGTTCCTAAACTCCTTACTGAGTTCACAGAATAGGATGAAAAAGAAGTGCTAAAAGATAAAAAAGGCCCTGAATATTCTGTTCAATGGTCTAGATAAGGACATGTTTGACAATGTGATCAATTGCACACGTCTAAGGATATTTTGGACACTCTTCAAACCTTCTGTGAAGGAATAAAGCAAGTTAGGAAAAACAAAATGCAACTCCTGATTCAAAAGTATGAAGCTTTTCATTTCAAGAGTGGAGAATCCATCAATTATACCTATAGTAGATTCCAAAAGTTGTTGAATGGATTAAAACTATATGGTAGGGTTTATGCAACTGAGAATACAAACTTGAAATTTCTTAGATCTCTTCCAAAAGAGTGGAAGATAATGACTGTCTCCATTAGACTATCTCAGGACTTTAAAGATTACACTCTTGAGAAACTTTATGGTATTCTCAAAACATATAAATTGGAAATCCAATAGGATGAAGAGATTGAGAAAAATCAAAGAAAAGACAAAACTGTACCTTTGATGGTTAAGGGAAATGAAAACAAGAAAGTGGATAATGAAAGTGGATGTCTAGATGGTATTGACATGGTGGCTAGTGTTGTTGCTGGGGAATCATCCAAAGGAAAGAAAAAAGTCAAAGTTGATGAGAGTGATGCATACTCTCAAGATGATTTGGATGAAATTGATGATCACCTTGTATTTCTGTCAAGGAAATTTTTAAAGCTAAAATTCAAGAGGAATCCAAATGCTCAAAGACCTGGATCCCAGTTTAGAAGTGACAACCAAAACAAAAATTTAGTTGATAGATCTAAATTCAAATGTTACAACTGTTAGGTCCTGAAGTATCGTAGAAGGGGGGTTAAATACGATACTCATAATAATTTAAATTCTTTTCAGAATTTGTGGATAAATAAATTATTGCTTTAGAGAGGTTGGGCCATTTGTAGTGTTTAGGTGAACTACCTAATATTCTGTGTGTCCAGATAAATCAATTAGGTTCAAGAAAATTATAAAGCAAATTATGGAGACAAGTTTCGGGTAATATGTCTTTCATATATAAACCCTGAGGGTGCTACACCCAGTTAAAAATATAACTAACTTCCAAAAAATAAATTAGTTCTTTGCTACAAACACAAAAATATTAGGCTCAGTTCCTATACAAATATATCTAAATTAGTGCAAGGAAAAACTGAGTCCGTATGGAGTGATATCTAGGAGCCCTGAGCATTTTTTGTTAAAGAACCGGGTTCTAATATCTGTTCGGGAGCAAGGTATTGGTGTGTATAAATTATTCCTTCTTGCCCCGGCCATAGCAATAGCTCTCTTGAAAGGCATATGACAATGCCTATTTGTAATAAGTAGATGACAACTCAACTCAAGTAAGAAAATGTAGTAAGTAATAAATACTGAGGAATGAATCAAGATGAAGAATGTCAACTAGACACAAAGAATCCAAAAATCAGAAGTGTTCTAATGAAGTTATTACTCTACACCGGAAGAAGTTCATTAATATGTTCAAGCGTCGGGAGTTATAGAGAAGCAGTATTTCAGAAATTCAGAAGATACAGAAGATTCCAAGTGCCTACTACAGAAGGATTCTAGAAGAAGAGGAAAGTCAGTAAAGCAAGAGAATGATAGAATGCCACAGTTTAAAAGTTAATAATTGAAGAATATTTATTAGAATGACACAGATGAACCAGACAGTACATTTGTGTGGTCATCTATAATAATATTTATTTTTCAGTAAGCTCAAGTGGTTTTATGACATAAAACAAAGCAAAGGCGAAAAGACCTCGGAGCTAACTACAAGTTAGATAAGTTTAAATAATATTTTAATTCTACTATTTAAATAAATTAATTTTTTAATTTATTTTTTAAATTAATTCAAGTTGAATTAATTTAATTAATAAATTATTTAATTACATTTAGTATAATTAATTTATTATAAAAGATATGACTTTATATGACTCTTAAATATAATTCGAATGTCTTTAAGAAGAGTCATACCGAATTCTTTAAAGAGAGTCATATCGAATTCTTTAAAGAAAGTCATACTGAATGCCTTTATAAAGAGAGTCATACCGAATGCCTTTATAAAGAGAGTCGTACTGAATGCCTTTACAAAGAGTCATACTGAATGCCTTTATAAAGAGAGTCATACTGAATGCCTTTACAAAGAGTCATACCGAATATGACATTAAGAAGAGTCATACCGAGTTTTGAAGAGTCATGCCCAGTTATTTCAAGAGTCATACAAGGTTTAATTCTAATTATTCAAGAGTTATATTGGAAGAGTCATACCAGCTTTACAACCTCTATAAATATGAGGTTTTGACTTCATATTTCAGTAATTGAAAAACGGTTCAAATTCAGAAATTTGTCTGCATTGTAATATTCACAGATTTCTGTGCAAGTTTGAATATAATTGTTAAATCAGAACAATTCATGTCAAAATTGTTCTAGACATTTAATCAGCTATATAAACTATCATCTTATTAATTTTGTAATATTTTTCAAGTTAAAATCATATCTTCTACTTGAACAGTATTTCATTAAAATTAATATTTCACGAGAAATTAAAGTAATATTTTTAAATCCAGTATTCATTGATTAAATTTAGATATTGTATTCAACCCCCTTTCTACAATATCAAGGACCAACAATTGGCATCAAAGCTGATTGATATTTTAAATATCAGATCCGAACCAAATATTCCGCAACTCATACAGATCTCAAAAATTATTTTTAATTCGAAATAATTTTTTTTAAAAAAAATCATTTTTGATCAAAAATTATTTTCAATCAAAAATTAAAATATTTTTTGAAACACTTAATTTTTAATCTTATTAAAGATGAGTACCCAGAAAGTGATGAGCATCAAAATTCCATAATTCGACAGAGAACACTACAACTTGTGGAAACACAAAATGCTACTATTTATTCGGATTGTCAATACCAAGTATGCATTAGTATTGGCCAAAGGCGTTGAACACCCTATAACAGTCATTCCCGAACATGAGATAGATGGGGTCGTAATTTCTCACAGACAGTTTCCAAAAAGTCTGGCTGACTACACACTTGAAGAAAAGGAAGTTGTGTCCCTCGAAAACAATCTTAAACTTATATTGATTGAATCTCTAGACTATGTCATGTACAATCATGTAGTCAATTGAAAAAATGCAAAACAAATCTGGAAAACTATAGAGATCATCAATGAGGGGACGGAGGAAGTGAAAGAGAATAAACTAGAAATCCTGACCTCCCAGTATGAGCAGTTCAGATCCAACCCTGGTGAGGGTATCTCTGAGGTGTTTCAGAGACTGAACAAACTGATAAATGAGCTCAACATGAATGGAAAGTACTATCAGAATCAGGAGGTCAATAGATAGTTTTTGCTAACCTTGCCGGAGCATCTGGAGCATAGGATCACAACAATTCGAGAGTCTAGGAACATGAAAGAACTTACACTAGACAGACTCTACGGAGTGCTAAAAACTAATGAATTGGAACATATCCAAACTAGAGAAACATATGGAAGAGGCAAGGTGGTGAGTTCTTCTAAAGCACTGTTAGTAGAAGCACCAGAGAAGAAGGAAGTGAAGGTTGCTAAACCTTTAAACAGTCCAATGAAGTGTGTGGTTCCAGAACTTAGACACACTTCAGATAACCAGGAAAATGGTGAGTTTTACTCTCTTGAAGAACTAGATCAGCTGGAAGATGAGTCTCTAGCTATGGTTGCCAGGAAGTTTGGCAACATGAGATTTCAAAGAAATCCCTCCTACAAAGTCAAACCTAATTTTGGAAGTTACCAAAGAGGAGGGTCTTCAACAGCTGAATCAAGAAGTGGCTACAAGACCGGCTTAGTTGATAGAAGAAAGTTTCGTTGCTTCAACAGTAATGAGCTAGGCCACTTTGCAACTGAATGCAAAAAACCGAAGCAAGGGAAAATGAGAGAGTCTTATGAAGATCTCCAGAAAAAGTATGATGCACTTGTCAAAAAGCATCAAAGAAAGTCTTATCTGGCAAAGGGAAAAAGTTGGGACGACTCAGACGATGATGATGAGGAAGAGCTGGGAAATCTTGCTCTTATGGCTTCATCAGAAGAATCTCGGTCTCCAATTCGTCAAGGAGGAATAGAGGTAAATACTTCTTGTCCTAAAATATTTGCCTTGATAGGTAAAGAACTAGATGGTGAAAGAGATAAAGTTAAGAGACTCAGAATCACAATCAAAGAATTAACTGATGAGAATGAGGATCTTCTAGCGGCAAAAAGAAAAAATAACAAGATAATTGTCAAATTGACTGAGGACTTAGCTTTTCAAGTCAACAGAGTCAAGTGTTATATTGATGTTGAAACTTATCTCAGAAACCAGAGAGTGGAAGAAAAGAAAAGGTGTCTAGCCTATGAAAACACGTCTTACATTGTAAAAAACCTAGTTGACCAACAGGTGATAAACCATAAAGTTGCAATAGGGTTTGAGTATAATGAATATGTAGGAAAGGCAAGCAACATTACCCCATTCAAGCAAAGTGCTAAAGAAAGAGGTATTCCTCATTTTGTTAAGGACACATATAAACCTCTTTTCATAACACCTGTAGCAGAACCAATCCTTGAGAGCTCTATAATGATTGCCTATGAAATGAATTTAAAGGATCTTGAGGAAGAGAAGAAAAGAGAGGAACAAGCTAGGGACATAAAAAGAGTAAATGTCCAAGAAAAGAGAATTGCACCCAAGACACCAGTAAAAGTTGTGGGAACTTCTGATTTCCCCAAACCTGGTATAGGTTCTAAGAACTTAAAGAATAATTTGAACAGACCTAACAATAAGTTTGTTAGAAGTAGGGATAATAACAACATATGTCATTCTACTGAAAATTTTAAATCTGCTGAAAAAGTTGAAGTAGAAACTATTAATATACCTACTATTGTGAACAATATGCCTGCTATTGATGTATGCCATAAACCTTGTGGTATTTTAAATTGTATGTTATGTGCTTTTAATGATATGACTGCTTATTTCAAACGCATGACTGCTAGTAAAAAGAACATGACACCTAGACAATACATCAATAATAAATTTGCAAAATCCAAGACTATGATTCCTTCACCTATCAAGAAGGAAAAATATATTTCTAAGTCTAAACAAAAAGTTGTTAAGACTGTTTATAGGAAGGTAAGTACAGTCAAGGTGGATGCTCCTGTTGTTCGAAAAGGATCTGTTGTCAAAGCTGACAAATGTCAATTCTTTAAGTATGTCGGGCCCAATCAATTTTAAGCTCCGAAGATAATCTAATCCATTTGATAATTGCAGGGAGTTAAACAGGTAAACCGAGTTGTATGGATCCTGGACAGCGGATCTTCAAGGCATATAAATGGAGATAGAGCCCTGCTATCAGACGTAGTTGAAAGAGCTGGCCCAATCATCACCTTTGGATATAACAGTAAAGGAATGACTACGGGATATGTGTTAGGTCCAAAGTGTTGTAGAGGGGGGGGGGGGTGAATACAACTTTTTAAAAGTTATGAGAGAATATACAAATATGCAGGTAATAAATGATGACACTGAATTTCAAGAATATATCATTATATTCATTGAGGGATTTGCTACAACATTCATAAAAGCATCATGATCAGTTGAACAATAAATATAACAATTAAAGCTTGATTCAACTGATCCTCTCTCTCACTATTGTTTTACAGTAAATGCTCTCTCTTGAAATATATCGTAGAAATACAGAGATGGATAAAAATCAAATACAAATGAAAACAAAGTGCTGCTTTTATAATGTCGTGTAGTCTTGATCTTGTCCTTTTTGTGTACGTGGCCCAATCAGGACTCGACAACAAAAAGTACTTTCCCAACCACTCTGGATCAACCGTTCACAATAAGCCACTTGTCCCTTGAACATTAAATGCTACATATCGATCCACATCTCGATCTCGGCCTGGACCCATCTCGATCTCGATCTTGGTCGACAATCTCGATCTCGATCTCGATCTGTGAAAATCTCAATCTCGATCTATGAGAATCTCGATCTCGATCTCGATCTGCCGTGGATCAAGATTTGCCTTGCAATGTTTTTCTTCAATTATCAATCTCGATCCGCATCTCGATCTGCTGTGGATCGACATTTGCCTTAGCAAATATGCACTCATCCAATGTTGACTTTTTTTAGTGACTAATTGTGGATTAACCTTTATGAGCAAGTTTCCCTAGCTTCTTCAATTTCTTTTCCTCACTCAATTCAAATGAGATCTTCTATTACTGACATGAACTTGCCTCCAATGTCCTGACACTTGATGCAATGGTCTGGTTCATAAGTGACTAGTCTTGTAGGGGTTCTTGCTTCTGAATGTCAGTTCTCATTTGTTGATTAACCTTTACATTATCCAGTTGTTGAGATACACCACATGAAATCACTTTGGTCTTCTTGATACTTCTTTGACATTAATTTGATTCTCCATTAGATAAGTTAGGGCATGAGCAATACTGAGATTGAACTTCTTCTCACTTAGGCATTCTTGATTAACCAAATTAGTTACTTGTAGTTACCAAGTATCATTACCATTTCTTCAGTTTATTGATTCCATGTGCTTCTTCAGTTTCCCTTGTTTTACTGTTGTTTTATCTTTTACCTAGTTGAGTTACATAGTAATTAAGTGTTACAAGTTAGTACACCTATGCCTTTCAATCTCCCCCTATTTGATTGTCTAACAATGACAACCAAATTCACAATGAGGATAACTCAACTAACCAGGGACTGAAAAAGATAAAATAACATTCATAAAAGATCATGTCAACTTGCATAATGTTTGGCTTGATTAACTAGCTTCATGTCTATTACTGATACTTCAAGTGCCAAAATTGGACACCTGTTGGCTCGATCAAATGGCTTCATGCTCTTCTAGAGATTTTCTCTAAGTACTTAAGAGCACGGTCCACTCAATCTTCAATTATCCTTCTGAAGTCCTTTTAGCAGTATTACCACCGCCGAACTTCGCGAAATAATTGACGCCTAATATAAACCAGTTTCAAGACACTTAGCTAACTAACTTCTACCTTACACTACACAAGAAAACAGATAATATACTTACAATGTAGGAAAACAAGAAAACAAATTACAACGCAAAGAAACATTACAAGCATAATACATTAAAACTTCGATTTCTTGCGCTCCTCTTCCTCACGAGCTTTCTTCTTGGCTGCTTTTTCTTTCTTCATGAACTCAGGGTTGCAGGCTTCATCCATCCTTTTCTTGAGAAGATTAAGTCCTTCCGCTTCCACATGATTTCTGATCTTGTAGTCTCGAAACAACCTCAACCACCTCTCAACAATGCTGTGAGTGGTAAGCTTCGTGGGAATGTCTTCAAACCTCAGCTTAGTGACTTTGTCATTGAAAACGTCTCTTTAGTGAAAGTACTTAAGCACAATCTACTCAGCGTCAGTCAATTTTGTGATAAAGGGTACAAAGTAAACTTTATCAAGGAGAAATGCTTAATAGCTCATTCTAAAGATGACAGACTAGCCTTAAGTGGAGTAAGGAAAGGAAACTTGTATGTAGCCGATCTCAACTCCGGAACTGAAGATGAAGCAAACTGTTTCTACTCAAAGGCTTCATCAGAAGAAAGATGGCTATGGCTATGACACAAGAAACTCTCACATCTAAACTTCAAAACAATGAACTCTTTAGTCAAGAGGGATTTGGTGAGAGGACTTCCTCCGATGGAATTTACACAAGAAGGGTTGTGTGAGGCATGTCAGAAAGAGAAGTAAAAAAAACAACTCATAGAGGTACAGACAAATATCACTGAACCACTTCAACTCCTACACATGGATTTATTTGGTCCAGTAAATATTCTGTCTATGTCAAAGAAGAAATATGCCTTAGTAATTGTAGATGACTTCACAAAGTACACGTGGGTTTTATTCTTGAACTCTAAGGATGAAACTCCACATTTGGTGATTGATCATATAAAGTTGATTGAGTTAGATTCAAAGTTACCTGTCCAGGCAATCAGATCAGATAATGGAATAGAATTCAAGAATGAAATTCTGAATAACTTTTGCTCAGACAAAGGGATAACAAGGCAATATTCAGCACCAAGAACTCCGCAACAGAATGGAGTTATAGAAAGGAAAAATAGAACCCTGATTGAAGTTTCATGAACTATGTTAAGTGAATCAAGGTTACCTATCTACTTCTGGGCTGAAGCAGTAAACACAACATGTTATACCTAGAATCAAACTTTGATCAACAAAGATCATATGAAAACACCCTACGAATTAATGGCTGGCAAGAAACCAACTCTCAAGTGCTTTCATGTATTTGGAGCCAAATGCTATGTGCTAAAGGATGGAGATGAACATCGTGGCAAGTTCGAGGCCAAGGCACATGAAGCTATTTTTGTCGGATATTCAAGAAGAGCATATAGGGTGTATATAATTGATCATCATCAAGTAAAAGAAAATGTCAATGTTACTTTTGATGACACTAAACTCCCAAGCATCCAAAATAAAGACCATTCTGAGTCATTAAAATTTGATAATCATCCAGACTCAGATTCAGATAATGAAGAAGAGCCTGAAGTTGCAGCAAGAAATAATGATGACAATAATGATAATAATCCAGGTAATAGTTGTAGAAACAATGGTAACACTGGAGATACTCCTAGTACTAGTGGTGGATCAACAAGTCATCCTGGCAGCAACTTAGAGGGAGATGGAGGATCTACTGGCAGAACACAACACCACAATGAATTTCGAGGCGAATCATCAAGATCAAACCTACCAAGGGAAAGGATATGGAGCAAAGATCATCCTTTTGAATTGATCATATGTGATCCAGATGTTGGAGTCAGAACCAGAAGTGCAACTTCAAATGAATGTCTATTTTCGGTTTTTCTTTCTCAAGAAGAACAAAAAAAAATTGAAGATGCACTAACTGATCCAGATTGGGTTCTTTCCATGTAAGAAGAACTCAATCAGTTCGAAAGGCAAGAAGTGTGGACACTGGTACCCAGGCCTAAAGATAGATTTGTTATTGGCACGAAATGGGTATACAAGAATAAGTTAGACGGTGATGGCATTGTTACAAGGAACAAAGCCAGATTGGTTGCAAAAGGTTATTCCCAGAAAGAAGGAATTGATTATGATGAGACCTACGCGCTAGTTGCAAGACTTGAAGCTATCAGGATATTTCTGGCATTCGCAGCTCATTCCAATTTTAAAGTTTATCAAATGGATGTGAAGAGTGCATTTTTGAATAGAGAGTTAGAAGAGAAAGTATATGTGGAACAACCCCCTGGCTTTGAAAATCCAGAGTTTGCTGATTTTATATATTTCTTATTCAAAGCTCTCTATGGACTCAAGCAAGCACCGAGGACATGGTATGACACTCTCTCTCAATTTTTACTTGAAAACGGTTTTATTAGAGGTGTCATAGATAAAACTCTCTTTTATAAAATACACGATAAAGATATGATATTTGTCCAAGTTTATGTTGATGATATTATATTTGGTTCTACTAACGAAAATTTGTGCAAGAGATTTGCTAAGTTAATACAGAGCATGTATGAAATGAGCATGATGAGTGAGCTGTCATTCTTCCTTGGATTGCAAATAAAGTAAAAGGAAGATGAGATTTTTATTTGTCAATCAAAGTACGTAAGGGATCTTCTAAGAAAATACAATCTAGAAGATTCTTCACCGGCAAAAACCCCTATGCCAACAGCCACAAAGCTTGACAAAGATGAAACTGGTAAGAAAGTTGACATCACAAGCTACAGAGGTATGATAGGCTTATTACTATATCTAACTGCTAGTAGACCCGATATAATGTTTGTAACATGCTTGTGTGCAAGGTTTCAATCTGACCCTAGGGAATCTCATCTTATAGCCGTAAAATAAATATTTAGATATCTAAAGGGTACACCAAATCTTAGAATTTGGTACCCTAAAGATAGCCGTAAAATGAATACTGATTTCCAATAATCCTGTACAACATTTAAGAACCAAGCACATAGACATAAGGTATCATTTTATCCGAGAGCATGTCATGAATGGAACTTTGGTGTTACATTTTATACCCACAGAAGATCAAATTGCCGACATCTTCACGAAACCACTTGATGAATCCAGTTTCTCTAAGTTGGTTAGTGAATTAGGGATGTTAAACATGAACTAATTATTGCATGATGTTTTAAATTGCATATTTAATTTTAAGCAATCCTTATAAATATATTGTATATATTCCTTAAAATTATCAAAAATAAACAAACAAAATGAAAAAGAAAACTCAAAAAGATTTTCCTTATTTTGTACAGTTTTATTTAATTGGCATATGTACTGTAAATATTTTTTTATATTATGATTGTTTTCCAACAATTGGCATATTATGTATATATATATATATATATATATATATATATATATATATATATATATGTACAGTTTTACTTGTTTTTCAACTTTGGCATCCTTATTATTATTATTATTATTATTATTTTATTTCTATATATAAATATGTGTTGATTATTTCGTGTCTCTTTTGTGAAGTAGGAAAGATCTATGAGCTTGATCATCCAATTGTTTCTAATAGTTAGATCCCAAACATTGGCATCAATCTCTAACCAAGATCTTAGAACCAAACATATAAACACAATCACATTCGTCTCTCTAACCATTAAACAGAATACCTAATTGTTAAGTATGAGGGAGTCAATGCCTTGATTGCATTTGATAAGGTTGGTATTGTGAGTGAACCAACAGCTGTGTCTCCAGAAAGGTGATTCAAATATAAAAAGCTGAGACAACTATTAGCTCATCTGTGTTTTCTCAAAAGGATACAGACTTGAAAAATGCAAAACTGTTACTAGGTTCATTCTCTCAACATAGCGAGTCTATTGAATTCGGCCTGTCAGCCAAGGCCACTTGTAAAGAGTTAATTTCATCTAACATTTTTCAAGAAACCACATATTTTGTTTTACATTTTAGGGACCAACACCAAGGGACCAACAATGTAAGGATATACTTGGGACTAAAAAGGGACCAAGAGGGAGCAGTTGTAATGTCACAGTAAGGATGAATTGTTGGAAACAATTATTCTAAACTTCCTTATCAAGGAAGGAAGGATGATTGTTGATTCTGACTGAATCTACATGCCTTCACAGGCGTCAGGAGTAAACTTGAATCATGTGCTACATTATAGATCCTTGTCACCCTCCCAAGATGGAACATATCTGGATTCCTAACAGAATAGATCATCTTAGATGATCAGCAACTCACTGAATCTATTCATGAAGCAATTCAGTTTATAAAATCAAACATTTTAATAGATTCAATTGAGGACGGGGATTTACGAAACCCCATTGCACCACTAGTGACCTCTCTTGAAGGGGCTATGGTGATCTTTCTTGCAGGTACAGAAGACTGAGCCATCCGTACTGAGAGAGATATAGTGATGTGAGAAAAGAGTGAAACACAAGTAAGGAAGAGTGAAAATATATATATTCTATGAGTGAAACACTTAGAGAGTATATGAGCGAACTACTTGTAAGGAACATAAAGTAAAATCACACACTAGCACATTTACCGAATCCTATTCCCAATTCCCTGTTACAGATTTCTAATGTTACTCAACCAAGGTAGAAATTTCTCCAGAAAAGGACTTTTAAATTATTAAGAGGATTACTCAACTAAGGGGGAGAATTATTAGGAGGATTACTCCAAAATGTTAAAGTGTTCAATTAAGGGGGAGTAGATCAAAAGGGGAGAAGTAAACAAAGAATTTTGCCAGAATTGTTTTGATATCAATGGAAGAGGATTACTCAATTGTTCAATAAGAAAAGTTGGATAATTCACGAAAGGGGAAAATGAATCTACCTTGGGTGAGAAGAAAAGACAGAAGTTGGAGAAACATAGGAGAAGTGGTAAGAAGAAAACAAGACTTCATCCCTGCCATCCAAAGGGGGTGTAGTGATGAGTCTGAGAAATGAAGATAATATTACATGTATAATATGTTCAGTGCTAGAGGAACAAACATCTTTCATTTCAATTAACTCAGGAAATCTAGAAATGTATTATATAATCCAAAGAATGATTTATTATTTACAGTTCTTAAATGTCATATTATTTTCCAAGTTGTTAGTTGAGTTATACTCTAGAAATTTATATGTTAAATGCTTAACAACAAATAGGGGAGATTGAAAGGCATATGACAAGGCCTATTTGTAATAAGTAGATGGCAACTGAACTCAAGTAAGAAAATGAAGTAAGTAATAAATACTGAGGAAGGAATCAAGATGAAGAATGTCAACTAGACACAAAGAATCCAAAAATCAGAAGTGTTCTAATGAAGTTGCTACTCTATACCGGAAGAAGTTCATTAATATGTTCAAGCGTCGGGATTTATGGAGAAGCAGTATTTCAGAAGAATTCAGAAGATACAGAAGATTTCAAGTGCCTACTACAGAAAGATTCCAGAAGAAGAGGAAAGTCAGTAAAGCAAGAGAATGATAGAAGGCCACAGTTTAAAAGTTAATAATTGAAGAATATTTATTAGAATGACACAAATGAACCAGATAGTACAATGTGTGTCAACTATAATAATATTTATTCTTTAGTTAGCTTAAGTGGTTTTATGACAGAAAACAAAGCAAAGACGAAAAGACCTCGGAGCTGACTACAAGTTAGATAAGTTTAAATAATATTTTAATTCTACTAATTAAAATAAATTAATTATTTAATTTATTTATTTAAATTAATTCAAGTTGAATTAATTTAATTTATGAATTATTTAATTACATTTAGTATAATTAATTTATTATAAAAGATATGACTTTATATGACTCTTAAATATAATTTAAATGCCTTTAAAAAGAGTCATACCAAATTCTTTAAAGAGAGTCATACTGAATTCTTTAAAGAAAGTCATACCGGATGCCTTTATAGAGAGAGTCATATCGAATGCCTTTACAAAGAGTCATACCGAATGCCTTTATAAAGAGAGTCATACCGAATGCCTTTACAAAGAGTCATACCGAATATGACATTAAGAAGAGTCATACCGAGCTTTTAAGAGTTATACCGAGCTTTAAAGAGTCATGCCTAGTTATTTCAAGAGTCATACAGGGGTTAATTTTTTAACTTTTTTGTTCCACCGTGTCCTCCTAGCAACTTTCTTTCAAAAATATTGTAGATAATTTGAGTAGAAACCACTTTATTAAAGTGTTTTGAGTGAGCTTTTCAAATTGGCTATCTGTAAGAGACTGTGGATCAGCTACTAGAGTTGTAGTCTTATCAATATCAGATGCTGAAATACCTCTAAGCCCTTTTGTTCTCCTAGCCCTTAATTGAGTGTTAGATTGGCCAAACTTCTAATAACTTGGCTCCTTGACTTCTTCCTTCTTTTGTCCATCATAGTTTGTACTCTATTTTTCTTTTTAGAGTCTGGCTTAGACCCTAATTTCCCATATCCAGTCCCTGACTAGTGTGTTTGAGATTGTGTTTTAAGAAACACTCCATACTTCTTTTGTTCCACACCACCAGGACCCCTAGGACCATGAGAACTATCACCAACTTCATCATTTTCACCATCTCTCCTCCTTTTAACTCCCCTTGACTTGTCATCCTTGCAAGCATCATCCTTATTACTCCTTAAACTCTCAACTTTTTTCTTCTCTCCCTTTTTGACATCATCACCACCTATGACAGCTAAAAGATTTTTTTCCAATACTAAGGAGATGTTGGCTTGAATAGCAATCACAGAATCAACTTTGGTAGTTAGGGAATTGATATCATTTTGAAGAGTATCTTGGTTTGCCATGAATTCAGCTAAAGATGCCTTCACAAGAGCATCCTTAGTTTGTTGAACAGAATTTAGAGACTCAAACCTGGTTTGGAGAAGTGAAGTGGTGGTATCAACATTGGTCAGCCTGGTATTGATATGTGAAATATCTGTGACCACTTCAGCCAATTGATTTACAATATTTTCCCTAGCTGCTTGTTTATCATCTACTATATCCTTGCTTTCTTGAATGAGAGAAGCGTCTTGTTCCTCCTCAAGATAATGACCATGCTCTTGAACAAAAGATTTCTTGTGAAAGGCTCGAGTCTTTCATATTGATGAATAGCCAGAATGCACTTAAAAGTGTCAAAATCAACAATTCCCCTGGCCTTTTCTGTGTCCCAAGAGAGAGAAAGAACTTGATCAAAATAAATGAAAGATGGATTTACCCCAAATTCATCTTCAGAGGTCGAATCATCAAGCACAACATCAACCTTTTCCAACTTTGTAACAGGAGGTGTAGACTCTGATGGTGGAGTAGACTCTGAAACTACAAAAGGGACTATAAACCCTTACTCCTCCTTAGAGTGATCAGACTCTGTAAACTCTGGAAGCCTAGCCTGGATAGGCATGATAAGAATTGGTTCTCCTGGCTTCAATTTTGTAGTCTCAAATTGAATATGTGGTGTAGCCACCAAAGCGTGCATAACTCTATCTGCTCTCCTAGCTAGAGAATCCACTAAATAAAACTTTGGTCTTTGTGTGAATGATTTTTGAGCAGCTAGAGTTTCCTCCTTCTTGCTAATCTGCATAATTAACATAAATAAGCTTTCATCCATTCCCTTCCCCAACTCATTGGACCAACTCTTGGGAAAATCTTGATCCCAATAAGTGAAGCATGGTTCAGGAAACCCTAATCTCTCATCCTCACAGTGGGGTTGGGCACTAACTTTCTCATCCTCACTCTAGCTCTCTACAGCCTTTTCTACCTCTCTTTTTGCCTGGACCAGTGTCAACCTCTCATTTTTATTTTTTTCACTCATTTGGGAGGGTGCACTCAAAGATCCTACAGAAGAGGGTATGAGAGAAGTAACAAATGCTTCAATACCTGAACGACCTAGATGAGGGGAACCCCTTCAATTGTCTGAAGGCTAGGGGTTTCTACTAAGGGGTGAGCAGCAATAGACTCTGAACCATTACTAGCTTCTTCTTTCTTTCCAGAGTCTGTTGGCTCCAGTTTTCTAGTCTCAGGGTCTACTCTAGACTCTGACTGCTTCAGTATGACTTCATTAGAATCCAGAGTCTGAGTGTCACCATCTTTGACTGTTAGTTCATGAGGCTCACCCTCAAAGTGGATAGACTCTGATAGAATAGATTGTGGAAATTCTTCATGAGCATTCATCAGAGTCTGTTCTACCATATCATTGGGGTTCTCATCAGCAATTTGTTGAGTTGTCAAAGAGGCCCTATTAGCATGCTTCTCTGTCCCACTATCACCTAGCCTCTGACTAAGTGGTTCTTGTGTGGGTGAGATAGACTGAGCACCTTTGTCACTAGTCACCACTGGTGCACTAGTCCCTTCTTACAACTTCCTTTCATTACTTACATCCTCATGTGGTTCTACCATTGTTAATGCATACAAGTGATTATGTAGAAAAGTCCTGGCATGGATTGCATTAATTGTCTGAGCATATGTAAGATTGAAGAGTTCATGTAGTTCCCTTCTCACTCTATCATAAAATGAGCCCCTAAATTGATCCAATCTACTTTGATAAGTTGGATAGATGTACTTGTTGGCAATTTTCCCTACATTATGGATAAGATAATCGATCATCTTCCTTGGAAGAGGCTGAATTGTGGAAATCCATTCAATAGTTGTCCTATAGGTAACTCTTTTTTCCCAAATTGCATTATAGTTAAAAGCTGGTTGCTGAATCTCAGCTTCTAACTCAACAACAGACTCTGATACTCTTCTTTTATGGACTTTGATCTTTTTGATCTTTTTAGTTTTTGACTTTTTAGAGTCTAACACACCAAGTGCTTTGAGAACTTCATTTGTTCTTCTTTCTATGAGCCCAGCTGCTTGATCTTGAAATGAAGAGTTGAAGAGGTAACTATATAGAGTTGTGACCACATCTTGTGCAGGCATTTGTAGCTCCATCTCCATTCTCTTCCTTAGGGCTTCATAGGTTATAAGAAGATCCAAGATTTGAGATTGAGTCAGGAGGATATAACTCCATCTTCATATTGCTCTAAATCTTCAACTGGTTCCACCAAATGATATAGGAATAGCAGTACCTCATCACTTGGAGTAATGATTTGATCAATGAGACATGAGACTGCATCCATTGGCATCCCTTCCTAAAATGTTTCATGATCAGAGTCTAACGGCAGTCTAGTCTCTGACTCAACATTAGACTCTAACTCAACATTAGACTCTGGTTCAGGAGTTTTCTTACTTTCAGAGTCTGGCTCTGTAGGAGCCTTGGGAGCATCTGTTTCCTGCAAAACAGGGTTAGTAACAATTACAGGCTTGCGTGTGTGCAGAAGAAGCCTTCATCAACCTTTTGTATTTTTTAGCAAAAGATTTCTCAAGAGACTCTAGTTGAGAATCCTGAGGTGCATCCCTAGGTTTTTCAGAGACTATAGCCTTTGGAGAATCTACAATCTTGGCTTTTAGGCTAGAATCAGGAGCATCATGACCTTCTTTTAGTAGAGAAAGCCCTTCAACAACCTGCTTTTCTAAGGGGTTGAGCTCCTCATCACTTTGCTCATCTATAAGCCTGGTTTGTATCAATCTCCTCTTCTTTACAACTGGTGTCTTTTGAGAGACAAAAAAGGTTGGTTTCTTTTTAGATTTGGATTTGTGAGATTGTTTGGAGGAAGGGGATTTGACTACTTGAGTAGGTGCAGAGGGACTCTCCATAATTTGTTCCTGCACCATTTCACCACCAAAGAAAGAAGAATTATAGATATAAGGTTTGTTGATAGATAGTTTTACTTGCATTACCTGTGGATACACCATGGTAGGTAGGTTGGTTCCCTTCTTCTCATCAATTCTATTGATGTAAGAGAAAATTCTTCTTTGCTGTTTGTAGGCATGCACATAACAATCATCTGTCAATCTAGTTGACATGTTAGGAATGAAGTGATTGAGGAGAATCGTAGGAAATCTATGATAATGGACTTTCTTCCTCCCCTCTTGCACATTATTTAATTTAGCTCCCATTTGAGTGAGCAACATATCACCAATGTTGATCACTTTATCAAATAGGAGACTGTGGCCAATTTAATAAGTGATAAAAGTAATAGCATCAAAACCACTTCACTTAGCAGTGAAACATTTTGCAATTTGATCAAAGAAAAAGGACCATTCTTTTTTAAATAAGGCCTAGTTAATTTACTAATGTTGTCAGTGCTAGCAGTGTAACCTAATGATTTAATCATGCTCTTAATTTCAGAATCATCAACAATTTCGTCAAAAGGCTGTCTCACATGTAATTTAAACACGGAATTGATAACATCAGCAGTAACATCAAATGTAGTGGAGCCAAAGGTGAACATAATTTTACCTGGTTAATCTTGAGAAGGATCAACTACCTTGGCCAAACTCCATGCTTAAGAGACAGCATCCATATGAATGATTGGTGATGCCTTGAGAATGTAGCTGAGCTCAGATTGCTCCAAGAAATCCATTACTGGATAATAGTCAGCGTCTACAACCTTCGTGTCTCCTAGGGCTGCAACATGATTAGTGGTCATGAACTCAAAATCCCCAAATATGAAAGTAATGGCCTTGGGTCCTCTCATAATACTTGAAATAGAAGCCATTTGAAGTTGTGAGTGTGAAAGAGATGAGATTCTTGAGAAAATTAGCTAGGGTTCTTGAAGAACTCTGTGAGTATTTTTGTATTAGAAATTAATTCACAATAAATAGGTGAGTAAAATGTGTGAAATTTTCTATTTTGATTAAGTTGCATACAATACACATGAGTCTACAGTCTGCATCCAATCAAAAGTAACTATTACCGCCTATTTTTAGTCATTTGAACGGTTCAAAAATAATCAGAGTCTACATGTGCGAATTCTAACCATTTCGGAGTCTAAGTGTCTAAACCTTCAGAGTCTACAGTCTCTTAGAGTCTATAGACCCGTCAGAGTCTAGAGGTTAGACTCTGTCAAGATAAAGTATCTCAAAAATTTTACAATAATAAATTATAGTTTGATAAATCGGGGACTATAATTAAAGTACATACTTTGCTTCTTGTAATGATTTATCACTTACATATTTAACATCCCCAATTCACCTACCAGTCTGAGAAAGGTAGACTCATCAAGTGATTTTGTTAAAATGTCTTTAATCAGTCTGTCAGTTGGAACATAATGAAGTTCAACAGTACCATTTTAAACATGTTCTCTAATAAAATGATACCTGACATCAATGTGCTTTATTCTGGAATGTTGGAATGGATTCTCTACAATTTAATAACATTAGTATTATCACAATACATAGGAATATTTGAGAATGTTAGTCCATAATGAAGTAATTGATTTCTCATCCATAGAATTTGAGCACAACAACTTCCAACTGCTATGTATTCAGCCTCAGCTGTTGAGGTTGATACTGTTTGTTATTTCTTGCTAAACCAAGAAATTAATCTGTTGCCAAGAAATTGGCATGGGCCTGTTGTGCTTTTCCTGTCCACTTTGCATCCTGCATAGTCAGAGTCTGAATAGCCAATTAGTGAAAAATCAGACTCTCTAGGATACCAAAGTCCAAGAGTCTGTTCACCCTTGAGATATCTAAAAAACAATTTCACAACTATCAAATGTGATTCTCTAAGGTCATCCTGAAATCCAGCACACAGACATGTTTCAAACATTATATCTGGTCTACTAGCAGTTAAATATAACAATGAGCCAAGCATACCTCTATAGCTAGTGTTGTCAACTATCTTACCCTTTGGGTCAGAGTCTAGCTTATGACTGTTGACATGAGAGTTTTGGCAGTTGCACAATCTTGCATATCAGACTTCTTCAAAAGTTCTTTAACATACTTTGATTGATTGATAAAAATACCATCATCAGTCTGTTTGACTTGAAGTCCCAAAAAGAAATTTAACTCTCCCATCATGCTCATTTCATAATTTGGCTGCATTAATTTGCTAAACTTTTCATAAATTTTTTCATTAGTAGAACCAAATATAATATCATCAACATAAATTTGGACAAGAAAAATATCACTTTTATGTTTTCTTATATACAGAGTTTTGTAAATGGTACCTCTAATGAATCCATTTTCAAGAAAAACTTTTGATAGAGTTTCATACCATGCTCTAGGTGCTTGCTTCAATACATATAGTTCCTTGTCTAACCTGTAAACATGTTTAGGAAACTTTGGATCAACAAATCCTGGTGGTTGCTCCACATAGACTTCTTCTTCTAATATTCCATTCAAGAAGGCACTTTTCACATCCATCTGATATACCTTGAATTTTGAATGAGCTGCAAATACAAGACATTCTGATATCTTCTAATCTTGCTACTGGTGCAAAAATTTCATCATAATCAATTCCTTCTTCATGAGAATAGCCTTTTGCAACTAGCCTTACTTTGTTTCTAATCACATTTACATTCTCATCAAGTTTGTTTCTGAACACACATTTTGCAGCAACAATTGATCTATCTTTGGGTCTTGGTACAAGTTTTCACGCTTTGTTTCTCTTAAATTCATTCAATTCCTCTTGCATTGCAATAATCCAATTAGGGTCTTGCAAGGCTTCATTAATTTTCTTGGGTTCATTCTTTGAGAGAAAACAGTTATATAGACATTTATTTTTAGTAGTTGTTCTAGTTTGTACCCCACTCTCAGGATCACCAATTATTAAATCAGGAGTGTGATCCCTTGCCCATTTTTTAGCTGGTGGAAGATTGGTTCTTGAACTTGAAGCTCCCCCTAAATCATTGGCATTTTCTATTATGAGTTGAATTCAAATGAAAAGGCTCCCCCTGTGTTGCTTGACTCTGAAAATGATTCAGAGTTGCCTGATCCAAACCCTGATGAGTTAGACTCTGAAGAACTTGATTAGGTCTGTCTAGACTCTGTCTGGGTAGACCCTGAACTGTTAGACTTTGAGTTGTTTGGAGTTGAATTTCTGGCTCCCCCTCAGAGTGCGCAGGTTCCTGTGTTGTTTCAGGAGTTATTTGAGACTCTTCATCCTCATCATCTTCATCAATCTCAGAACTTTTTAGATTTTCAAATTCCAGTGTTGTAGACTCTGACTCATCCTGCAATCCTATAATCTTTTTGTCATCAAATGCAACATGAATAGATTCTATAACAATTGTGGTTCTGAGATTAAAGACTCTGAATGCCTTTATGTTTGGTGCATATCCAAGAAAGATTGCTTCATTAGCCTTGGCTTCAAATTTGCTTAGATTTTCAGGATGTACTTTCAGTATAAAGCACTTGCATCCAAATATGTGAAAGTGTTTCACAGTTGGCTTCTTGTTCTTCACCATTTCATAAGGAGTCTTTCCATGCATATTAATCAATGTACAGTTTTGAGTGAAACATGTTGTACTAACTTCCTCAGTCAAGAAATACACTGGCAGTTTAGACTCTGCCAACATTATCCTAACAGTTTCTATGAGTGTTCTAATCTTTCTCTCCATAACTCTATTTTGTTGGGGTGTTCCCGGTGCAGAAAATTATTGAGTAATTCCCTTTGATGCACAGTATTGCTCCATGATTGAATTCTTAAATTCAGTACCATTGTCACTCCTTAGAACTCTAACTGTCTTCTTTGATTTTTTTCCAGAAAAGTGATATGGTCTATTATGTATTGTGGAGCTTCATTCTTTAAATGTAGAAAGAAAACCCATGTCAATCTTGTAAAATCATCTACAATGAGAAGAGCATATTTCTTTTTGTTAATTGACATCTCATTTATTGGACCAAATAAATCAAAATGTAATAGATAAAAGGGTTCAGAAATGGTGTTTATTGTCTTGCTCTTAAAGGATGTTTTCCTCTGATTTCCAAGTTGACATGCTTCACAAAGTCTATCTTGCACAAAGTCAACGTGCGGTAGTCCTTTCACAAGACTCTGTTTCACCAACTTGTTGAGTGTTTTGAAGTTGATGTGTGACAGTTTCTTATGCCATTTCCAGCTTTCTTCAGTTGAGGCATTGCTATATAGGCATGTGACTTCATTGTTAGTGCAATCCTCCAAGTTGGCTTCATATATGTTGCCATGTTTGTGCCTTTTGAAAACCAAAATGCCTATTTTTTTATGAGTTACAAGACACTCTTTGTTGTCAAAGCCAGTATGATAACCTTTATCTCCAAGTTGACTTATGCTGATTAAGTTATGTTAGCCATCAACTGGAGATACTTCATCAATGATGACATTCCCAAGTGCAATCTTGCCATATCATAGTGTTTGTCCTTTATTTCCATCTCTAAAGGATACTTCTGGGCCAGCCATCTCTACAAAGTTTGTAAGGAGGGATTTCTTTCCTGGTATATGTCCTGAACATCCACTGTCCAGAACTAGGGATACTTTCTTTACCCTGGTTCCCTGCATACAAATAGCAACTAGTTAGATGATTTGAGGACCCAAACTACCTTTGATCCTTTCTTACTAACCTTGGGTGAAACAGGCATAAAACTTTTTCTTTAGAATTACATGTCTCCTTTGTTGCCTTAGACTCTGGTGGAGTCTTTACAATGTCATACCAACTCTTATCAATTGAATATTTTAGCTCGTAGAAATTATAATACAAATTATTATAGTCCCTACACATATAGATAGAATGGAATATGCTACCATAGTGATAACAGGGTTTCTGTGGAATGTAATGACTTTTCAGAGTCTGAGTAGGAATAGACTCTGATTTTTTCTCAATCTTTGTTTTATAGTCTAGAGCTAAGTGGTTGTGGTTTCCACATCTATAGCATTTCTTTCTAGGAGCATTAGGGTCTTTCTGATAGTTATTGGTCTTGTTAATACCCTCCTTGCTATTCCTATTTCTCCTAGATTTGCTAGACTCTGGCAGACTGTCTAGTCTTTCCTTCAGCTTAGACTTAGATAGAAAACCTATTTTAATATTTTTCATGGGTTTTTGTTTTTCTTGGTCATCAATCTTATTGATGTTTCTATTGACCCTAGCAGAATTAGAGTCATTAGAGGTGTTGGATGTTGATTCTGATGAAATAAATTTGACAAGAACAAAGGTTTTTCTATTTTTGGTCTCAGTGGATTGACTAGCTTCCTTAATTTCATCATTCTCAATAATAGGTCTTTTTCCTTGACTCTTTTCATAGACTAGACCAGCAGTTTGACACATGTTTTGATCATTGAGAAGTTCATGTACTTTTCTACCAGAGTCTGTTCAAGCCTTGAACTTAAGCCTCTCTACTTCTAGTTCATTTTTAACATAATCACAGGCTTTCAGTATTTCATCATGATTATATTTGTTTCTCTCAGAATCTCTCTTATATTCTTCCATAAGTACTAACTCAGATTCTAGATGATTGTTTCTTTTTGTTAAGGTCAAGTTTTCTTCTATTAAACTTTCATTCTCATTAGTGAGAGACCTATAGTTTGTCATTATTTTCTTAATCTCACTTTGCAAAATATTCTTATACCATCAGAATCTAAATAATGTAAAGATTCAGGAGAAAAGATTGATACTTGAGTTTTAGGAGATGAGGTTCCAATATGAGACTCTGATTTTTCGGAGGAGAAAGCCATCAATGCTAAATTTTCATAATTTATCTCATCCTCTTAGCTTGAGTCTGCCCAGTCCTTTCCTGTTGAGATGAATGCCTTACCCTTGCCTTGATTTTAAGCCTTTCTACACTCACTAGCAAAATGCCCCAATATTCCCTAGTTGAAGCACTTGACTTTTTCCTTGTCAACCTTGCTTATGGTGCTCTTGCTCTTCTCAGCTTTTTCATCCTCCTTTTTGAATGTTGGACTCTTACTAAATTTTCCAGTTCTTTTATTGAATTTCATTCTTTTGAAATTCTTAGCAAACATAGTCATCATTTGACTCAGATCAATCTCATCATCAGAATCAGAGTCTGTGTCACTAGACTCTGATTCAACAACAGTTTTACCCTTCTTCCTTGAATCCTTGATTCTTGCTTCTGTGGGTTCTTTCTGTTGTTCTCTCTCAGACTCCATTAAGAGTGTCATATATTTTGCCTTCATAAAGTTCTTTCTCTTTCTCTGTTGCATCTCTAGATCATATGTTTTGAGTCTGCCATACAACTCTTCTAGAGAGATTTCATCCAAATCCATTGCTTCCCTTATAGCAGTTGTCTTCTAGGGGGGTTGAATACTTTTTTGCTCTTTTTTGCCTGTTTTAAAATCAAACTTGAAAGATAATAACTTCGAGTGATTAATAAAGAACAAACATAAAGATAAGAATGAATATTGTTTGTATTATTTATGTATGAACACAAACCCTCTTAAGGGGTACACAAACCCTAGTAGTTTCTCTGTGTTTTCACAGCAACTCTCTCTATCTCTATGCTCTCAAATACTTTGACTATAATATTAGGTTACATAGAATGTTTATATAGAGAGCTACCTATCAACTAATAAAAAAAATAAAATTACAATAGGAATAGAATTCCTAATTATTAGTTGACAGTTTCCTTTTGAAATTCTCTTTCCTTCCCATATCATATCTGTAATATAAATATCCTTATCTTCGAAGCTTTCCCTTTTTGTTGATCACCTTCCAAATATAGATTCAGCTTTATAGACTCTAAAATTCTTCAGACTTTGATGATCTACAGTCTCTGATAGACTACAGACTCTTATAGTCTATAGACCCCGATTGACTTTCAGACTCTGATTTGCATCCAGATTATAGTTTCAACTCTCTTAAAAATCTTCTAAGTAAAAATGAAATCTATAAATGAATGTTGACTATCTAGACTCTGATTATAGAAAAGATCAGAGACTAGAAAGACTTATTACAAATAAACTGTGCTAGACCCTGTTCTATTATTTTATACATCATCAAATGAATATATTCCTAACAGGAATTAACTATAAAAGAAATTACTTTGACCTTCTCTAATAAAAAGAAAAGGCTTTTGTGACTGAGGAAAAAGACTGAACTGCCGAGGACAGTGATTCTGAAGAATTCATCAATCTAGCTTTAATGACCAACCATGAGGATGAAGATGCTAATTCATCATCAAATCAGGTACTAGCTACAAACTTTTCTAAGCTTTCAAAAGATGAATGCAATAGTACTATAAATGAAATGTCAAATGAATTGTACAATTTACATGTCACTCTTAAGTCTCTAGGCAAAGAAAACTCTAAGTCAAAGAACATCATTGATTCTTTGATTGAGAGAATGCTTTTCTTGAAAATGAGCTAGTTTGTTTGAATAGATTTAGACATGAAAATAAAGATACTAGGAATGAACTAGTGAATAGTTTAAAGAGAGAAGAATTGTTGAAAGAACAATTAGATGGTGAAATTGAAACAATTAACAAATGGAATAGGTCTGCTAAAACTGCAAAACATATTATTGATGTTAAAGGTTTGGATACTCTAGAAGAATCCCCCAAGTCTGCAGGCAAATCATTGATTAACCCCTTAATGGATAAAGATCAATCGACTGTTAATCCAATATGATTATCAATCGATTGATGCTGAATCAACTGATAAGCATCCATTGACATGTAAACAATCAATAACTAACAAGAAAAATAATCTTAGCACCCCTATTAAGTTTGTGTAGGAAACTAACTCCAAAGATCAAGTTGAGGGTAAAGTTGAAAAGATAATCATAGGTAGCTTACCTAAGAAACAGTTAAAAGACAAACTAGAAAAAATAGCACATGTAGAAATCATTCAACCTAAGTCTGGGAAAAAGAAAAAGAATAGGAATGGGAAGGTAGGCATAAATAAGCACAACAATTACACTCTTGATATGTATGCACGTAGAAAGGTTTGTGTTAAATGTGGTAGTGTGAATCATTTATCTATGCACTGCAAGAAAGAAAAGAACTCCGTACTTGCAAATGATTCCAATGCATACACCATGTCTACAAATGCCATGCTTGTCAATCCTATGCTCATGAATTCCATGACTACTAATTTGGTTGCACCAAATGTTCACATGCCATATGCACAAATGTCATACATGTATAATCCATTCTTTACATATGCAAATATGAACATGCCTGGAATGCCATGGAACATGCCTATAACTGATAACAATCTTGCTAGTCAAATTGTTAAGTCTGAAAATGTGCATGATATTTCTACCATGAGTTCCAAGATGTTTGAGCCTCAAAAGTCAACTCCCAAAGTTAAAGTGGATTTAAACCCACCAAAATAAAAGGAGCCAAAGTTGGCAACCATGGCTCATGCTGCAACGAATAAAAGTGGACCCAAGGCAACTTGGGTACCAAAAGCAACATGATCGTTTCAATTATGTGTAGGGAAAAAAGAAGAAGGAATCTCTGGTATCTAGATAGTGGATGTTCCAGGCACATGACTGGTGATATGTCCATGCTCACAAAGTTTGTGGAGAGAGCTGGCTCAAAAGTTACTTTTAGAGATAACAACAAATGATTTACTTTGGGATATGGCTCAATTACAAGTGAAAATGTTATCCTTGAACCTGTACCACTAGTTGATGGATGGAAGCACAATTTGCTGAACATTAGTCAACTGTGTGATAATAGAAATGGTGTATGGTTTTCAACTGGATCATGCATCATAGCCAACAAAGAATCTGGTAAAATTCTACTAACTAATGGAAGAAAAGGAAATGTCTATGTGGCTGATTTTAACTTTGTAAAGGCAGATTCTAGGACATGTCTACTTAGCAAGACCAATACAGATGAAAGTTGGATTTGGCACAAGAAGTTATCCCGTCTAAATTTCAAAAACATGAATCAATTGGTTAGAAATAATTTGGTTAGAGGCATTCCACAGATGAAATTTACCAAAGATGACTTGTGTGATGCTTGTCAAAAGGGAAAGCAAAGGAAAACATCATTCAAGTCCAAGTCAGAATCATCAATGGATAAGATTTTAGAATTATTGCACATGGATTTATTTGGACTAGTCAACATTATGTCTATTGCCAAAAAGAAATATGTCCTAGTAATTGTGGATGACTTCACAAGATTCACATGGGTACACTTCTTACATTCTAAGGATGATGCAAGAAAATTTATTATCAATCATGTGAAGAATGGTGACAATGACACTGAATGGAAAGATAAAAAAATTAGAAGGGATAATGGTACTGAATTTAAGAATGTAACTATGACAGAATTCTGTGAAGCAAAAGGTATCACTCAACATTTTTCTGTATTTTCCCAGTTGCACAAGTAAAAGGGGGGTTGAATACTTGTGTTCCTTTTTCTGCCTGATTAAAACCAACTTAATATATGAATTAAGAACAAAGATCAAACACAAAGATATGAATAAGTATTGTTTGTATTATTAATGAATAAATAAAAATCTCTCCTAAGATGTACATAAACCCTAGCAGCTTCTTCTGTGTTTATCACAACAACTCTCTCTATCTCTATGCTCTCACAAAATATCACTAAGACAATTGTGCTTCTCAACCTCGACACTTTTACAATTAGGCTACATAGAGTTTATGTAGAGAGTTACCTATCAACTAATAATAGAAAGTAAAATTACAATAGGAATAGAATCCCTAATTATTAGTTGACAGTTTCCTTAATTTTCGCTTTCCTTCCCATAGCATATCTACAATATATTTGTTTTGATCTTCAAAGACTTTTCATTCCTGTGATCATCTTTCCAAATATAACTTCAACTGTATAAACTCTGATCACCTTCCAGGCTCTGATCTTCATGAAGACTCTAGCTTCACTGAACTCTGAAGATAAACTCTGATCATAAACACTTATTCATAAACTCTGATAGCAAACATTCTGACAGAAACTTTCATGGCAGTAACTTCTATGACAGTGACTTGTCTGACAACAACATTCTTGACAGCAGCTTGCATGAAAGTAATATTTTTATGACAGTAACTATGTAGATTTCTCGATCATGATATATATGTTGATGACTTCTCGATCGGTATATATCCATTGATGACTTCTCGATCAAGATATATCCATTGATGACTTCTCGATTGATGACTTATATCCGTTGATGACTTCTCGATCAGGATATATCCGTTGATGACTTCTCGATTGGTCTTTATCCGTTGATGACTTATCGATCAGCCTTTATCCGTTGATGGCTTATCGATCGATATATATATATATATCCGTCAATGGCTTCTCGATCGATATATATCCGTTGATAACTTATCGATCGATATATATATGTTGACAACTTATCGATCGATATATATCCGTTGATTACTTATCAATCGATATATATCCATTGATGAGGATCTATCTGTTGATGACTTATTGCAGATAGACTATGCTAAATCCTGTTCTAGTATTTTGTACATCATCAAATGAATATATTCCTAACAATCTCCCCCTATTTATGCTTTATAAACAATGAAGCATAAATCAAGATTTGATGATGTCAAAACTAAAGAATGAAACAATTAATCTAGAACAATATAAAATAATCATTTCTTACTGCCTATCTGTCAAGGGTAGATATCATCATCTTTCCTCCTTTTTACATCTCTCCTCCTTTTAACTCCTTATCATCCTTGTTTCTCCTGGAGGAATCAGCTTTCTTGAATTACCTTTCTTCTCCCCCTTTTTGACATCATTACCACCTGTGATAGCCAAAATAATTTGTGCTAGGACTGTGGAGAAAGTGGCATGTGCTGTAACTACTGAATCAACCTTTGTGGTTAAGTCAGAGACTATTGTTTGGAGTCTGGCTTGATTAGCAGTGATATCAACAATAGCATCTTTGAAAGCTACTTCTTTGGATAATTGAAGGGAGTGAATTCTGTCAAATCAACAAAAATGAATTTTCATCCATCCCCTGCTCCAACTCATTGGACCAACTCTGTAGAAAATCTTGATCCCAATAAGTAAAGCTAGGTTCAGGATACCCTATTTTCTCATCCTCACAGTGGGGTTGGGCACCCACTCTCTCATTTTCACTCAGGCTCTCTACAGCCTTATCTAACTCTCCTTTTGCCTGGACCAGTACCAACCTCTCAATTAGTTTTTCACTCAATTTGGAGGGTGCACTCAAAAATCCTACATAAGAGGGGTTGAGACAAGAATTATGTGCTACAATACCTGAACCACCATGATGGAGGGGTACCCCTTCAAATGTCTGAAGGCTAGGGGTTTCCATCAAGGGGTGAGCATCAACAGATTCTGAACCCATACTAGCATCTTCTTTCTTTTCAGAGTCTGTTGGCTCCATTATTCCAGTCTCAGGGTCTACTCTAGACTATAACTACTTCAGTATGACTTTATTAGAAGCTAGAGTCTAAGTGTCACCAACTTTGACGGTTGGTGCATGAGACTCCCCCTCAAGGTGGATAGATTCTGATAGAATAGATTTGGAAATTTCTTCATGAGCATCAATCAGAGTCTGTCATCCCATATCATTGAGGTTCTTATCAGCATTTTGTTGAGTTGTCAAGGATGGCCTAATAACATACTCCCCTGCCCCACTAACACCCAACCTCTGACTAGGAGGTTCTTGTGTGGGTGAGGCAGACTGAGCATCTTTCTCACTAGTCACCACTGGTGTACTAGTCCCATCCTCCAACTTCCTTGCATCTCCTGCTACTTCATGTGGTTCTACCATGGTTAATGCATCCAAGTGTTCAGTTAGAAAAGTCATTGCATTGATTGCGTTGATGGCCTGGGCAAGAGTCATGTGAAAGGAATCCTGCAGTTCCCTTGCAATCTTCTGATAATATGAGCCCTTGAGTTGATCCAATCTACCTTCATTAGTTAGATAAATGTATTTGTTGGCCACCTTTCCTACATTATGAACAAGAAAATCAACCACCTTCCCTAGAAGAGGTTGAATAGTAGAAATCCAATCAATAGCTGTCATGTAGGTAATTCCTTTATCCCAAATTACTTCATAGTCAAAAATTGGTTGCTCAATCTCAGTTTCCAACTCAGCAACAGACTCTGATTCCCTCCTTATATAGACCTTAAACTTTTTAGGCTTTTTTGAAATTTTCTGTTCAGAGTCTAGCATACCAAGTGCTTTGAGAACTGCATTTGTTCTGCCTTCTATGAGCCCAACTACTTTAACTTGTAATGAAGAGTTGAAGAGGTAGCGGTAGAGATTTGTGACCACAACTTATGTAGACACTCGAAGCTCCATCTCCATTTTCTTCCTTAGGGCTTCATAGGTTGTGAGAAGATTCAATACTTGAGAGTTAGTCTTATATTGTTGTTGATCTTCAACTGATTCCACCAAAGGATATAAGAATGCTTTATGTCTTGATATCCATCAATTGATAATAGTTGTTGACTTATCGATTGATAGATGTTATCAATCGATATATCAATCGATGGTGCTTCATAACAGTACCTCATCACTTGGAGTAATAATTTCATCAATTTGACTTGAGGCTGCTTCCAATGGCATTTCTTCCCAAAATGTGTCATGATCAGAGTCTGAAGGCAGACTAGACTCTGACTCAACATTAGACTCTGGTTCAGGTGTTTTCTTGCTTTCAGAGTCTGGCTCTGTAGGAGCCTTGAGACCTTCTATTTCCTTCAAAACAGGGTTAGTAATAGTAATAGGCTTGTGTGTGTGTGCAGAATAATCCTTCCTCAACCTCTTGTATTTTTTAGCAAAAGATTTCTCAGAAGACTCAAATTGAGGTTCTTGAGGTGCTTCCCTAGGTTTTTCAGAGTCTGTAGACTTTTAAGAGTCTACAACTGTGGGTTATAAGTTAGATTCAGGCCCTTCGTGACTTTCCTTTAACAAAGAAAGTCTTCCAATAACCTGTCTCTCTAGAGGGTTGAGCTCCTCATCACTTTTCTCATCTACAAGCCTAGGTTGTACCAATCTCCTTCGTTTTGCAACTGGTGCCTTTTGAGAGACACCAGAGGTTGCTTTTCTAAATAGTGGTTTCTAAGATTGTTTAGTGGAAGGGGATTTGGCTACTTGGGTAGGTGCAGGGGGATTCTCCAATACTTGTTCCTGCACCATTTCACCATAAAAAAATATGAAGCATTGTAGATAGAACGTTTGTAGGTGGAGAGTTTTACCTGAATTACCTATTGATATGTCATGGTATGTAGACTCTTCTTCTTGTCATCAGTTCTCTTAATGTCAGAGAATATCCTTCTTTGCTGTTTGTATGCCTGCACATGGCGATCATCAGAGTTTACAGACTCAGAGTTTAGGAACTCATCAGAGTTTAGCAGTTAGACTCTGTCAAGATAAAGTACTTCAAGAATTTTGCATTAACAAATTATAGTTTGACACATCAGGAACTATAATCAAAGTACATACCTTACTTCTTTTAGTCACTGATTACTTACATGTTTAACATACCTAGTTCAACTACCAGTCTGAGAAAGGTAGACTCACCAAGTGGTTTTGTCAAAATATCTGCAATCTGTCTGTCAGTTAGAATATAGTGAAGTGTCACAGTACAATTTTCAACATGTTCTCTAATAAAGTGATACCTGACATCAATGTGCTTTGTTCTAGAATGTTGGACTGGATTCTCTACAATTTTAATAGCACTAGTATTATCACAATACATAGGAATATTTGAGAATGTTAGTCCATAGTTTATTAACTGATTTCTCATCCATAGAATTTGAGCACAACAACTTCCAGCTGCAATGTATTCAGCCTCAGCTGTTGAGGTTGATATAGTCTGTTGTTTCTTGTTAAACGAAGAAATTAATCTATTGCCAAGAAATTAACATTGTCCTGTTGTGCTTTTCCTGTCTACTTTGCATCATGCATAGTCAGAATCTGAATAACCAATTAGTGAAAAATCTGACTCTCTAGGATACCAAAGTCCAAGAGTTTGAGCCCCCTTGAGATATCTAAAAATTCTTTTCACAGCTATTAAGTGTGATTCTCTAGGGTCAGCTTGAAATCTAGTACACAGACAAGTTGCAAACATTATATCTGGTCTACTAGCAGTTAAATATAACAATGAGTCAATCATACCTCTATAGCTAGTGTTGTTAACTTTCTTACCCTTTGGGTCAGAGTCTAGCTTAGTGGCTGTTGACATGGGAGTTTTAGCAGTTGTAGAGTCTTGTATATCAAACTTCTTCAATAGTTCTTTCACATACTTTGTTTGATTGATGAAAATTCCATCATCATTCTGTTTGTCTTGAAGTCCTAAAAAGAAGTTTAATTCTCCCATCATGCTCATTTCATAATTTGACTGCATTAGTTTACTAAACTTTTCACAGAGTTTGTCATTAGTAGAACCGAATATAATATCATCAACATAAATTTGGACAAGCAAAATATCACCTTTATATTTTTTAATAAAGAGAGTTTTGGCAATGGTACCTCTTATGAATTTATTTTCAAGAAGAAATTTTTAAAGAGTTTCATACCATGCTCTAGGTGCTTGCTTCAATCCATATAGTGCCTTGTCTAACCTGTAAACATGATCAGGAAACTTTGGATCAACAAATCCTGGTGGTTGCTCCTCATAGACTTCTTCTTCCAATTTTCCATTTAAGAAGGCACTTCTCAAATCCATCTGATACACCTTGAATTTTGAGTGAGCTGCAAAGGCAAGAAACATTCTGATAGCTTCTAATCTTGCTACAGGTGCAAAAGTTTCATCATAGTCAATTCCTTCCTCCTGAGAGTATCCTTTTGCAACAAGCCTTGCTTTGTTTCTTATCACAGTTCCATTCTCATCAAGTTTGTTTCTGAACACCCATTTTGCACTAGCAACTGATCTATCTTTAGATCTTGGTACAAGTTTTCATACCTTGTTTCTCTCAAATTCATTCAATTCTTCTTGCATTGTAATAATCCAATCAGGGTCTTGCAAGGCTTGCTCAATTTTCTTGGGTTCATTCTTTGAGAGAAAGTAGTTATAAAGACATTCATTTTGAGTGGTTGTCTAAATTGTTTTATTATGTGACTTTATCTTTCATCCATGTCATACGCTACTATTTTCCCTGATATGTCATTTAAACATGGTTTGCAGAAAAGCCGAGGATTCGGAGAGGTTAGGGAACCAGGGGCGCGTCCAAGAAAGAAGCTGTTGCCAAAAAGAAACCTGACCATCCTCCTTTGCTAACCCAGAACAAGTCTCCACCTAAAACTCAGTCAACCATTAGGGCGCCACCTTCACTGGACGCGCATTTGCTAAAAAGGCAAAAATTGATAGAAAGCTCCTCCTCAGGTTCTGTGGTTTCCCCCATTACTAGAGAACTTGCCCATCCATCCATAGCAGATGATGACCTTTCTCTATGGTCGCACCCTGACGTAGGCGACACCCTTGCTGGTGCAACTAATGACCTTCGAGTCTCTCCCATCAGATTTGTTGCTCCTCCCTTTCCAAAGGAGTGACAATGTATCAATTTTTGAGGCGTGGGCCCTTTGTAAAACCCTACAAATTGTAAACAGTATTTTGACTTGAATATTTTAGATGTTGTGGATAGTAGGGCGCGCCCTATTGCTATTTGGATATGCCTTTTAAATTTTCCTTATTATTTTCTTGGCCAATTGTTATTGCATAGATATCACTCACCACATTCAGGGCGCGCCTTCTAGTATAGATCATGTTTTTTACCAGTTATGTAGTTAAGACCCAATTGTGCAAAATTATCACTCAAACCTGATTTTGTTACCCCCATATATATTACTTTACCTCCAATAGAATCCCATTCACGGTCTTCATGTGGAAGAGGGCGCGCCCTCTTTGATGCGTAAGAAGCGCGCCTCCTTTGTGGCCTGGAAATATTTATACGTAATCTTGGTTTCTATAGTATAATTCACCAAATATAGGCCCTGTTTGGCAACCCATTTTTTCCGGAAATAAGCCCTTATTTCCGGAAAAAAGTAGGGATGTATATATTTTTTCTGAAAATAAATAACTTTTTTTTATTTTGAAGATAATATTTGATTTTAAAATTCTAAAATAAATATTTATCTTAAAAAAAATGAAAATATGTAAAAAAATAAAAATAAAATAAGTTACTTATTTTAAGTTTAAGGAACCTCAAACGGCCACATACTAATACTAATATCAAAACCTCAGCGCATACATTTTCACTGTCCGATATCACATAAAGTTTAATAGTCAAATCTACATACCCAAAAAGTTTCAAAATTGCATAAACCACCTACTATAAACCACATACCTACTACCCCTTAGAGTGGGAGTGAAATATATTTTACTTCCGCTACTACTAACAAGGTTTTGGTAATTGTCTTGAAACATAACATAAAACATATAGGGCTTGCCCTACTGATAATACTTCTTCAAGTGCTCCGCATTCCATGTTCTTGGAATGGGCTTACCCCCTAAATCAGCCAGATAATAAGTTCTTTCCCACAGCATTGCTCTGATTTTGTAGGTTCCTTCCCAGTTAGCCCCAAACACTCAATGGCTTGTTGTCTTGGCATGCGGTTGAGTGGATGACAATTCTTCTTCTTCAAGGGTAACAGGAAGGAGGATGGTTCCCTTAGATGGGATAGATTCTCCTCCAAAATCATATAGATTGTTAGGTATGAGTTTCAGTTAAGTAAATCAGAGGGGGGGTGAATGATTTCTTCAAAGAAAATTTACAACTCAATTGTAACAAGCTTAAACAATGTGTTTGCTAAGTAATAATGCGGAATGGAAAGAACATTAACAAGACACATAATTTAAACTTTCAATCTAATATTTTATTAGATTGTGTTTGCTACAATCTGGGAGTTCTAAACTAAAATCCCAGCTCCTTGTTCTAGAGAGAAACAAGTATGAATTACAATATTTTCTCACTACTTTCTGTTAGGAACTGCATCTAATCTATATAGATAACGTGTCTTTTTAACTGCACATGCTCCTACAGACTATGCTAGCTAAAACTGGAATGAAACAAAATGATCTTTACAAAACACTCTAATCCATTTCTAGCTAAGACTTCAGACTTGACAGTTCCTTTGCATCTGTACACAGCTTCTCTCTTTGTCCTGCTTATTTCTTCTGGCTTCATTGTAGACTTGTCACTATCTTGCTCAGGTTTGACTCTATCCTGAACAACACAATACTGCATAAACTTTTCTTGTTACTTCTGCAAATTCCTTGAAATCATCCATTCTCTTCATGCAGTTGAATGAAATGCTATGTATTTAGACTTCTCAAACTGATCAAGCTTTGTCACTTCTCGAATTGTGAGACTTCTCGAATGATGAGACTTCTCGAATTTTTCTTTCTTTTACTTCTCAAATGAGACTTATCTTGACTTCTCGAATGCTACATAACTTCACTTCTAGAATGATACTCAATTTGACTTCACGAATGAGTCAATCCTAGACTTCTCAAACTGGACTTGGCTCGACTTCTCGAATTTTTCAAGTCTCGGACTTCTCGAACTGTGGGACTTCTCAAATGATATGAAATTCTGCCTTAGAACTTTTCTACACTTTAATCCTTATTTCTCCAGCCTTATTCCTCCTGATGCATGATTCAAACTTTGAATCTTCTACCAGAATTATTCATGACTTTGATTACACTTTGGATTACAATAATGAGAACTTCTAACTCTATACATTACAATCATGAAAACAAACAAAGTCACCACCTATTACAAGATAGTCTAAGTTTTCATAACAGACAAGTAAATACAATTTGGTAGGTTTCATGAGATCCAACAATCTCCCCCAATTTGGAAAAAGATAGTTTTATAAATTTATAACAAGATATCAAGCCTACCTTGCAACATTCTGACACTAATCATATTGAGCTTTCTTTTTCTTTTCAGCCTCAGCTTCTATGTCATCAATAGCTTGAAGGATTTCTGCTCTAGCCGTGATTTCTTCAATCAGAATAGAATCCTTCAAAGCATTTGTTACTATTTTCAGAGTAAGGATTGGATAGTCTTTGACAAACTTGAGTTTGATCTTTGTAACAACATTTATACCAGTCTTGATCTCAACCCTGTCAGGATCTTTGAATACTATGCACTTTCCCAACCTTTTCAATTATTCAGACCTTGTTAGGGATATATTCATTTGATGATGTACAAAATACTAGAACAGGGTCTAGATTAGTTTATCTGTAATAAGTTTTTCTAGTCTCTGAAATGTATAATCAGAGTCTAGATAGTCAATATTCATGTTATTTGTACTTGGAATAATTTCTGTAGAAAATGAAACCAGAGTTTGGAAGGTGATCAGAGTCTATAGACTATCAGAGTCTATGATCTATCAGAGTCTACATGTGATCAGAGTCTGAAGATCATCAGAGTCTGAAGATTTCAGAGTCTATACAGTTGAGGATAAATTTGGAAGAAGATCACAGGAATGGAAAGTCTTCGAAGATCAAGATAAATATATTGCAGATATGCTATGGGAAAGAAAGAGAATTCTAGAAGGAAACTGTCAACTAATAATTAGGAATTCTATTCCTATTGTAATTTATCTTTCTTTTATTAGTTGATAGGCAGCTCTCTATATAAACTCTATGTAACCTAATTGTAAAGGTGTGGAAGTCGAAGCATAATTATCTGAGTGAAATTTTGTGAGAGCATAGAGATAGAGAGAGTTGCTATGATAAACACAGAGAATCTGCTAGGGTTTGTGTACACCCTAGGAGAGTTTTGTATTCACAAATCAATAATACAAAACAGTAATTATTCATATTTTTGTGTTTGAGTTTGTTCTTAATTTGATTTTAAATCGGGCAGAAAAGACATACAAGTATTCAACCCCCCCTTTTACTTGTAAGACTGGGAAAACAATTGGTATCAGAGCAGGACGTTTAAAAATCGATCAAAGATGTCTGGAAACAAAGATGGCAATTCTAAGATTCCTATGCTTAAGAGAAACGAGTTCATCCACTGGAAGGTTAAGATGCTGCACCATCTGGAAGTAACAGACCCTGACTATCTTGACAGGATTAATGAAGGACCCTTTGTGCCCTTAAAAATTGTGCCTCAAATCAATGAGGAAGGCAAAATAACTGAAGAACACCTTGTTGAGAAACCAAAGGCTGAATGGACAAAAGAGGACAAAGAAAATGTCCTTAAGGAGGCAAAAGTAAAGAACATTCTCTTTAATAGTTTAGATTCTGTTCTAACTAACTTTGTCATATCATGCAAGACTGCTAAGGAGATGTGGACAAAACTTGAGGTGCACTGTCAAGGGACTAAAGATGTCAAGAAGAATGCTAGGTCTTTGCTTATTCAAGAGTATGAGTACTTTGAAGAAAAATCTGGAGAATCTATCACTGAGATGTATGATAGGTTTACAAAACTTTTGAATGAGATGGCTATGCTTGGTAAGGTTTATGATTCTGAAGATACGAACACCAAGTTTCTGAGAGCACTTCCTGAAGAGTGGGACAATAAGACTACAACCATAAGGGAAGCTAGAGATTTGGATGAACTAACTCTAGAAGAATTGTATGGCAGACTCAAGACATATGATTTGGAGATGCAACAGAGAAAGAATAAGAAGTCTGTAAAGACAAAATCTGTGGCACTCTTGATGGAGTCTGAGAAAGAACAACATGAACCATCCACAGAAGCAAGAATCAAGGATTCAAGAAAGAAGGGTAAAGCTGCTGTGGAGTCAGAGTCTACTGACACAGACTCTGATTCTGATGAAGAGTTTGATCTAAGTCAAATGATGGCTATGTTTGCTAAAAATTTCAAAAGAATGAAATTCAACAAAAGAACTGGCAAATTTAGCAAAAGGCCATCATTCAAGAAGGAAGATGAAAAGGTTGAGAAGAGCAAGAGTACATTTATCAAACTTGACAAAGCAAAGGTCAAATGTTTCAACTGTGGAATATTGGGGCAATTTGCCAGTGAATGCAGAAAGTCAAAAAGTCAAGGAAAAGGAAAAGCACTTCTATCAACAGGAAAGGACTGGGCAGACTCAAGTTCAGAGGATGAAATTGATTATGAAAATCTAGCACTGATGGCATCCTTCTCAAGAAAATCACAGTCTCCCAAAGAACCCTCATCTCCTAAAACTCAAGTATCAATCTTTACTCCTGAATCCTTAATTAATTTAGACTCTGATGGCATAGAGATTGTGAAAAGTGAGGTTAATAAAATAATGACAACATGTAGGTCTCTCACTAGTGAAAGTGAAAGGTTGAGAGAAGAAAATTTAACCTTAACTAAAAGGAATTGTCATGTAGAATCTGAGTTATTATTAATGGAACAATACAAAAAGGATTCTGAGAAATATAGTCATAACTACACTGAAATTTTGAAAGCCTATGACTATGTTAGGAAAGAACTAGAAGAAGAAAGGCTAAAGTTTAAAGTTTGGACAGACTCTGGAAGAAAAGTTCAAGAAATTCTCAATAATCAAAACGTGTGTCAAACTGCTGGTCTAGGCTATGACAAGAGTCAAGACAAAATACCTATTGTTGAGAATGATAACAATGACGAAGCTAGCAAAATTAATAAGACTAAAGACAAAAGTACATTTGTTCCTGTTAAGTTTGTGATCCCTAAAGAAAAAACTGAAGCCACAAACTCATCTGTCAATAGTCCCCCTGTTGTTGACAAAAAGACAGATGAAACATGGGCAAATAACTCTAAGAAAATTATAAACATAGGTTACTTGTCTAAGTCTAAGTTGAAAGAAAGGCTAGAGAACTTATCAGAGTCCACCAAAACTAGGAGAAATAGGACTGGTAAGGAAGGCATCAATAAGGCTAATAATTATCAAAAAGATCCTAATGCTCCTAGAAAGAAGTGTTATAGATGTGGCAACCAAAACCATTTAGCTATAGATTGTAAAACAAAAATTGAGATGAAATCAGAGTCTAGTCCTTCTCAGACTCTGAAAAGTCACTACATACCACAGAAACCTTGTTATCACTGTGGTAGCATATTTCATTCTATATATATGTGTAGGGACTATCATGATTTGTATTACAATTTTTATGTGCTAAAATCTTCTATTGATAAGAGTTGGTATGACACTATTAAGACTCCACCACAGTCTAGAGCAACAAAAGAGATAGGTAAGCCAAAGGTGAAAATTATTAAGCTTGTTTCTCCTAAAATTAGTAGAAAAGGATCCAAAACTATTTGGGTCCTCAAAACATCTAACTAGTTGCTTTATGTATGCAGGGAACTAGGGTAAAGAAAGTAACCCTAATCCTGGACAGTGGATGCTCAGGACATATGACTGGAAAGAAATCCCTGCTTACAGACTTTGAGGAAATGGCTGGCCCAGAAGTATCCTTTGGAGATGGCAACAAAGGAAAAACACTGGGATATGGCAAGATTGTACTTGGGAATGTCATCATTGAACAAGTAGCTCTAGTTGATGGCTTAAGGCACAATTTAATAAGCATAAGTCAACTTGGAGACAAAGGTTACCATACTGGCTTTGACAACAAAGAGTGTCTTGTGACTCACAAAGAAACAGGCATTGTGGTTTTCAAAGGACACAGACATGGTAACATTTATGAAGCCAGCTTGGAGGATTGCATAAACAGTGAAGTCACATGTCTATACAGCAAGGCCTCAACTGAAGAAAGCTGGAAATGGCACAAGAAACTGTCACACATCAACTAAAACACTCAACAAGTTGGTTAAACAAAATCTTGTAAGAGGATTACCACAGGTTGATTTTGTACAAGATGGACTTTCTGAAGCATGTCAACTTGGAAAACAAAGGAAATCATCCTTCAAGAGCAAGACAATAAATACCATTTCTGAACCCTTTTATTTACTGCATCTTGATTTATTTGGTCCAGTAAATGTTATGTCAATTAACAAAAATAAATATACTCTTGTTATTGTAGATGATTTTACAAGATTCACATGGGTTTTCTTTCTACATTCAAAGGATGAAGCTTCACAACACATAATAGATCATATCACTTTTCTGGAAAGAAAATCAAAGAAAACAGTAAGAATTCTGAGGAGTGACAATGGTACTGAATTCAAGAATTCAATCATGGAGAACCACTGTGCATCAAAGGGAATTACTCAACAATTTTCTGTGCCAGGAACTCCTCAACAAAATGGAGTTGTGGAAAGAAAGAATAGGACACTCATAGAAGCTGCCAGAACAATGTTGGCAGAGTCTAAGCTGCCAGTATATTTTTGGGCTGAGGCAGTCAATACAGCATGTTTCACTCAAAACTGCACTCTAATAAACATGCATGGAAAGACTCCCTATGAAATGATAAAGGACAAGAAGCCAAGTGTGAAACACTTTCACATATTTGGATGCAAGTGTTATGTACTGAAAGTACATCCTGAAAATCTAAGCAAATTCGAAGCCAAGGCAGATGAATCAATCTTTCTTGGATATGCATCGAACACAAAATCATTCAGAGTGTTTAATCTCAGAACCAAAATTGTTATGGAATCTATTCATGTTGTATTTGATGATAAAAAGTTTACAGAATTGCAGGATGAGTCAGAGTCTACAACACTGGAATTTGAAAATCTAAAAAGTTCTGAGATAAATGAAGAAGAAGAGGATGAAGACCCTAGAATAAATCCTAAACTAACACAGGAACCTGCACATTCTGAGGGGGAGCCAAAAAATTTAACTCCAAATAATTCAGAGTCTAACAGGTCAGGGTCTACCCAAACAGAGTCTACCCAGACAGAGTCTATCCAGACAGAGTCTAGACAGACAGAGTCTAACTCATCAGGGTCTGGATCAAGCAACTCTAAACTCTTGTCAGAGTCAAGCAATTTAGGGGGAGCCTCTTCATTTGAATTTCACTCAAATACAGAAGATGCAAATGACTTAGGGGGAGTTTCAAGTTTAAGAACCAATCTTCCACCTGCTAGAAAATGGACAAGGAATCACACTCCTGACTTGATAATTGGTGATCCTGAGAGTGGTGTACAAACAAGAACAACCACTCAAAATGAATGTCTTTATAACTGTTTTCTCTCAAAGAATGAACCCAAGAAAATTGAGGAAGCCTTGCAAGACCCTGATTGGATTATTGCAATGCAAGAAGAATTGAATGAATTTGAGAGAAATAAAGTGTGGAAACTTGTACCAAGACCTAGAGATAGATCAGTGGTTGGTGCAAAATGGGTGTATAGAAATAAACTTGATGAGAATGGAACTGTAGTAAGAAATAAAGCAAGGCTAGTTGCAAAAGGATACTCACAGGAGGAAGGAATTGACTATGATGAAACTTTTGCACCAGTAGCAAGATTGGAAGCTATTAGAATGTTTCTAGCCTTTGCAGCTCATTCAAAATTCAAGGTGTATCAGATGGATGTGAAAAGTGCTTTATTAAATGGAGAATTAGAAGAAGAAGTCTATGTGGAGCAACCACCAGGATTTGTTGATCCAAAGTTTCCTGATCATGTTTACAGGTTAGACAAGGCACTATATGGATTGAAGCAAGCACCTAGAGCATGGTATGAAACTCTTTCAAAATTCCTTCTTGAAAATGGATTCACAAGAGGTACCATTGACAAAACTCTCTTTATTAGAAAATATAAAGGTGATATTTTGCTTGTCCAAATTTATGTTGATGATATTATATTTGGATCTACTAATGATAATCTCTGTGAAAAGTTTAGTCAACTAATGCAGTCAAATTATGAAATGAGCATGATGGGAGAATTAAACTTCTTTTTGGGGCTTCAAGTCAAACAGAATGATGATGGAATTTTCATCAATCAAACAAAGTATGTAAAAGAACTGTTGAAGAAGTTTGATATGCAAGATTCTACAACTGCTAAAACTCCCATGTCAACAGCTACTAAGCTAGACTCTGACCCAAAGGGTAAGAAAGTTGACAACACTAGTTACAGAGGTATGATTGGCTCATTATTATATTTAACTGCTAGTAGACCAGATATAATGTTTGCAACTTGTCTGTGTGCCAGATTTCAAGCTGACCCTAGAGAATCACACTTAATAGCTGTGAAAAGAATTTTTAGATATCTCAAGGGGGCACAAACTCTTGGACTTTGGTATCCTAGAGAGTCAGATTTTTTACTAATTGGCTATTCAGATTCTGACTATGCAGGATGCAAAGTAGATAGGAAAAGCACAACAGGACAATGCCAGTTTCTTGGTAACAGATTAATTTCTTGGTTTAGCAAGAAACAACAGACTGTATCAACCTCAACAGCTGAGGCTGAATACATTGCAGCTGGAAGTTGTTGTGCTCAAATTCTGTGGATGAGAAATCAATTACTTGATTATGGACTAACATTCTCAAATATTCCTATGTATTGTGATAATACTAGTGCTATTAAAATTGCAGAGAATCCAGTCCAACACTCCAGAACAAAGCACATTGATGTCAGGTATCACTTTATTAGAGAACATGTTGAAAATGGTACTGTGGCACTTCACTATGTTCCAATTGACAGACAGATTGCAGACATTTTAACAAAATCACTTGATGAGTCTACCTTTCTCAGACTTGTAGGTGAATTAGGTATGTTAAATATGTAAGTGATCAAAAATTGCAAGAAGCAAGGTATGTACTTTAATTATAGTCCCTGTCTTAACATACTGTGATTAATTGTTAGTGCAACATTTTGTTTGGTATTTTACCTTGACAGAGTCTAGTTTTTAGACTCTGACGAGTCTGTAGACTCTGAAAGTCAGTAGACTCTGAGAAAATTATCGCCTAGACTCTGAAACGGTTAAAATTCGCGCCTGCAGACTCTGATTGCATTTAAAATGTTCAAATGACTTGAAATAGGCGGTAACAGTTATCTTTTGACCGGAGACAGGCTGTAGACTCGTGTGTATTGTATGCAACTTGAACAAAATAGAATTTTTCATACAATTTACTCACTTGTTTATTGCAATTGATTTCTAAGGCAAAAATATTCACAGAGCTTTTTACGAACCCTAGCTAATTTCTTCAAGTTTCTCCATCACTTTCAACTCAACAACTTTAATGGCTGCCGTTTCTACTGTCATGAGGGGACCCAAGGCGATTGCGTTCACATTTGGGAATTTCGAGTTCATGACCACAAATCATGTTGCTGCTCTTGGAGATAAGAAAGGGGTAGACGCTGACTACTACCCTGTGATGGATTTCTTGGAGCAATCCGAGCTACACTACATTCTCAAGGCATCACCAGTCATTCACATGGATGTTGTATCACAAGCATGGAGCACTGCAAAGGTAGTTGATCCTTCTCAGGATCAACCAGGTAAAATAATGTTTACCTTTGGTTCGACTACATTTGATGTCACTGCAGATGTGCTTAATTTTGTGTTTAAACTGCCTGCTAAATCTTCTTTTGATGAAATTGTATCTGATGATGACATTAAAAGCATGTTTAAGGCAATAGGTTATTCTGCTAGCTTAGATAACATGAGCAAGATAACAAGGCCTTACTTAAGGAAAGAATGGTCATTTTTCTTCGATCAAATTGCTAAGTGTTTTACTGGTAAGTGTAGTGGATTTGATGCTATTACTGCTATTACTTATCAAATTAGTCATAGTCTCCTATTTGATAGAATAATCAACATTAGTGATATGTTGCTCACTCAAATGGGAGCAAAATTAAATAATGTGCATGAGGGGAGAAAGAAAGTCTACTATCATAGATTTTTTATGATTCTCCTCAATCACTTCATTCCTGACATGTCAACCAAGTTGGCAGATGATTGCTGTGTACAGGCATACAAACAACAAAGGAGGATATTCTCTGACATTAAGAGAATTGATGACAAGAAGAAGAGTCTACCTGCAATGACATATCCACAGGTAATGCAGGTAAAACTCTCATCCTACAAACCTTCTATCTACAATGCTTCATTTTTTGGTGGTGAAACGGTGCAGGAACAAGTAATGGAGAGTCCCCCTGCACCTACCCAAGTCACCCAATCCCCTTCAATTATACAATCTTTCAAACCAAAATCAAAAAAGAAACCAACCTCTTGTGTCTCTCAACTGGCACCAGTTGTAAAGAGGAGAAAATTGATTCAATCTAGGCTTATAGATGAGCATAGTGATGAGGAGCTCAATCCACTAGAGAAGCAAGTTGTTGAAGGACTTTCTTTGCTAAAGGAAGGTCATGATACACTTGATTCTAACCTTTAAGCCAAGTCTGTAGACTCTCAAAAGGCTACAGACTCTGAAAAACCTAGGGAAGCACCTCAGGATTCTCACATTGAGTCTCCTGAGAAATCCTTTGCTAAGAAGTACAGAAGGTTAAGGAAGGATTATTCTGCACACACACACAAGCCTGTTATTATTACTAACCCTGTTTTGCAGGAAACAGATGCTCCCAAGGCTCATGCAGAGCCAGACTCTGAAATCAAGAAAACACCTGAACCAGAGTCTAATGTTGAGTCAGAGTCTAGACTGCCTTTAGACTCTGATCATGAAACATTTTGGGAAGGAATGCCATTGGATACAGCCTCATGCCTAATTGATGAGATCATTACTCCAAGTGATGAGGCACTGTTATTCTTATATCTTTTGGTGGAATCAGTTGAAGATCCAGAGCAATATTAGACTAAATCTCAAGTCTTGGATTTTCTTTCAACCTATGAAGCCCTAAGAAAGAGAATGGAACAGGAGCTACAAATGTCTGCACATGATGTGGTCAAAAATCTCTACAGCTACCTATTCAACTCTTCATTCCAAGTACAAGCAGCTGGGCTCATAGAAGGCGGAACTAATGAAGTTCTCAAAGCACTAGGTGTGCCAGACTTTGAACAGAAAATTACAAAGAAGCCTAAAAAGCTTAAGGTCCACAAAAGGAGAGCATCAGAGTCTGTTGCTGAGTTAGAAACTGAGATAGAGCAACCAGTTTTTAACTATGAAGCAATTTGGGATAATAGAGTTACCTACAGGACAGCCATTCAATGGATCTCTCAAATTCAACCTCTGTCAAGACAGGTGGCTGACTATCTTGTCCATAATATAGGTACAATTGCCAACAAATACATCTATCCAGCCTACCAAAATAGACTGGATCAATTCAGGGGCACATATTTTCAAAGAGTAAGAAGGGAACTACAGGACCTCTTCAATCTCACAGATGCCCAGGCAATCAATGCAATCCATCTCAGGGCCTTTCATCACAAGTTGGATGCATTTATTCTTGAAGAACAACAGGAGGTAGCAGGTGGTGCAAGGAAGTTGGAGGTTGGGACTAGTGCACTAGTGGTGGCTAGTGATAAAGATGCTCAGTCTGCCTCACCTACACAAGAACCACCTAGTCAGAGGTTGGGTGATAGTGGGGCAGGGGAGTATGCTGTTGGGCCCTCCTTGACAACTCATCAACGAGCTGATGAGAACCCCAGTGATATGGGAGGACAGACTCTAATGGATGCTCATGAAGTGATTTCCCAATCTATTCTATCAGAGTCTATCCACCTTGAGGGGGAGTCTCATACACCAACAGTCAAAGATGGTAACACTCAGACTCTGGCTTCTAATGAAGTCATACTGAAGCAGTCAGAGTCTAGAGTAGACCCTGAGACCGGAATACTGGAGCCAACAGACTCTGAAAAGAGAGAAGATGCTAGTAAGGGTTCAGAATCTGTTGATGCTCACCCCTTGGTGGAAACCCCTAGCCTTCAGACATTTGAAGGGGTTCCCCTCCATCAAGGTGGTTCAGGTATTGAAGCACCATTTTTATCTCTCAACCCCTCTTCTGTAGGTTTATTGAGTGCACCCTCCACATTGAGTGACAAAATATATGAGAGGCTGGCACTGGACCAGGCAAAATGAGAGGTAGATAAGGCTGTAGAGAGCCTGAGTGAGATTGAGAAAGTGGGTGCCCAACCCCACTGTGAGCATGAGATATTAGGGTATCTTGAACCTAGCTTTACTTATTGGGATCAAGATTTTCCAAAGAGTTGGTCCAATGAGTTGGAGCAGGGGATGGATGACAATTCACTATGTCTGATTGTGCAGATTGGCAAACAGGAGGAGGCTCTTGCTGCTTAGAAATCATTTACACAGAGACCACATCTTCATCTGGCGGATTCTCTAGCAAGGAGAGCAGATAGGGTCATGGAGACCTTGGTGGATAATCCTGTAATTACAACTGAGGCTGCATATTCGAATTCAGAAGAACCACTCTTAATCATGCCTATAAGGGCTAGACTTCCAGAGTCTACAGTCTCTGATCACTCTCAGGAGGAGTCAGGGTCTATAGTTCCGTTTGTAGTTTCGGAGTCTACACCACCACCAGAGTCTACACCTCCATTCACAAAGCTAGAGCATGTTGCTGAGGAGCGCACTTCTGCAGATGATGATCATGTTACTCTATCTTTTATCTATTTTGATCAGGTGTTTCCTCAGTCTTGGGAGTCTGCACAGCAAAGAGGCATCAATGATAAAGATTTTTTTGAGTGTATTTTGGATATTCATCTTTCTGAGAGACTTAAGGCTTTTCAGAAAAAATCTTTTCAACAGGAATATGGTTACTATCCTGGTGAAGAAGATCAAGTCTTAGATGGAGCTGTTAAAGCTGAGCTACCTGATGTTGCTGCTCAATTATCCAGTGTGGTCCAGGAAATTTTTCATATCAAAACAAAGCTCACTGGTGTTGATAATACAACTTCTCTGCTCAATACAAGATTTGATAGAATTCACTCCCTTCAATTATCCAAAGAGGTCGCTTTTAAAGATGCTCTAGCTGCTATCACTACCACTCAAGCCTCTCTTCAAACTACAGTTTCTGCTTTGACCACTAAGGTTGATTCAGTTATTGCAGCCCAGGCAAATATCTCCACTGTTCTTGAGCAGATTCTTTTGGCTGTCACCAGTGATGATGATGTCAAAAAGGGGGAGAAGGTGAAGCAAGGTGAGTCCTCCGGGAGACATAAGGATGAGGGATGCAAGGATAAATCAAGGGGAGTTAAAAGGAGGAGAGATGGTGATGATGGTGATAGTTCTCATGGTCCTAGGGGTCTTGATGATGTGCAACAAAAGCAATCAGGCGTATCAAGAACCCAAACACATCAGTCAGGGACTAGACATGTGAAATCAGAGTCTAAGTCAGACTCTGATAAGCAAAGAAAGAAGTCAGACTCTGATCAAACTCAAGAACCTTCATACTGGAAGTGCAGTCAATCAAATCTGCAACTTAGAGCTAAAAAGAAGATAGGTCTTGGAGGATTTGAAGAATCTGACATTGACAGAACATCTACTCTAACCAGGGATCCTCAATCCTTGACAGATAGGTAGTTTGAGAAGATCACTCAGAAGCACTTAAATAAAGTGGTGTCTGCTCAAATTGTTTATAATGTTTTTGAAACAAAGATACAAGGAGGTCAGGGAGGTACGGAAAAGATGAAAAATGAGATGATGGTTTACTTCTTAGAAGGTGGAAGTGTAAAATGGATTAGTCAGTCAAATTTTATCTTTTTCAAACAAGCTGAGGAATTACAGTATATTAGATTCCTACTTCAAATTGCTTATGAAGTTAACAAGAGCAAAGAAGCTGTCACACACAAATGGTTCAAGGAGATTGATAGGAAGCTGATTTTGCACAGACAGGCAAATCAACAAATGGGCAAATTTTCTTTAAAATATGTTGATACTGAGGGAAATGATCAAGTCATGCCATTGGAAGAAAAACAAATTAAATTTCAAGAAGGTGTGGGTCATTACTTTGGGTTTCAGCCTATGAGTGGGAAAGTTAGTGTTCTGATGTTGAAGGACTTAAAAGATCAAGAAAGCAGTGCAAATGATCTTAGAGCAGCTTATTGTCAAATCAAATGCTCAAGTGAAGAAATGAAGAAATTGAAGAAATTTATTGGCGAGGCTCTGGCAATTGTGGAGGAAAATATGCTGAATTCATTTTTGAAGAATAATCCAGCCTTTGAAAAGATTAAATAAAAAGTAATTCTTTTTCCTTTATAATTCTTTTATACTGTTCTAGATTAATAGTTTTATTCTTTAGTTTTGACATCATCAAACCTTGATTTATGCTTACATTTTATAAAGCATAAATAGGGGGAGATTGTTAGGGATATATTCATTTGATGATGTACAAAATACTAGAACAGGGTCTAGATTAGTTTATCTGTAATAAGTTTTTCTAGTCTCTGAAATGTATAATCAGAGTCTAGATAGTCAATATTCATGTTATTTGTACTTGGAAGAATTTCTGTAGAAAATGAAACCAGAGTCTGGAAGGTGATCAAAGTCTATAGAGTATCAGAGTCTATGATCTATCAGAGTCTACATGTGATCAGAGTCTGAAGATCATCAGAGTCTGAAGATTTCAGAGTCTATACAGTTGATGATAAATTTGGAAGAAGATCACAGGAATGGAAAGTCTTCGAAGATCAAGATAAATATATTGCAGATATGCTATGGGAAAGAAAGAGAATTCTAGAAGGAAACTGTTAACTAATAATTAGGAATTCTATTCCTATTGTAATTTATCTTTCTGTTATTAGTTGATAGGCAGCTCTCTATATAAACTCTATGTAACCTAATTGTAAAGGTGTGGAAGTCGAAGCATAATTATCTGAGTGAAATTTTGTGAGAGCATAGAGATAGAGAGAGTTGCTGTGATAAACACAGAGAAGCTGCTAGGGTTTGTGTACACCCTAGGAGAGTTTTGTATTCACAAATCAATAATACAAAACAGTACTTATTCATATTTTTATGTTTGAGTTTGTTCTTAATTTGATTTTAAATCGGGCAGAAAAGACATACAAGTATTCAACCCCCCTTCTACTTGTACGACTGGGAAAACAGACCTTCTTTCTATTTCTACATTTTCCATCAATTTCTTTTCAACCATCTTCTTTTTATACTCCACCCTATCAATTTTGGCTTGGTATTTCCTGACTAGATACTCAGCAAGATCATACATCCTTAGTTTATTTTCCATACATCTTTTGTCATATAGGCTTTTCACTCTTTTTATCTTGTGATTAGTTGCTTCTTTGTTGTCATAGTAGAAAGGATTTTCTTCCCCATCAATATCTATTACAAACATTCTTCTGTTTCTGATCTCCACTTTGCATATTCTATTTGTCATCTATTGCTTGATCTTTTCTTTGTTTACTTCAATAGTTTCCTGAATGGGGATGATTGGGAGACCTTTATCAGGAACAATAATTTGTTTTCTCCATTTGGGACACCTTACTAGAGATGAACTAGTAGGTTTCTTGAAGTGAGTTCTTTTAACTTGATTGACTTTCAGTTGTTGACAAGGTTTGAGCAGTTTAAATTTTTCTCCTTTGATTTCCCTCCTTATTACTCCACTTGCAGTAGCCTTGACTAGATGTCTTTTAGGAGATCTGGATTTGGGGACCTTAGCAGTTTCAGAAATTACAGAAGTTACACTAACACCCTGAACATTTGTAGGTGTGCTAGCCCTACTCCTAGTAACTTGCTACTTTTTGACAGGCTTCTTTGTTTCTTGGACTTTGCCACCCTTATCACCCCTAGGTGCAGGTTTGTCATCTTTCTTTTCCTTGTCCTTGTCATCACCATCAGCACTCTTCTTCTTTCTCAGTTCCTCACTTACAAAGCCAGACACTTGATGAGTTAGAAATTTTCTGAGCTTCTCTTCAATTTTTTTGTCCTCTTCACTCCTTACTTCTTTTCTTAACAACAGTTTTGCCAAATTAATTGCTTGAACTCTGTTTGCAGCATTTAGGTGTCTTGACAAAGTGAAGATATTCAGCTTTTTCTCTTTTGTCATGTACAGGATGCCATCTGAATTGCAGAAAGCTTCAGGTAGAGAGAGATGCATTGCAAGATGCAGCAACTCTTTTTGTAGATCATGATCCTCTAGAGTTATCAGCTCTACCTTGTTGTTCAAAGCCTCTAATTATGTAAATGAGAATTGTCTGAAGGTGTCTTTAACAATTTTGAAATAGCCAACTTCCAGCTGAATGATTGGCACCCTGACTTGTACATAATTCTCTATAGCCTTCACAGCCCTGACTGATAGAACAACCCTTTCAAGAATTTTCTTGTACTCCCAATGGTGACCTTTACAAAATTTCTTCATTGACTTCATTTTCTCCTGAAATCTTTTATCTGCATATGGCTTGAGAGATTTTTGTCTTAGAAGATCCATTACTGCCATTTACCTAGCAGCTTCAAAGTCATCTCTGTCAGTTGCCATTTTCTTTTCCTTCTCCCCCTTAGGGTTGATATCTTATTTTGGCAAGAATGAGGATGTTGAGGGTATGGAGGTTGAGGACTATGGAAGTTGAAGAGTGGTTTGAGAAGACATGTTGAGTTGAATAACTTCCAATTTCTGCATAACTTGGCTCAGTGTGAAGGATTGACTAGCCATTGAGGTGTTTACCTCATTTTGTAGAGCATTTACAGTATTGGATAGAGACATATTTACAGCTATAAGTGTCTGCACTTGCTCAGTTAGCTTCAAGATCTTTTGATTTTGAGCTTTCAATTTCTCAGTTTGAGCTATGGCTTCTTTTGTCTCTGAACCATAATATAAATCCACCTGGAAGGGAGTGATATCTGCAACTTTCACATCCTGAGGAAATTTATCTACATGCCTTCTTTTGTACATCACCTCTACCATAGAATTGATTTTGGATTGTCTTTCAAGGAGAAGAGAATGTGTCTTTGTCATATCATTGTATGCTTTCTCCATTTTCTCCATTTTAGAAGTTAATTCTGTGAATTGAGCTTTGGAGATGGAGGAGTCTGTAGCTTTCTTTGAGGAGGCACTTCCACCAAAAGTCATAGCTTTGTCAATGTTTATCATTCTAGTTTCTAGTTGATCCTTGTGTTCCCTCCAATCATTCTGCAGTCCCTTAGCCAAGAAATGATTTGCTTGCAACTGAACCTTGGCTGCTTCATGAATGGCATCATAGATTGTTATGGGTGTAAATACCTTTTCACAGGAACCCAAGCTTGTTAAATATTTCTCCCTCATCCATTTCAGGGCTTGGTCTAGAGTCACAGACTTGGAGCCATCCAACCATTTATCTACATTTAGTTCTCCTTCTTCAGCCATTTCTTCATTTTTATCTTTCAATTGCTCTTGATCTTTGGCATACTCCAACAGGATGGCAGCATAATCAGTATTTGGAAAATGAAAGGTCATCAATTGTTGAGCAATGTGATAGAACCCATCCAAATGGTCTCCATATAGTTCCTTCAATTTCTCTTCAGAGATTGGTCCAGTAGATGGTCCTGAAGAACTGTCATGTTGCACAGGCTTCAGCTATTCAGACAGAAAGTTAGAGCTAGGTCACTTGTTATAGTGGTCCCCTCAGTATCAATTTCTTCATCTAATTTCTCAGATGATTGCTTTGACACTAGATGGATAGGTGAGTTCTCCCTTGGAGACAGCCTTTGTATGACTGGGGAGTGTCCAGGGGATGCCATTTGCATGGTGTGGAGGTCCCCTAGATTACCCAATATTTGTGAAGACACTTGATGCTCCCATGGCTCATTAATGAGACCAAAGGGAATTGTTTCCTCATTAGCCATCATAGAGTCTGAAGTAAAGACTCTTGAAGCCTCTGTGGTTTTGATGGTGTCATCAGGATATGCCTCAACATGCATTCTCTCACCATCTTGATGTATGTCCTGAATGGTGAACACAGTGTCTTGCACTATGTTTGTTAGGAATTGTGAGATTTGATGATAACAAATCACTTCGAATTACAATAGGGATTTAAATTTTATTGTAACTAGTCGATGGATATGTGACTTGTAAATATCCAATGACTAGGAAACCAGTTATCAGTTGAAGCTTGTTTAATCAACTGATATACTGGATTGTAACATTTGATTTATGTTTCATTATCAATTGATTGTATTGCCTCGATGGATGCTGTGAAGTAGTCAACTGATACCTATTGACTTCAATTGATAGCCTCTCAACGGATGTGAAGAATGACTGATCAATTATAAATATTCTAAGTTAGAATTCTCACAAATGAAGTGATCAACAAATATTGGAGTCAATGGATAAAGTCAATCAACAGATAAAAGACAATCAACGGATAAAAGACCATCAATGGATAAAGGCAATCAACGGATAAAAGACCATCAATGGATAAGGAGTCGATGAATAACTAAATTATCCATCGATACATCAATTGATCAATTGATAACCTATCCATCGATGGATAAGCAAAGAAGAATCAACTGATAAGGTTTACAGCAATTATCAGTTGATTAAGGTTTCCCAAATTAGTTAAAGACAAAAGGAATGGGAACTTTGCAGAAACTGAATCAATGGAAGACAGTCATGTCAGGATTGTAAAGACTTTTAAAAGCAACACAGTCTTCAAGGAAATATCAAGACAGAGATTTTTCCAGGACAAGACAAATGCAAAAAGGACTGTGAACAGAAGCTACAATCTATTTTAGTGAAAACATTAGAGAATGTAATTTTGTTTTACTTTGTTTTGTATCCATCGATAGAAAAATAGATGTAGAATGTGAACAACTATATATACAGTAGTAGTTCATTGTAACATAACAAGTGTGAAAAGTATCAAGAACTCAAAAAAAGTTCAGTAGAAGGATAGATAATATTTGTAGTGCTTTTCTTAGTTCCAAAATCACATCTTTGTAAGCAGCTTGGTATCTTTACTAAGATTATTTGAAATCAAAAATACACTAGTGAAAAAACCAATCCACTAGTAATTTTAAAAGATTTTTTTTCAAGTTTTGTTTATCTCTTCTAGTTTTATCCTTATGTTTAATTTGTCCAAACACTCAACCACACTTATTGAACAAACTTAAATCTGCAAGAATTTTAAATAATTCTTAAGTTTGCATTCAACCCCCCCTTCTACAAACTTAGTGTACTTGAAGGGAATAACAATTGGTATCAAAGTCTAGCTTTCAACATACAGAAAGTTAAGATCTAAAGTACATCAAGTATGAGTCACAGAGACACAAGAGTAAAGATTCCAGTTTTGGAGAAAGATGAATACTTTCCCTTGAAAGTCAAAATGCACTTGCATCTGCTATCCATTGATCCTTCCTATGTCAATTACATAGAGAAAGGTCCACATGTGCCTATGAAAATAGTTACAAGTGTGAATGCAGATGGTACTCAGGCACCAGACAAACTGATTCCAAAACATATGAGTGAATACACAGATGAAGATGAAAAGGAAGTACACAAGGATAAAAAGGCTATGAACATTTTGTTTAATGGTCTTGACAAGGATATGTTTGACAATGTTATCAACTGTACAACCTCCAAGGAAGTCTGGGATACTCTTCAAACTCTATGTGAAGGCACTGAGCAAGTAAGAAAAAACAAGATGTAACTTTTGATTCAAAAATATGAGGCCTTTCACTTCAAGAGTGGTGAAGCAATCAATGACACATATAGTAGGTTTCAAAAGCTGTTAAATGAGCTAAAGCTATATGGAAAAGTATATGTTATTGAGGATACCAATCTCAAATTCTTGAGGTCCTTACCCAAAGAATGGAAACCAATGACTGTTTCTATAAGACAATCTCCTGACTTTAAGGAGTATACTCTTGACAAGCTGTATGGAATCTTGAAGACATATGAGTTAGAACTACAGCAAGATGAAGAGATTGAGAAAAGTCAGAAGAAGGAAAAGTCTGTTACCCTGGTGGTCAAGGATAAGTAAGTTGCAGAGCCCTGTGAAAATGTTGCTGTTAAAGAAGGAAAGAAAGAAAGTCATGGAAAGGCTACAGGTGGAGGATATGATGAATCTTTAATTAGCAAAAGGAAAGAAATAGTTGAAGATGATGAATCATATACAAGGGATGAATTGGATGAAATAGATGAGCATCTTGCTTTTCTATCAAGAAAATTTTCCAAACTTAAATTCAAGAGGAATCCTATACAAAGGCCTGGATCCCAGTTCAAGAAAGATAATCAACCAAGTAAAAATCTTGTTGATAGGACTCAATTCAAATGTTTCAACTGTGGATTGGCTGGTCACTTTTCAAATGAATGCAGAAAGCCAAAAGTGGAGAAGAAATCAAAGTATAATGATGGGATTGACTATAAAAAGAAGTACTTTGATTTGCTAAGACAAAAGGAGAAAGCTTTTGTAACAGAAGAAAAGGACTGGGCTGCTGAGGATGATTTTGAAGAAGAGGAATTCATCAACCTTGCACTTATGGCCAACCATGATGATCAAGAAGCTAGTTCCTCTAACAATCAGATAATTTCAACAAATCTATCTGAGTTGTCCAAAGAAGAATGCAATATTACTATTACTGAAATGTCTAATGAGTTGTATAATTTGCATGTCACTCTTAAGTGTTTGAACAAAGAAAACACTAGGCTTAAAAGCACCTTAGAATCTCTTATTGAAAGAAACATTTATCTAGTGAGTGAGCTAGTGCAAATGGATAGACTCAAGGTAGAAAACAAAGATGCTAGAAAAGAACTGGTTAAGTGTAAAAAGGAAATAGAAAATTTGAAAGAAAAATTGGAAGAAGAACTAAGAACCATTGACAAATGGAACAGGTCAAGTAAAGCCAGTAAGAAGATGAATGACATTCATGGAACAAACTCATTCACCATGCTGTCTGAGACTCTGGAGAAATTAGCCATTGATGAAAATCAATCTTTGGAAAAGAAGCAATCGATTGCTAATCCTGAATCAACTGATAAGGATTATCCATCGATTGATAATGATATCCCAACGGATAATCATCCATCGATTGAGGAATCATCAACTGCTAAACAAACTGTGTTAAAAACCAAGCTTAATAGACCTGTTAAATTTGTAAAAGAAGGAAGCTCCTCTAAATCTCAAATCAAGATTAAAAAGACTAATATAGAATTCTTATCCAAAGACCAATTAAAGGAAAAGTTAGAAAAGATAGAGCCTGATATTAAGCCAAATGAAAAGAAGAAAAAAAACAGAAATGGTAAAGTAGGCATAAACAAGCATAATAAATACACACCTGACAAGTATGCTCCTAGAAAGATATGTGCTAAGTGTGGTAGTAAAAATCACTTATATGTGCAATGCAAGTCCAATATGCCTGCAACAACCAATGTACCTGTTATACATAACATGCATTCTAGTTTTGTTTATCTTCATTTAGTTGATTCTCATGTTATTCATACTCAATATGTATCAATGCCTTATATGTTTAATCCATATCTTACATTTGCCAACATGAATATGCCTGCTATACCCTGGAATATGCATAACAATTTTCATGCTCCAAATTTCTCTAATTCTGCAAGCATGAATATTCCAAATATTAGCACTGAGAAGCCTGAGGTAAGGAAACCAACACCTAAGGTTGAAGTGAAAGTAAAACCACCTCAACCAAGGGAACAAAAGTTGGAAACCAAACCAAAGGCAACAACTAGTAAGAAAGGACCCAAGGCAATTTCGGTACCAAAATCAACTTGTTTGTCTTTGGTTGTGTGCAGGGAAAGAGAAGAAATCTTTCGTACTTTGACAGTGGGTGTTCGAGACATATGACTGGAGATAAATCCTTGCTCACAAAGTTTGAGGAAAGAGTTGGCCCTGGAGTAACCTTTGGAGATGACAGTAAAGGATATACCACGGGATATGGCTTGATTTCAAAAGAGAATGTCATCATTGAACCTGTTGCACTAGTTGATGGCTTAAGACACAATTTGTTAAGCATAAGTCAATTATGTGACAATGGAAATAAAGTTTGCTTCACAACTGAGGCATGCATAATTTCCAACAAGAAAGATGGAAGCCTAGTAATAACTGGGAACAGAAAAGGAAATGTGTACATAGATGACTTCAACTCAATAAATGCAGATTCAATGACTTGTTTACTCTCAAAGGCAAGTACAAGTGAAAGTTGGCTATGGCATAAGAAATTAGCTCACCTGAATTTCAAAGCCATGAATCTATTGGTCAAGAAAAATCAAGTGAGAGGCTTACCACAAATGGAATTTGTCAAGGATGGACTTTGTGATTCTTGTCAAAAGGGAAAACAAAGGAAGACATCATTCAAGTCAAAATTGGAATCATCAATTGAGAAGCCACTTGAGTTATTACACATGGATCTATTTGGTCTTGTGAATATCATGTCCATTGTAAAGAAGAAGTATGCTCTAGTCATGATAGATGATTTCTCAAGATTCTCATGGACTTATTTTCTGCATTCAAAAGATGAAGCTAGTGATCTAATCATCAAGCACATAAGAGAAATTGAGAAAAATCTTGAATTGGATGTAAAGAAAATAAGGAGTGATAATGGAACAGAATTTAAGAATTCTACAATGAAAGAGTTCTGTGAATCTAAGGGAATTTCTCATACCTTCTCTGCACCAAAAACACCTCAACAAAATGGGGTAATTGAAAGGAAAAACAAGACATTGATTGAAGCAGCTAGAACAATGTTGGATGATGCAAAATTACCAACATACTTCTGGGCTGAGGCCATTAATACATCATGCTATATTCAAAACATCTCCACAGTAAATCAAACTCAAAGAAAGACACCTTATCAATTGATCAAGAAAGACAAAAAGCCAAAGGTGGGATTTTTTCATGTCTTTGGCTGTAAGTGCTATGTTCTAAGGAATCAAGGTGAACATCAAGGAAAATTTGAGGCCAAAGCTGATGAAGCTATATTTGTTGGGTATGCACTATCAGGCATATCCTATAGAGTCTACAATCTCAGACTACACATTGTTATGGAATCTGTACATGTAGTATTTGATGATAAAAAGATTCAAGGCTTGTTTGATGAAGGAAATCATGACACACTGTAGTTTGAAAATGAATCAAATGGAACAAATGAAGAAAATGACAAAGAGATTGTTCCAATGAATTCACAAGTACTCAGAAACCCAACATCAGTTGATGTCACAACATCAATGGATAATTTATCAGTTGAAAAACATCCATCGACTGATAATGCATCAACTGATAATCCTTCGATGGATAATAAACACTCTACATTTAGGGTATCCAACTCGGGGGGGGGGGGGGGTTTAAAATCAATCTTCTAGCTCAAATCAATATTAGTACAACAACAATGATAATGAAGCCTCTTCATCAAGAAGGCAAAACTTGCCTCCACAAAGAAAATGGATAAAAAGCCATCCATTTGAATTAATCATTGGAAATGCAGAAGATGGTGTTAAGACAAGAAGTGCAACTCAAAATGAGTGTCTGTATAGCAGTTTCCTATCTCAAGAAGAACCTTAATGAGTTGAAGATGCTCTCAAGGATCCTGATTGGGTTTTAGCTATGCAAGAGGAACTCAATCAATTAGAAAGAAATAAAGTGTGGAAGTTGGTGCCCAAACCAAAAGACAGATCAATAATTGGTATAAAATGGGTATTCACAAACAAAATGGATGAAACTTGTACTATGACTAGAAACAAAGCAAGGCTTGTAGCAAAGGGGTACTCACAAGAAGAAAGAATTAATTTTGATGAAACATTTGCTCCAGTTGCAAGGCTGGAAGCAATCAGAATCTTTCTAGCTTATGCTGCACATGCTAATTTCAAGGTCTACCAGATGGATGTGAAGAGTTCATTTTTTAATGAAGTTTTAGAAGAGGAAGTCTATGTGGAACAACCCCCTGGTTTTGAAGATCCAAATTTCCCTGACTTTGTCTACTATCTACTCAAAGCACTGTATGGCTTGAAACAAGCACCAAGGGCCTGGTATGACACTTTATCTCAATTTTTCATTGAGAATCACTTCATTAGAGGTACTGTTGATAAAACTCTATTTTGTAGAAATGTCAATGGCTCAATTATTCTTGTCCAAATATATGTGGATGACATTATATTTGGCTCAACTAATGAGGATCTTTGCAGAAAGTTTTCCAAACTAATGCAAAGTAAATATGAAATGAGCATGATGGGAGAACTAACCTATTTTCTTAGTTTGCAAGTCAAACAAGTTAAAAATGGTATTTTTATAAATCAAACTAAATACATTTCTGATTTACTAAAGAAATTTGATTTAAATGATTGTTCATCTGCAAAAAAATCCCATGGCCACTGCAACTAAACTTGAATTGAATACCAAGGAAGCTAAGGTAGACATCTCAAGTTATAGGGGCATGGTTGGCTCATTATTATATTTAACTACAAGTAGGCCAGATATAATGTTTGCTACATGTTTGTGTGCTATATTTCAGGCTGATCCTAAAGAGTCTCATTTGATTGCAATAAAAAGAATATTCAGATATCTCAAAGGAATACCAAATCTTAGAATTTGGTACCCTAGAGAATCTGGATTTGATCTAATTGGTTATTCAGATGCAGACTATGCAGGTTACAGAATTGACAGGAAAAGTACAACAGGCACCTGTCAATTTCTAGGAAACAAACTTGTGTCATGGTTTAGCAAAAAGCAAGATTCAGTATCAACTTCAACTGCAGAAGCTGAGTACATTGCTGCTAGAAGTTGCTGTGCACAAATATTATGGATGAGGAATCAATTATTTGATTATGGGTTTAACGTGAACAAGATTCCTATCTTCTGTGATAATACAAGTGCCATTGCCATAACATAAAATCCAGTACAACATTCCAGAACCAAACACATTGATATAAGGTATCATTTCATTAGGGAACATGTAATGAATGGTACAGTTGAATTACATTTTGTCCCTAGTGAACAACAACTTGCAGACATTTTTACCAAGCCATTGGATGAATCTACTTTTAATAGATTAGTCTGTGAGCTAGGTATGCTTAATTTTGCTCAATCTTAAATTTATGCTAAGTTGTTATTTTTTTTGTAGCCATTGTTCACAATTATCTGTTGAAACAAAGTGATCAACTGATAACTGTGTTAATCATCAATGGATATTCTACAGCTATCGATGGATATATTTAATCAACTGATCAAATATATACCTATCGATGGATATTTATCTATCGACAGATAATTATCCTGATAATTATATATCGATCGATAAATTAATAATTTTTGAGTCAATGGATGTAATTACCCATCGATGGTAATAAAATTTCTATAGTTTCTTTTACATCCATCGATTAAATAATAGCCGTTGATTATTTACTTTATTTGTCAAAAGATACATATACTCAGTTATATATATCAATCGATTGCCAATTAAAGTAATTTATCTTAATTCTTTTTATCTTTCAACGGTTATATTCTCAATTAAACTGACTATTCAAGTCATTTTAATCTCAAAAATATAAATAGCAATTTCAATTCTCATTTCATTCTTACTTGCTATTTTATTTTACTCTCTAATCTTTATATCTCCATTTCTCTCTTTCTCAAGAACCCTAAAGCAATTTCTGTAACTTTTCTTTAAGTTTGTTTTCTAATCTCTCTAAGAACAGCAATGGCACCTCAAAAGAAGATTACTTCCTCAACAGGTTTCATCTATGAGCAAAACAACTTCATAGCGTGTATGACTGTGGAGGATGCCCCTGCAGATTTTCATCCATTGATGAAATTCCTGAATGAATGCAAGTTGTCAAAGCCTCTAAGTGAAGCACCTGCTATTGTGTGCGAACTTGTAGAAGAATTCTGGAAGTCTGCGGAGATATCCAAGGATGGGAAGGTAATCTCTTACACTTGTAGAGGTAAGACATATACTCTTAATAGCACTATTGTTTCTGAATGCTTAGAAATTCCAAGTAACAATTGTGATGACATACCTAATGATGAGGAAATTAGGAATATGCTTGCTGCAGTTAACTATGCTGAATCAGAATACAATCTAGGAGAGGTAGTTAGAAAGAATTTAAGAAAAGAATGGAACTATTTCTTTGATGCTATTATTAAGGTATTTTCTGGAAAAATAAGTAATTTTGATGCTATTACTGCAAGTGTGCAACAAATTGCTTATAGTATCCTGTTTAATAAATATTTTGATCTTAGCACCCTGCTCCTAGATGAGTTAATTGCTAAATTAGGAAATAAAGCATCTAGAAAAGAGAATATTTACTTTGCTAGATTCATTATGCTATTTATTCAAAATGCAATTGGAGATTTTGAAGTGACAGATACCATGGAGACAATGGAGCCCTGGACACAGAACAAAAGAGTCTTCAAGGACTTGGTGAGAATCAACTTACACTCTAAGTTGTGCCTCATCTATCCTCCTTTTATACAGGTATATCTCAAGAAACTTAATTTCTCTTTCACTTCCTCTGGTATCACAACTTCTTTGCCTTCTGCAACAATGGAGGGAGTTGGAAATGCCCCCATCCCCCTACCCAAGTTGCACAACCTTCTAAACCCAAGTCTAAACAAACCACCTTAGTAGTTTCCCAAAAGACTACTGTTGTAAAACCCAAGAAAAGAAAAACAACTGAGGGGAGTGTGAAGGTGGTTGATAAGGGTGAGGGAACTGGCCAACATCAAGAAAGCCAGAAGAATAAGGAAGGAGAGATTGAGAATGTCCAGCCAACCACCAGCCCAATCTTTCAAAAGATTGATGCTGTGTTAAAGGATATTAGCACATCCCTAGTTGAACCTTCTCAACAAGGTGTAGCTATTGAAAAGAGGTCTTAACCAGGACCAATTGATGAGGGGAGGGGACACAAATTAGTTCAACCATATAAAAGGAGAAAGAAGGATAGTAGCAATGCACATGGAACACACACACTTGCAAAACCAAATGAAAATTTGGTGGAGCCTTCAGTTTCTTCTTTTGATGTGTCTCAGAACTTTCCTGAGGCACAGTCCCATTCTCTATCTATTCCATCTCCACAATCTCCTTGTAAATCTCTTTCTTGAGAAACCTTGATGATTGACAACATCATTGTTTCAAATTAACCTTCTTTACAACTCAGGGTGGAGCCAACACTTTCACATGACTCACCACAAAAGGTTAACACCTTGGTTGAGCAGGATATTATTCACCAATCTTATAAGTCGATGGATATTTCTACATCAATTGATAATATTCAACATCCATCGACTTCTACTCATCCATCGATGGATATCCTTACATCCATCGATGAGCTAACTTTGTGTTGGGTCCCGGAGATCGTAGAGGGAGGGTGAATACGATTCCCAAATTAAAATTATGACTATTAATTATTTTTGGGACAACATAAAAATTACTTTGGTTCAAACCCGGGTACTGTTCATCATCTTCTTCAACCTCAAGAACACCATTAAAATAACCAAGATAATGAACGGTAAATCATCCAAAACACACAACACAACAAGATCCAAGAATATAAATTTATATTCATTGAAGTGGGGTAGATGCTACAAACAAGTTCAAGAACATAATCTCAAGAACACAACAGAGAAGTGATTTTTGTCTCCTCTAAAACTATTACATTTTGTAGATCTAGGAGACAAAAATCAACCCTATCTTCTATACAAGATTTAACAAGTGTTTTCAGTAGAAGAATAGAGGAGTGGTATAATAAAGAAAATTATGGCTACAAATATATTCAAGATCTAGTTTGGCCATGGGGGAGAGAATAATTTTTCTCTCTCTCCCGTTTTCTTTTCTCATCCGGATGCACACCCATTTGAGATGGAGACTTGGGTTTCCTTTTTATTATTGAAAAAGGTGTTGCTTTTTACTTTTTTCTTTTTGCTCTTTGTTATTCCACCTTTTACTCTTGTCCACTCAAATCTTATCTTCAAAGTTATGTGTCAAGCATGCCTTTGGTAATATTTAATGTAAAAGTAATATTTAAATAAATATATATAATATAAATAAAGAATGTCTTTATTTATAAAATATATAAATAAATAAATAAATACTTTATTTAACTAAATTAAATATTTTCATTTCACTCTTCAATTTGTGTAGACTTCCTTATCCAAATACTTGTCCCCGTATACGTGACTCCACCACGTCCAAGTATTTGGCCTTCTAATTTGTGAAGCTTTAGTAAGATCCAATCAGGTTGTGCCGTCTGTCCCTTATCCATTAGGCTGGCATTTCTCCAACACTGATTTACTACCTTTGTTGATCCTCCACATGACTCAAGAAAACCAACAATTTTAGAATGATTAAAACCATATTAACCGACGAGAGCTTGCCTCCAATGTCCTGACACTTTTTGCAACGGTCTGGTTCATAAGTGACTAGTCTTGATAGGGGCTCTTGATTCCGAACATGATTCCACATTCTTCTTTGCAAACCTTACTTGTAGCTTCGATTGTAATGCACTGAAATCTTCATAGACTAAGACAATCTTCTTTAGCTTCCACATCCTTGAATAGATGTCAATATCTTTTATTCTCCACTGAGGCCTGAACATGTTAATGAACTTCTTCCAGTGAGCTTCAAGTCTGTAGATGATCCTTTGATACTTTGTCTTAACTGAACTCTGTGATCCAAGATTTCTGTGCACCTGCATATTATTACATGTCCTGTTCTATTATTGAGTTATCATCAACCATTACATAGAGATTACATTTAGCATTTCTAGTACTCATGAAAGTGCAGTGAGTTACTTCCCTTCACTCCTATCTCCCCTTTCAATCTCCCCCTATTTGGTTGATATGGAATAGCAATCAAATACTATTTCCCTTTACAATCTCCCCCAAAAGCAATTAAATAAAATTAATTACTAGAGGATAACTCAACTAACATACAAGAAATAATTAAAGTACTGGACATGAAAATAATATACAAAAGGTTCTGGAAAGATATAATCAGTTAAATCCAGATTTCCTGAGTTGCTGAAAATGAATGATGAATTTCTGAATTTCATTTTCCTTTAGCTTCCTCCACTTCAATGTTCTTCAAAGATGGGGTTCTTTCAATAAAGAAACAAATCATTAGTAAAGACTTCTAAACAATCATTCTTGTTCATCTTGCAATTCGAACTATAACATACAGCTCTCTATGTTCCCTATAAGAGGTCAACTCATTCTCCCCTTAAGGTTGTTCTCTCTTGGAATGAAAGTCACTTCCTCTTTTTCTTCAGGATGTTCTATTTCCAGGAAATATATTTTTCTTTCTTCCCTGCACTACTCCACTGACTTCATCTATCACTGAAACAAGAAATAGAACACACTTGGACACTTCTCAGATGCCCCTTGAAAATCTCCTTCACATTCTTCTTTACTGTTGGGTCCCGGAGATCGTAGAGGGGGGGGGGGGTGAATACGATTCCCAAATTAAAAATATGACTATTAATTATTTTTGGGACAACATAAAATTTACTTTGGTTCAAACCCGGGTACTGTTCATCATCTTCTTCAACCTCAAGAACACCATTAAAATAACCAAGATAATGAACGGTAAATCATCCAAAACACAGAACACAACAAGATCCAAGAATATAACTTTATATTCATTGAAGTGGGGTAGATGCTACAAATAAGTTCAAGAACATAAGCTCAAGAACACAACAAAGAAATGATTTTTGGTCTCCTCTAAAACTATTACATTTTGTAGATCTAGGAGACAAAAATCAGCCCTATCTTCTATACAAGATTTAACAAGTGTTTTCAATATAAAAATAGAGGAGTGGTATGATAAAGAAAATCATGGCTACAAATATATTCAAGATTTAGTTTGGCCATGGGGGAGAGAATAATTTCTCTCTCTCTCCCCTTTTCTTCTCCTGCACCCACACTTCTTGAAAGACAAGTATGGAAGACTTTTATTCAAAATGAAAAAGGTTACTTTTTCACTTTTTCTCCTTTTGCTCATGTCCACCCAAATCTTATCCCAAAGTCATGTACCATGCATGCCTTTGAAAATATTTAATGTAAAAGTAATATTTAATAAATATATAAAATATAAATAAAGAATATCTTTATTTATAAAATATATAAATAATTAAATAAATACTTTATTTAATTAAATTAAATATTTCCATTCCACTCTTCAATTTGTGTAGACTTCCTTATCCAAATACTTGGCCCCGTATACGTGACTCCACCACGTCCCAGTATTTGGCCTTCTAATCTGTGAAGCTTTAGTAAGATCCAATCAGGTTGTGCCGTTTGTCCCTTATCCATTAGGCTGACATTTCTCCAACACTGATTTACCACCTTTGTTGATCCTCCACATGACTCAAGAAAACCAACAACTTTAGAATGATTAAAACCATATTAACCGACGAGAGCTTGCCTCCAATGTCCTGACACTTTATGCAACGGTCTGGTTCATAAGTGACTAGTCTTGATAGGGGCTCTTGATTCCGAACATGATTCCACATTCTTCTTTGCAAACCTTACTTGTAGCTTCGATTGTAATGCATTAAGATCTTCATAGACTAAGACAATCTTCTGTAGCTTCCACATCCTTGAATAGATGTCAATATCTTTTATTCTCCACTGAGGCCTGAACATGTTAATGAACTTCTTCCAGTGAGCTTCAAGTCTGTAGATGATCCTTTGATACTTTGTCTTAACTGAACTCTGTGATCCAAGATTTCTGTGCACCTGCATATTATTACATGTCATGTTCTATTGTTGAGTTATCATCAACCATTACATAGAGATTACATTTAGCATTCCTAGTACACATGAAAGTGCAGTGAGTTACTTCCCTTCACTCCTATCTCTTCTTTCAATCTCCCCCTATTTGGTTGATATGGAATAGCAATCAAATACTATTTCCATTTACAATTTCCCCCAAAAGCAATTAAATAAAATTAGCTACTAGAGGATAACTCAACTAATATACAAGAAACAATTAAAGTACTGGACATGAAAATAATATACAAAAGGTTCTGGAAAGATATAATCAGTTAAATTCAAATTTCCTGAGTTGCTGAAAATGAATGATGAATTTCTGAATTTCATTTTCCTTTAGCTTCCTCCACTTCAATGTTCTTCAAAGATGGGGTTCTTTCAATAAAGAAACAAATCATTAGTAAAGACTTCTGAACAATCATTCTTGTTCATCTTGCAATTCAAACTAGAACATACAGCTCTCTATGTTCCCCATAAGAGGTCAACTCAATCTCCCCTTAAGGTTGTTCTCTCTTAGAATGAAAGTCACTTCCTCTTTTTCTTTAGGATGTTCTATTTCCAGGAAACATATTTTTCTTTCTTCCCTGCACTACTCCACTGACTTCATCTATCACTGAAACAAGAAATAGAACACACTTGGACACTTCTCAGATGCCCCTTGAAAATCTCTTTCGCATTCTTTTTTACCCAGAAAACTTCTACTTAGCAAAAACTCCCCCTTAGTTGATACTCTTCAAAGAAATCTTCATTTTCATTCACTGATCGTGCTAGAAAGAATTCTTCTGCCGAACCTCTCCTAATAATGTTTCAAGGACAGATCTTCAAACTAATAGAGCAAAATCCCTTAGATATCTTTTCAGAATAAAATATAGCATTGCAAACCAAGATGTTAAGATTCTCCATAACTTCTCCCCCTTAGTACGACAAGTAACTTCTTCCCATTTAACAAAAAATAACTTCTCCACTTCAGACGGAAAATCAGTTAAATCTACAATACCTTTAGGAATTAGGCTCCAACCAATTACTAAGAAACTCCCCCTTAGTAATTTCTCCCTTGCATCACTAAGGTTTCAATTTTATCTAATTCTCCCCCTTAGTTCATGCAAGCTCCAATCCACCCTTGTGTCTTTAGATATCCTCTAAGTAACCTCCACAAGATAGGATTGAAAGATCTCGTTTCTTGTATCACCAAATTCTCCCCCTTAGTTGAGAATATCCTTTAAAATAATAAAAGCATCATCTACATCCAATCGAAAAAGAAACTCTCCTCCAACTGAACATAAAATCCTCCTTAGGCCTAAAAATTAATGTCTCTCTCTTTGAGATTGAGAACAACATGAATTAATAGCCCAAAGGTAATAGTTTGGACATTCCCACTAAGCTTCAGCTAGACTCTTCTTCAGCTTGTCTTCCAGAAAAGAATCTCTTCAACATTCCAGAGCTAGAAAATTCAGTAACAGGATTCAAGCATAGTAGCAAGGTTAGTGTTTGGTCTATGGTTTCCTCACTTCTACTACGTTCTGTTTGTGTTTACACTTTCAAGCGTAAGTGTTCCACTCATTTCTCTCTCTATTTCTCTCACGCAAGAGTATCACTCCCTCACTTCACTCAAGTGTTTCTCTCCCTTACTTGCACTCATTCCATTTATAGCAATTTGTACCTGCAAGTAAATCCATGCTAGTCTCACCAAGATATTATGGATCGTTGACTGTAGCATGTTGTCGATCACTAATGATCTAGGTTCTGAGATGGAATCTCAGACAGGGTTTCAGTTAGGCCGTCACCCAACTCACCATGAGCAAATCCATGCACACGTGGCTCGTCGTCGGGGAATAACCCTTCTGAAATTGGAATCTCCTCCATTCCAGGAGTGACTGAAATCCCAACACCCTGATCCTCAAAAGACTCATCAAATTGGTAAACCAACTGAATCATAGTCTACGAGTTGTTGCTCAGCTACTTTCAGCATCAACAATCTCCCCATATGCAAATCCATGCACTGGATCGTTGAATGTGGTATGCGTAGTAACAGCTATCTAAGCATCAACCGACTCCCCATATGCAAATCCATGCACTGGATCGTTGACGGTGATATTCCTTTAAGTTTTGAGCGATCCATGTATTCCAGAATTTGAATTCCTGGGAGAGTATACGTGTACAAACATCTCTCTCAATCACCTGTGAAGATGAATTAACTCACTATTTTCAGTCATGGAAAACTGTTAGTGATTGCCTCTCAACATCAATAGATTGCTCTGTGGATGTGAAATCCCGTTAGGGAACTAGGACTGTTCCTCCTAGGAAGGTTGACAAGGATTCTAATAAATGACAAGAAATCCAAGTTTCCCTCAAACGCCTGTGAAGGTGGCTCAACAACTTCATTCACCATGAATGGTAAACACAGAAGTTTAGGGGTTTTACCTATACCTCACAATGTGCACTTCTTGCAATATGTCCTCACAATTGTTAGTCCCAAGAGAGGCTAGAGAACTGTTAGGTCCTATAACATCCCTTGGAAACAAAAACTTTAGGATTACCATCAGCGTGAATGCTTTTGGTGTGCTTGACTCATTACAAGGTGCTCTGGCTGACGAGCGAATTTTTAATGAAATCACCCTGTTGAGAGAGTTCATTCAGAAACGGTTGAATTGCCTTTTCAGCTCTGCATCCTTTTGAGAGAATACAGATGAGCTACAGTTATCTCAATTTGTATACTTCTTTCCTTCTCGAGAGGTAGAGCTGTGGGTGCACTTCCGACTTCATCCTTATTTGCTGCATCAAGTGCAGTTTCTCCCTTAACAACCGCTAATCTACATAAGTTCCTTATATCACCAAGGGTTGAAAGTTTGAATTAGAATGATAGTGTTTGGTACTAAGGCCTTGGTTAGAAATTGATGGATTATTCAACTTCTAGACCTTCCCCTATAGCCATTTAGGCCAAGCCATTACGGCTAAATAGATAGAGTTGATCAGAGCTATATAAAATTTGGTAGAGTATGATTAAACTTATTCTCTATTCCTTCTCAGAAATATAGCATCAGAGCAATGTGTCCTCAAGAAACAATGCACCAGAGCTAAAATGTGGGAATTAATAAAGAATATGTAAAAGAATATTAAGCCAAATTTCATAAACTCACAATTTTGAAAAAAATTTAACAGATTAACAAAAGTGTTCTTTTGAATTTCTCTTAGACAAATATCCAATTGAAATTCAACTCTTTTAACAAAAACATTTTGATTAATAACTCAAATCTATTTCATCTTGCTCACTGTATGTTTTCAGAAATTGTTTTGCAATTCATTCTTATCGGATATTATCTCCGACTTAAAACAAAAAAAATCGAATGAATGCTTTAGTCATACAGTCCAAGGCACTAATCCCAAAGCAAACAACCATTGTTTTAATACTACAGGTCAATGTGAAACAGACATTAACAAGAGTTTTGAAAAACGTTTTACCAATGGTTGATACTTTAAGATCAAAACAATTTACTCAAATAAAATAGCCTGATACCATGCAACTTAAGTTACAAGTTATCAAGTAACTTTATTTAAACAAATCGTGGAGAGAAAACAGTTTTCATTACAAAACATTTAGAGAGAGAGAGGATATATGATTTTGAAATTGAAAGATAATCCTCAAGAAATGTTCTCTTTCAAAGAAAATTTTTAGTGGCTTTTCATTCTCTGGCAAATGAATGCATGTTTAGATAAAACATTTTTCACAAGAAATAGACAAGAAATTTCTTTATGCATTCAAGTTCTAAAGAATGAAAAACATATGTTAATACTAATGAATTATCAAAGATATGAGTGACAATACATTCAAAAGTACTAACATCATTCAATCATTTTGTAATAAAATGCATCTTACTACAAAATAATCAAGCACATAAGATACTTATATTATGCTAGACAATTACCATTTGTCGCTTGAAACAAACACATTTTGCAATATAGATCATGGTAATTCTAAAGCATAAAACATAAGCATCCGCTAAACACTGAACATACATTGACCGAATGACAGCATTTAACTTCTTACACTACATCTCAACAATTATCACATAAGCATATTGAAAATACTCATGACAATCAGAATGTATGTAAGCTCGAGGTACTAGTTGCATCAGAGATCAAATACCTTTAAATATTAATACTAAAATTTATGATCTTTGACAACCCCTCGCGATGTAGTAAATTACTTTCAATATCAGTGTTTTTGAAATAATCTTTTTATCACTTAGTGCAGAAATTCTAAGTGACATCACTAATATAAAAAGAATGACAACTAATATTAATGGATTTTGCAAAAGACATGAATTACATCACTTAAACTACATATTAAGTGGTTCCATTAATATTAGCATTAAACAATTAAAAGTAAATAAAATTACAATTAATTAATATATACAAATACTTATGCTGAAACATTTGATATATATAGCATGAATAACATATAACAGCACAAAGTACGAGGTCCTGGATATAAATTGACTATACAAAGAGATGCTACATTGTTAGGTCCCGGGTGATCATAGGTAATCTCATAATGATAATATTGAGTCCCGGGTGGTCACATGCCAAACATTAATCAGTTCCTAGAGATCGTAGACATCTAAATAGCATGAACACTCTCTATAAACTTTACATTTAAATAAATCAATATTAGACTAGAGTGACATACCTTAGTCAATAGAGCTTTTACTAGTGTATGATCGTTGAATGAACAATTACTCCTCTTTGCCCGAGAGATCGAACGTTTACTCCATTTGGACAGGAATAACTTTTCAGCTACCAGTTAACATTGTTCCTCGAAACAATACCACGCTCATCCAGAAGGAAACTGCATTACCTTCAACACCCAAATATTTCCTTGTAGATATTGGTTTTGGCAACAGCTTCACTAAACTCAGCACTCTAGAAACCAGTAGTCCTGACACTAGCAGAGTAGAACCTTCAAAACTCCGAACTACCCTTCAGCTTCTGTATCAGTACCAAGTCTTCATGTGGATTGATTCCTTGTGCTAAGTGTATCTGTCTCTGATTCAATTGAGTTAGTTCCTTGATTTGAACCCTACTCAATCTTGATTAGTTAGTGCATCTTCAATCTTCATTGAATTCACTCAGAAAAACCAATGAAATACTCTTATACGTGCACGACACTACTAATCACTACTCTACTTCCCAGATTCATCAAGAACTGACTCTAGGAAATGTTGTTACACAAAACCCTTTGTCATGACAGATGTGTCCTTAATGTTTCCTTAGTTATTCAGTAGGTAGAGTAGACTTCTTCAAATATGATTGAGATCACCTTGCATTATCTTTAAATTGACAATTTCCTTTCTAATATGCAATCACTCAATCTTGATCACTCAATGTTCCTAAGAATCTCAACTCTTACTCAATGAACACTGCTAGCCTTTGAACATCAAACACGACTAGTTGATCCAACTTACTGATGCTCCCCCTGTGATGTTGCTTCCAGCTTTTCTTCATCTGGTGTCATCTGATCTTGAGCCCTAAACAGGATGTCAACCTTTAGAAATTCAGAGCTAAAATCAAACGAATGCTAGGGAACTTGATGATGATGTTCACTGCATCTAGATCATCTTAAATCAATCACAGACTCTGTGTAAGCTTCTTAACTCCAAATAAGATAGCCCTCCATCACACCATGTGACTTCAGGCATGATTAATCTTACTTGATGTCTTCTCTTTACATTTGTTGATTAGACTTGCTGTGTCAACTGATTCAGCCGTAGTGAATAGGAAACCTTAAGTCTATCCATTATCCTTGTAATTCCACTCAAGGTCTGGATTTCCCTATCAACTCCTCCATTTGGTCATGAAGTCCGGAAACTGAACTTTACTCTAGAATACTCCTTTCAGTGCAGACATAACATAGAACTTCGTTCGTCAACAAATTCCATTACCTGCCCTCAAAGTGTTCTTACAGCAATCTGCCTAATCCTTTGAATGTGATTAATCACTGAGATGCTTCATCTATCGAATGCATGAACAAACACCCAAACTAAACAGGGTAGTCTTTGACTTGACTTCCCTTCAACTGACATACTTCACTAATGTCCTTCTTAAAAGAATTTCATTAGAAGTAGTCCTTTCTCACCAACTTCATCTTCACCGTCAAATCCGTTATCTTGATAAACCAAGTATTAGTTGATAAACCAAGTGTGAGAGCATCACTTGTTGTTGCAGCTAACTCCATTCTGATAAACTTCAATGAATAGTTGACTTCATCATAAGCATTACATTTTGTGTCAGCAATAACCTCACTTCCAGTAGAGTGAGCTTCTATTTCTCTTGACCCCGATCAATATTGTTCATCCTCGAACTGATATTAGGAAACCCTTCGCAAAGAATTCCCTATGTCTTCCTTAATATTGTGCTTCAGATCATTCAAAAAAAATAGGTAACCTTGCTTAACCATTTGAATACCAAAGCAAAAGTAGTTACATGCCTCGAACATGAAAATGTCAGAGATATATAACTTGTACATGTTGAAAGATACTCTGCATTCACAAATGATTAAGACACGTGGTCCTCAATTTGATTGAGTCCAAGGGTTAGAGATATTTTTAAACATAGTTAACAACAAAGCATTCAGGTTCAACATGCTCATTCTTATTTGACTGATCACTCATCATCTATATCAGCCTCAACAAGTAGTCTTGGCTATGAGCTCAGTGATCCCAACCTAACTTAAGGTGGACTAGCAGTCTATAAGAATCATGTCGTACATATATGTAGTCATAGAAGAATCAGTCACTCAGATTCCTAATTCTTCTAAATCACCTTTGTTGTTCACTTTAACATTATATTATCTCTAATTACCTGAGTCAGTTTAAATTTAAAAAAAAATAATTCATGGTTTATTATACTGACCCCTAGCCAATTCCCAAATTAGAAACAAACTCATCTTAACAAGCACATGATCAGATATAACATTTAATACAACCATGCGAGTATAAACAGATTATAGACAATGTAAACATCAAGGCACTTAGCATGCAGTAAATACTCTTTCCGGTAAATGTACCCCTACAAATACCTAAGACTCTATATGCTAACATGATCAATTATCGTAAAGCAAGCATTAAATCACACAAGATCTAATCATGAAGACAAATACTGAAAAACAAGCAACACTAACAAACTAGCATAAGTTATCTAATTTATATAGAAATCAAGGTGAGACATGCATTACATCAAACTTATAATATAATGCAGTTCAGCACTTAATACTCTATAATTGAATCAAACAAGTATAAACTAGTTAGAAAGTATACCTGAGCGATGCTTAGCATTTCATCTCGAGTGATAATCAATTGATCCAAATCAATTTCCATTCTACTGACACTCATGAAAGTATCTTTGCATTTGACCTCAATAACAAATGATGTTCCTGCTTCAACCCAAACTGATACCTGATTGTTCTGCTTAAAGACCCCGACATAGAATGTCTCATGTTCTGCTTGAAAAGATCACTCTTCTTTGTATGTGTAGCAATAACCCCTTGATTATCATATGTCAGTGATAATCAAGCCTTGTGTATTTCTGCCACTGATGTCCTTTAACCAAATCTTCAATTGTTGTTTTGGTTCTTTGACCGTTAAACTGAATTCCTTTTCAAAATCCCAAATTCTTCAGATATTGATTCGAAAACCACTGATCGAAGACTCTTCCCTAAATGAACTAATCCCCTTTCAATAACCAAATGATCCACTGAGTAGACCGATGTAGAAATACATCTCCAATGGTAAGATCAGGTCTCAACTCCATTAGAATGTTCTTCAGTCAGTTCGTTTGTCCTGAACGAACGAAGAATCAACTCCTGTTGTTTCGTTTAATAAAACATTTTGTTCAAACAGAAGTATTTAATTTTTTTTAAGAATTTAAATAATCAAAATAAATTGAAAATGCATTTTTTTTGTACATAATAAATTTCTCAATTTAAAATTATAAATAAAATAAAATAATTCGAAAAGAAAGTTTTGATATAGAGATAACAAATTTTTCAAGGTATATTAAATAATCCTGAAAAAGAAATTATTTCAAATCAAAATTAATTTTCAAAGAATTTTATAGAATTTATAATCCAAAACAGTTTCAATTATAATTAAAATAAAACAGATTGAAAATATAAGTTTGATATAAAAATAATAAATTTTCAAGTCATCTAAGATATTCTTGAAAATAAATTATTTCAACCAAAATGATTTTCCAAAAAGTTTTATGAGATTTATAATTAAAACTTCCAAGCTTAAATTATAATTAAAATAAAACAACTCGAAAACATAATTTTGAAATAGAAATACTAAATTTTCAAAACATTTAAAATGTTCATGAAAATAAATTATTTCAATCCAAAAAATATTTTCCAAAGAGTTTTATAAAATTTGTAATTAAAGTTTTATGAAAAATAAATTATTAAACCTCAAAAATAATTCTCAAAATACTTTTAAGAATATTAAACTCAAAAGAAATTAAATTGGATTTTAAGATTAATTTTAGTTTTCAAATTAATAAAATTCTTAACTAAGAATATTAAAAATATAAAATATTTGACTCTAAAATTTAAAAGAAAATAAAATATTTTCCAAGATGTAAGATAAACTTGAAAAATAAATTATTTAAATTTAAAAATTATTTTCAAAATATTTTATATAATTAAATTCAAATTTAATTATTAAATTAATTATTAAACTAAAAATAATTTGAGAGAAAAACAATTTTTGTTTTAAATAAAAGTTAAACTATGTAGCCATGTGTCATGTTGAAACAGCCCTCTAAGTAGAACTACTACATATGAATGTTCTACATAGACTCTATCTCGAACACCAAGTAGAACTTCTACATAGGAATGTTCTACATAGACTCTATCTCGAACACCAAGTAGAACTTCTACATAGGAATGTTCTACATAGACTCTGTCTCGAACACCAAGTAGAACTTCTACATAGGAATGTTCTACATAGACTCTATCTAGAACATTAAGTAGAACTTCTAGATAGGAATTTCTACTTAGGCTCTATCTAGAACATTAAGTAGAACTTCTGACTTAGAAAATATTTCTAACTCCAGAATTTCTACTTAGGTTCTATCTAGAACATTAAGTAGAACTTCTAGATAGGAATTTCTACTTAGGCTCTATCTAGAACATTAAGTAGAACTTCTAACTTAGAAAATATTTCTAACTCCAGAATTTCTACTTAGGTTCTATCTAGAACATTAAGTAGAACTTCTAGATAGGAATTTCTACTTAGGCTCTATCTAGAACATTAAGTAGAACTTCTGACTTAGAAAATATTTCTAACTCCAGAATTTCTACTTAGGTTCTATCTAGAACATTAAGTAGAACTTCTAGATAGGAATTTCTACTTAGGCTCTATCTAGAACATTAAGTAGAACTTCTGACTTAGAAAATATTTCTAACTCCAGAATTTCTACTTAGGTTCTATCTAGAACATTAAGTAGAACTTCTGACTTAGAAAATATTTCTAACTCCAGAATTTCTACTTAGATTCTATCTAGAACATTAAGTAGAACTTCTAACTTAGAAAATATTTCTAACTCCAGAATTTCTACTTAGGTTCTATATAGAACATTAAGTAGAACTTCTAGATAGAAATGTTCTACTTAGGTTCTATCTCGAACATTAAGTAGAATATTCTACTTGGCCATCTCGAATATTCTACATAGGAATGTTCTACTTGGCCATCTAGAACATTTTGTACTTAGAAAAATTCCGGGCTTCAAAAAAATTCTGGATGCCCAGTGAACCAATCGTACCCTCTTTAATCTCAAAAATAAAAATAGATCCAATCGATTTGTATGTCAATCGAGTAGCTCTTATACCAATTGTTGGGTCCCGGAGATCGTAGAGGGGGGTGAATACGATTCCCAAATTAAAAATATGACTATTAATTATTTTTGGGACAACATAAAATTTATTTTGGTTCAAACCCGGGTACTGTTCATCATCTTCTTCAACCTCAAGAACACCATTAAAATAACCAAGATAATGAACGGTAAATCATCCAAAACACACAACACAACAAGATCCAAGAATATAACTTTATATTCATTGAAGTGGGGTAGATGCTACAAACAAGTTCAAGAACATAAGCTCAAGAACACAACAAAGAAATGATTTTTGGTCTCCTCTAAAACTATTACATTTTGTAGATCTAGGAGACAAAAATCAGCCCTATCTTCTATACAAGATTTAACAAGTGTTTTCAATAGAAGAATAGAGGAGTGGTATGATAAAGAAAATCATGGCTACAAATATATTCAAGATTTAGTTTGGCCATGGGGGAGAGAATAATTTCTCTCTCTCTCCCCTTTTCTTCTCCTGCACCCACACTTCTTGAAAGACAAGTATGGAAGACTTTTATTCAAAATGAAAAAGGTTACTTTTTCACTTTTTCTCCTTTTCCTCATGTCCACCCAAATCTTATCCCAAAGTCATGTACCATGCATGCCTTTGAAAATATTTAATGTAAAAGTAATATTTAATAAATATATAAAATATAAATAAAGAATATCTTTATTTATAAAATATATATATAATTAAATAAATACTTTATTTAATTAAATTAAATATTTCCATTCCACTCTTCAATTTGTGTAGACTTCCTTATCCAAATACTTGGCCCCGTATACGTGACTCCACCACGTCCAAGTATTTGGCCTTCTAATCTGTGAAGCTTTAGTAAGATCCAATCAGGTTGTGCCGTTTGTCCCTTATCCATTAGGCTGGCATTTCTCCAACACTGATTTACCACCTTTGTTGATCCTCCACATGACTCAAGAAAACCAACAACTTTAGAATGATTAAAACCATATTAACCGACGAGAGCTTGCCTCCAATGTCCTGACACTTTATGCAACGGTCTGGTTCATAAGTGACTAGTCTTGATAGGGGCTCTTGATTCCGAACATGATTCCACATTCTTCTTTGCAAACCTTACTTGTAGCTTCGATTGTAATGCACTAAGATCTTCATAGACTAAGACAATCTTCTGTAGCTTCCACATCCTTGAATAGATGTCAATATCTTTTATTCTCCACTGAGGCCTGAACATGTTAATGAACTTCTTCCAGTGAGCTTCAAGTCTGTAGATGATCCTTTGATACTTTGTCTTAACTGAACTCTGTGATCCAAGATTTCTGTGCACCTGCATATTATTACATGTCCTGTTCTATTGTTGAGTTATCATCAACCATTACATAGAGATTACATTTAGCATTTCTAGTACACATGAAAGTGCAGTGAGTTACTTCCCTTCACTCCTATCTCCCCTTTCAATCTCCCCCTATTTGGTTGATATGGAATTGCAATCAAATACTATTTCCATTTACAATTTCCCCCAAAAGCAATTAAATAAAATTAGCTACTAGAGGATAACTCAACTAATATACAAGAAACAATTAAAGTACTGGACATGAAAATAATATACAAAAGGTTCTGGAAAGATATAATCAGTTAAATTCAGATTTCCTGAGTTGCTGAAAATGAATGATGAATTTCTGAATTTCATTTTCCTTTAGCTTCCTCCACTTCAATGTTCTTCAAAGATGGGGTTCTTTCAATAAAGAAACAAATCATTAGTAAAGACTTCTGAACAATCATTCTTGTTTGTAATAACCCGTATTTTTGACGCTTGGGGTTATTAAGATTTTTGGATAAAATTTTTCATTTTATGAATAAATGATTTTATGGACTTATTTTTTTGATAAGGTACTTGAAGTGTGAGACTGTATTCTTAATATACGGGATATTCGAAAATATGCGTATCGGTGTTACGGTAGCATATGCAAACAATATGGGACTTATAATTATCTTTGGTCTAACAAAAATGAATTTGAAGTCCGGATGGAAGTCGTAACAGAATTTGAGAAATGGTGTAAGTGAAAAGTGTTACTCGGAGAATTGTGTCGTAAATTCTCGAAACAATTAAAGAGTATTAATTTAATGATTCTAAAATATATTAGGATCATAATATGAAATTTTAAGTTTTTAAAACTTAGGTGGGACGAAAGAAAAGAGTACGATAACGAGAGATTAAAACGTTATCAGGAAATTACGCGACTACCGTACAAACCGAATTAAATATCAAGCTCCACCACACATTTACCAAGAAAAAGAAAAAAAAATCAGTTCTTCTCCCCCCATTGGAAAAGCTCTCGGCAGAATTTTCAAGAGAGGAAGAGAAATCAAGCTAGCCTCCATGGATTATGGTGTTTAATAGCTTAAAAGAAAGGTGTTTCCAAGCTCTACACATCTATGGTAACATCTCTCATACCCACACTCCATAGCATGTTCATTTCTTGAGTTGAAAGTGACGATGAACAGTAACTACGAAAATTAAAAATTTATTTTCTTTGATTCTTGAGTTTATTTGGCTTGGTTGATGATTGTTTAAGGTTATACAAGCCATGGGTAGCATTGTTTAAGCAAGGATGCATGTGTTTGGTTAATAATTGTTAAACTCTTAATTCTTGAGCTAAATTGATTTTTATTGCTTGGAGTTGTAGTATGTTGATTGTTGGTGTTGGTTGAGGAGTTTGGGATTGTTGTTGGTTGATTTGAAGTAGAATAAAAATAGAAAACGATGAGTTTACAAACGAAACCATGCCAAATTTTTTAAAACCTATCTGCAGTAACTGTCCAGTAAAATCTGGGAGAATTCGGCCACTGTTCTTGGCTCATGGTTGATATGGTTAGATAGTAGATTATCTCTAGATCGTTTGAGCGCTAATTTTGCATCAAACGGAGTTGTGAGCTAAAAGTTATGGTCAAAACGGTGAGGAGAGGCAGAAAACTTAACTGCCCTGTTTTTAACCAACTTGGAGGAGGTGATCCGCCTAGTTAGATTACCTTATAAAATCTGAAACTTTTACACAAAATACTAGGAACATCTGGGCAGACGTGGGAAAAGGTTTCGGATTAAAATAAGTAAAATACGATTAAATAAAATTGGTAAAGTGCAAGACAGGTCATAGTAGTTCTCAGAAACCTGAATCCTGGGACTGCTAGTTTGAGGCCCTGTACTTTGAAGTATATGGTCCTGTTTTGGACAATTTTTGATTTGGTAATGAAGTAGTAATTCCCTAGTTTATCCCTGCGAAAGAATCGCATTAAAAGAGCTAACGGTTGATGATTTATGATTGTTTGAATGAGGGTAGTGCCTGAATGACAAGCTGGGCATATGCCTAAGTTTGATGATGTGTTTCATCTAGCTAGACTTTTTGGATGGCTTTGAAACTTTTATGGGATATTCCTTTTCAATCCTAGAAGACCTCAGAAAAGAAATCATGTCAAATGGATTAATTTCCAATTTATTAAAAAATGCTAGAAAACAGGGTGTTGGAGCGAAATGAATATAAGAAAAGGTTGAACAACCGTTTCGGGGAACGATTTCGAGCAAGATAGAGGACTTGTCTCGAGTCGACCCAGTAACGAAAGTTGTTACTTTTAATCTTGTCTAGTTGTATACCAAGAATGGTACAAATTGAAATGGTGGTTAATATTTTAACATATGATTTCTAAGAGGAAATAGTTGAAAATGATAAATGTTTGTTGTTGGAGAAAGTGCTGGATATTGAAATGAATTGTTGATTGGCTTGGTTTGAAAACAGGTGGATAGTCCGATTTATGAAAAGGTCATGCCCGATTTTCTGCAGAAAAGACAGTCGCTTAGGCCTAATAAGCGTCTTGGGTCGATAAATTTTGAAAACAAAAGTTTTAAGTGTAGAACGTGGAGAAGTTGGAATAGCGTTCCTTGGACTCCAGGCAAGTTTCCGACTCTATTGTTTTATTCCATATCAGAATATTATTAATTCATGGTGATGCCAAAATTTGTGAAATCCTTGACTTAATGATAAGTTCTTCAATTATGCATTTTTGCTGTGTTTGGAACTATCTAGCTTATTGTAGTCGTTGGAAATGCACGTCGGCATTTCCCTTGAACTGTCTTGTTCATTTATAACTTGATTCGTCTGCTACTCTGAACTTCTCGAAAAGTTAGAGTATGCAAGTTTCTGACACTTTGTCACATTGATTCTGATGTATGACATGTGTATGCATAGGTTGTTTAAGGTAGTTCCTTGCGAATAGGACTAGATCCTTTCAACCTAATTCTGAGCCGCCTCTGAACTTCTTAAAAAGTTAGAGGACGTTTGTTTTCAGTTATGTATAACTGAATCTGGTGTCGAGTACATCTTTTTGGTGCTCGATGGTCGACCGGGAGTAGTCTAGTGTGTCTCGACGGTTAGTCGAGGTTCAATATTTTAAATAATATTTAGTTTATTAAATATTATTTAAAGAATATAGAAAGTATCTAAAGGTTAAGTAAATACTTTCAGGGCATTTGAGATTATTTAAATATTATTTAATATTGATTAAATATTATTTAAATATTTTGGGATATTTAAAAGTATTTAACTACTGATTAAATACTTTCAATTCGTTTTGGCTTATTTAAATATTATTTAATGTTGATTAAATATTATTTAAATATGTTGAATCGTTTAAGATTATTTAAATATTAAATAATCTTGATTATATTGGGATTAAATATTTTAATTCTTTTAAATCCTTTTAATATTTTTCGAGGACTATTCTGGGCCTCCTAAATATTAATAAAATATTTATTTGTTCTTTAAAAATATTCTGGAGTTGTCTAAATTTCTTTAAATATTATTTTTCATTAAATAATAAATGGTGAGCGATGACTCGGATATTTTGTATTTATTCTGAGTCGATAACTACAGGTTCGGGAGGTAACGTCTGACTCCGATATTCCTCCCAGTTCTATTGGTGCCTCGTGGCCCATGGTTTCACCCCAAAACGGTAATGTTTTGTGGAGTCTATTTTAGCTAGTATTAGCGGCTCCCCGGTCGCGTTCTTGAGTCTCCTTGATTCAAGGGTTTCTGTCTTGTTGAATTCGTTGACTGAGAGTCAACCTAGATGTTTCGAGAGTACTCCCACCTCGTTTCGGGAGCTAAGCTATTGTCAGATATTGAAATCTTACAATAGGTCGTTGTTGTTCTGGAAGGTTGTATTAAATTCCCTTCCTTATTTGTTGATTGAAATCCTGTGATGGATTGTCGTTGTTGTTCTGGAAGGTCGTATTAAATTTCCTTCCTTATCTGTTGATTGAAATCCTGTGATGGATTGTCGTTTTTGTTCTGGAAGGTTGTATTAAATTCCCTTCCTTATCTGTTGATCGAAATCCTGTGATGGATCGTTGTGTTGTTCTGGAAGGTCGTATTAAATTTCCTTCCTTATCTGTTGATGAAATCCTATGATGGATTGTTGTTGTTCTGGAAGGTGGTATTGAATTCCCTTCCTTAACAGTTGATTGAAATCCTAGAGTGGATTGTTGTTATTCTAGAAGGCTTGATTAAATTTCCTTCTAGGTTCGATGAATGTTTAAGTATTCATCAGGGACTGGAGTAAGGTTGCGTAAGAGGTCGGTGACGCACGACCCAGCCGTAAACTAAAGGCCCATGTGTTGCCTAGGATGACGTCCCGATAAGGGGTTGTCCTTCTACTAGTAGAGAAAGTGACTGGTTTTTCTATTGTACAAGGCGACTGATCATCGCGTACAATAGGGCGTTGAAAAATCTCCAGTTAATCCTGTTTCTTCCAATTGGAATTTGACGTTGCACTGTAACGAAAGCCTAGGTGCTGAGTTACCGATAGTGTCAACGGGAATGTAATCCACTCTGAGTTGGTTGGTTGTTTTGAGTACTGATTTATTCGGATATATCAGTTTCACTGTTCCTACACTATAACGAAAGCCATGGTGCTAAGTTACTGGTAGTGTTAATGGGAATTGATGAATTTTCTTTCATTCTTTTCGCAGTATATTGATCTGCTTGCTTATTGGTACTCAAACGAATGGTACTCGGTGATTGAGGCCATTGTGCTAAGTTATTGATATTGTCAGTCTCAAAAATTATGAACTTAAATTGTTGTATTGCAGTAACGTGAACTGCATTATTGTTGTGAATATCTTCTTGCATCGTGAATCTTGAGTCATTTATTGTCGAGATATAACTGGCTATACATCTTCAATTAGATTGCTAGTTATGTATTTTATTGTTGAATATCCAGTTGGGATAATTATGGCTATCACCTTTTCCTTGAAATATTCTGATATAAATAACTTGCTGAGCATTCTTTGGCTCATTCTTGCTGTTTGTAAATCTTATATCTTGCAGAAAGAGATGACTGTGAATTGTCTACCTCGAGTATTATGTTAAGGAACAAGAAGATTCGAGCTTGAGCTAGTCAGGTTCAGGACTTCGATAAATGGTGCAAGAAAGGCGGGATTCCAGATTAGAATCCTAGACTTATTGAAAAATATGTAATGTGACAGTAGATCTTGGAGTAATGTTTATTTCTAATGTAACATCATGTGGAAGTTATATTAGTAGTGTGAGATCCTGAGGTTACATTGGTTTGTAATAACCGTTATTATTTTAAGTTCGTTCCCTGAGACTATAACTTGAGTTGTGTATTTAGTTTGGGGTCACTGCTTTTATGTTTGGTTATTATAATGGTTAAAGCAGGTGAGTGATGTTATTGTGGTGAAAATTTGATAGTGACAACCTGGATCCCTGACCCTGGATCTGGGGGCGTCACAGAGATGGTATCAGAGCTCTAGGTTATAGTACTCAGGAACGAGAGAGTTAAGAGTTATGTTTGGATAAGATTAAGAAAGAGTGAGCTCAGATCGAGTTCGTAATCGGGCTATCAGATGTAGCAGTGATTTATATTATGAGACTAATATACTCATATAAGGGTAGCTAGGAAAGGTAATAAGAACTTTCCTTACAAGGATGTCGAACACTAGCCGATGAGACTCATCCGAGTAAGAGGATTTATGATTGAGAATGGGAGCTTGAGAATTATGGAGCACTTATAAAAGAGCCCAGATATGCTATAAGTGTAGCACAAGGTATGCTAGTATCCCAGGACCGAGGGGAGCATTACTGAGCGAAGAGAACCACTTTATTCTTGGCACAATCGTTAAGATGACCATGTTCGAATTGATGGCGTGTCAAATCTTCACCAATCTTTCATCTATTGGTGATAAGCAGAAGAGATAGTCTACATTTCAGTAAACCCTTATTAATGTTATGGAGCGGATACGATCGATGGTCCATGATATTGACCATTGATATTGTTGTTGACTGACTTGTGGATACTCGAGAGTGGGTATATTTATATATAGTGACTCATAGTTATTTCCCCTTTTGGAATACATTATGTTATAAGTGACCGATGAGATGTTGATATTTGGGAACTGTGAATGTTTTGGGATTATAATTGAGGTGTTTTTACACTGGGCATAGTCCAACATATGAATAGGTCATGCCCAATTGTCTGTGGAAAATACGTTCCCATTAGTTTAATGAAATTTAGAAATAAGAGGACGTGTAAATGGAATGTTTCAGGGTAAAATGGAGTAGTATGGCTTAAAGAATATGGCCATCTATATATGAGTAATATTGAGGATTCTGTTGAGGATTCTCTGAGAGTAAGAGTAAAGCCTTAAATTAAAGGATGTATGGTATGCATACAATGTAGAGTCGTAACAAAGAGATGAGATACGCACTTGATATAATTCTTGAATATATTAAGGATGTTGGATTAAAGTAAGCCTTGGGATAGAAGTGACCGCCACATTGTAAATACGGTGGTTGGATTAACCAGAATAAATGAGTTATGGCATGAATGCTGGTATGAAGTTACTTGTTTTAATAGTGGAATTCCGGACTAGAGAGCGGTCCGAGTAGTCATTGATGATCCTAAATTTCTGAAAAGTATTTGGTCGAGGCCTAATAAGGTCGTTGATTCAGCAAGAATTCTTATGAACTTTGTTGAACAAAGAATTCTTTAGCCATAGCTATTTCTTGCATTATGCAACTGTTTCCTAAGTATCTGGAAATTCAGATGTAATTAAAGTTCTAGACCTGAAACAAGAGTGTTTCAGATCATGAATCAAAGTCTATGGGAATTGCCAAGATTGTCCCAAAAGTAGTGAATTGAGAATAAAGTCACAGTGTTGGAAATAATCAACTATGACAGAATATGAAAATGAAGTGGCTACATATATGGAAATACCATGAACTTTTAACAAGGAACCAGAGTTCTACTTCGGGAAGAACAGTGAGCCTGATATGGGAGAATATGTAAAATGGACAGCAAGAAGCTATAATTGTAAAGTCCAGATGTTATGTTAATGATTGCCCTAAAAGAAGGGATGACATGTTTTAAATATGGAGAGATAATTTGAGAAGGTTTGAATTAAGACTCGAATAAAAAGTGTATTACGCTTTGGATGCTAAGTTGTGGGGCACCAATAATGGATATGAAAAAGGAACTATTCAATAAAGAGAGTAGTTAAAGAATTGGGAAAAGTAACCCTTAGTGATATTTTAGGGTTACCACCAATGGAGATCACGTCATTCATCATTGACCTAGTGTTATGGGCAACTTCACCATTGGAGGCATCTTAGAAGATGGCCCCTGGTAGCCTAAGAGGGTTAGTCCCTCAGTTATAAAGACTATTATATATGAAGGTATCATAAGATTGAAAGTGTTACTATGAGGTGCACCTGGTTTATTTGTAAAGGAAACTGATAGCGGCATGAGACTGCGCATACATTGGTGAGAATGGATTAAGTGAATTGATTAATTTAGCAATCAATATTGGATATCCATAATATGGATAGACATAATATTCGACCACTCGAAGAAATTAGTCTACTGGAGAAGATATGTTGAGGATAGATTATCGCCAACTAAAGAATTACCTAGATAGTATGCCAAGGATGGCATTGAGAACGCGATAAGGACAGTATGAGTCTTTGATGAGGTAGGTGATATTAATGAATGCACCTGTACCTTTTAAGGATTTGATTGGAATGTTAAGAAATAATTGGACAAGTTGTCGAAGTCTTCATAGTGGATATTTTGATTTGCCCAAAGATTACAGATGAAGAACCCGAAGGGAGAAATGTATATAGCCTTGGAAAATCTTAAGAGAAAAGAGGCTGGATGACAGATTCCATAAGAATGAATTTGGGTAAAATGAATTTAAATTGGAAAACATATAGTAAGTGGTGAAGAAAGTTTGAGGAAAATAAAGGACAAAAATGAGTAATTGTCCTGATATGGTAAATACTAGATGATGAAAGGTGAATCTTGTAATTAATAATTACATGTCTTTTGAGGGATGGCTTGTGCATGAAGCAACATAGTAGAAATAATTTTATATACGTCGGAGTAACGGGAAAAACATGAATTAAGGTATCCTAATCATGAATTGGAGGCAACAGCCGTAACGGTTGCACTTAACCTGTGGAAACATCACTTGAATGGGTAGAACCGGAGAAAGTATAAAGACCATAAAAGTCTTAAGGATTTATTCATTCAGAAAGAATAGGAATGGGAAATAAGAAATTTGGGGATTTTGTCAACAGGTTCCTAAATGAATAGGGACTGTTGTATATTGAGTTCGTAATGCATTAAGGAATGAAAATTTCAAAATATATTTTCTCTCCCTCTCAAAATCATTTTCTTCTAAATGTTAACTATTTTTCATCCGATTGAGATGAACAATGCATATGGTATGACTTCTTGTCTGTGTGACAAAAGTCTGGTGGGCAACCACTCGATTATGTATTATAAGCCAGAAAGTACTAAAGACTGGCCATCTTGAGTACAAATATGGTTGCTCTCAGTCATATCCAAATTAATTTCTTCCTTATCTCTCATATACATTTAAAAATGAGCTTAGTGATCTACAAATCACTCTGGTTGTTTTGTTACAATGATCTTCATTGAAAAGATCTCTATTAAAATTTTGAACAAGGTTATCTCACTATAGAAAGTTTGTACCTTGGATTTCCAAAAGGAGTGGTGGTAGTTGCTTACTACGGTTAGAGCTTTTATACGACTCTGGTTACCACGCATATATAGTCATGCCACCTTACGAAGTTTAGTATTGAAAGCGATTAATGATAGCTCAAGGTAGACAAAGCTAATTTGGTGATCAAGTCTGAAAATGGCAGAGAGTATGAAGCGAGAGACTTCGTATTGCTGAAAGCATTATCGTGGAAAGGAGCAACGAGATTTAGTAAGGAAGAGAACTTAAGCTCAAGGAGTATTGAATCTTTCAAGGTCTCAGAGTATATTAAAGAGGTGTATAAAGACCCTCGACTTTATGAAGAAAGTTTTGAGAAGTGAAACAATAATGCTAATGAGATTATTGTACGAAACCAAGAAGGCTGGAGTCTCAGCCTAGAAATTAGAAAGCGAGGTGTGAAAATAGTAACCTCGGTTGTTCTCGTATGAATTCCGAGGACGAAATCCTTTTAAGGAGGGGAGACTGTAATAACCCGTATTTTTGACGCTTGGGGTTATTAAGATTTTTGGATAAAATTTTTCATTTTATGAATAAATGATTTTATGGACTTATTTTTTTGATAAGGTACTTGAAGTGTGAGACCGTATTTTTAATATACGGGATATTCGAAAATATGCGTATCGGTGTTACGGTAGCATATGCAAACAATATGGGACTTATAATTATTTTTGGTCTAACAAAAATGAATTTGAAGTCCAGATGGAAGTCGTAACAGAATTTGAGAAATGGTGTAAGTGAAAAGTGTTACTCGGAGAATTGTGTCGTAAATTCTCGAAACAATTAAAGAGTATTAATTTAATGATTCTAAAATATATTAGGATCATAATATGAGATTTTAAGTTTTTAAAACTTAGGTGGGACGAAAGAAAAGAGTACGATAACGAGAGATTAAAACGTTATCGGGAAATTACGCGACTACCGTACAAACCGAATTAAATATCAAGCTCCACCACACATTTACCAAGAAAAAGAAAAAAAAATCAGTTCTTCTCCCCCCATTGGAAAAGCTCTCGGCAGAATTTTCAAGAGAGGAAGAGAAATCAAGCTAGCCTCCATGGATTATGGTGTTTAATAGCTTAAAAGAAAGGTGTTTCCAAGCTCTACACATCTATGGTAACATCTCTCATACCCACACTCCATAGCATGTTCATTTCTTGAGTTGAAAGTGACGATGAACAGTAACTACGAAAATTAAAAATTTATTTTCTTTGATTCTTGAGTTCATTTGGCTTGGTTGATGATTGTTTAAGGTTATACAAACCATGGGTAACATTGTTTAAGCATGGATGCATGTGTTTGGTTAATAATTGTTAAACTCTTAATTCTTGAGCTAAATTGATTTTTATTGCTTGGAGTTGTAGTATGTTGATTGTTGGTGTTGGTTGAGGAGTTTGGGATTGTTGTTGGTTGATTTGAAGTAGAATAAAAATGGAAAACGATGAGTTTACAAACGAAACCATGCCAAATTTTTTAAAACCTATCTGCAGTAACTGTCCAGTAAAATCTGGGAGAATTCGGCCACTGTTCTTGGCTCATGGTTGATATGGTTAGATAGTAGATTGTCTCTAGATCGTTTGAGCGTTAATTTTGCGTCAAACGGAGTTGTGAGCTAAAAGTTATGGTCAAAACGGTGAGGAGAGGCAGAAAACTTAACTGCCCTGTTTTTAACCAACTTGGAGGAGGTGATCCGCCTAGTTAGATTACCTTATAAAATCTGAAACTTTTACACAAAATACTAGGAACATCTGGGAAGACGTGGGAAAAGGTTTCGGATTAAAATAAATAAAATCCGATTAAATAAAATTGGTAAAGTGCAAGACAGGTCATAGTAGTTCTCAGAAACCTGAATCCTGGGACTGCTAGTTTGAGGCCCTGTACTTTGAAGTATATGGTCCTGTTTTGGACAATTTTTGATTTGGTAATGAAGTAGTAATTCCCTAGTTTATCTCTGCGAAAGAATCGCATTAAAAGAGCTAACGGTTGATGATTTATGATTGTTTGAATGAGGGTAGTGCCTGAATGACAAGCTGGGCATATGCCTAAGTTTGATGATGTGTTTCATCTAGCTAGACTTTTTGGATGGCTTTGAAACTTTTATGGGATATTCCTTGTCAATCCTAGAAGACCTCAGAAAAGAAATCATGTCAAATGGATTAATTTCCAATTTATTAAAAAATGCTAGAAAACAGGGTGTTGGAGCGAAATGAATATAAGAAAAGGTTGAACAACCGTTTCGGGGAACGATTTCGAGCAAGATAGAGGACTTGTCTCGAGTCGACCCAGTAACGAAAGTTGTTACTTTTAATCTTGTCTAGTTGTATACCAAGAATGGTACAAATTGAAATGGTGGTTAATATTTTAACATATGATTTCTAAGAGGAAATAGTTGAAAATGATAAATGTTTGTTGTTGGAGAAAGTGCTGGATATTGAAATGAATTGTTGATTGGCTTGGTTTGAAAACAGGTGGATAGTCCGATTTACGAAAAGGTCATGCCCAATTTTCTGCAGAAAAGACAGTCGCTTAGGCCTAATAAGCGTCTTGGGTCGATAAATTTTGAAAACAAAAGTTTTAAGTGTAGAACGTGGAGAAGTTGGAATAGCGTTCCTTGGACTCCAGGCAAGTTTCCGACTCTATTGTTTTATTCCATATCAGAATATTATTAATTCATGGTGATGTCAAAATTTGTGAAATCCTTGACTTAATGATAAGTTCTTCAATTATGCATTTTTGCTGTGTTTGGAACTATCTAGCTTATTGTAGTCGTTGGAAATGCATGTCGGCATTTCCCTTGAACTGTCTTGTTCATTTATAACTTGATTCGTCTGCTACTCTGAACTTCTCGAAAAGTTAGAGTATGCAAGTATCTGACACTTTGTCACATTGATTCTGATGTATGACATGTGTATGCATAGGTTGTTTAAGGTAGTTCCTTGCGAATAAGACTAGATTCTTTCAACCTAATTCTGAGCCGCCTCTGAACTTCTTAAAAAGTTAGAGGACGTTTGTTTTCAGTTTTGTATAACTGAATCTGGTGTCGAGTACATCTTTTTGGTGCTCGATGGTCGACCGGGAGTAGTCTAGTGTGTCTCGACGGTTAGTCGAGGTTCAATATTTTAAATAATATTTAGTTTATTAAATATTATTTAAAGAATATAGAAAGTATCTAAAGGTTAAGTAAATACTTTCAGGGCATTTGAGATTATTTAAATATTATTTAATATTGATTAAATATTATTTAAATATTTTGGGATATTTAAAAGTATTTAACTACTGATTAAATACTTTCAATTCGTTTTGGCTTATTTAAATATTATTTAATGTTGATTAAATATTATTTAAATATGTTGAATCGTTTAAGATTATTTAAATATTAAATAATCTTGATTATATTGGGATTAAATGTTTTAATTCTTTTAAATCCTTTTAATATTTTTTGAGGACTATTCTGGGCCTCCTAAATATTAATAAAATATTTATTTGTTCTTTAAAAATATTTTGGAGTTGTCTAAATTTCTTTAAATATTATTTTTCATTAAATAATAAATGGTGAGCGATGACTCGGATATTTTGTATTTATTCTGTGTCGATAACTCCAGGTTCGGGAGGTAACGTCCGACTCCGATATTCCTCCCAGTTGTATTGGTGCCTCGTGGCCCATGGTTTCACCCCAAAACGGTAATGTTTTGTGGAGTCTATTTTAGCTAGTATTAGCGGCTCCCCGGTCGCGTTCTTGAGTCTCCTTGATTCAAGGGTTTCTGTCTTGTTGAATTCGTTGACTGAGAGTCAACCCAGATGTTTCGAGAGTACTCCCACCTCGTTTCGGGAGCTAAGCTATTGTTAGATATTGAAATCTTACAATAGGTCGTTGTTGTTCTGGAAGGTTGTATTAAATTCCCTTCCTTATTTGTTGATTGAAATCCTGTGATGGATTGTCGTTGTTGTTCTGGAAGGTCGTATTAAATTTCCTTCCTTATCTGTTGATTGAAATCCTGTGATGGATTGTCGTTTTTGTTCTGGAAGGTTGTATTAAATTCCCTTCCTTATCTGTTGATCGAAATCCTGTGATGGATCGTTGTGTTGTTCTGGAAGGTCGTATTAAATTTCCTTCCTTATCTGTTGATGAAATCCTATGATGGATTGTTGTTGTTCTGGAAGGTGGTATTGAATTCCCTTCCTTAACAGTTGATTGAAATCCTAGAGTGGATTGTGGTTATTCTTGAAGGCTTGCTTAAATTTCCTTCTAGGTTCGATGAATGTTTAAGTATTCATCAGGGACTGGAGTAAGGTTGCGTAAGAGGTCGGTGACGCACGACCCAGCCGTAAACTAAAGGCCCATGTGTTGCCTAGAGTGATGTCCCGATAAGGGGTTGTCCTTCTACTAGTAGAGAAAGTGACTGGTTTTTCTATTGTACAAGGCGACTGATCATCGCGTACAATAGGGCGTTGAAAAATCTCCAGTTAATCCCGTTTCTTCCAATTGAAATTTGACGTTGCACTGTAACGAAAGCCTAGGTGCTGAGTTACCGATAGTGTCAACGGGAATGTAATCCACTCTGAGTTGGTTGGTTGTTTTGAGTACTGATTTATTCGGATATATCAGTTTCACTGTTCCTATACTATAACGAAAGCCATGGTGCTAAGTTACTGGTAGTGTTAATGGGAATTGATGAATTTTCATTCATTCTTTTCGCAGTATATTGATCTGCTTGCTTATTGGTACTCAAACGAATGGTACTCGGTGATTGAGGCCATTGTGCTAAGTTATTGATATTGTCAGTCTAAAAAATTATGAACTTAAATTGTTGTATTGCAGTAACGTGAACTGCATTATTGTTGTGAATATCTTCTTGCATCGTGAATCTTGAGTCATTTATTGTCGAGATATAACTGGCTATACATCTTCAATTAGATTGCTAGTTATGTATTTTATTGTTGAATATCCAGTTGGGATAATTATGGCTATCACCTTTTCCTTGAAATATTCTGATATAAATAACTTGCTGAGCATTCTTTGGCTCATTCTTGCTGTTTGTAAATCTTATATCTTGCAGAAAGAGATGACTATGAATTGTCTACCTCGAGTATTATGTTAAGGAACAAGAAGATTGGAGCTTGAGCTAGTCAGGTTCAGGACTTCGATAAATGGTGCAAGAAAGGCGGGATTCCAGATTAGAATCCTAGACTTATTGAAAAATATGTAATGTGACAGTAGATCTTGGAGTAATGTTTACTTCTAATGTAACATCATGTGGAAGTTATATTAGTAGTGTGAGATCCTGAGGTTACATTGGTTTGTAATAACCGTTATTATTTTAAGTTCGTTCCCTGAGACTATAACTTGAGTTGTGTATTTGGTTTGGGGTCACTGCTTTTATGTTTGGTTATTATAATGGTTAAAGCAGGTGAGTGATGTTATTGTGGTGAAAATTTGATAGTGACAACCTGGATCCCTGACCCCGGATCTGGGGGCGTCACATTGTACATCTTGCAATTCAAACTAGAACATACAGCTCTCTATGTTCCCCATAAGTGGTCAACTCAATCTCCCCTTAAGGTTGTTCTCTCTTAGAATGAAAGTCACTTCCTCTTTTTCTTTAGGATGTTCTATTTCCAGGAAACATATTTTTCTTTCTTCCCTACACTACTCCACTTACTTCATCTATCACTGAAATAAGAAATAGAACACACTTGGACACTTCTCAGATGCCCCTTGAAAATCTCTTTCGCATTCTTCTTTACCCAGAAAACTTCTACTTAGCAAAAACTCCCCCTGAGTTGATACTCTTCAAAGAAATCTTCATTTTCATTCACTGATCGTGCTAGAAAGAATTCTTCTGCCGAACCTCTCCTAAGAATGTTTCAAGGACAGATCTTCAAACTAATAGAGCAAAATCCCTTAGATATCTTTTCAGAATAAGATATAGCATTGCAAACCAAGATGTTAAGATTCTCCATAACTTCTCCCCCTTAGTATGACAAATAACTTCTTCCCATTTGACAAAAAATAACTTCTCCACTTCAGACGGAAAATCAGTTAAATCTACAATACCTTTAGGAATTAGGCTCCAACCAATTACTAAGAAACTCCCCCTTAGTAATTTCTCCCTTGCATCACTAAGGTTTCAATTTTATCTAATTCTCCCCCTTAGTTCATGCAAGCTCCAATCCACCCTTGTGTCTTTAGATATCCTCTAAGTAACCTCCACAAGATAGGATTGAAAGATCTCGTTTCTTGTATCACCAAATTCTCCCCCTTAGTTGAGAATATCCTTTAAAACAATAAAAGCATCATCTACATCCAATCGAAAAAGAAACTCTCCTCCAACTGAACATAAAATCCTCCTTAGGCCTAAAAATTAATGTCTCTCTCTTTGAGATTGAGAACAACATGAATTAATAGACCCAAAGGTAATAGTTTGGACATTCCCACTAAGCTTCAGCTAGACTCTTCTTCAGCTTGTCTTCCAGAAAAGAATCTCTTCAACATTCCAGAGCTAGAAAATTCAGTAACAGGATTCAAGCATAGTAGCAAGGTTAGTGTTTGGTCTATGGTTTCCTCACTTCTACTATGTTCTGTTGGTGTTTACACTTTCAAGCGTAAGTGTTCCACTCATTTCTCTCTCTATTTCTCTCACGCAAGAGTATCACTCCCTCACTTCACTCAAGTGTTTCTCTCCCTTACTTGCACTCATTCCATTTATAGTAATTTGTACCTGCAAGTAAATCCATGCTAGTCTCACCAAGATATTATGGATCGTTGACTGTAGCATGTTGTCGATCACTAATGATCTAGGTTCTGAGATGGAATCTCAGACAGGGTTTCAGTTAGGCCGTCACCCAACTCACCATGAGCAAATCCATGCACACGTGGCTCGTCGTCGGGGAATAACCCTTCTGAAATTGGAATCTCCTCCATTCCAGGAGTGACTGAAATCCCAACACCCTAATCCTCAAAAGACTCATCAAATTGGTAAACCAACTGAATCATAGTCTACGAGTTGTTGCTCAGCTACTTTCAGCATCAACAATCTCCCCATATGCAAATCCATGCACTGGATCGTTGAATGTGGTATGCGTACTAACAACTATCTAAGCATCAACCGACTCCCCATATGCAAATCCATGCACTGGATCGTTGACGGTGATATTCCTTTAAGTTTTGAGCGATCCATGTATTCCAGAATTTGAATTCCTGGGAGAGTAGACGTGTACAAACAACTCTCTCAATCACCTGTGAAGATGAATTAACTCACTATTTTCAGTCATGGAAAACTGTTAGTGATTGCCTCTCAACATCAACAGATTGCTCTGTGGATGTGAAATCCCGTTAGGGAACTAGGACTGTTCCTCCTAGGAAGGTTGACAAGGATTCTAATAAATGGCAAGAAATCAAAGTTTCCTTCAAACGCCTGTGAAGGTGGCTCAACAACTTCATTCACCATGAATGGTAAACACAGAAGTTTAGGGGTTTTACCTATACCTCACAATGTGCACTTCTTGCAATGTGTCCTCACAATTGTTAGTCCCAAGAGAGGCTAGAGAACTGTTAGGTCCTATAACATCCCTTAGAAACAAAAACTTTAGGATTACCATCAGCGTGAATGCTTTTGGTGTGCTTGACTCATTACAAGGTGCTCTGGCTGACGAGCGAATTTTCAATGAAATCACCCTGTTGAGAGAGTTCATTCAGAAACGGTTGAATTGCCTTTTCAGCTCTGCATCCTTTTGAGAGAATACAGATGAGCTACAGTTACCTCAATTTGTATACTTCTTTCCTTCTCGAGAGGTAGAGCTGTGGGTGCACTTCCGACTTCATCCTTATTTGCTGCATCAAGTGCAGTTTCTCCCTTAACAACCGCTAATCTACATAAGTTCCTTATATCACCAAGGGTTGAAAGTTTGAATTAGAATGATAGTGTTTGGTACTAAGGCCTTGGTTAGAAATTGATGGATTATTCAACTTCTAGACCTTCCCCTATAGCCATTTAGGCCAAGCCATTACGGCTAAATAGATAGAGTTGATCAGAGCTATATAAAATTTGGTAGAGTATGATTAAACTTATTCTCTATTCCTTCTCAGAAATATAGCATCGGAGCAATGTGTCCTCAAGAAACAATGCACCAGAGCTAAAATGTGGGAATTAATAAAGAATATGTAAAAGAATATTAAGCCAAATTTCATAAACTCACAATTTTGAAAAAAATTTAACAGATTAACAAAAGTGTTCTTTTGAATTTCTCTTAGACAAATATCCAATTGAAATTTAACTCTTTTAACAAAAACATTTTGATTAATAACTCAAATCTATTTCATCTTGCTCACTGTATGTTTTCAGAAATTGTTTTGCAATTCATTCTTATCGGATATTATCTCCGACTTAAAACAAAAAAAATCGAATGAATGCTTTAGTCATACAGTCCAAGGCACTAATCCCAAAGCAAACAACCATTGTTTTAATACTACAGGTCAATGTGAAACAGACATTAACAAGAGTTTTGAAAAACGTTTTACCAATGGTTGATACTTTAAGATCAAAACAATTTACTCAAATAAAATAGCCTGATACCATGCAACTTAAGTTACAAGTTATCAAGTAACTTTATTTAAACAAATCGTGGAGAGAAAACAGTTTTCATTACAAAACATTTAGAGAGAGAGAGGATATATGATTTTGAAATTGAAAGATAATCCTCAAGAAATGTTCTCTTTCAAAGAAAACTTTTAGTGGCTTTTCATTCTCTGGCAAATGAATGCATGTTTAGATAAAACATTTTTCACAAGAAATAGACAAGAAATTTCTTTATGCATTCAAGTTCTAAAGAATGAAAAACATATGTTAATACTAATGAATTATCAAAGATATGAGTGACAATACATTCAAAAGTACTAACATCATTCAATCATTTTGTAATAAAATGCATCTTACTACAAAATAATCAAGCACATAAGATACTTATATTATGCTAGACAATTACCATTTGTCGCTTGAAACAAACACATTTTGCAATATAGATCATGGTAATTCTAAAGCATAAAACATAAGTGTAATAACCCGTATTTTTGACGTATTATTTTTTTATTTAATTATAAAAGACCTTGATGAATAGTGATTTTACGGATTATGAAAAAAAAAAAACTTTTTTTTTAGCCCACACTAAGTAAGTGACGGAAAGATGGAAATCCGAAGATTTTTGCTTTTACTAATTGTTTCGTAATTTACGGGATATCAAGGAATAAGAGAATTAAGTTGTGATCAAGAGGATTATATTTTAGAAAGTTCATGGTTATAATCGAATTGAAGTGTTTTGGAATATTAAGGATTTACGCTACGAAAATCCTACGAAGAGATGCTTTCGGAAATTAATCGAACTTACGTGGAGGATTAAGTGTTAAATGTTGGATAACAAGTAATTACACCAAAAAGCCATGCAACTAGAATACTTGGCAACCAAATGGGAGTAACCAAGCAAGTAACTAGAATAGAAACTAGCCAAGGCAAGTAACTAAAAGAGTAACCAAGGTTAAGGAAACATAGTTCCTTAAATTAAGGGCCAAGTTTTGACAAATGCAACCAAGCCATACTTGTGTGTAAATCAGCCAACACCTTTTCAAAAAGCTGAGAAAACAAGTCAAGGAAGCAAGAGAAGAGCTCTCTTCCATTCTGCACCATTCGGCCATTTCAAGAAGCAAGGGAGGAGAAAATTTTCAAAAGCCCAGCTCCACTCATCCAAAAATCACCAAAATTTAACCATAGCTTCTTCATGATATGTATAAGGTACGGATTAAATTTCACAATTTTTGGAGCTGTTTTGGTTGGGTAAATAAAATGTAGAAAATGACTGTGAATAGTAACTGCGAAAACTGCTAACTTATTTCTTGATGTTCTCTTGCTAATTTAAGGGTGTTAAGCATGAATCAAAGCTTCCTTAAGGCTTACAAGCTCTTGTTGGTATGTTGAGGATTCAGGGAAGGTATAAACCCCATCCAACCTTTGATTTATTTTAAGTTATGAGCTTGAGTTTAAGATGTGTATATGATGGTTTAAGGAGCTTGGATGTATATGATTGTTTATGGTTGGTTAAAAGTTTTGGATTGTTTATGGTAACGATTTTATGAAGTTTATCAACTGATGTTATAGTAAAGATTGTAGTGTTGATGATTGATGTTGGTTGTGAATGGATTCACGATTGGTTGAATCCGGAAAACGTTAAGTTTATAGCCGTCGTAATGCCCGATTTTCGTAAACACTCTTTTAAACTGTGAAAATCGTAATGTCAAGCTACTGGCCCCAAAGTCCTCTGGCCATAGTTGGTTAGGCCTTGTTTCATACATCGTTTTGACGCTTGAATCATGTTATTCCGATATACGGTTTAGGAGATAAGCCAAATTTAGTGAAAGCCACTAAAACAACTAAACTGTTTCGGGAATCCATCTTTGTAAATATAAACGAACCCTTTAACAGTTGTCAAAAATCATGAAATTTGGAGGATAAATGTTTTGGACAGTTGAAAATGAGTCCCCTGTCCAGGGGTAATTTTTGATGGATTGTATGCTAGGTATTCTCTAGATCGTTTGCGCGCTAAGTTTGCGTCATTTGGAGTTACGAGTCAAAAGTTATGGCCAATTTAGTAACGGTAGCGCAGGAAATGGAAATCCTGTTTTTGTCCAACTTTGAGGCTATGATTGGACTAGCTACGGAGCTTAATAAAATCTGAAACTTTTATGAGATATTCCTTGACAGTCATAGAAGACCTCAGAAAAGAAATCGTGTCAAATGGATTAATTTCCAATTTATTAAAAATGCTAGAAAACGGGGTGTTAAGTGAAATGAACGTGAGGAAAATGTTAAACAACCGTTTTGGGAGTCGAATTCGAGCAAGTTAGAGGACTTGTCTCGAGTCGACCAAGTAACAAAAGTTATTAAGGAACATCATGACTATACGTAGATGCAAAGAACTTGATTAAAAATCATTGACAAGATAGTTTTGCGAGTAGCTAAAGTAGGCCCGAGGAGGTGAAATGTCGGACAAAATAAGAGTTAATAAAATGACAAAGTGTCAATCGTGATGGTCACGATTGGACTCGAGATAGGTTGTGGAGTTAATATTGAGGCATAGTTGTAACAAGAAGTTGTGAGTTTCCCAAAGGGGGATTTGTTCGTTTGGTTGATTTTGAGTTTAATAACTAAATGTGTAGTTGAGTTGTGTTTGCTTGAGATATGAGACCAAGCTGATATATATATCTTGTTATGTTAGAAAGATATCAAGATGGAGTATTATGACGTCTAAGTGACGAGAGAAGATGTATCCATACCGTGAGAAAAGGAGACTTAATTGGAATGTCTGCCCGTTACTAAGGACCAAAGGCAAGTTCTCCTAACCTTATACTTTTATTTTTAAAAGATTATATTCTTGAGTTGCATAGGAGATTAAATTACATTTATGCAAGTTTTTGAAACATGTACTTGATATACTGATGTTGTGGTTGTGATATAAACTATTTTTGAAATTACGTATTGATTTAATAACTGTTTGAATCTTTCGTAATTGTTTGGCTATATGCTATAAGGTATTATAGATATAAGCCGGTGTTTATAAAGGCTCTAGGAGTAGAGCAGATATTCGTATTTTCAAACATAGACCGGGAGTTGGAAAGTTGTTTTAAAAACTGTTGTAATTCGGGGGACGCCGGAGGCAGATTATTTCAAAATAACGGGTTTAAATATTCCAATAAATATATTTTGGATATTCTTTTAATAAAAGAATTAAATGGAGTTAATAAATATAATTTGAATATTTATTTACTTAATGAATATTATTTTGAATATTCATTTAAAAAGGGTTTATTAATTGATTATTTATTTAATAAATATTATTTGAATATTTATTAAATATTCTAAATTGATTTTAAAATTTGTGGAGGTCTTTGATAATTATTTAAAAATATTTCGACCTTCAGAAAAATTATTTAAAAATAGTGAGGGTTCCCTAATATTTATTTATATTTATATTTTATTCTTTTTAATAAGAATAAAATATTCTCAGACTTCTCAAAAATAGGGAACGAGGTCTAGAAAGAAAAAGGTGATTTATTTTTCAAAAGAAATTATGTTTTGGCATCACTGCCCTACGGTGGTAAGGTTTTCAACTTATCAAAACATGAGAGGTTTTCCAACTAACTCTCGGGTCGTGGTTTAAATGGTTTTCATCCCTTGATAAAGGACATTAGTTGACGGAGGTCAACACACATTTGTGGTGAAAGGACTGCCTCGAATATTCTGGCAGTACTCATTCAGAGTTTTGTGAATCTATTAACAAGTAAGATATACTTGGGGGACTAAGATTGAGTTCTAGTTCCAGATTAGATAGATGAATCTATTAACAAGTATGATATACTTGGGGGACTAAGATTGAGTTCTAGTTCCAAGTTAGATAGATGAATCTATTAACAAGTATGATACACTTGGGGAATTTGGATTAAGTTCCAGTTCCAGGTTATAGATTATTCCAGTGGACTTGGAGATATAAAGTGTAAGAGGCTTGTGTGCGGCACAGTCCATCTAGCGTAAGAGGCCGAGTGACGCACGGTCCAGCATTTAAAGGCCCATGTGTTGCCTAGGGTGATGACCTGTTTTGGATCATCCTTCTACTAGTAGTAAAGGTTACTTAACTATTGTACTATACGACTGATCATCGTGTACAATAGGCGTGGTGGATGCTCCAGATAAAGTCCCATCTTCCAATTGGAATTGTGCTGCAACATCGTAATGAAAGCCTAGGAGCTGATTTACCGAGGGTGTTGTCAGTGGTTGAGATGTTGAGATTTTCGTACTCATTCAAACTACTTTGACAAAAAAAAAAGTTTATTTTGCAAACTCGTAGAGTACGTAAAGTGTGCATAATATTGCAGTTTTTAAACGATGTTTTAAAAGAGAATATTTACAGTTATATATGTGCTTGCGGAGCTATATTGCTCACTCTTGCTTTGTTTATATATCACAACACAACAGGTCAGTCGAGATATTTTGATAAAAAGTTATTTTGAAAACTTAAGTGGGTACATGATGTACACCGAACAGCCACAGTATGCTGAAATTGTCTAAGAGGTTTTGACAAAAGGTTTATTTTAAAGATTTAAGTGGATATATGATATATACCAATTAAATTATAAATCTTTAAAATGTTTTACGAGATTTTAAACCTTACAAGGGGTATGGTTAAAGGGGTATGATTTGCTTATGATGAGAAGCAACTATGATTGCGGTATCTTGAAATTGGGTACTTATTATATTTATGGGAATCTAGCAAAGCTATAGTTGATACTATTTTGCTAAGTTATTGATAAGATTATCTCAAAACGGTGAACATAATAAGTTCATTGAGTTTTATTTCAAAATCTTCAGAGGAATTATGAAAGAGTGGTAACACTATATTTGATAGTGTCTTATTTTATATAATGAACTATAATGTTCGGATTATATTCTTCTAAACTCCATGTTGAGGATAAATGACTTTAAGAGAAAACTCCGACAATATGTATCGTCGAGAGATACTTTGTTATGCTTACCCTATACCGGTAACCCTATAATATACTATTGAGATAGTAGTGATTATCATGTTCTTTGATGAGAATCACATAGATAATATGGTGGATAATTTGCTGAGCATTCTTTCGCTCACCCTTGCTTTATAATCAATTTTCAGAGAAAGCGAGAAGACATTCGATTGGCTCCATACTTCAAGGAAGGAAAGTAGGAGATTCACCTTTGAGATGGTTCAGTCCAGAACAATTCCGCAGAAGTAAGTTGAATAGGTTTTCGGTATCGATCTAGTTATCAGTCACTTCAGGTAGAGATTATCATTGATAGCGTGAGATCCTGGTTAAGTACATTTGGTTTGTAATAACTAATGGTACTTGTTGTATATCGTTTCTAAGACTATAACTTGTATGTGTGTGAGAGAGGGGTCTATGATGTGATTTGGTTGAATTGTTGAGTATTGCAGGTTTTAAAGGATTGGATGATGACGTGATGACTCAAATCCCAGACCCCGGATTTGGGGGCGCTACAGAGGTGGTATCAGAGCATGAGTTATAGTACTTAGATACGAGAGTGTTAAGAAGTTATTAATATATAAGAGGATAACGTGAGAACACATGTAGAGTTCGTAATTGGACTACCGGATGTAGTACCAATGAATGAGTTAAGAAAAGGTCATCTACTGGGAATTAGTAGTGAGGAGATTATGAATGACATTTGGGATATAGATTTTGGATAGGAACTGGCAAGACCGTTCCGAGAGAGGCAATGATATATTTTGCACAAAGCAGATAAGTATAAAGATTTTGAGGATTCTATTGGGGATAAGAAGTCGAGCATAATTGTTAAGACAATTCGTAGTATTGATACGGTATAAAGTCGCAACGAGGAGTTAAGACGCACGTTTATTGTATCTTCTAAGTATGTTAAGTATTTTCTGATCAAGGTAAGCCTATTAGTGTAGTGACCCACGCATTCGGGATATTGTGGTCAGGATGAAAAGTATGAATGACCCAGTGTGTAAATGTTGGTATAAAGCTCCTTCTGGTAGTGGTGGAACTACAGACAGAAAGGAGGGTTATGAGCATTCATTGAGAATTTAGTGGTTTAGTTGAGATAAAGGGTTCGGGGAAAGAGGTCCCATAGTACAATTATAAACCCATAGGTGTGAATTGATTGAGACTACAAAATGGACAGTATGTCTCATCCTTTTGGTAATATACCCTAGGTCATGTAGACCATGAGTTTTGAAAAGTGACGGTCGGAAGGACCAGACGAGAAATGTATGACCATGAAATTGTTATAAGTTGTGAGAAATCTTCCCTTAAGTAGAAACCTGATAGGTAATGTTGATCTGGCATATCTCACGTGTTGTGTTTGGTAGCCTGTTGAGTATTATGACAGTCCTGCTGTGGTGGACAGTGATAAGGATTATTAAACCAAGATGTTTGAAAGAAGTGTGTTTTGAGGAAACTCTCCTTATGAAAAGGCTTAAATAGAGGGTGTTGATTCACCTCAGAAAGTATCACCCATGAGTGCAATTCGTTAAAGACCCGTGATTAAAAGGGAAATCCAGGGAGGGTGTAACCCAGAGCTGAGTCTAAACCAGAGCCGGTGGAATAATTATTGTGAATAGTCAAGCCTAGTAATTGTTGCTTTCACGAGAGTAAGTATGAACTTTTGAAGTGAATCTGTCTATTTCCAGAACTAGGTTGTGTATCTTACGAATACGTTCCTAAATATTTGGGAAGCCAGATGAAGTTGAAATTGGGAATCGGACGAAATAACCCAAGTATGGAATATTATGAGTTAAAGTTTACAATAGTTGTTGAGTGGTTGTCTCGTATGCTGTGACCAAATAAATTGTCATGATGGATATAACTTATTAATTGGTGGTGATTCAAGAAATTGTTATAAGGAAAAGTGGAAGCGTAAGAAGTGGTGACTCGAAGGTGTAAGACTGAGGCAGGAAGAGTAATAATGTAAGAATATTTACTAGTGCCATTCAGCAGAGATATAAGTTCAGTTGAGAAAAGAGAATAGATGTAATGTCGAGATAAAAATATCGTCGACATAAGGATGTTCAAAGTAATGATAGAGATAAAATAGTGAAGGTTAAGATTATACAATAATGATGAAGTTGTGTTCAAGGACAGAGAGACAAACTGAGGAATTTTGATTATAATGGAAGTGAACTATTACACTTTGGATGATAGGTTGTTGAACAACCGTGATTGGTACGAAAGAGGAAATACTTGGAAAATAGAGAGAGTATGTAGTAGCTAATGGGTTGAGGATGTAATTATCAGTGACCTTATGAGGTACTATCTGATAGAGTATTATAATTCACCATTGATCTAGTGTCAGGAACATCACTAGCATCAAAGTTATATTAGAAGTTTGCACCTACCAAGATGAAAAAGGATTAATCACTCAAGTAAAAGAAGTATTAGAGAGAGGCATGAGGAGAATGAAAGTGTCACCATGAGGTGCACTTGTTTTGATTGTTGAAGAAAAGGATAACACCAGGAGTCAGGGTGTTGATTGCCGAAATTGATTAAGATTGCAATTAGGAATGAATATCCTAACCATGGATAAAGATTATCCGACTAATTGGAGACACAATTTACCCTTCGAGGATAGATTCGAGGATCAAGTATCCTGAAATAGAGATTGACCTAGAGGAATTGCCCAAGGTTGCATTCGACAAGAGTTCTGAACATTACGAGTTCTAAGATATGATGTCAATTGGATCAATGAATGCACCTATAACTTTATGGGTTTAATCAATGGAAATTTTAAGAAATGATTGGGCAAATGACCATAGTTTTTATAAGTGATATTTCGATCTACTAAAAGATAAAGAGAGAGAACTGAAGGACAAATGTGAATAGCCTGAGAAAGAGAAAAAGAGATTGTATGCCATTTTCTCTAAAGGATAAATTTTGGTTGAGTAAAGTTAAATTCGGGGAAATTAAGGTGTAACAAAGGAGATTTGTTGACATAGTAAAATTGTTGGGAATTGGGAAAGACCCAATGTATTAAAGGAAGTGAGAACTTGTGGACTAGAGGTCGTTATAAATGTTTGTTAATGTATCCGACTCGTGATCGCAGTCAATAGCTATAGTATCTGCATCTGAGCTATAAAAGCATTAAATTGCACCGATGAGAGTTTAGGACTTATGAGGAACATGAGGGCCATAGAGGTATTCAAGCCGGAATTCTAGAGTTGAGATGTTGGGTTTGAGACTTTGTAAAATGGATTCCTAGATAAGTACGGACTTGTTTTATGTTAAAAGTTCCGTAACGCATTCAGGAAGGAAAACTCCTTGCAATTCTTTTCAACATCATTCTTTTCCTTCTTCTTATGTTTGACAATTCATCATCCGATTGGGATTGACAATGCATATGGTGTGACTTCTTGTCTGTGTGACAAAAGTCTGGTGGGACGCCACCCAATTATGTGTTGAAAAACCAAATGATGATAAAGACTTTCCATCACAAGTACATAAATGGTTGTTTTCATTCATATCAATATTTTCCTCTTCTCATATACATTTGGAAGTGAGTTTATTTATCTTCAAATCACTCGAATCATTTTATTGCAATGTTATCCGATAAAGGGATCTCCAGTTAAAATCTCGTGCAAAAATAGCACTTCATAAGAAGGTTTATACCTTGGATATCGAGAAAAGTCGGGAAAATCACGAACTACGGATAGAGTTTTCATTCGAGAATAGTTACATTCCGAATATAGCCACGCCACCTTACGAAATTTTGTATGAAAGAATAATGTTGATCTCCCTCACTGTAGGACTAAGACAAAGAATGAGGAAATGTTTGGGTATCGAGAAGGAACCCGCATGTACGTTAATCAAATCAGAGAGGAAAGAAAGCATGGAGTGAGAGACTTCATATTTCTAGAAATATTATCGCGGAAAGTGGTAACGAGATTTGACTTATGAGCAAAGTTAAGCTCGAGGATATTAATACTGGTAAGTTCTGACGCATGATAGACAACGCATATACGTTGGCGCAGTTTCGCAATATTTATAATACGAAAACCTCGCGTGCCCTATGTCTATATTACGAGAGAGTAATGTGAATGCTAGGCATGGGTTATGATAAGAAATTGTGGAGATGGTAAGCAAATGTGTCTTATGAATGGTTGAGGTCAATGACCGAAAAGAGCCAGTGTGGAGAAATAAAACCATGGCACCAGAAAGAGTGCATGGAGGAATCAAAAGGTTGAAGAAACAAACCTTGATTACTTTTGTTTAAATTCCGAGGACGGAATCCTTTTAAGGAGGGTAGACTGTAATAACCCGTATTTTTGACGTATTATTTTTTTATTTAATTATAAAAGACCTTGATGAATAGTGATTTTACGGATTATGAAAAAAAAAAACTTTTTTTTTAGCCCACACTAAGTAAGTGACGGAAAGATGGAAATCCGAAGATTTTTGCTTTTACTAATTGTTTCGTAATTTACGGGATATCAAGGAATAAGAGAATTAAGTTGTGATCAAGAGGATTATATTTTAGAAAGTTCATGGTTATAATCGAATTGAAGTGTTTTGGAATATTAAGGATTTACGCTACGAAAATCCTACGAAGAGATGCTTTCGGAAATTAATCGAACTTACGTGGAGGATTAAGTGTTAAATGTTGGATAACAAGTAATTACACCAAAAAGCCATGCAACTAGAATACTTGGCAACCAAATGGGAGTAACCAAGCAAGTAACTAGAATAGAAACTAGCCAAGGCAAGTAACTAAAAGAGTAACCAAGGTTAAGGAAACATAGTTCCTTAAATTAAGGGCCAAGTTTTGACAAATGCAACCAAGCCATACTTGTGTGTAAATCAGCCAACACCTTTTCAAAAAGCTGAGAAAACAAGTCAAGGAAGCAAGAGAAGAGCTCTCTTCCATTCTGCACCATTCGGCCATTTCAAGAAGCAAGGGAGGAGAAAATTTTCAAAAGCCCAGCTCCACTCATCCAAAAATCACCAAAATTTAACCATAGCTTCTTCATGATATGTATAAGGTACGGATTAAATTTCACAATTTTTGGAGCTGTTTTGGTTGGGTAAATAAAATGTAGAAAATGACTGTGAATAGTAACTGCGAAAACTGCTAACTTATTTCTTGATGTTCTCTTGCTAATTTAAGGGTGTTAAGCATGAATCAAAGCTTCCTTAAGGCTTACAAGCTCTTGTTGGTATGTTGAGGATTCAGGGAAGGTATAAACCCCATCCAACCTTTGATTTATTTTAAGTTATGAGCTTGAGTTTAAGATGTGTATATGATGGTTTAAGGAGCTTGGATGTATATGATTGTTTATGGTTGGTTAAAAGTTTTGGATTGTTTATGGTAACGATTTTATGAAGTTTATCAACTGATGTTATAGTAAAGATTGTAGTGTTGATGATTGATGTTGGTTGTGAATGGATTCACGATTGGTTGAATCCGGAAAACGTTAAGTTTATAGCCGTCGTAATGCCCGATTTTCGTAAACACTCTTTTAAACTGTGAAAATCGTAATGTCAAGCTACTGGCCCCAAAGTCCTCTGGCCATAGTTGGTTAGGCCTTGTTTCATACATCGTTTTGACGCTTGAATCATGTTATTCCGATATACGGTTTAGGAGATAAGCCAAATTTAGTGAAAGCCACTAAAACAACTAAACTGTTTCGGGAATCCATCTTCGTAAATATAAACGAACCCTTTAACAGTTGTCAAAAATCATGAAATTTGGAGGATAAATGTTTTGGACAGTTGAAAATGAGTCCCCTGTCCAGGGGTAATTTTTGATGGATTGTATGCTAGGTATTCTCTAGATCGTTTGCGCGCTAAGTTTGCGTCATTTGGAGTTACGAGTCAAAAGTTATGGCCAATTTAGTAACGGTAGCGCAGGAAATGGAAATCCTGTTTTTGTCCAACTTTGAGGCTATGATTGGACTAGCTACGGAGCTTAATAAAATCTGAAACTTTTATGAGATATTCCTTGACAGTCATAGAAGACCTCAGAAAAGAAATCGTGTCAAATGGATTAATTTCCAATTTATTAAAAATGCTAGAAAACGGGGTGTTAAGTGAAATGAACGTGAGGAAAATGTTAAACAACCGTTTTGGGAGTCGAATTCGAGCAAGTTAGAGGACTTGTCTCGAGTCGACCAAGTAACGAAGGTTATTAAGGAACATCATGACTATACGTAGATGCAAAGAACTTGATTAAAAATCATTGACAAGATAGTTTTGCGAGTAGCTAAAGTAGGCCCGAGGAGGTGAAATGTCGGGCAAAATAAGAGTTAATAAAATGACAAAGTGTCAATCGTAATGGTCACGATTGGACTCGAGATAGGTTGTGGAGTTAATATTGAGGCATAGTTGTAACAAGAAGTTGTGAGTTTCCCAAAGGGGGATTTGTTCGTTTGGTTGATTTTGAGTTTAATAACTAAATGTGTAGTTGAGTTGTGTTTGCTTGAGATATGAGACCAAGCTGATATATATATCTTGTTATGTTAGAAAGATATCAAGATGGAGTATTATGACGTCTAAGTGACGAGAGAAGATGTATCCATACCGTGAGAAAAGGAGACTTAATTGGAATGTCTGCCCGTTGCTAAGGACCAAAGGCAAGTTCTCCTAACCTTATACTTTTATTTTTAAAAGATTATATTCTTGAGTTGCATAGGAGATTAAATTACATTTATGCAAGTTTTTGAAACATGTACTTGATATACTGATGTTGTGGTTGTGATATAAACTATTTTTGAAATTACGTATTGATTTAATAACTGTTTGAATCTTTCGTAATTGTTTGGCTATATGCTATAAGGTATTATAGATATAAGCCGGTGTTTATAAAGGCTCTAGGAGTAGAGCAGATATTCGTATTTTCAAACATAGACCGGGAGTTGGAAAGTTGTTTTAAAAACTGTTGTAATTCGGGGGACGCCGGAGGCAGATTATTTCAAAATAACGGGTTTAAATATTCCAATAAATATATTTTGGATATTCTTTTAATAAAAGAATTAAATGGAGTTAATAAATATAATTTGAATATTTATTTACTTAATGAATATTATTTTGAATATTCATTTATAAAGGGTTTATTAATTGATTATTTATTTAATAAATATTATTTGAATATTTATTAAATATTCTAAATTGATTTTAAAATTTGTGGAGGTCTTTGATAATTATTTAAAAATATTTCGACCTTCAGAAAAATTATTTAAAAATAGTGAGGGTTCCCTAATATTTATTTATATTTTATTTTATTCTTTTTAATAAGAATAAAATATTCTCAGACTTCTCAAAAATAGGGAACGAGGTCTAGAAAGAAAAAGGTGATTTATTTTTCAAAAGAAATTATGTTTTGGCATCACTGCCCTACGGTGGTAAGGTTTTCAACTTATCAAAACATGAGAGGTTTTCCAACTAACTCCCGGGTCGTGGTTTAAATGGTTTTCATCCCTTGATAAAGGACATCAGTTGACGGAGGTCAACACACATTTGTGGTGAAAGGACTGCCTCGAATATTCTGGCAGTACTCATTCAGAGTTTTGTGAATCTATTAACAAGTAAGATATACTTGGGGGACTAAGATTGAGTTCTAGTTCCAGATTAGATAGATGAATCTATTAACAAGTATGATATACTTGGGGGACTAAGATTGAGGTCTAGTTCCAAGTTAGATAGATGAATCTATTAACAAGTATGATACACTTGGGGAATTTGGATTAAGTTCCAGTTCCAGGTTATAGATTATTCCAGTGGACTTGGAGATATAAAGTGTAAGAGGCTTGTGTGCGGCACAGTCCATCTAGTGTAAGAGGCCGAGTGACGCACGGTCCAGCATTTAAAGGCCCATGTGTTGCCTAGGGTGATGACCTGTTTTGGATCATCCTTCTACTAGTAGTAAAGGTTACTTAACTATTGTACTATACGACTGATCATTGTGTACAATAGGCGTGGTGGATGCTCCAGATAAAGTCCCATCTTCCAATTGGAATTGTGCTGCAACATCGTAATGAAAGCCTAGGAGCTGATTTACCGAGGGTGTTGTCAGTGGTTGAGATGTTGAGATTTTCGTACTCATTCAAACTACTTTGACAAAAAAAAAAGTTTATTTTGCAAACTCGTAGAGTACGTAAAGTGTGCATAATATTGCAGTTTTTAAACAATGTTTTAAAAGAGAATATTTACAGTTATATATGTGCTTGCGGAGCTATATTGCTCACTCTTGCTTTGTTTATATATCACAACACAACAGGTCAGTCGAGATATTTTGATAAAAAGTTATTTTGAAAACTTAAGTGGGTACATGATGTACACCGAACAGCCACAGTATGCTGAAATTGTCTAAGAGGTTTTGACAAAAGGTTTATTTTAAAGATTTAAGTGGATATATGATATATACCAATTAAATTATAAATCTTTAAAATGTTTTACGAGATTTTAAACCTTACAAGGGGTATGGTTAAAGGGGTATGATTTGCTTATGATGAGAAGCAACTATGATTGCGGTATCTTGAAATTGGGTACTTATTATATTTATGGGAATCTAGCAAAGCTATAGTTGATACTATTTTGCTAAGTTATTGATAAGATTATCTCAAAACGGTGAACATAATAAGTTCATTGAGTTTTATTTCAAAATCTTCAGAGGAATTATGAAAGAGTGGTAACACTATATTTGATAGTGTCTTATTTTATATAATGAACTATAATGTTCGAATTATATTCTTCTAAACTCCATGTTGAGGATAAATGACTTTAAGAGAAAACTCCGACAATATGTATCGTCGAGAGATACTTTGTTATGCTTACCCTATACCGGTAACCCTATAATATACTATTGAGATAGTAGTGATTATCATGTTCTTTGATGAGAATCACATAGATAATATGGTGGATAATTTGCTGAGCATTCTTTCGCTCACCCTTGCTTTATAATCAATTTTCAGAGAAAGCGAGAAGACATTCGATTGGCTCCATACTTCAAGGAAGGAAAGTAGGAGATTCACCTTTGAGATGGTTCAGTCCAGAACAATTCCGCAGAAGTAAGTTGAATAGGTTTTCGGTATCGATCTAGTTATCAGTCACTTCAGGTAGAGATTATCATTGATAGCGTGAGATCCTGGTTAAGTACATTTGGTTTGTAATAACTAATGGTACTTGTTGTATATCGTTTCTAAGACTATAACTTGTATGTGTGTGAGAGAGGGGTCTATGATGTGATTTGGTTGAATTGTTGAGTATTGCAGGTTTTAAAGGATTGGATGATGACGTGATGACTCAAATCCCAGACCCCGGATTTGGGGGCGCTACAGAGGTGGTATCAGAGCATGAGTTATAGTACTTAGATACGAGAGTGTTAAGAAGTTATTAATATATAAGAGGATAACGTGAGAACACATGTAGAGTTCGTAATTGGACTACCGGATGTAGTACCAATGAATGAGTTAAGAAAAGGTCATCTACTGGGAGTTAGTAGTGAGGAGATTATGAATGACATTTGGGATATAGATTTTGGATAGGAACTGGCAAGACCGTTCCGAGAGAGGCAATGATATATTTTGCACAAAGCAGATAAGTATAAAGATTTTGAGGATTCTATTGGGGATAAGAAGTCGAGCATAATTGTTAAGACAATTCGTAGTATTGATACGGTATAAAGTCGCAACGAGGAGTTAAGACGCACGTTTATTGTATCTTCTAAGTATGTTAAGTATTTTCTGATCAAGGTAAGCCTATTAGTGTAGTGACCCACGCATTCGGGATATTGTGGTCAGGATGAAAAGTATGAATGACCCAGTGTGTAAATGTTGGTATAAAGCTCCTTCTGGTAGTGGTGGAACTACAGACAGAAAGGAGGGTTATGAGCATTCATTGAGAATTTAGTGGTTTAGTTGAGATAAAGGGTTCGGGGAAAGAGGTCCCATAGTACAATTATAAACCCATAGGTGTGAATTGATTGAGACTACAAAATGGACAGTATGTCTCATCCTTTTGGTAATATACCCTAGGTCATGTAGACCATGAGTTTTGAAAAGTGACGGTCGGAAGGACCAGACGAGAAATGTATGACCATGAAATTGTTATAAGTTGTGAGAAATCTTCCCTTAAGTAGAAACCTGATAGGTAATGTTGATCTGGCATATCTCACGTGTTGTGTTTGGTAGCCTGTTGAGTATTATGACAGTCCTGCTGTGGTGGACAGTGATAAGGATTATTAAACCAAGATGTTTGAAAGAAGTGTGTTTTGAGGAAACTCTCCTTATGAAAAGGCTTAAATAGAGGGTGTTGATTCACCTCAGAAAGTATCACCCATGAGTGCAATTCGTTAAAGACCCGTGATTAAAAGGGAAATCCAGGGAGGGTGTAACCCAGAGCTGAGTCTAAACCAGAGCCGGTGGAATAATTATTGTGAATAGTCAAGCCTAGTAATTGTTGCTTTCACGAGAGTAAGTATGAACTTTTGAAGTGAATCTGTCTATTTCCAGAACTAGGTTGTGTATCTTACGAATACGTTCCTAAATATTTGGGAAGCCAGATGAAGTTGAAATTGGGAATCGGACGAAATAACCCAAGTATGGAATATTATGAGTTAAAGTTTACAATAGTTGTTGAGTGGTTGTCTCGTATGCTGTGACCAAATAAATTGTCATGATGGATATAACTTATTAATTGGTGGTGATTCAAGAAATTGTTATAAGGAAAAGTGGAAGCGTAAGAAGTGGTGACTCGAAGGTGTAAGACTGAGGCAGGAAGAGTAATAATGTAAGAATATTTACTAGTGCCATTCAGCAGAGATATAAGTTCAGTTGAGAAAAGAGAATAGATGTAATGTCGAGATAAAAATATCGTCGACATAAGGATGTTCAAAGTAATGATAGAGATAAAATAGTGAAGGTTAAGATTATACAATAATGATGAAGTTGTGTTCAAGGACAGAGAGACAAACTGAGGAATTTTGATTATAATGGAAGTGAACTATTACACTTTGGATGATAGGTTGTTGAACAACCGTGATTGGTACGAAAGAGGAAATACTTGGAAAATAGAGAGAGTATGTAGTAGCTAATGGGTTGAGGATGTAATTATCAGTGACCTTATGAGGTACTATCTGATAGAGTATTATAATTCACCATTGATCTAGTGTCAGGAACATCACTAGCATCAAAGTTATATTAGAAGTTTGCACCTACCAAGATGAAAAAGGATTAATCACTCAAGTAAAAGAAGTATTAGAGAGAGGCATGAGGAGAATGAAAGTGTCACCATGAGGTGCACTTGTTTTGATTGTTGAAGAAAAGGATAACACCAGGAGTCAGGGTGTTGATTGCCGAAATTGATTAAGATTGCAATTAGGAATGAATATCCTAACCATGGATAAAGATTATCCGACTAATTGGAGACACAATTTACCCTTCGAGGATAGATTCGAGGATCAAGTATCCTGAAATAGAGATTGACCTAGAGGAATTGCCCAAGGTTGCATTCGACAAGAGTTCTGAACATTACGAGTTCTAAGATATGATGTCAATTGGATCAATGAATGCACCTATAACTTTATGGGTTTAATCAATGGAAATTTTAAGAAATGATTGGGCAAATGACCATAGTTTTTATAAGTGATATTTCGATCTACTAAAAGATAAAGAGAGAGAACTGAAGGACAAATGTGAATAGCCTGAGAAAGAGAAAAAGAGATTGTATGCCATTTTCTCTAAAGGATAAATTTTGGTTGAGTAAAGTTAAATTCGGGGAAATTAAGGTGTAACAAAGGAGATTTGTTGACATAGTAAAATTGTTGGGAATTGGGAAAGACCCAATGTATTAAAGGAAGTGAGAACTTGTGGACTAGAGGTCGTTATAAATGTTTGTTATGTATCCGACTCGTGATCGCAGTCAATAGCTATAGTATCTGCATCTGAGCTATAAAAGCATTAAATTGCACCGATGAGAGTTTAGGACTTATGAGGAACATGAGGGCCATAGAGGTATTCAAGCCGGAATTCTAGAGTTGAGATGTTGGGTTTGAGACTTTGTAAAATGGATTCCTAGATAAGTACGGACTTGTTTTATGTTAAAAGTTCCGTAACGCATTCAGGAAGGAAAACTCCTTGCAATTCTTTTCAACATCATTCTTTTCCTTCTTCTTATGTTTGACAATTCATCATCCGATTGGGATTGACAATGCATATGGTGTGACTTCTTGTCTGTGTGACAAAAGTCTGGTGGGACGCCACCCAATTATGTGTTGAAAAACCAAATGATGATAAAGACTTTCCATCACAAGTACATAAATGGTTGTTTTCATTCATATCAATATTTTCCTCTTCTCATATACATTTGGAAGTGAGTTTATTTATCTTCAAATCACTCGAATCATTTTATTGCAATGTTATCCGATAAAGGGATCTCCAGTTAAAATCTCGTGCAAAAATAGCACTTCATAAGAAGGTTTATACCTTGGATATCGAGAAAAGTCGGGAAAATCACGAACTACGGATAGAGTTTTCATTCGAGAATAGTTACATTCCGAATATAGCCACGCCACCTTACGAAATTTTGTATGAAAGAATAATGTTGATCTCCCTCACTGTAGGACTAAGACAAAGAATGAGGAAATGTTTGGGTATCGAGAAGGAACCCGCATGTACGTTAATCAAATCAGAGAGGAAAGAAAGCATGGAGTGAGAGACTTCATATTTCTAGAAATATTATCGCGGAAAGTGGTAACGAGATTTGACTTATGAGCAAAGTTAAGCTCGAGGATATTAATACTGGTAAGTTCTGACGCATGATAGACAACGCATATACGTTGGCGCAGTTTCGCAATATTTATAATACGAAAACCTCGCGTGCCCTATGTCTATATTACGAGAGAGTAATGTGAATGCTAGGCATGGGTTATGATAAGAAATTGTGGAGATGGTAAGCAAATGTGTCTTATGAATGGTTGAGGTCAATGACCGAAAAGAGCCAGTGTGGAGAAATAAAACCATGGCACCAGAAAGAGTGCATGGAGGAATCAAAAGGTTGAAGAAACAAACCTTGATTACTTTTGTTTAAATTCCGAGGACGGAATCCTTTTAAGGAGGGTAGACTGTAATAACCCGTATTTTTGACGTATTATTTTTTTATTTAATTATAAAAGACCTTGATGAATAGTGATTTTACGGATTATGAAAAAAAAAACTTTTTTTTTAGCCCACACTAAGTAAGTGACGGAAAGATGGAAATCCGAAGATTTTTGCTTTTACTAATTGTTTCGTAATTTACGGGATATCAAGGAATAAGAGAATTAAGTTGTGATCAAGAGGATTATATTTTAGAAAGTTCATGGTTATAATCGAATTGAAGTGTTTTGGAATATTAAGGATTTACGCTACGAAAATCCTACGAAGAGATGCTTTCGGAAATTAATCGAACTTACGTGGAGGATTAAGTGTTAAATGTTGGATAACAAGTAATTACACCAAAAAGCCATGCAACTAGAATACTTGGCAACCAAATGGGAGTAACCAAGCAAGTAACTAGAATAGAAACTAGCCAAGGCAAGTAACTAAAAGAGTAACCAAGGTTAAGGAAACATAGTTCCTTAAATTAAGGGCCAAGTTTTGACAAATGCAACCAAGCCATACTTGTGTGTAAATCAGCCAACACCTTTTCAAAAAGCTGAGAAAACAAGTCAAGGAAGCAAGAGAAGAGCTCTCTTTCATTCTGCACCATTCGGCCATTTCAAGAAGCAAGGGAGGAGAAAATTTTCAAAAGCCCAGCTCCACTCATCCAAAAATCACCAAAATTTAACCATAGCTTCTTCATGATATGTATAAGGTACGGATTAAATTTCACAATTTTTGGAGCTGTTTTGGTTGGGTAAATAAAATGTAGAAAATGACTGTGAATAGTAACTGCGAAAACTGCTAACTTATTTCTTGATGTTCTCTTGCTAATTTAAGGGTGTTAAGCATGAATCAAAGCTTCCTTAAGGCTTACAAGCTCTTGTTGGTATGTTGAGGATTCAGGGAAGGTATAAACCCCATCCAACCTTTGATTTATTTTAAGTTATGAGCTTGAGTTTAAGATGTGTATATGATGGTTTAAGGAGCTTGGATGTATATGATTGTTTATGGTTGGTTAAAAGTTTTGGATTGTTTATGGTAACGATTTTATGAAGTTTATCAACTGATGTTATAGTAAAGATTGTAGTGTTGATGATTGATGTTGGTTGTGAATGGATTCACGATTGGTTGAATCCGGAAAACGTTAAGTTTATAGCCGTCGTAATGCCCGATTTTCGTAAACACTCTTTTAAACTGTGAAAATCGTAATGTCAAGCTACTGGCCCCAAAGTCCTCTGGCCATAGTTGGTTAGGCCTTGTTTCATACATCGTTTTGACGCTTGAATCATGTTATTCCGATATACGGTTTAGGAGATAAGCCAAATTTAGTGAAAGCCACTAAAACAACTAAACTGTTTCGGGAATCCATCTTCGTAAATATAAACGAACCCTTTAACAGTTGTCAAAAATCATGAAATTTGGAGGATAAATGTTTTGGACAGTTGAAAATGAGTCCCCTGTCCAGGGGTAATTTTTGATGGATTGTATGCTAGGTATTCTCTAGATCGTTTGCGCGCTAAGTTTGCGTCATTTGGAGTTACGAGTCAAAAGTTATGGCCAATTTAGTAACGGTAGCGCAGGAAATGGAAATCCTGTTTTTGTCCAACTTTGAGGCTATGATTGGACTAGCTACGGAGCTTAATAAAATCTGAAACTTTTATGAGATATTCCTTGACAGTCATAGAAGACCTCAGAAAAGAAATCGTGTCAAATGGATTAATTTCCAATTTATTAAAAATGCTAGAAAACGGGGTGTTAAGTGAAATGAACGTGAGGAAAATGTTAAACAACCGTTTTGGGAGTCGAATTCGAGCAAGTTAGAGGACTTGTCTCGAGTCGACCAAGTAACGAAGGTTATTAAGGAACATCATGACTATACGTAGATGCAAAGAACTTGATTAAAAATCATTGACAAGATAGTTTTGCGAGTAGCTAAAGTAGGCCCGAGGAGGTGAAATGTCGGGCAAAATAAGAGTTAATAAAATGACAAAGTGTCAATCGTAATGGTCACGATTGGACTCGAGATAGGTTGTGGAGTTAATATTGAGGCATAGTTGTAACAAGAAGTTGTGAGTTTCCCAAAGGGGGATTTGTTCGTTTGGTTGATTTTGAGTTTAATAACTAAATGTGTAGTTGAGTTGTGTTTGCTTGAGATATGAGACCAAGCTGATATATATATCTTGTTATGTTAGAAAGATATCAAGATGGAGTATTATGACGTCTAAGTGACGAGAGAAGATGTATCCATACCGTGAGAAAAGGAGACTTAATTGGAATGTCTGCCCGTTGCTAAGGACCAAAGGCAAGTTCTCCTAACCTTATACTTTTATTTTTAAAAGATTATATTCTTGAGTTGCATAGGAGATTAAATTACATTTATGCAAGTTTTTGAAACATGTACTTGATATACTGATGTTGTGGTTGTGATATAAACTATTTTTGAAATTACGTATTGATTTAATAACTGTTTGAATCTTTCGTAATTGTTTGGCTATATGCTATAAGGTATTATAGATATAAGCCGGTGTTTATAAAGGCTCTAGGAGTAGAGCAGATATTCGTATTTTCAAACATAGACCGGGAGTTGGAAAGTTGTTTTAAAAACTGTTGTAATTCGGGGGACGCCGGAGGCAGATTATTTCAAAATAACGGGTTTAAATATTCCAATAAATATATTTTGGATATTCTTTTAATAAAAGAATTAAATGGAGTTAATAAATATAATTTGAATATTTATTTACTTAATGAATATTATTTTGAATATTCATTTATAAAGGGTTTATTAATTGATTATTTATTTAATAAATATTATTTGAATATTTATTAAATATTCTAAATTGATTTTAAAATTTGTGGAGGTCTTTGATAATTATTTAAAAATATTTCGACCTTCAGAAAAATTATTTAAAAATAGTGAGGGTTCCCTAATATTTATTTATATTTTATTTTATTCTTTTTAATAAGAATAAAATATTCTCAGACTTCTCAAAAATAGGGAACGAGGTCTAGAAAGAAAAAGGTGATTTATTTTTCAAAAGAAATTATGTTTTGGCATCACTGCCCTACGGTGGTAAGGTTTTCAACTTATCAAAACATGAGAGGTTTTCCAACTAACTCCCGGGTCGTGGTTTAAATGGTTTTCATCCCTTGATAAAGGACATCAGTTGACGGAGGTCAACACACATTTGTGGTGAAAGGACTGCCTCGAATATTCTGGCAGTACTCATTCAGAGTTTTGTGAATCTATTAACAAGTAAGATATACTTGGGGGACTAAGATTGAGTTCTAGTTCCAGATTAGATAGATGAATCTATTAACAAGTATGATATACTTGGGGGACTAAGATTGAGTTCTAGTTCCAAGTTAGATAGATGAATCTATTAACAAGTATGATACACTTGGGGAATTTGGATTAAGTTCCAGTTCCAGGTTATAGATTATTCCAGTGGACTTGGAGATATAAAGTGTAAGAGGCTTGTGTGCGGCACAGTCCATCTAGCGTAAGAGGCCGAGTGACGCACGGTCCAGCATTTAAAGGCCCATGTGTTGCCTAGGGTGATGACCTGTTTTGGATCATCCTTCTACTAGTAGTAAAGGTTACTTAACTATTGTACTATACGACTGATCATCGTGTACAATAGGCGTGGTGGATGCTCCAGATAAAGTCCCATCTTCCAATTGGAATTGTGCTGCAACATCGTAATGAAAGCCTAGGAGCTGATTTACCGAGGGTGTTGTCAGTGGTTGAGATGTTGAGATTTTCGTACTCATTCAAACTACTTTGACAAAAAAAAAAGTTTATTTTGCAAACTCGTAGAGTACGTAAAGTGTGCATAATATTGCAGTTTTTAAACGATGTTTTAAAAGAGAATATTTACAGTTATATATGTGCTTGCGGAGCTATATTGCTCACTCTTGCTTTGTTTATATATCACAACACAACAGGTCAGTCGAGATATTTTGATAAAAAGTTATTTTGAAAACTTAAGTGGGTACATGATGTACACCGAACAGCCACAGTATGCTGAAATTGTCTAAGAGGTTTTGACAAAAGGTTTATTTTAAAGATTTAAGTGGATATATGATATATACCAATTAAATTATAAATCTTTAAAATGTTTTACGAGATTTTAAACCTTACAAGGGGTATGGTTAAAGGGGTATGATTTGCTTATGATGAGAAGCAACTATGATTGCGGTATCTTGAAATTGGGTACTTATTATATTTATGGGAATCTAGCAAAGCTATAGTTGATACTATTTTGCTAAGTTATTGATAAGATTATCTCAAAACGGTGAACATAATAAGTTCATTGAGTTTTATTTCAAAATCTTCAGAGGAATTATGAAAGAGTGGTAACACTATATTTGATAGTGTCTTATTTTATATAATGAACTATAATGTTCGGATTATATTCTTCTAAACTCCATGTTGAGGATAAATGACTTTAAGAGAAAACTCCGACAATATGTATCGTCGAGAGATACTTTGTTATGCTTACCCTATACCGGTAACCCTATAATATACTATTGAGATAGTAGTGATTATCATGTTCTTTGATGAGAATCACATAGATAATATGGTGGATAATTTGCTGAGCATTCTTTCGCTCACCCTTGCTTTATAATCAATTTTCAGAGAAAGCGAGAAGACATTCGATTGGCTCCATAGTTCAAGGAAGGAAAGTAGGAGATTCACCTTTGAGATGGTTCAGTCCAGAACAATTCCGCAGAAGTAAGTTGAATAGGTTTTCGGTATCGATCTAGTTATCAGTCACTTCAGGTAGAGATTATCATTGATAGCGTGAGATCCTGGTTAAGTACATTTGGTTTGTAATAACTAATGGTACTTGTTGTATATCGTTTCTAAGACTATAACTTGTATGTGTGTGAGAGAGAGGTCTATGATGTGATTTGGTTGAATTGTTGAGTATTGCAGGTTTTAAAGGATTGGATGATGACGTGACGACTCAAATCCCAGACCCCGGATTTGGGGGCGCTACAATAAGCATCCGCTAAACACTGAACATACATTGACCGAATGACAGCATTTAACTTCTTACACTACATCTCAACAATTATCACATAAGCATATTGAAAATACTCATGACAATCAAAATGTATGTAAGCTCGAGGTACTAGTTGCATCAGAGATCAAATACCTTTAAATATTAATACTAAAATTTATGATCTTTGACAACCCCTCGCGATGTAGTAAATTACTTTCAATATCAGTGTTTTTGAAATAATCTTTTTATCACTTAGTGTAGAAATTCTAAGTGACATCACTAATATAAAAAGAATGACAACTAATATTAATGGATTTTGTAAAAGACATGAATTACATCACTTAAACTACATATTAAGTGGTTCCATTAATATTAGCATTAAACAATTAGAAGTAAATGAAATTACAATTAATTAATATATACAAATACTTATGCTGAAACATTTGATACATATAACATGAATAACATATGACAGCACAAAGTACGAGGTCCTGGATATAAATTGACTATACAAAGAGATGCTACATTTTTAGGTCCCTAGGTCCCGGGTGATCATAGGTAATCTCATACCGATAATAATGGGTCCTGGGTGGTAACAAGCCAAACATTAATCAGTCCCTAGAGATCGTAGACATCTAAATAGCATGAACACTCTCTATAAACTTTACATTTAAATAAATCAATATTAGACTAGAGTGAAATACCTTAGTCAATAGAGCTTTTACTAGTGTATGATCGTTGAATGAACAATTACTCCTCTTTGCCCGAGAGATCGAACGTTTACTCCATTTGGACAAGAATAACTTTTCAGCTACCAGTTAACATTGTTCCTCGAAACAATACCACGCTCATCCAGAAGGAAACTGCATTACCTTCAACACCCAAATATTTCCTTGTAGATATTGGTCTTGGCAACAGCTTCACTAAACTCAGCACTCTAGAAACCAGTAGTCCTGACACTAGCAGAGTAGAACCTTCAAAAACTCCGAACTACCCTTCAGCTTCTGTATCAATACCAAGTCTTCATGTGGATTGATTCCTTGTGCTAAGTGTATCTGCCTCTGGTTCAATTGAGTTAGTTCCTTGATTCGAACCCTACTCAATCTTGATTAGTTAGTGCATCTTCAGTCTTCATTGAATTCACTCAGAAAAACCAATGAAATACTCTTATACATGCACGACCAATCACTATTCTACTACCCAGATTCATCAAGAACTGACTTTAGGAAATGTTGTTACACAAAACCCTTTGTCATGACAGATGTGTCCTTAATGTTTCCTTAGATATTCAGTGGGTAGAGTAGTCTTCTTCAATTATGATTGAGATCATCTTGCATTATCTTTAAATTGATAATTTCCTTTCTAATATGCAATCACTCAATCTGGATCACTCAGTGCTCCTAAGAATCTCAACTCTTACTCAATGAGCACTGCTAGCCTTTGAGCATCAAACACGACTAGTTGATCCAACTTACTGATGCTCCCCCTGTGATGCTTCTTGCAGCTTTTCTTCATCTGGAGTCATCTGATCTTGAGCCCTAAACAGGATGTCAACCTTTAGAAATTCACAGCTAAAATCAAACGAATGCTAGGGAGCTTGATGATGATGTTCACTGCATCTAGATCATCTTAAATCAATCACAGACTCTGTGTAAGCTCTTAACTCCAAATAAGATAGCCTTCCATCACACTATGTGACTTCAGGCATGATTAATCTTACTTGATGTCTTCTTTTTACATTTGTTGATTAGACTTGCTGTGTCAACTGATTCAGCCGTAGTGAATAGGAAACCTTAACTCTATCCATTATCCTTGTAATTCCACTTAAGGTCTGGATTTCCCTATCAACTCCTCCATTTGGTCATGAAGTCCGGAAACTGAACTTTATTCTAGAATACTCCTTTCAGTGCAGACATAACATAGAACTTCGTTCGTCAACAAATTCCATTACCTACCCTCAAAGTGTTCTTACAGCAATCTGCCTAATCCTTTGAATGTGATTAATCACTGAGATGCTTCATTTATCGAATGCACGAATAAACACCAAAACTAAATAGGGTAGTCTTTGACTTGACTTCCCTTCAACTGACATACTTCACTAATGTCCTTCTTAAAAGAATTTCATTAGAAGTAGTCCTTTCTCACCAACTTCATCTTTACCGTCGAATCCGTTATCTTGATAAACCAAGTATTAGTTGATAAACCAAGTGTGAGAGCATCACTTGTTGTTGCAGCTAACTCCATTCTGATAAACTTCAATGAATAGTTGACTTCATCATAAGCATTACATTTTGTGTCAGCAATAACCTCACTTCCAGTAGAGTGAGCTTCTATTTTTCTTGACCCCGATCAATACTGTTCATCCTCGAACTGATATTAGGAAACCCTTCGCAAAGAGTTTCCTAGGACTTCCTTAATATTGTGTTTCAGATCATTCAAGAAAAATAGGTAACCTTGCATAACCATTTGAATACCAAAGCAAAAGTAGTTACATGCCTCGAACATGAAAATGTCAAAGATATATAACTTGTACATGTTGAAAGATACTCTGCATTCACAAATGATTAAGACACGTGGTCCTCAATTTAATTGAGTCCAAGGGTTAGAGATATTTCTAAACATAGTTAACAACAAAGCATTCAAGTTCAACATGCTCATTCTTATCTGACTGATCACTCCTCATCTATATCAGCCTCAACAAGTAGTCTTGGCTATGAGCTCAGTGATCCCAACCTAACTTAAGGTGGACCAGCGGTCTATAAGAATCATATCGTACATATATGTAGTCATAGAAGAATCAATCACTCAGATTCCTAATTCTTCTAAATCACCTTTGTTGTTCACTTTAACATTATATTATCTCTAATTACCTGAGTCAATTTAAATTTAAAATTTTAATTCATGGTTTATTATACTGACCCCTAGGCAATTCCCAAATTAGAAACAAACTCATCTTAACAAGCACATGATCAGATATAGCATTTAATACAACCATGCGAGTATAAACAAATTATAGACAATGTAAACATCAAGGCACTTAGCATGCAGCAAATACTCTTTCCGGTAAATGTACCCCTACAAATACCTAAGACTCTATATGCTAACTTGATCAATTATCGTAAAGCAAGCATTAAATCACACAAGATCTAATCATGAAGTCAAATACTGATAAACAAGCAACACTAACAAACTAGCATAAGTTATCTAATTTATATAGAAATCAAGGTGAGACATGCATTACATCAAAGTTATAATATAATGCAGTTCGGCACTTAATACTCTATATTTGAATCAAACAAGTATAAACTAGTTAGAAAGTATACCTGAGCGATGCTTAGCATTCCATCTCGAGTGATAATCAATTGATCCAAATCAATTTCCATTATACTAACACTCATGAAAGTATCATTGCATTTGACCTCAATAACAAATGATGTTCCTGCTTCAACCCAAACTGATACCTAATTGTTCTGCTTAAAGACCCCGACATAGAATGTCTCATGTTCTGCTTGAAAAGATCACTCTTTTTTGTATATGTAGCAATAACCCCTTGATTATCATATGTCAGTGATAATCAAACCTTGTTTATTTCTGTCACTAATGTCCTTTAACCAAATCTTCAATTGTTGTTTTGGTTCTTTGACCGATAAACTGAATTCCTTTTCAAAATCCCAAATTCTTCAGACATTGATTCGAAAACCACTGATCGAAGACTCTTCCCTAAATGAACTAATCCCCTTTCAATAACCAAATGATCCACTGAGTAGACCGATGTAGAAATACATCTCCAATGGTAAGATCAGGTCTCAACTCCATTAGAATGTTCTTCAGTCAGTTCGTTTGTCCTCAACGAACGAAGAATCAACTCCTGTTGTTTCGTTTAATAAAACATTTTGTTCAAACAGAAGTATTTATTTTTTTGGAATTTAAATAATTAAAATAAATTGAAAATGCATTTTTTTTTGTTAAATAATAATAAATTTCTCAATTTCAAATTATAAATAAAATAAAATAATTCGAAAAGAAAGTTTTGATATAGAGATAACAAAATTTTCAAGGTATATTAAATAATCCTGAAAAAGAAATTATTTCAAATCAAAATTAATTTCCAAAGAATTTTATAGAATTTATAATCCAAAACAGTTTCAATTATAATTAAAATAAAACAGATTGACAATATATGTTTGATATAAAAATAATAAATTTTCAAGTCATCTAAGATATTCTTAAAAATAAATTATTTCAACCAAAACGATTTTCCAAAAAGTTTTATGAGATTTATAATTAAAACTTCCAAGCTTAAATTATAATTAAAATAAAACAACTCGAAAACATAATTTTGAAATAGAAATACTAAATTTTCAAAACATTTAAAATGTACATGAAAATAAATTATTTCAAGCCAAAAATATTTTCCAAAGAGTTTTATAAAATTTATAATTAAAGTTTTATAAAAAATAAATTATTAAATCTCAAAAATAATTCTCAAAATACTTTTAAGAATATCAAACTCAAAAGAAATTAAATTGGATTTTAAGATTAATTTTAGTTTTCAAATTAATAAAATTCTTAACTAAGAATACTAAAAATATAAAATATTTGACTCTAAAATTTAAAAGAAAATAAAATATTTTTCAAGATGTAAAATAAACTTGAAAAATAAATTATAAAAATTTAAAAGTTATTTCTAAAATATTTTAAATAATTAAATTCAAATTTAATTATTAAATTAATTATTAAACTAAAAACAATTTGAGAGAAAAACAATTTTTGTTTTAAATAAAAGTTAAGCTATGTAGCCATGTGTCATGTTGAAACAGCCTTCTAAGTAGAAATTCTACATAGGAATTTCTACATAGACTCTATCTCGAACATCAAGTAGAACTTCTACATAGGAATGTTCTACATAGATTCTATCTCGAAATTTCTATCTCGAACATCTAAGTCGAACATCCAAGTCGAACATCCAAGTCGAACATCCAACTCGAATATTCTAAGTCGAATTTTCTAACTCGAATATTCTAAGTCGAATATTCTAAGTCGAATACTCTAACTCGAATATTCTAAATCGAATATTCTAACTCGAATATTCTAAGTCGAATATTCTAAGTCGAATTTTCTAACTCGAATATTCTAAGTCGAATATTCTAAGTCGAATATTCTAAGTCGAACATTCTAAGTCGAATATTCTAAGTCGAATATTCTAAGTCCAGTATTCTAACTCAAATATTCCAACTCGAATATTCTAAGTCGAATATTCTAAGTCGAATATTCTAAGTCGAATATTCTATGTCGAATATTCTAACTCGAATATTCTAACTCGAGTATTCTAACTCGAATATTCTAATTCGAATATTCTAATTCGAATATTCTATATAGGAATGTTCTACTTGGCCATCTCGAACATCTAAGTAGAACTTCTACATAGGAATGTTCTACTTGGCTATCTAGAACATTTTGTACTTAGAAAAATTCTGGGCTTCAACTTGAAACTTCAATGCCTACTGCTTCCTTTCTGGATGCCCAGTGAACCAATCGTACCATCTTTAATCTCAAAAATAAAAATAGATCCAATCGATTTGTATGTCAATCGAGTAGCTCTGATACCAATTGTTGGGTCCCAGATATCGTAGAGGGGGGGTGAATACGATTCCCAAATTAAAATTATGACTATTAATTATTTTTAGGACAACATAAAAATTACTTTGGTTCAAACCCGGGTACTGTTCATCATCTTCTTCAACCTCAAGAACACCATTAAAATAACCAAGATAATGAACGGTAAATCATCCAAAACACACAACACAACAAGATCCAAGAATATAACTTTATATTCATTGAAGTGGGGTAGATGCTACAAACAAGTTCAAGAACATAAGCTCAAGAACACAACAAAAAAATGATTTTTGTCTCCTCTAAAACTATTACATTTTGTAGATCTAGGAGACAAAAATCAACCCTATCTTCTATACAAGATTTAACAAGTGTTTTCAATAAAAGAATAGAGGAGTGGTATAATAAAGAAAATCATGGCTACAAATATATTCAAGATCTAGTTTGGCCATGGGGGAGAGAATAATTTTTCTCTCTCTCCCCTTTTCTTTTCTCATCCGGATGCACACCCATTTGAGATGGAGACTTGGGTTTCCTTTTTATTATTGAAAAAGGTGTTGCTTTTTGCTTTTTTCTTTTTGCTCTTTGTTATTCCACCTTTTACTCTTGTCCACTCAAATCTTATCTTCAAAGTCATGTGCCAAGCATGCCTTTGGAAATATTTAATGTAAAAGTAATATTTAAATAAATATATATAATATAAATAAAGAATGTCTTTATTTATAAAATATATAAATAAATAAATAAATACTTTATTTAATTAAATTAAATATTTTCATTCCACTCTTCAATTTGTGTAGACTTCCTTATCCAAATACTTGGCCCCGTATAGGTGACTCCACCACGTCCAAGTATTTGGCCTTCTAATTTGTGAAGCTTTAGTAAGATCCAATCAGGTTGTGCCGTCTGTCCCTTATCCATTAGGCTGGCATTTCTCCAACACTGATTTACCACCTTTGTTGATCCTCCACATGACTCAAGAAAACCAACAACTTTAGAATGATTAAAACCATATTAACCGACGAGAGCTTGCCTCCAATGTCCTGACACTTTATGCAACGGTCTAGTTCATAAGTGACTAATCTTGATAGGGGCACTTGATTCAGAACATGATTCCACAATCTTCTTTGCAAACCTTACTTGTAGCTTCGATTGTAATGCACTAAAATCTTTATAGACTAAGACAATCTTCTGTAGCTTCCACATCCTTGAATAGATGTCAATATCTTTTATTCTCCACTGAGGCCTGAACATGTTAATGAACATCTTCCAGTGAGCTTCAAGTCTGTAGATGATCCTTTGATACTTTGTCTTAACTGAACTCTGTGATCCAAGATTTCTGTGCACCTGCATATTATTACATGTCCTGTTCTATTGTTGAGTTATCATCAACCATTACATAGAGATTACATTTAGCATTTGTAGTACTCATGAAAGTGCAGTGAGTTACTTCCCTTCACTCCTATCTCCCATTTCACTTTGACAGATGTTCATCAATCGATGGATATTCCTTATCCATCGATCACCACTTCACATCCATCGATTGCTACTTCAACTGATATTCCATTGCTTGATTTTACAGTTGAAGTTGCCAATAATCTATTAGGTTTGAATGGAGTGGGTGAGGTGTGTGAGAGGCAAGGTTTTCATACCTTGGCAAAAGGAGAGAGTGTGAATGAGAGGCCCTCAATTTCTTCTGAGGTGGCAAAAGGAGAGGGTGTGAGCAAAGAGAGTTCCACCTTAGTAGGTGATGCAAAAAGAGAGAATAGTAAGGGAGAGGTGAGATTCCAGGATGAGATCCTGATGCAAAAATAGAGAGAAGAGAGTGAGAGAGAAAAGAATGGAGAGAAACCTTGTTCATCATCTCATGAAGCATCAACTTCTAAAACTGAGCAGATTGCAGCTGAACTCACCCAGGAGTTGGGGTTGGAGTCAGGGGGAGCAGGAGGTGATGGAGACTTTGGAGTTCTTGCAGGAGTTGCAGATGCCCACATGGAGGTGGATGATGAAGTTGAATTCAATCTTGTTGCTGACACATTTACATATGAGGATCCACACTACTAAGGATTGGCAGCAGCCACAAATCAAGAAGCTGAGAAGATGCTGGGGTTGGTGCTAACAAAAGAACACTTCAGGAGTGGCAAAGAGCAATTGGCAAGCCAGCCTGATGATGTGTCTCACATGAATCCAGAAGATTTTGAAGAATATTCTAATTCTGATGATGAGTTGCTGGAGCCTGCAATGGCTAGTGATGCAACTAGTTTGGCTGATACTGAAAGAGCCATAGTTTCACACTACAGGAAGTCCATGTCTGAAAAAAATGTAGAGGATCCTGTCCAGAGAAGAATTCATAACTTCTACAGAGACAACTTGAAGCTTCAAAAGATGCATGTCACAAGTTCTAAGTATGAGTTAAAGAAGATCAAGGAAGAAATTGGCAGTGCAAGAACACACTTTGACTCCACTATTGATTCAAGACTCAGTCTCACAATGATGACAAGAATCAAGCAAAGGCTTGACACTGAGTCCACAGCTAAGGACAAAGTTGTGGTATTGGAGAAAAGAGTGACAGCTATGGAAGTTAACATGGAGAAAATCCTGAAGAATCAAGTAACTCAAATCAAATTCCTGAGCAGACTCTTGGACACCCCTCTCATTTCTCAATCATTGGAGCAAGAGCCTGTTGCTGATAACAAAAAGGGGGAGAAGGATGAGGAGGAGTTAAGGATAAGGAGAAGGGAGATTGAAGCTGTGATCAAGGACACGAACAATGTCTTACAAAAGAAAGATCCAAAGAAGGCATTGGCTCAACAAATTGTGAGGCAATTTGATTTAATTGATAGTAAAAACAAGAAAATTGATGCACAAAAGCCAATTGCCTTAATGCCAGAAATTCTTGAAGCTATGAAGAAAGGAGAAATAAGGGTGGATGAAAGCAGTAGCTCACAACCTGGTGATAGAAAAGGAAAGGGAAAATTAATTATGGATGACAAGAAGAAAGATAAATCTGTCACAGGTGGAGGTGAGAAACTATTGAGCAAAACAATAGTTGGTGGTATAAAGGAAAGGGATCAACAAGAAAAGTCACAAGAAGAACTAGCTATTCAACTACAAAGGAAATATGATGAGGAGGATAGACTAATTAGAGAAGCCAGGAGGAAAGAAGGTGAAATGAGGCCAAGAATGAAACAAAGAGCAAACAAGCCTACAGACAAACCTAAAACTTCTGGAGTAAAAAGGAAACTTGTTGTTGATGAGGAAATATCCATGGAGGAGAAACCAAAGGAGTTGATGCTTGAGAGTTAAGCATCTGGGAGTGGTCAACCCAAGGAGATAGAAGTGTTCAAATCCAAACCTGAGAAGTTTGTGCCAATCAAAACTGAAGGAATAACTGCAGTAAAAGGTCAAAGGAAGAGTGATGTTGATCTACTTCATATTGATTATGAAGATGGATCACATTCAAATTTTACATTCAGTCAAGTCATGGAACAAGGATATGGTGAATTAAGAAAAATCTACACCATGCTCAACCGGAAGTATTTTCTAACTGAAGAACTAGGAAGAGCCATCATTGAGAAGATGAAGAAGATGAGGGAGACACCTATTCAAGAAGAAAGGGATGACAGAATCAAAATTTGGAACCCTAAAGGAAGGAAGGTACTTCATGAACCATTCTACTTGATGATCTACAAGGGCAGGGAAGGCATGGAAAAATGCATTGACATTTGTCAGGAAATAGACAAACTGCCCAATCTGGAATTGAATCATCTTGCAAGCCAACTGGACTACAGGGTTGAGGATGAGAAGATTTTGAAAGGAACCCTGTACAGAAAGATGAAGGAAAATGAAGACACGATGAATGAGTCAAGAAGAGGAATGAGAAAGTAGATGATTCAGACTCAACATCAAAGTTATCAGAAGTAGATGAAAATGTTTAAAAGTTTTGTTATCATCAACAGAAAAGATTTATGCATATTTCACATATTCATAAATAGGGGGATATTGTTAGGAGTTGTGAGATTTGATGATAAAAATCACTTAGAATTACAATAAGTATTTAAATTTTATTGTAACTAGTCGATGGATATGTGACTTATAAATATCCATTGACTAGGAAACAAGTTATCAGTTGAAGCTTGTTTAATCAACTGATATACTGGATTGTAACATTTGATTTATGTTTCATTATCAATTGATTGTATTGCCTCGATGGATGCTGTGACATAGTCAACTGATATCTATTGACTTCAATTGATAGCCTCTCAACGGATGTGAAGAATGGATGATCAATTGTAAATATTCTAAGTCAGAATTCTCACAAATGAAGTGATCAACAGATATTGGAGTCAATGGATAAAGTCAATCAATGGATAAAAGACAATCAATGGATAAAAGACCATCAATGGATAAAGGCAATCAACGGATAAAAGACCATCAATGGATAAGGAGTCGATGGATAACCAAACTATCCATCGATACATTAATTGATCAACGGATAACCTATCCATCGATGGATAAGAAAAGAAGAATCAACTGATAAGGTTTACAATAATTATCGGTTGATTAAGGTTTCCCGAATTAGTTAAAGACAAAAGGAATGGGAACTTTGTAGAAACTGAATCAATGGAAGACAGTCCTGTCAGGATTGTAAAGACTTTTAAAAGCAACACAGTCTTCAAGGAAATATCAAGACAAAGATTTTTTCAGGACAAGACAAATGCAAAAAGGACTGTGAAAAGAAGCTACAATCTATTTTAGTGAAAACATTGGAGAATGTAATTTTGTTTTACTTTGTTTTGTATCCATCGATAAAAAAAATAGATGTAGAATGTGAACAACTATATATGCAGTAGTAGTTCATTGTAACATAACAAGTCTGAAAAGTATCAAGAACTCAAAAAAAGCATAGTAGAAGGATAGATAATATTTGTAGTGCTTTTCTTAGTTCCAAAATCACATCTTTATAAGCAGCTTGGTATCTTTACCAAGATTATTTTAAAGCAAAAATACACTAGTGGAAAAACCAATCCACTAGTAATTTTAAAAGATTGGTTTTCAAGTTTTGTTTATCTCTTCTAGTTTTATCCTTATGTTTAATTTGTCCAAACACTCAACCACATTTATTGAACAAACTTAAATCCACAAGAATTTTAAATAATTCTTAAGTTTGCATTCAACCCCCCTTCTACAAACTTAGTGTACTTAAAGGGAATAACAATGTCACTTGAGTGGGGCTCACCTTGTGAAGTTTGAACCTGATGATGAACAACATCATGTGCTTGGCTGAACGCATTTGTTTGAAAAGAAATTTGAGAAGTAGAAGAAGATTGAAGATTAGATTTGAGTGTTGAGAACTCCCCCTAAGAGAATGGAGAAGTTTCAATAGAAGTTCCTAACTGAACATCTTGTGTCTCCTTTTCTACTATTTCTTCTACATTAACAGGAGTGGATTCCTGTTGGTGAGATTACGAAGATGTATGAATAGTAATCGTGATAACTCAAAACTAGAACATGACAAGTAAATAATACTACGCCTACACAGAAATCAGAAAGAAATGAATATAAGGCAAATACAGTGAATCAAGACATTAGAAGAAGTTTTGAAGTCTACTATAGGTCACTGAAAGAAGTTCATTAATATGTTCAAGCCTCAGTGAAGAATAATGTGTAAAAACTTTCAGGGTTTCAGAAGTATTGAAGATTCAGTATAAAAGTGCTATTAGAATATTTCAGTGTATTAGCATTGATTGAAGATAGACAATGTTTGAAGCATAGGAATCTAAAAGAATTGAAGACAGGGTAAAGACAAAGGTTAAAGAACAAACTGCAGTCTTAGAGTTATACTCACTGAAAGATGTTCATTTATATGTTCAAGCATCAGTGAAGAACAAAGAATGAAGTATTCAAGATTGTGGTAGTAATGAAGACGTTGTCTGAGTACCAAAAAATATTCCAGTGAAAATACAGTATTTATTAATAGTCAATGCTCGAAGGAAAGGAACAGCTGAGCAAATGTTAACTGAAATTAATTGCAAGTGAAGATTAATTCTAATCAGTGTTAGTCGTTTGTGAACTAGACCAATGCACTAGATGTCAGCACTATAAGAGAAGAATTGACTCTACACAAATCAAGGAATCAGTTAACTATGAGAAGAATTGAAGACTGACAAAGGAATAATTTTAAAGATTAATTCAAAGGTATTCCTCAAAGTCAAAGTCAAGGTAAAGTCAAAGGCTAGTCAAAGTCAAGATCAAAGCTAAAGACAAGGGTAGGCAAATTCGCCCAATAGATTATCTATAGGCAAATTTGCCCAATAGATTATCTATAAGAAAATTCGCCCATTAGCTTATCTCCAGCCAAATTCGCCTGTTAGATTATCTCAGGCAAATTCGCCTGTTAGAATATCTAATTCCCAATTCGCCTGATAGCTTTCTAATCCAAATTCTCCCAATAGGAATTCTATAGCCAATTTCACCTGTTAGATATCTATAGCCAAATTCGCCTGTTAGATATCTATAGCCATTTTCGCACATTAGAATACCTATAACAAAATTCGCCTCTTAGCAATCCCATTGTAAAAGTCTACACTATATAAACAAAATGACTTGCTCATTTTGAAGTGTGGAGAAATCCAACCACACACGGAGATACAGAGAGAAAACAAAAGCCGAAGAAGAAGAGATACAAAGCCATACACATACCTTCTTCATCGGAGTTTTATAATCTAGCCGGTTCATTATGTTGTAAATATTTAGGGCTATTATAAAACACTCTCTGTGAGATTGATTTCCTTTTGTACAAACACATAGTCAAACATTGTAATAGGAATCAGTCATATCTCTTTGTTGTAGTGAAGAACTAATTTGTTCTTCGGAAACCAGTTATATTTTTAACTGGGTATAGCACCCATCTGGGTTTATATACGAAAGATATATTCCCCGAACCTTGTCTCGTTTAGTTACTTGCTAATTTTCTAGATCTTAAATGATTATTTATAAATACAGAAAATTAGTAAGCAGCTCACCTAAACACTATAAATGGCAAAACCCACTCTGAAGCAATAATTTATTTATCCATAAATTCAGAAAAGAATTCAAATTATTGTGAGAATCGTATTCAACCCCCCTTCTACGATACTTTGAGACCCAACAATTGGTATCAGAGCTTGCTGATTGATATATAAATCAAGATCCGCAACTCAGTGAAGCTCAGGGTGTCGAAGCTGTTTGGACTACACAGGATTAGAGGACTTGATGAATAAATTTATTTTATAAATTTAAATTTTAATAAGTTTATTTTATAAATTTATTTTTAAATAAATTTATTTTATAAATTTAATTTAAATAAGTTTTTTATTTAAACTTTAATAAGTTTATTTCATAAACTTAATTTAAATAAATTTAATTTATAAATTTAATTTAAATAAATCTATAATTTAAATTTAAGTAAATTTATTTTTATAATTTAAATATATTTATTTTGTCTACTTTAGGTTTACAACATTTCAACGTCAGCCACACCTTTTGCAGTCTACTTCAAGTTTACATCTCAATTTAATTTTTATTTAAGATTTATTTATTTTTCCAGAAAATTTGAGATTCTTGAAAACTAAAATTTTTCTTAAGTATTAATTTACGATATTTTAATTTTTAAGAAAAATCGAAATTCTTGAAAATTAATTTGTTGTAAATTTTTATTTTTGATTAATTTATTTTCTAAGAAAATTAAAAATTCTATCAATTTAAATTTTTCTTAAATATTAATTCAAGGGTACTCAAGAAGTAGTAGTTGAAGATTTTTCCGGGTATTAAAGACAACTAAAATTGAGTGAAGAAAACCCAATGAAATTAATTCTGGAACAGGTTGAAGAAATAGTGGTATTAATTTCCTCAGAGTTTATTCCATAGGATCCCACTGGTTATTCGGATGCAGGAAAAGAAGAGATTTATTTGGGTTCAGGTTGTGGTTAATTTGAGTTGAATTTTTGGATGAAAAATCTTAGGGGTTAATGTAGTGAAGGAGAATAGACTGAACTACCTGACATCTCAATACAAGCCTTAAAGATTATTCTACAGGGAGATTACAGAAAGTTCGTGCTAATACTGCAGATCATCTGGAACGTAAGGATACAGCCAACAGGGATCTAAGGATACAACCAGATTTTTTGTAGAAGAACTGTATGTGCTAAAGACCTATGAACTACAACAAGAGCTTAAGAAGATAATATTTGGTAAAGTAGGTTGTTGGCATATCCACTGTATTTGTGACCCATGAACCAAATTTGATTGAAGTCACGGTTGGAAACCTCTTAATAGAAACGAATTGATCCAGGAAGCTGAATTGAAGACGTAGTAGCTCGAGGTATTGGTCAAGGTGTTGTATATGAATTTGATACTTTGAAATAACTTGAGAAACTGGACTACAAGTCAAGCCTGCAAGGCAAGAGGAAGTTCAGTGACATCAGATTCACACGGAATCCCAATTCTTAATCTAAGGTCATTACCTATAGATTCCATGAAGGAGATTTTTAAGATCAGTTCAAGAGGTGGTTACAAGACAGGGATGGTTTAAAATAGAAAGACAAGATCAAGGTTATGCTACACAGTTTCAAGAAGCCTGTACAAGTAAATGATGACAGAGACTGTTTTGGGTTGAAGTAGGATAATTAAGCATTAGTGAGGATAAAGCAAGAGAAAGAATTTGTTGGTGAAGTTAAATACAAAATTGATTCTATCAGTGATAGTGATGAACTAAATGGATATCTGGCATCAATGAACAACACTGGAGATGAATCACTAAGCACTTCACACGTACACATTCTAACTAGTATACATTTATCTAATTCAGAACTGTATGATTATTAAGTTTTGAAATGTATTATATTCATGTCAGCATATTATCTTCTTAGGACCTAAATGCTTAATTGATTTCTTAGAGTAAGATATTGCATGCTAGGACTGTTAGTACATTTCATACTTGTTTTTCTATGCAGTAAAATGAATATCTAGAATTAGGTAGGATGTTCTAGACAGTTAGGTGTATCCCTGAACATTTGCTTGAACTTGATTTAAATCTTATGTGATTTAATACCTCTGCTAATGTTATGAAATTTGCTAATAGACAAACAGGTCATAGATCATACATTTTATATTTGTTCTTATTGTGATAAATGACTAATTATTTGTATGCTTATTTTTATATGATTCGCTTCCACTCATATAGTTGCACTTAAATGTCATATCATATCATGTATTGCTTGTTAAGGAGTAGAATATTAAAAGATGGTAGAATTATCTAAGTAGTCAGTAAATTTATAGATTCGAAGATTAATCTAAAACTGACTTAGGTAATTAGAGATAGTTAAAATTTTAGACAACAACAGAAATGGATTAGGAAGAATTAGTAATTAACTTATTCGTTTTTCTATCCATGTGCTTTTAGAAAATTATTGAATATCTGTAAATCTACTTGATACCTGTCACATTTATGTAGAATGGTTAAAGTAGATAATACTGAATTTTCTAATATACATAAATATGCCTGAACTGCATAATTCTTATCTGATGCATTGAAGCTGAATGTTATCATGTGTATTGTTTATTTAAATTTGAAAATGCATATCTTAGGACTTGCATTATATTAGGCAAAGCATGTATAAGAATCACATTAGGGTAAAGACTGTTAGTCCACCTTAAGTTAGAAATTGTTGTGCATGTTAAAAATAAGTTTGTGCATGTTAATGTTGAAAGATAAGTTTATGCATGTTAATGAGAAGTGATCAGTCAAAGATAAGTTTGTGCATGTTAATGTTGAAACTGTTGTTACCACTGTTGAAAGAAATATCTCTAACCCATCTGGACTCAATTGAAGTTGAGTACCAATAAGCTTAATCATTTATGATTGCAGAGTATGTAATAAGAGGAAAAGTTATGTGATTTCGTTACATTTATTGTACGAGGCATATGATTGAGACTGAAGCTCTAATATCATGGTTGGTTGAGAAAGTCTACCCAACGGTAACCTTTGGAGATGACAGCAAAGGATGTACAAGGGATTTGGCTATCATGATTTTTGTATTGTCATTAATGGAAGCATCTTTCTTATCAACAGACTTAAGCACTATCTATAGGGCACTGGGGAATTCTTTGTTAAGGGATTTATGGAAAAGCATTGTAAAGGAAAAGTGTTTGATTTCAAGCAAGAAAGATGGAAGATCACTCAACTAGGAGTGAGAAAATGTGTTCGTAGCTGCCATGGAGTTTGTATGCAAAGGTGAAGTGAACTTTTCAGTGAAGCTTCATCAGTAAAGAGTTAGCTATGATAGAAGAAGCTCTCACACTTGTTATTCGAGACAATGGATTCTTTGATAAAGATGAAATTGGTGAGAGGACTTCTTCATATAGAATTCTATCCAGAAGGATATTTTGAAGTATGTCATATAGGGAAGTCAATGAAAACATCACACTAAAGCAAATTATGTCATAGAAGAAATATGCTTAGTGGTAGTTGGTGACAACCCTAATTACAATTTTGTGATGTTCGTGCATTCAACAGATAATACATCACGGATGGTGATTGATCACATTAGAAAGATCAATTTAGAAGCAAAGTAAGTTGTGAGAAGTTTGAAGTCAGATAGTTGAACTGAATTTCGTGAATGAAGTTCTAAATGAAGTCTGCACTTATAAAGGTACTTTGAAGCTGAAGCAATTAACACAGCAAGCTAATTTATTTCAACAAGATCGTGAAAAGACATTATATGAGTTAATGGCCAATCAGAAACAAACACTGAAGCTCTTTCATGTGTTTGGAAGAAATTGATATTTATTGAAGATTTATATGAGTAACTTGGAAGGCTTGAAGTTAAGGCTCGTGGAACAATTTCCTAGGCTACTCATTGAAGTCAAAAGCTTATAAGGCGTATGTGATTGAAAAACAGAAGGTGATTGAAAGTCTAAGTGTATCGTCCTACTACACTAAGCTCCCAAACATTCAAATGAAAGATTATTCTGAATCTTTAAAGTTTGACATCTTGTCAAAGCCATATTCAGATACTGATGATGAAACTGAGGTTGCAGAAGGAAATAATAAAAATGATAATGATTCATATCCTAGTAGTGGAAATAGTAGTTAATCTACACAACTCGTGAACTTGAACAGAATCCACTGTATAAGTTGAAGGATCTTCAACACATCCTAGCAGCAACTCAGGCGAAGCAAATAAAATAAGGATCTACTAGCCGTACTCAACACAATGAAGATCAAAGAAATACATTAAGAACATATCTGCCAAGACAAAAGATTTGAAGTCAAAGTCAATTCTGGAGTTTAGTTCTTAGTGATCCGGATTTTGAAGTAAAGGCTAGAAGTGCTATGCAAAGTAAATGGTTATTCTTCGGGAAAGAATAATTGTTAACAGTTGGTAGCCCAAAGAAGATTTTAGAAGCACTGATTGATCCAGATTGGGTGATTGCATTGTAAGATGATCTCAATCAGTTCGAAGGCAGAATCTACTGAAGCTGGAACCCAGACCATAAAACAAGATGGTATTTGGTATTATAAGGGTTTTCAGAGACTGGATGATTATGGGCATTGTTACGAGGGACAAAGCCAAACTGGTTGCTACAGGTTACTATCAAGTAGAAGGTATCGACGATGATGGAAACAGAATCTTCGGGACTTTTAAGTCTAACAGCAAGCAACAGAGATGAGACTTGATCCTTTTAGGGCCTAACAAGATGAGGACCTAACAGCAGAATATTCCTAGCACATGTTGAGCATTCAAGCATAAATATCTATCTAATGAATGTGAACAAGTGCACTCTTGAATGGTGAGTTAGAAGTTGAAGTTGATGTACAACATTTCCTGGACTTTGAAGTTACAGATACATTGGGATTTGTATATCATTCTCTTCACAAGCTCTCTATGACGGAGGTGGGGATTCAAGCAAATCATCAAGGACATGGTATGACACTCTAACTTGTGTATTACTTGAAAATGATTTTGTAAGATTGTTATACACATATATCTCTTTAGAATACAAGGCATACACATAATATAATATTAGTGCAAGTATACCATGATTATATTATATGTGGGTCTACTAATAAAAATTTGGCAAGAGATTTTTGCTAAGTTAATGCAAAGTAGGTACAAGATGAGCATGTTGGAAGAGTTGCAATTCTTTGTGAATTACAAGTAGTTCAAAAGAATGATGGCAATTAAAGTAAGTCAATAATCTTTTGAAGATGCGCAATTTGGAAGATTCTAGACCTGCCAAGACTTCTTTCCAACAGACCACTAAGCTTGATCAGGGCAAATCAGGTATATGAACTGAAGTGACAAGCTATAGAGGTATGATCATCTCATTATTTATTCATATGCATATAATGAAGGGTTTCGTGACACAAACGCAGCGGAATAAACGCGAAAAGTAAATCAAAATAGCGAAACCCTCCGCAGGATCCATGCGAAAACAAAAGATTTAATTCGGAGATAAAGAATAAATACCTTTAGAAGCTTTAACAGTTCATTAATGGAAGATTAATGGAGGTCCAAAGATTGTTTAATCACCACGTATCCCGCTCTCGCGATCTACGCTCTACGGTATCCACACGAACACTTTTCATGAAGGATTGATGTGTACTAGCACCCGAAAACTTCTTCTCTCTCTATCTTCCTCCTCTCTCAGAGCGGCTAGGGTTTTTGTAAAATCTCTATTTTATTAAATCAGCCCATAAAGAGATTATATAGAGAGAGGAATAAGTTTTCTAATTATAATCCAATTATAATTAATACTAATCCAAAATTCTAAATTATTTAATTAAGTCTCACTTAATTAATTAATTATTAATTTTGGAATTAGTTTAAGTAATTCATTTATTCTATTTATATAATTAATTAAGTCATACTTAATTAATATCATAAATAAAATAAATTACTTATTTAATTTAAATTCATAATTTAAATTATTTCTCATTCAAGCGTTCTTTGTGTGTGACCCTGTAGGTTATTATTACGTTGGCAACAATTTTAAAATCTAATTAAAATTGTAAACAATGAGCGGCATCTAGTAATACATCATTGATACCCAAGTAATAATAATAAATCGGTGATTCGATTAAGCCTTTCGTGAATAATGTTCCATGTAATATAATCCCTTTAATCTTGATATTATAGATTAAACTCAAGGCATGTCTCGTGTCATCCTCTTCATAATTTAATCTTTATTTTCTTGATCGATGAGTAGACTATTAAAATCAAATCAACATTTGAGCACGGCCGTGCATTTCATAGTCTCACTCAAACAAGAGGCCAATAATATCACTCCTAAAATTAGGAGGATTAAATCTCATCTAGATCATTCATATTTCTCATACGATTCATAATATACCCAATGTCCACTTTTATCATCACCCGGTCAAAGGTAACTTTTAATGTAATCAAAGTATATTAATTCTCGTATAGAAATATAATGATTTCAGGTCTAAGGATCATTACACCATTATCACAGTGAGAATTACTTATGACACTTACTTAACATGTAGAATCTCACGACGGGTCATTCCAGTGCCATGCATTGATACATGCACTTATGTTCTTGACTTTAGTATCCCCATACCTATGACCAATGAGATGTGGTCATCTGTCAAGAAACATACTAGTCTTTGTGCATTATTATTGTCCTTAAATAATAATACTCGACTAGGAAATTTTAGGAATAAGATACTATTCATATAATCTCATTTTTTAAGTCACATACTTAAAGATATATAATACGTATCAAAATTCCAAGGACATTTATTATGCTTTCAATTTATTACGCAGTAAATAAAATATAATAAATAAATAATAATCAATAAAACATAATCCTTAATAATAAATATTTTCCTTAAAATATAAAAAGTATTGTCTCTAGAGCACAATTACTAACAATCTCCCACTTGCACTAGAGCCAATTACCCAAGTATCTAATACTCATGGAACTAGTGTGACTTTCGTGCTTCTGCTGCGACAAAGCCTTAGTCAGTGTGTCTGCAATATTATTATTAGTATACACTTTACATATATGTATATCTCCTTGATCATTAATCTCATTAATTATGTGATATCTCCTAAGTACATGCCCAAACAGCCTCCTTGGCTGCTTCACAAGCATCAATATACTCAGGTTCTATTGTAAAATCAACAATTGTCTTTGCTGTGAATCATTCCAGCATACAACATCTCAATAAAACACAAAGCCAGACAGAAACATTAAATTATCGTTATCTGTCTAGAAACCAGTATCACTGAAACCTCTTACAACTAGCTTCACATCTCCTCCATATAACAAGAATGAATCTTTAGTCCTCTTTAAGTACTTAAGAATATTCTTGACTGTCGTCCAGTGACCTTCACCTGGATTAGTTCGGTATCTACTCATCATGGTTAAAGCATACGAGACATCAGGACAAGTACATATCATTGCATACATTATAAAACCAATTGCTAACGCATATGGAATTTTACTCATGCAGTCCCTATCATCCAATGATTTAGGACAAATTTTATTTTGAGATCACTATCCCATGAGACATTGGGACATATCCATTTTAGTCTCTTTGCATTTGAAATCGATGCAAAACTTTGTCAATGTATGTACTCTAAATTAGGCCGATCAATCACCTTGATCTATCTCTATAGATGTCACATTGCCTAAGTCTTTCATTGAGAAATTATTTCTCAACCAAGTCTTCACAGTCTGTAGAGAAGGAATGTCATTCCCTATTAGTAATATATCATCAACATATAATACTAGGAATGCCACATGGCTCCCACTAAACTTCTTGTAAACACAAGTTTCATCTTCATTCTGAATAAAGTCAAACTCTTTTTGACTGTTTCATGAAAACAAATGTTCCATCTCCTCGAGGCCTGCTTTAATCCATAAATGGATCGACGCAACTTACATACATTTCCAGCATCCTTTAGATCAACAAAACCCTTAGGGTGTGTCATGTACACATCCATATCTTCTTCAAGGCTCTCATTTAAGAAAGCGGTTTTGACATCCATTTGCCAGATTTCATAGTCATAGTAAGCAGCTATAGCAAGCAAAATCCTGATGGACATGACCATAACAACAGATGAAAACGTCTCATCATAGTCAATACCATGAATTTTCTTGAAACCTTTTGCCACCAATCGTGCCTTATAGGTCTGTACATTAGCATCCATGTCGGTCTTCTTCTTGAAAACCCACTTGCACCCTATAGGTTTTACCCCTTCAGGTGGATCAACCAAAGTCCATACTTGATTAGTATACATGGATTCCATCTCAGATTTAATAGCATCTAGCCATCTCTTAGAATCTGGAGTGTTCATAGCGTCTTGGTAGGTGAGAGGCTCATCTTCATCCATAAGCATCACATCACCATCTTGAGTCAAGAAAAATCCATATTATCTCTCGAGCTCATGGCGAATCCTACTAGACCTACGAATACCTGTGTTTCTTGAGCAGCATTATTTTTCTTGTATATTCTGCTCAGGTTCCTCCATTGGTTCAACATTATCATGTGGGTCTCAAACTTCATTGAGATCTATTATCCTCCCACTGTCTCTCAGCAGTTCGAGCAACAAACACTTTATTCTCGGAAGGATTATAGAAAGAATAACCCCTTGTTTCAGTTGGGTATTCCACAAAATTACATTTATCTGATTTTGGTCCTAGCTTGTCATAGATTAGACGTTTCACAAACGCTTCACACCCCAAATTTTCATAAATGACATGCTGTGACGTTTCTCAGTCCATATCTCATAAGGATTCTTTTGAACCATTTTAGTATGAACAATGTTAAGTGTATGTGGAGCCGTTTCCAGAGTGCAACCCCAGAAACTAATTGGAAGATTTATTGACTCAACATTGATCGCACCATGTCCAACAAGGTGTGATCCCTCCTATCAAAAACCTTTCTTTGATATTTTCTACTTCATCTTTATAGTCTTTGAACTTTTCAAATGATTTGGATTAGTTCTTCAAAAGATACATATATCCGTATCTACTAAAATAATTAGTAAATTTTATGAAGTTAATAAAATCTACCTTTTGTCATCGTACACATATGACCACATATATCACTATGTATAAGTCATACCCATTCAATGATCCCTTCACCATGTCCGGTAAAAGGAGCTTTAGTCATTTTGCCAAATAAGCCAAGATTCGCATCCTTTTGTATAATTCATAATCAAACTTTTCCATGAATGCATCCTTATGTATTCTGAAAATGCGTTTCTCATTAATATGGCCTCAACAACAGTGCCAAAGGTAATATTTTATTTGAGTCACTTTAGAACATATAAATTGTTAATTAGTTGTGCAACATTATAAGGCTCATCATCAAAATAGAATAAACAACTATTGTTATTTAATTAAAATGAAAAAGCCTTTCTTGTCCAAACAAGAAACTGAAATAATGTTCCTGCCAATTGCAAGCACGTTATAACAATTATCAAGTTCTAAATTTACCTTATAGGCCAAAAATTAAGTAACGAGTTCCTCGAACCAGAGCAACTATCTTTACTCCAATTCCAACCCGATACCTTAAGCTTGACCCTTATTGATCATCATCTTCCGATCTTCCAATTAAGCATGACAGTTTAATTTCCAGTCTCCCAACTTTTCACAGAAGTGACAATCGTCTTCTTTATCAACACCTCATTCAGACTTTAGAGTCTGCTTTAGGGATTGGACTTTGGTTTGACAACGGAACTAGATCAAATCTTCTCCTTGCCTTTCCATTTTCCTTTCCCTTTTGCATTCCTTATGTTTACCATCAATATAGTAGTAGTTCATGCATTTATCATATTACTTTCAGCAGTTCTCAACATGCTTAGCAACTCAATGGGTGTTTTACCAATCTTATTCACTTTATTGTTCATAACAAAATAAGAATAATATTTGTCCAAAGATTGTAAGATCAAATCTAACTGTCTCCAGACCAATCTGGAAACCCAAAATATCAATGGTATTCATTATACCCTATAATCTTTAGAACATGTGGTGTAACCGGGTCTCACTCTCCCTACTTGTAAGTGTATAGTGCCCTTTCAAATATATCTTGTGCTCAATCGTTTCATAAGCATCTATATGCTTGTATTGCTTCTTAAGCTCAGCACATACATTTGCGAGCATGAGACATGAAACATCAGTCGTAACATCAATTTGCTTCCAATAAGCACTATGATTTGCACATGTTACATTCTCAACTTTAAGAGCAGGGGAAGAGATTTGACTAATATCGTGGTGCCCGAGGACGATCCTCAAGCTCCTATGTCAGTCAAGGAAATATATTCTCGTCAACTTGTCCTTCTCAAGAACTGATCGCATAAAGAAGTTGTTTGTGTTTATCATTTGATATCTACAATATTAAAGTGCATAAAATAAACTAGATTGCAATTTTAATATTAATTATGTTTAAGTGATTATGGTATATCATCATATACCTCGCACTATTTTTATCAAACTAATAGCCCTTACTATTAATTTGAAAAGTATATCCCATAATTCTTTCTAGTGAGCCAAGATCCATATTTCGTCATGTCCTAAGTCAACCACTGGAAGTCCTTAGAAAATGATTATTTAGGTAGACAACAGTTATCAATTATATCATATATAATTCTTGGATAGTTTGGTGAACAACGATTGATCTTATCTATCTAATAGACTTTTAACCAAACTCTATACTTCTAAGTTCATAATAGTTGAATATAACCGTTTATTTTCACTTATTATGACGACTCAGTTAAGTTAGACCCAATGATACAACGGCCGAATATAACCGTTTATATTCGTCGCATCTCACCACGATAGATAGGAGTCCCCTGCCACTGACAGTCCTTCCCCTTATCGATCTAGGATTCGATAAGTGTTCATTCATTGGAAAGCATCCGAGTAAAACTTAATATTTTGTTAAGGGGTTTTAGAAAATTTATAACGATCATGATCACATCATAAAGAGATCCTCAATTTTTCCTTGAACCAAATATTTCAAATCGACATCTTAAATTGTTCATTTCCCAGGTAGATGGAGGATACCAATGGTCACACTTAAAACCCATCAGCCTTACGAATACGCATATCCGCTTTTGTCAGAAAATCCCAATTATAGATATCAAAAATCCATATTTAATTCCGTGTTTTAAAAATTCATATTTCATAAACACAAGAATCTCATGATCGTTTGTTAATTTTAAAATCTTGAATCGTTACAGATTTTATCTTGTTTAAGCAAACATGGCATGAGTGTCGTATCTAACACATACATGATTAATCAATATTAAACATGCATTTCAATTATATCTACGCATACATACCAATACATGCAATCATATACATATATGTAATGTGCATAAATTAAACGTGTTTGGTTATGGCCCCATCCTATATGATATTTCCAAGCTAATGGAAATATCAAGGCCAGTCTATGGTGGTTTTAAAAATACTATCTATTACATGTCTTCTTTTTTCATTGCTCCATCATCCCCTTTTGGATCGCCTCCTTACTTGCAAGTCTTCATTGATAATTACATTGAATAATAAAAAATAAAATTATTCTAATGAAATTACAAGAAGAACTCGAGTTACATTCGAGATAATTAAATTACAATGAATAAACGACATGCAAGTCGTATTTAGAAACCAAAACCACTATCCTATGGGTCTTTAGGTCATAACCATCCATCATGCTATCATATAACACATATAATATATCTCATATTATATAATCATATGATATAATCATATATAACAAATTTCGAAATTTCAGAAAATTAAAAACAGATTTCTAAAGACAATAAATCGCTATTTCGAGGCCCTTAACGACGTCAAACGCCTTACAGACCCGTCGGTGATAGCATAGCTATCAGTTTTGTTCATTGGCCCGATTCCAGTCAGAAAACATATATCGTTTACGAAAATCGGATACAGCAGTCAGATTTCTTTAAATCTGACGGTGTTTCAGAAATCGTATCATATACAATTCTCATAACAAGAACAAGCATATATCATATATACATACACAGAGATACATACAATCATCATATGATTATACATTACATGAATATCATATATTCATAATATATACATACATATACTCAAAATTTTAGAAAATCAAATAATTTTCAGAAAATCATAAATCACCGTTTTTGAGGCTGTAACGACATCTAATGGCTTACAGACGCAGAGCTGACTATTTCAGTATTGCTCAGTGACCCGATTCCAGTCAGAAAACACATATCGTTTGCGAAAATCGGACAACGGACACAGATTTCAGAAAATCAACGGCAGCCGTTTCAGAATTCGTATCGAATACGATTCACATAATAAGAACAAACATGTATCATATACATACATCAACACACATAATCATCACATGATTATATATCATAAAATATCATATATTCATAATATATATATAAACATATACATATTGTATCAATATAAAATCATGATAGATCGCATACATGCTTATATATCAAAAACTGTTAACCACATAACCGAATTAAAACGTTTCGCAAGTAGCTCTGATGCCATTGAAGGGTTTCGTGACACAAACGCAGCGGAATAAACGCGAAAAGTAAATCAAAATAGCGAAACCCTTCGCAGGATCCATGCGAAAATAAAAGATTTAATTCGGAGATAAAGAATAAATACATTTAGAAGCTTTAACAGTTCATTAATGGAAGATTAATGGAGGTCCAAAGCTTGTTTAATCACCACGTATCCCGCTCTCACGATCTACGCTCTACGGTATCCACACGAACACTTTTCATGAAGGATTGATGTGTACTAGCACCCGAAAACTTCTTCTCTCTCTATCTTCCTCCTCTCTCAGAGCGGCTAGGGTTTTTGTAAAATCTCTATTTTATTAAATCAGCCCATAAAGAGATTATATAGAGAGAGGAATAAGTTTTCTAATTATAATCCAATTATAATTAATACTAATCCAAAATTCTAAATTATTTAATTAAGTCTCACTTAATTAATTAATTATTAATTTTGGAATTAGTTTAAGTAATTCATTTATTCTATTTATATAATTAATTAAGTCATACTTAATTAATATCATAAATAAAATAAATTACTTATTTAATTTAAATTCATAATTTAAATTATTTCTCCTTCAAGCGTTCTTTGTGTGTGACCCTGTAGGTTATTATTACGTTGGCAACAATTTTAATATCTAATTAAAATTGTAAACAATGAGCGGCATCTAGTAATACATCATTGCTACCCAAGTAATAATAATAAATCGGTGATTCGATTAAGCCTTTCGTAAATAATGTTCCATGTAATATAATCCCTTTAATCTTGATATTATAGATTAAACTCAAGGCATGTCTCGTGTCATCCTCTTCATAATTTAATCTTTATTTTCTTGATCGATGAGTAGACTATTAAAATCAAATCAACATTTGAGCACGGCCGTGCATTTCATAGTCTCACTCAAACAAGAGGCCAATAATATCACTCCTAAAATTAGGAGGATTAAATCCCATCTAGATCATTCATATTTCTCATACGATTCATAATATACCCAATGTCCACTTTTATCATCACTCGGTCAAAGGTAACTTTTAATGTAATCAAAGTATATTAATTCTCGTATAGAAATATAATGATTTCAGGTCTAAGGATCATTACACCATTATCACAGTGAGAATTACTTATGACACTTACTTAACATGTAGAATCTCACGACGGGTCATTCCAGTGCCATGCATTGATACATGCACTTATGTTCTTGACTTTAGTATCCCCATACCTATGACCAATGAGATGTGGTCATCTGTCAAGAAACATACTAGTCTTTGTGCATTATTATTGTCCTTAAATAATAATACTCGACTAGGAAATTTTAGGAATAAGATACTATTCATATAATCTCATTTTTTAAGTCACATACTTAAAGATATATAATACGTATCAAAATTCCAAGGACATTTATTATGCTTTCAATTTATTACGCAGTAAATAAAACATAATAAATAAATAATAATCAATAAAACATAATCCTTAATAATAAATATTTTCCTTAAAATATAAAAAGTATTGTCTCTATAGCACAATTACTAACATATAAACCATATATTTTATTCTCGAAATGCATATGTGCGAGTTTCCAAGTGGATACTAGAGAATCTTATCTTATAGTTAAGACATGAATTGTTAGATATCTTAGGGGATCACCAATTCTTGGAATCTGGTATCCTAAAGATACTAGGTTTAACCTAATTGGCTATATAGATATAGAAGATGCAGGTTATATGAAAGACATGGAAGTAATTCCTAGAAGCTGTCAATTTTGTGGAAGAAGTTGATTTCTTGTTGAAATGAGAAGAAGCACTCAATACACTATCGCAACAAAGGCAGAAATTAAAGCATCTAGTGAATATGATGCTCTGATCTTCTGGACAAGGAAACTACTTCAACTCTAACAACTCTGTTGGATACTCTCTACACCATCACGGAACAAGCACAAGGACACCAGGTATCATTTCTTTCGAGAGTAGTCCTTAGTAGAATAACTTATAGATCTTTGCTAAAAAACTTGATGAATTCATTTTATCTAAGTTGTTAGTGAACTTGGGATATTATTTATGTGCATATTTGTTGAAAATCTCATCTGCAAAGAAATCTTAAATGAGTTCATAAGTATTAAATCGTCCATATTTAAAGGACTTGTGAATTTATTTCAAATCCAGTGCCTCATGCTTTTTACTACTAGTTTAATTATCATACTTAAAATATTATATGCATATGTGGTAGTTAAATTTTCTAGCATAAGATAGCAGCATAATTATTTATATGTTAAATATTTGATGAGTATTAGTCAATGATATCTTGCTTAATTGCTCTGATATTTTTCTCTGATACTTTTAATATTTATTACAAATAATTGAGACACTTTTGATATTAGTGACATTATTTAGAATTTTTGTTCTAAATAAACAATGCATATTTCAAAACTCACTAATATTGGAAGATGAAGTATTTTCTAAGTTATGTGTATAAAATTCTCAAAATTTTATATACTTAAGAAATATTTCTAAAATACGATTTTATTTGCAAGAAGTAATTGGGATCACAAGTATTAAATGTCAATATTTAAAGGACTTGTGAATTTCTTTTCAACAATTTCCTCGAGCTTACGTATATCAATAATAATTGTTATGAGTATAATTGAAATATGCTTGAGTGACAATTATTAGATATAGCGTAGGAAGTTAGATGTTAATATTTAATCCTATGAATATTTTAGTATTTAGCGAAACTATTTAATCTTATTAAAATTATGGCTTGAAGCAATTCAATGTTTATTAGTTTCATAATTTTGGTTTGATAAAATATTAGAAGCAAAATTTCTTGCATTTTAAAATTATTGATAAATATCAAGTAATGATATTTTGTTAATGTTTTCGTACAATTAATTGTGATATTTTTAATATTGGTAATAATACATGTTGTTTATCTGAAAATCACAAATAATAAAAATATGTCTAAATGCTTATTGTTCTACTGAATAATTATCATGTTTATTTGATTTATATATGCATGTCTGTGGTAACTGTTTAGTATTGCATGAGTAGTTTTATTTAGTTTTCTTTCTTTGACTGAATTTTAAACCTAAATGTATTGAAAAGAAATTCTTGTCTATTTCTTTTTCCAAATATTTTATTCAAATATACATTCATCTTTATATCAATTTTAGATAAGAAAACTTCAAAATTCTTTTTCAAAACTTCGCTTTTGAAAAACTTTTGATTTATAGCCTTACTTTGATTTCTAAAACCTAGGGTGTAAATCAATTTTTCTGGAGGATAATTTTTTCTCCAATCTCAAAATCTTTAATCCTCTCTCCAAAACTGGTTTTAAATGCTATATTTTCAAAACCGTTTTCTCTCTTAATTTTTCCTTTTAAAGTGCCAACTTTGTGATTGTTATTTTATTTGGAGAAATTATTTTTAACTTTGAGATACCAATCACTTGTAAAATGATTTGTTTTAAAATACTAGTTTCAATGTATGTTTCACATTGATTCGAAGTAGCAAAATAATGGTTGTTACTTTGAAGGCCTAGTACTGTATTGGTAAGCATACATCCACCCTCATTGTCATGTATTTATTTTAAAATGGGGATACTATCAGATGGATGAAAATCATGAAAATCATAATTGCATTATGAGTCGGAAAATCATAGTCCTCTATCTGATAAGGATGTTTTGCTAAATTATTTTCAAAACATACAGTGCTAAGGTTTAAAGGAAATGAGTCATTTTATCGAGATATAATTTGGTAAGAGAGTTGAATTTCTTCTTTGGTGTAAATTTTCGCGTTTTATTATGGGAAGTTTGCCTTATAAGAAATTCATAAGAGATAGAAACTTTTTCTCTAATACACCTTCCCACATTTTATTATAGGATATGTATCTTAAAAAAAATTGTGTATCATGCTCTTAATGATAAATCTTTAGTACCGACAAAACTCTTTTGCTAAAAAGTGCTTTAATGCAATCGTTTACAATTCCTGCTCATATTTTTCTTCCTCTTTGAGATGAAAAATAAGTTTTGGAATGTTAAGATGATTATCTTTTTATCTTGTTGACTCTATCCGTGTAGCTCCCAGTGGCTTTAGAAGCTGGCCAAAAGGTTGAAAACCCATCAATCTCTTACCTGGGCCATAGTACCAAACACTATTTCATCCACTTCCATATATTAACCCCTGGAGATATAAGAAACACATGTTAGTTAGAGGTTGATTAGAGAGAAACTGCACTTGATGCCGCAAATAAGGATGATGTCGGAAGTGCACCCACAGCTCTACCTCTAGAGAAGAAAAGTAGTATATAACTGAGGTAACTGTAGGCTCATCTGCAACTTCTCAAAAGAATATAGAGCTGAAAAGGCAATAAAACTGTCTCTGAAATCATTCTCTCAATAGGGTGAGTCCATTGAAATTCATTCATCAGTCAGGGCACCTTGTAATGAGTCAAGCATACCACTGGCACTCATGATGATGGTAAGCCTAAATAGATAAATTCTAGGAACACATTGCAAGGCGTGCATAGTGAGATCTATAGGCAACATCCCTTAACTTCTTTATTTTACCATTTGTTACAGTAGATGAAGTTATTGAGACAGTAGAGCCTCCACAGGTAGATACTGTGTAGGACATGCCTTCACAGGCTATTGAGGGAATCATGGGTTCTTAACTGTCATTCATTACAGAATCCAACGTGATGACCCTCCTAGAAGGAATATTTCTAGACCCTGAAAAGGGAAGTCCATCTCCCGTCTACGGAGAAGGTATGAGGCAATCCCTTGATAGAACAAGGCGGGATTCCCTAATAGATTTAATATCTTGGGATAACCCATCTCAAAGAGGTGAGGCTCCACTAGACAGTGATTTAGCAAAATCTATTGAGTCTGGTGCTGAGACAGTGCTTATGCATTATAGATCAAGAACACCTCTACAAGGCAATTCTCCACTTGATAGTGATTCGGTTCATTTTGATGAATCAGGTGATGAGAATATATATGAATTGATGGATTTCACTTGCAGGTACAGAAGGCTATATTTGGAATGTAGAGTGAAAATAAGAGAGTGAAACACTTGAGTGAAACTGAGGGAGAGATATACTTGAGTGAGAGATAGGGAGAGAAAGAGTGAAACACTTCAAAAGTGCTCGACACTAAAGTGTAAACACCAACAGAACGTAGTAAAAGTGAGGAAACCATAGATCAAACACTTACCCTTGTTACTTGCTACTTCTGGAAGAAAAGTTACTATATTTTCTCAATCAATGACAGACGAGAACCTTCTTTGGAAGACAAGCCATTTAAAATATCATGGGCCATTGGAGGATTCCTCAACTAAGGGGGAGAATTTAGTATACAAGAAAAAGGAAGAAGGTCTTCTTATCTTCGTATCCTTCAGGGAGAAGGTAATAACCTTAGGGGGAGAAGAATATAGTAGACAAGAAAAAGAAGAAAATATTATCTTCTAATCTTTATGGGAAATAAAAGAATATGGAAGAATTAAGAAACTGTATCTTATACTTGAAAGGAGTTGTCAATAGAGGATTCTTCATCCAAGTGGGATATACAGAAAAGAGTTGACACTTCCATTGTTCATTTAAAGGCAGAAGATGAAAAAGAAGAATAATCACATTCTCAGGGGGAGAACATTATTTGAGCTATGTTTTATGTTCTATTAAAGATGTTCCCATGAATTTTGATTTTTATGAAGCTCAGTTTATGATAAGATCTTTAAGTTCAAACTAAGAAGGATTTTGAAGCAGAAAAAGCTCAAACACAGATAGAAATGAAGATGATACTACATGAATATCAGTTCAGTGCTAGAGGAACAAACATCTTTCATTTCAGTTACTCAAGAATTCTGAAAATGCAGAATCTGATCTAGAAAAACCAGTAGCATTAGTTACAAGTTCCGGACCATTACTTTTTCTAGTTGTTAGTTGAGTTGTCCTCTCTATGAGATTTGTTTGCTAGGTTTAACAATCAAATAGGGGGATTCCTTTTGGTGAGATTACGAAGCTGTATGAATAGTAATCGTGGTAACTCAACACTAGAACAGGACAGGTAAATAATACTACGCCTACACGGAAATCAGGAAGAAATGAAGATAAGGCAAATACAGTGAATCAAGACATTAGAATAAGTTTTGAAGTCTAATACAGGTCACTGAAAGAAGTTCATTAATATGTTCAAGCCTCAGTGAAGAATAATGTGTAAAGACTTTCAGGGTTTCAGAAGTGTTGAAGATTCAGTATAAAAGTGTCATTAGAAGATTCCAGCGTATTAGCATTGATTGAAGATAGACAGTGTTCGAAGCATAGGAATATAGAAGAATTGAATACAGGGTAAAGATAAAGGTTAAAGAAGACAGCTGTAGTCTTAGAGTTATACTCACTGAAAGATGTTCATTCATATGTTCAAGCATCAGTGAAGAACAAAGAATGAAGTATTCAAGATTGTGGTAGTAATGAAGACGTTGTCTGAGTACCAGAAAAGATTCTAGTGAAAATACAGTGTTTATTAATAGTCAATGCTCGAATCAAAGGAACAGTTGAGCAAATATTAACTGAAATTAATTACAAGTGAAGATTAATTCTAATCAGTGTTAGTCATTTGTGAACCAGACCAATGCACTAGACGTCAGCACTATAAGAGAAGAATTGACTCTACACAAATCAAGGAATCAGTTAACTGCGAGAAGAATTGAAGACTGACAAAGGAATTATTTTAAAGATTTATTCAAAGGTATTCCTCAAAGTCAAAGTCAAGGCAAAGTCAAAGTCTAGTCAAAGTCAAGATCAAAGCTAAAGACATGGGTAGGCAAATTCGCCCAATAGATTATCTATAGGAAAATTCACCCAATAGATTATCTATAGGCAAATTCGCCCAATAGATTATCTATAAGCAAATTCGCCCGTTAGATTATGTAACATCCCGACTTTTTGGGATGTTAAACTTATATCGAAAACCCAATAAAATGAAAAACTACATATTTATTGATAGCAAAAGACAAGTCAACGTACAACTAAAGGTCAAATAAAAATTAACGTTCACAATAAAGAGGCGCAGCTCTCACAGAAAAAAACAATACTGAAACTTAGAGATAAAATTAATATATCACATAGCATGCTTGAAGAGTCTTTATTCATCCCAAATATAACCTGAAATATTATAAAGGAGTGAGCTACAAAGCTCAGCAAGTAACTAACCTCGCCACTAGTCTGGTCAAGTAAGTACAGTAAAAACAAGTAAACTGAATACATCAATTTGAATCAATTTTCGATATACAATACGATAACAATTTCGATACAAAACCCGAAAACATTTTTATCCCCACAGTTTAATACTCAGGCCACTTACCCGGTGACACGGTCCTTAACACAAAATTACTAATACTGCGTCCCTTACTAAGGTATCGATAAAAGTGCACCTCCCCGAAGGGCCCAAAAAAATGGTGCGCCCTAGTAAGGTATCGAAGGCTAGTTCCGGAACTATAACGCAAGTACTAACGGGTCCAATACAAAGACGAAACTGGGGTACTAAAATCTTACATTTTATACGTTAATGAAATTAAATTAATACTACTTGACCATATTTTAATAAAGTAAAATATGGAACAGAAACAATAATTTTCAGAGTTTAAACATATAAATATACATTTCAAAAACTAACTAAAGGTCTGGAGAGAAACTTACTTCAATCAACAATCAAGCTATTCACGAAGAGATCCTAAATTAATCACATATTCAACACAAACAACAATGAAAAATAACATATCAGTATTGTTGACCAAATCCATTAACAAATATACGTGCTACAAAACTACAACTAAATGATAAAATCAATAAATATAACAATATATAAAAGAGGTGTTTGATACAAAATTTTGTACTAGCATAATGGTAATATAATAAAATAGTGACATAACAAAATAGCACTGATGCGAAAATATAATCATTAATAAAATTTGCAAAAAGGGTTTTGACCTAAAATGGTTAAAATACTACATACTATACATGAGAGTAAGTAGCACCATAACCATTCATAACCTATACAATACAATTATACAAATAGGGCTCTGTCAATCTTTACATTGTAAATAAAGTCTGACATAACTCAATCTTAAAACAAGTCTAAAATACTATATAATATACATGAGAGTAGTAGCACCATAGCCATTAATAATATTACAATACAATTAGGGCTTTGTCAGTCTTTACATTGTAAATAAAGTCTAACATAACCCAATCTTAAAAGAAGTCAAAATTACTATATAATATACAGGAGAGTAGTAGCACCATAGCCATTCATAAAATATACAATACAAATATACAATTAGGGATTTGCCAATCTTTACATTCTAAATAAAGCTTGACATAACCCAATCTTGAAACATGTATCAATATAGCTAACTGATGAATAAATAAATCAACACAATATACATACATATATATATACACAAAATACTATAACTCAGATGTGTTTACACAAAAACTCAATGTAATATATATGAATTATATATCACCTCAAGTAATTGCTATGAACATAAGAATATTTTTAGAGAAACAAGACGTTACCTAGAGAGAAAATTTTGTGACTAACTTTGTGTGTGTATTTTTCTTTAACCCAAAGCCTCTATTTATAACATTCATGTCCCTTAACACATTCCCTAATTGATGTCAAAATTAATACTCATAATATCAGTATAATAACCAATTCAAATTTCAAAAACTTTCCAAAATAAAAGATAGCCATATCTATTCTAATTAAAACAAAAATAACTATTTTAATATCTTTATAATCATATCTTTGACTATATATATAGAGAGAGTTACACACATATATATAATTAAATATATATATTCAATAACTAAATTTAATATATATATATATAAAATGAGGATATTACAGATTATCTCAAGCCAAATTCGCCTGTTAGATTATCTCAGGCAAATTCGCCTATTAGAATATCTAATGCCCAATTCCCCTGATAGCTTTCTAGGCCAAATTCGGCCAATAGGAATTCTATAGCCAATTCGCCTGTTAGATATCTATAGCCAAATTCGCCTATTACATATCTATAACCATTTTCGCCCATTAGAATACCTATAACTAAATTTGCCCCTTAACAATCCCTTTGTAAAAGTCTACAATATATAAACAAAATGACTTGCTCATTTTGAAGTATGGAGAAATCCAACCACACACAGAGATACAGAGAGAAAATAGAAGCCGAAGAAGAAGAGATACAAAGCCATACACATACCTCCTTCATCGGAGTTTTATAATCTAGTCGGTTCATTATGTTACAAATATTTAGGACTATTATAAAACACTATCTGTGAGATTGATTTCCTTTTATACAAACACATAGTCAAACATTGTAATAGGAATCAGTCATATCTCTTTGTTGTAGTGAAGAACTAATTTATTCTTCGGAAGCCAATTATATTTTTAACTGGGTGTAGCACCCCTCTGGTTTATATACAAAAGATATATTCCCCGAACCTTGTCTCATTTATTTACTTGCTAATTTTTTAGATCTTAAATGATTATTCATAAATACAGAAAATTAGTAAGCAGCTCACCTAAATACTACAAATGGCCAAACTCACTCAGAAACAATAATTTATTTATCCGCAAATTCTGAAAAGAATTCAAATTATTGTGAGTATCGTATTCAACCCCCTTTCTACGATACTTTGGGACCCAACAATTCCTGCAATGGTGCAGACTCTGTATAAGATGGAGTGGGTTGACTCCCAATTTCAATAGATATATTATATTGAGAGAATGCATCTAGTAGCAGGTCTAATCACTTGTTAATCTCTGCATCCTTTTGAGAGGATACAGAGTGGTCTGTTGTGTTGCTTTTCATTTTCTTTCTCCTGGTGAAAGCAACCACTGGTGACTCATCTTGTTCAACTACTACAGTTAGCTTTCTTTTAGTAGCTGGTTTCTCCTTTTTTTTCTTTTCAACTACACCCTATTGAGAGGATGTAGAGGTTGGTTGACTAGCATCTAAGGTATTTGAAGAAGAGGTTTCAGCTGGGTTAGAACTCCCTTGGTTAGGTAGAGTTTGAGCTTCTTCTATCATGAGAATTCTTGTTGTATCAAGTGCATGAAATTTAGGTTGCACAAGTGGATAACTCCTAAATAAATTACTCATGTGAGGAGTAATTTGCAAGGTGTTACACACTATACTTCTTGTTTCCAATGAAGCAAAGATATTCTTTGACATGGATTTACAATAGCCAATTTTATGTTTATCCATTCCAGGCAATTCAATCAATTGAGCATTTTTATAATTAAGTACAGATTGAATAAATCTAAGAAAGAATATTTCATTACCTCTCTTTGGCAGTCTTGTGGCAAGCTCCCCAAGAATCAGCTTCCCTATATTGAGTTTGGTGTTGTAGTCCAAAGAGTGTCTAAGCTTCAGGGCTATCAAACTTAGTTGATCAAAGCCAGTTTTCCTATAGGTGAAGACTCTCACTAGAGGGTCAAAAACATATGACCACTATTTCCTTAGAAACTTCTTAAAAACTTTCTCAATCTTAATTTTGTCCTCAGCATACTTGATGAACTCCAAGAATCCTACTATTTGAGAGTTTGTGGGGTCCGAGTCAAAATCCTTGGTTGGTAGAGATAAACATTCATTCATGTCATCCTCATTGAAGCTCATGTTCACATCTTGAATCCTGCAGCTGAACACAATCTTTGAAGCTCCATCTTCAAGTGCTACCTCTCCTCAGGTTGCAGTATTCCAGAACTGCCCAAGAATATCCATGTATAGAGTGGGGTTGCAGAGAAGAGATTCCTTCAGGTAGGAGTCGAGGAAAAACTTGGTAAAGTACTTGTATTGATCTTTGGCATCTGCAGCACGCGAGATGGCCAAGAAGTTAGTATCAGGGATGGTGAACACAGCAGCTGAGCTAGATGATGCCATGAAGTAGTGTATAGAAAGGAGAAATAGAAGAAATGAAGTAGTTTTAGAAAAGCTTGAAGAGTTCGAATGCAACTATAGAGAGACAAGGGTTCCTTGAGTTTTCGAATAAGCGTAGAAATGAATTGTAGATCTACTTTGCTATACATATGTGTGTAGACAACTTGAATAGAATTGTAATCAATTTGAAGTATTCGAGAACTCTGAATGAATAAAGTAACTTTGATAATTAACTGTTTGATTTGATTCGATAACTCCAAAAGTAATCAATCGAGAACTGTAAAAATGAAGCCTTTGAGAACTCATAGATAACTGATTCGAGATGTCAACATATGAGTTGTTCGAGAACTCTGAAAGATATTATAGAGAACTCAATCAAGTCAATCTCACTCGAGAACTCTGCAAATATGTACTAATTCGAGAAGTCTGAAAGATGATGGCAACTTATTCAAAAACTCAAGTTATCAGAAAATTATTTTACTTTCACTTAGAAAATAAAATAACTAAACCTTTTTCAAAATAAAATCTAAATTAATTTTAATTGAATAAAATCAATTTAGTCAGAAATTATTTTGATAACATATCCCTGTATTTAAGATAAATACTCTTGTTATTTAAGAATGCATAAGAATATTCAATCCTTAACAGGTTAAACCTTGGAAAATAACATAAATAATTCTAAGCTGCTAATTTTTGATTTAAAAAACAACGTACAACAACATGACTAATGCATTTATAAGTATGCACCAGTTTTACTTCATTTAGATAATTCATTGTAGAGATCATGTATGTGAAGTAGTTGTTGTAATAGTTACAGACTCATTTTTACAGCCATTTAGCTTGAAGGATTTAGCATTCCAATTTCACTAACCAACCTGTTGAAGGTAGCTTCATCTAAAGGCTTAGTAAAAATGTCTGCTAACTATTTCTGTGTTGGAACATAGATTAGTACAATAGTACCATTCTCAGCATATTCCCTGATAAAATGATACCTGATGTCAATGTGTTTTGTTGTTGAGTGATTCACAGGATTGGCCATAATTGAGATGGCACTTGTATTATCACACTTGATAGGAATCTTTTCCAGTACCAGCCCATAATCTCTTAGTTGATTCCTTATCCAAAGCACTTGAGCACAGTAACTTCCAACAGCTATATACTCAGCTTCAGCTGTGGATGTTGACACAGATTGTTGCTTTTTGCTGTACCATGAAACTAGTCTTTATCCAAAAACTTGACAGCTTCCTGAAGTGCTCTTCCTGTCAACTCTACAACCAGTATAGTCTGAATCTGTGTATCCAATAAAATTGAATCCATTTTCCTTAGAATACCATAGTCCCATGTGAGGAGTTCCTTTCAAGTATCTGAGAATTCTTTTGACAGCAATGAGATGAGATTCCTTTGGATTTGCTTGGAACCTTGCACAAAGGCATGTAGAAAATATGATGTCAGGTCTACTTGCAGTCAGATATAGAAGAGAACCAATCATTCCTCTATAGGTCTTCGTATCAAAACTTTTGCCCTTCTTGTCTTCATCAAGTTTCATGGCTATTGACATTGGAGTCTTAGCAGGTGAGCAATCTTACATGTGAAACCTTTTCAACAGATCATTGACATACTTTGTTTGAGTTATAAAGATTCCATCTGTTCTTTGACTTATTTGAAGCCCAAGAAAAAAATTGAGCTCTCCCATCATGCTCATTTCATATTCATTTTGCATGAATTTTGAGAATCTTTGACATAGCTTTTCATTTATAGAACCAAAGATAATATCATCCGCATAGATTTGAACTAGGATAATATCATCACCATGCTTCTTGTATAAGAGAGTTTTGTCAATAGTTCCTCTAGTGAATTGATTATCTAGAAAAAACTTTGACAGAGTGTCATACCATGCTCTTGGAGCTTGTTTAAGTCCATACAGTGCCTTGAGTAGCCTGTATATAAAGTCAGGAAATTTTGAGTTTTCAAAGCCAGGAGGTTGTTGCACATAAACTTCTTCTTCCAATTCACCATTTAGAAAAGCACTTTTTACATCTATTTGATAGACTTTGAAATTTGAGTGAGCTGTAAATGCCAAAAAAAAATTATAGCTTCAAGTCTTGCAACTGGTGCAAAGGTCTCATCATAGTCAATGCCTTCTTCTTGGGAATATCCTTTTGCAACCAGTCTTGCTTTGTTTCTTACCACAGTGCCAAATTCATCCATTTTATTTCTGTAAATCCACTTAGTGCCAATTACTGATTTGTCACTAAGTGGTGGCACCAACTCCCAAACTTTGTTTCTTTCAAATTGATTTAGCTCCTTCTGCATAGCAGTTATCCAGTCATGATCCAACATTGCTTCTTCAATTGACTTGGGCTCTATTTTGGACAGAAAGCAGGCAAATAGACATTCATTCATAGTTGTTCTTCTTGTCCTTACTCCTTCCTCGGGATTGCCAATAATTTGATCAGATGTGTGAGCCTTATTCCATTTAGTTGAGTGACCCACACCTCTTTCTCCTGAAGTAGCTTCCTCTTGATTTGAGTGGTTTGCATTTGTTGTAGATGCTTGAGAAGCTCCCTCTTAGTGAATGCTGGGGTTGTGAGGAGAATTCTCAAGTTGAATGTGACTGAAATCTTCTACATTTATTTCTTTATTTGCTCCATGTGAGATTTCCACATGTGAACATTCAGGTGCATTCCTATTTGTGTCATTTTCATTTCCTTCCAGCTCCATTTCATTTTCAAATCTCAACGTGTCACAGTTTTCTTCTTCAAGACTCATAACAGGAAAATTGAAGTCATCAAAGGTCACATTTGTACTTTTCATTACTTTTTGTTGATCAATCACATATACTCTATAGACTGTTTTGTCCAATGAGTATTCGACAAAAATTCTTTCATAAGCCTTGGCTTCTAACTTTCCAAGTTTATCAGTATCATCCTTGAGAACAAAGCATTTTGTTCCAAACACATGCATGTATTTGACTGATGGTCTTCTCGTCCCAGCCAGAACTCGATCTACGGCGGAATATAGCTACCGACCGCTCAAAGCAGTCTAGCCGCTCTGCAGGTTTGTCATGATGTGATAAGGAGTCTTTCCAACTGGTTTTGTGATAAGAGTTCTGTTTTGAGTATTTCATGCAGTCTTGACAGCCTCAGCCCAAAAACTAGTAAGAGTCATGTTCTTTCTCTCAACAACGCCATTTTGTTGTGGAGTTCTTGGAGCTAAAAATTGATGAGTGATTCTATTTTCCTTGTAGAATTCACTTAATGAAGCATTCTTGAATTATGTTCCATTATCACTCCTTATGACCACTACAGGTGTAGGACCCTTATCCAATCTTCTCAGATTTTCAATAATAATCCCAGGAGCTTCATCTTTTGAATGCAAGAATTCAACCCAAGTGTATTTAGAGAAGTCATCCACCATGACAAGTGCATACCTCTTTTTGGACATTGACATAACATTCACTGGTCCAAAAAGATCCATGTGAATTAATTGAAGTGGCTTAATGATTGATGTGAACTCTTTGCTTCTGTGACTTGATCTTTTCATTTTTCCTTTATGACATGCCTCACACAATCCTTTTATGGAGAATTCAAGTGAGGGCGGATCCTTCACTAATTCTCTTTTGACTAGAGAATTAATGTTCTTGAAATTTAAATGAGACAGTCTCTTGTGCCAAAACCAACTCTCATTTTATGAGGCTTTGGTGTAAAAATAGCAGATTTTATCCTTGTTTGCAGAATCCAGATTGGCTACAAATAGGCTTCCTTTTCTTACACCACAATGCGCAATTTCATTAGTCTTTCTGTGAAAAAATCAAGCATAAGTCCTTTTCAAACTCCACCTTCAAATCCTTGTTGCAGAATTGAGTGATGTTGAATAGATTATGCTTCAAGCCACTGACCAAGGCTACATCTTCAATGACAACATTTCCATGAACCAATTTGCTATATCCCATGGTAAATCAAATGTTGTTGTCTCCAAAGGTTACTAATGGGCCAGCTTCCTCCTTGAAATGTGACAGCAGGGCTTTGTCACCAGTCATATATCTTGATCATCCACTGTCCAAGACCCATATGACTATCTTTGATTTACCTATGCCCTGCAAGTGCAAACAATTCAAGTTTTCTTTGGTACCCAAACAATGTTGGGTCCTTTAAATTTAGCTACATGCATGTCATTTGCTTTCTTAACTGTCATAGTTCTTTTGTCATGCATATTTTCATTTTTCTTGTTTTGATTCGTATTCAAATTTGTGCTTCCTGAGCTAGATGCATTTTTAGGTGATAGAGATTGTTTACTTTGTCTAACAGGACTAATAAATTTAGGCCTAGAAGCATTGATATTTAGATTTTGATTTAAGCAACCATCAACAAACTATTTTCTGAGCCTAAAGCAAGTATTCATGATATTCATATTACATGGCATGCAGTCAAATTTATCACAGAAGGTTTGATAATCATGCATCAAAGGCTTAACAAAACCATAAGAAAATTCATCATTTTTAATAATAGGCTTCTTACACATGTGAGTCAAGTGATTTGTGGAACCACAATTTTGCAAACTTTTCTAGGTGCATTGTGCAGTGGAGCATAATTGTTGTATTTATTGATGCCTACTTTACCATTCCTATTTAGTTTCTTTTTCTTAGCATGCATGGATTGAATTTATTTTTCAACATGTTTCTTTTCAGTTTGAACATCAACATGATCACTTTTAATTTCTTCCTTTCCTATCTCAACAGGAGGTTTGGTCTTTTCTATTTCAAGGTCATCCTTATCTTGTAATTGTTGTTTAATGACAAGACTCTCCTCATCAAACACAATAGTTACCTTTTTAAATATGGGATTCTTGACAGCCTTTAAGACATGTGGATTTCCTGGCACTACAATTTTCTTTTCTTTTATAGAGATAGATTTCTTCTTTTTTAAGGACTCATAATCAAATCCAATTCCAACTTTGTAATTTTCTTGATGTTTCTCATGGAATTCCTGAACCAGGATTGAAGAGTTTTGGTAATATCTAATTTTTAATTCATTTTTAAAAATTTGTTCCCTTAAGGCTTTTTCAATCTGTTCAAGACATGTGACTTTATTTTTCAGATAATCATTCTCATATTTCAGATATTCCATGCTCACTAGACTTAACTCTAGGTGATCATTTTTCACAGATAATTGATCATTCACTTTTAGCAATCTATTGATCTCCTCATAACCTGCAGTTATGCTAGTATGTGTGTTAAACATTTCAGTGCTTAGTTCCTCTATAGTCATTTTATATTGAGAGTTTGACATATAAATAGAAGTTAAAGTGGGTACCTGAGTTGTTGAGATGGATCCTTCATCATTGGACTTGGCCATGAGAGCTAGATTCACAAATTCCTCATCTTCATCTTCATCAATGTCATCCCTACACTTTCCTTCAGCTATGTATGCCTTTCCTGACTGCTTTTTGAGAAGAGCTTCATACTTTGCTTCTAGCTCCAGATAGTCTTTGTCTTTCTTAGCTACCTTTGGTTTTCTACACTCTATGGCAAAATGTCCAAGTTCATCACAGTTGAAGCATCTGATTTTGGATTTATCAACTGTTCCAGTTTTGTAACCTCTTTGTGAGAAGGTTTTAGGACTTTTTCCTTTGTTGAAAGAGCTAAAATTTGGCTTGGATTTAGGCTTAAAACTTCTGTTCTTTTTGAACCTCAAGTTGCCAAATTTCTTAGCCATGAAAGCCAAAGATTTGTCGTCCATACTTTCCAGTTCTTCTATTGTATAGAACTCATCTTCATCTGACTCATCTTTTATAGATGATTCCTTAACAACATCTTTCTCATCAATTTCTTCATCTTTCTGCTTTTAACTTGCATTTGCTCTTTTAATTCTCACTGGTTCTTTGACAATCAAGGCATTTGAAACATTTGCCATCTTTCCTCTGTTTGCAAGAATAGACTTTCTTTGGAAAAACTCCAACTCATAGGTTTTCAAAATTCCATAGAGAGTTTCCGAAGGAAGTTTAGACAAATCTCTTCCTTCTCTTATAGCTGAAATCTTGCTTTCCAAGTGATCTAGAAGAGTTAGTAGAAACTTCAAATTCTTTTCTTTTGTTTCATACTGCTTGCCATGCATTTAAAGATCATTGAATAAGTTATTAAATCTTTCAAAGACCTCAGTGATGCTTTCATTGTGCTTTGACATGAAGGTTTCAGTTCACACAGTATTTCTATAGTTTCCCGTACTTGCTTTGCAGTTGTACAAGTGACAATATTGTTGTACATAGACATATCTAAGGAATCAGTCAGTATCAACATGAGACTGTTGTCAAGAGACACTTTCTCTATTTCAGTATCTGTGTACTGTGAAGGGTCTTTGGGCACCCATGTGGCTGGAATAAATTCTGAACCACTGATGGTTTCAGGAACCAAAGTAACAGGCATGAATGGACCATTTTTGAGAATTTCTGGGTACATGTGATGTGCAGTTTTAATGAAGGTGAACATCCTCTTTTTCCATAGTGAATAGTGTTCTCTATCAAATGGAGGAATCTTGATGCTACTTAACTTCTGGAAACTCATTATGATATTTGATATTGTTTGTATGTTAACATCCTTCGCTCTGATACCACTTGTTAGGTATGAGTTTCAGTTAAGTAAATCAGATAGGGGTGAATGATTTCTTCAATTTTTTCTTTGCAACTCAATTGTAATAAGCTTAAACAATGTGTTTGCTAAGTAATAATGCGGAATGGAAAGAACATTAACAAGACCCATAATTTAAACTTTCAATCTAATATTTTATTAGATTGTGTTCGCTACAATCTGGGATTTCTAAACTAAAATCCCAGCTCCTTGTTCCAGAGAGAAACAAGTATGAATTATAATATTTTCTCACTACCTTCTGTTAGGAACTGCATCTAATCTATATAGACAACATGTCTTTTTAACTGCACATGCTCCTACAGACTATGCTAGCTAAAACTGGAATGAAACAAAATGATCTTTACAAAACACTCTATTCCATTTCTAGCTAAGACTTCAGACTTGACAGTTCCTTTGCATCTGCACACAGCTTCTGTCTTTGACTTGCTTGTTTCTTCTGGCTTCATTGTAGACTTCTCACTATCTTGCTCAGGTTTGACTATATCCTGAACAACACAGTGCTGCACAAACTTGTCTTGTTGCTTCTGCAAATTCCTTGAAATCAGCCCTTCATTTCATTCAAGTTCTTTTCATGCAGTTGAATGAAATGCTATGTATTTAGACTTCTCGAACTGATCAAGTTTTGTCACTTCTCGAATTGTGAGACTTCTTGAATGATGAGACTTCTCAAATTTTTCTTTCTTTTACTTCTCAAATGAGACTTAGCTTGACTTCTCGAATGCTACATAACTTCACTTCTCGAATGATACTCAATTTGACTTCACGAATGAGTCAATTCTAGACTTCTCCAACTGGACTTGGCTTGACTTCTCGAATTGTTCAATTCTCAGACTTCTCGAACTGTGGGACTTCTCGAACTGTGGGACTTCTCGAATGATATGAAATTTTGCCTTGGAACTTTTCTTCACTTTAATCCTTATTTCTCCAGCCTTATTCCTCCCGATGCAAGATTCAAATTTTGAATCTTCTACCAAAATTATTCATGAATTTGATTACACTTTGGATTACAATGATGAGCACTTCTTACTGCATATATTACAATCATGAAAACAAACAAAGGCACCACCTATTACAAGATAGTCTAAGTTTTCATAACAAAAAAGTAAATACAGTTTGGTAGGCTTGATGAGATCCAACATATATAGATACTTTCCACAGTTATGTCTTTATCGAGAAGTCCCATATTCTAGTGTGTGCTATAGTACAAGATGTTTGTTGAGCTTCCATTATCTACAAAAGCCCGATGGAGATTCACCGTCCCAATTTTTATTGTTACTACTAAAGCATCGTTATGTGGGTGATACACCCATTTGGCATTTTCCTCTGTGAAGGTGATGTCATTGGATTCTCCTTTAAAAATCTTTGTAAGTCTAGAAGATAGGATGTTGACGTTAGTGACAGGTCGGTACTTGGCTTCCTTTGCATACCTTTCCATTGTATTTCTACCATCTCCTGCAATATGGTTTCCCCCAAAAATAGTGTGTATACTGTTGGCTCTAACAAAACTGGGATCTGAGGCCAGCTCCTGAATGTTGGCTCCTAGGCCGGCTCTGTTCTCTCTCCTTGGAGCGAGTTGATCAACCTGATACATCTTCACCCATTCAGTGAGGTATCGTTCTTTGATCAACAACTCAACTTCATCTTTCAGTTATCGGCATTCATGAGTATCGTCACCCATAGACTCGTGGTATTCACAATACTTCTTCTGATCTTTGCTTTGCCAAGGTGATTGAGGAGGAGGTCTCCTAAACAAACCCTTATTTTTGTTGACTTCATATATATGCTCTACACTGGCCACTAGAGGAGTATACCCATATCGCCTACTATCATAGGAAGGTGAAGGGATTCAGTTCCTCTTATTGTGTGTCATATTCACCCTATTCGGGCTCCTAGGCCTCCCCCTATATTCAGATGGTGGAGTCCTATCCATCTTCTTGGCTTTGAGCTTTGAGATTTGACCCTGATTGAGTACCCCCTTTTTCATTATCTTCTAAAGATTGCTCGATTCTTTTGAAAGGTTCTGTCTCGGCGTAGAGGGAGGTCAAAGTCGACGGTTCCTTCCCCTGCAAATGCTTCCAAAAATATGTCTCAACCTTTAAACCAGCAATGAGGAAACTCTTCAAAGTATCATCTGTTGTCCCTCTAACCCTCGTAACTTCAGAGTTGAATCTTTTGAAGTCTGCTTGAAGGGATACATTGTCCCATTACTTGACATTAGCCAGAGTTGTGACTGGAGGAGCGTATTTTACCGCAGCTTGGAATTGTGTTAGGAAGAGAAGTTGCATTTGATCCCATGACATGACCACACCTGCTCCCAACTTTTGAAACCATACCTGAGCGTTATCCCTCAATGTAGCAGCCAAAAGCCTACACCTAGCCAAGTCAAGCACCTGATAAACATCTATGTTAGTATTAAATTTTCCCAGATATTTAACCGGGTCAGAGTTCCCATGATAATGGAGATCAGTAGTGCTTCGATTGAAGAGTTTCAAGGCACAAACGCAGCGGAATAAACGCAAAAAATAAATCAAAATAGCGAAACCCTCCGCAAGATCCATGCGAAAACAAAAAATTTAATTCGGAGATAAAGAATAAATACCTTTAGAAGCTTTAACAGTTCATTAATGAAAGATTAATGAAGGTCCAAAGCTTGTTTAATCACCACATATTCCGCTCTCGCGATCTACGCTCTATGGTATCCACACGAACACTTTTCATGAAGGATTGATGTGTACTAGCACCTGAAAACTGCTTCTCTCTCGCTCTATCTTCCTCTTTTCTCAAAACGTCTAGGGTTTTAGTAAAAATATGTCTCCTTAATTAAATCAGCCCATAAAGAGATTATATAGAGAGAGGAATAAGTTTTCTAATTATAATCCAATTATAATTAATACTAATCCAAAATTCTAAATTATTTAATTAAGTCTCACTTAATTAATTAATTATTGGAATTAGTTTAAATAATTCATTTATTCCATTTATATAATTAATTAAGTCATACTTAATTAATATCATAAATAAAATAAATTACTTATTTAATTTAAATTATTTCTCCTTCAAGCATTCTTTGTGTGTGACCCTGTAGGTTAATATTACGTTGGCAATAATTTTAATCTATAATTAAAATTGTAAACAATGATCGGCATCTAGTAATACATCATTGCTACCCAAGTAATAATAATAAATCGATGATTCGATTAAGCCTTTCGTGAATAATGTTCCATGTAATATAATCCATTTAATCTTGATATTATAGATTAAACTCAAGGCATGTCTCGTGTCATCCTCTTCATAATTTAATCTTTATTTTCTTGATCGATGAGTAGACTATTAAAATCAAATCAACATTTGAGCACGGCCGTGCATTTCATAGTCTCATTGAAACAAGAGGCCAATAATATCACTCTTAAAATTAGGAGGATTAAATCTCATCTAGATCATTCATATTTCTCATACGATTCATAATATACCCAATGTCCACTTTTATCATCACCCGGTCAAAGGTAACTTTTAATGTAATCAAAGTATATTAATTCTCGTATAGAAATATAATGATTTCAGGTCTAAGGTTCATTACACTATTATCACAGTGAGAATTACTTATGACACTTATTTAACATGTAGAATCTCACGGCGGGTCATTCCAGTGCCATGCATTGAGACATGCACTCGTGTTCTTAACTTTAGTATCACCATACCTATGACCAATGAGATGTGGTCATCTGTCAAGAAACATACTAGTCTTTGTGCATTATTATTGTCCTTAAATAATAATACTCGACTAGGGAATTTTAGGAATAAGATACTATTCATATAATCTCATTTTTAAGTCACATACTTAAAGATATATAATACGTATCAAAATTCCAAGGACATTTATTATGCTTTCAATTTATTACACAGTAAATAAAACATAATCCTTAATAATAATTATTTTCCTTAAAATATAAAAAGTATTGTCTCTAGAGCACAATTACTAACATCGATAACCTTGTGAAAGTGGGGCATCCTTTACTGCTTGAGAGAAGGGAGAAGGAGCTTTTACCAGATATGTGCTTCTTCCTCCGTCCAGGACAGCGAGGAGTTTTTTCAGTTAATCAACGTTCACATTACCTACACCTGGAATGTTTTGCATCCCTGATAATTGGGCTAGGGGCCTAGCCTGAACCGGAGTTGATGTGGCCTGAGCCATAGTAGTAGTGAGAGTGGGCGCGCCCTGATGCGTGGGCGCGCCCTGATGCGTGAGTGCGGCCTGACCGTTGGCGGATGGATTTGAGTCGGTGTAACTAAAGTATTGTTGTTGGGGGGCTGAGGCGTTCCCTGAGTAGTCAAGGGGGGATGAGGCGTGCCCTGAGTAATCAATGGGGGCTGAGGCGCGCCCTGATAAGGTTCTGGTGGAGGAGGAGGAGTTTGAGTATTATGAGTACCTTGGTATTCTGATCATTCTGTCGTCGAGGGGTGTGACGTCCGCCCTCGGAAGAGCTTTCAGAGTAGGCGGAGATAATGATAGGGTTGGCGTTATAGTGCCTTCAGTGAGGAAGAGGCCTCTGATTCATGAAATCATTATCTCTCCTTCCTCTTTGATTTGACAGAGCTTCATGAGTGCGCGGGTTTATGTTTCGTGGAAAGCCCTCATCCGGGTGGATTGACGTTAGAGGTAGAGGATTAATAGGCCTTTCCCCTGCTCTTCCCTCTCTTCTGTGAGTTTGGTCTCTCGCCTCTTCCTGTAAAATTAATCGACCAGTCCTATCACGAACATAGACTCTATTATGTTCAGGGATTACCTGGGTATTGTGCTTTTCCTTGGTAGTACGGCCTGAGCGATTTGGGTGGGGAGCTCGTTAGGCTTCTCCTACAAGTACCATCCTCATTTATAGATTCTCCTCAGGATTCTGATTGGTAGTTCTGCTCCCAAACTCCAACCTTCGAGGAGTTACATCATGAAATCCCCTTCCTCGACCGTCTTCCAACATCCTACCTTCTTCTTCGATCATCAGCTCCTTCCCAGAACGATGCTCAAGAGTGCGTATACGTTCATCAAATCCTCTCACCAATTCTCCAATGTTTTGGACATTCTCATGAAGGCCTCTCACCGTATCACTAATCCTATAAAGTTGTTCCATCACGTACATGTTGCTCATCATGATAGGGGGCGTCCGCCAACAATCCGACTAACATCTCTGGGATTAGTGACATGCTCTGAGACATAGTCCTCATGGCCATGGTAGTTCTGAGTAATCTGACCACACCCATGATTGGGTGACCGTGCTTCTTCCTCCCTCCTGCCGCTCATCCTCTGATCTTATGATTGAGACATCCTTTCTCCTCAGATGTTAAGTTCCCTTCCTTTAAGTGCCAATTTGTTGATGGAGAAATCCGGTAATAAAAAAAGATTGAGGTTCTTTACCGAAAAAAGATCTAACGAGGCTGAATTATCACCGGAGTGTGATGGTTTGTATGAAATTGGGGGCTGAGATTACTGGGTTTCAGAATAATTAAAGTTTTGTTCTCCGACGATTGTGAGCTCTAATAATTTCGACCCCCAATAATGTGCTTACGTACCTCTATTTATAGGCAAAATAGTGGAACAAGCTCACGTAGTTCTTGGCAAAACAGAGGCCAAATAGGAAAATGAGTTTCCTTCTTTAAAACAAATACGACAAATATGCAAAAGAAACCTACTTGAAATATATCTCTATATTTGGGCTTGTTTGGATGGGTCAAAGCCCAGTATAAAGTCCAATGACTTCATGGATCCAACGCTGACCGGAAAACCGAGGGCTCTAATCAGTCCACTACAACTATTTTCAAGGTACCTTGACCGGAGGCCAGCACTAGATCCACCGCAAATATAAGACACGTCCTAAACCCCTAGACGAGGGCAACCCGCTTGAGCATAGGAAAAGGATCTTCCAAGACAAGGTTAGCAACACACCATAACTCCCCTATAAGGGAAACCCGATAAATATGGAGTTATGGCCTTCAACAGGCATAGACAGACGTGTATGGCAGAAATATTAATGGACCGAAGTAATGTATCACAAGAAGCTAGGCCGAATTTTTCTGGAAGCGGGTGCGCCCTCCTTTGGCCGCACATCAGGGCGTGCCTACCATGCATGTAAAAAAGCGTGTACAACAGAATAAGAAGAATGTAAAATCTAACCAGGATAATTAAATACGATATGATCTCAGTATCAAACAAACTACACCGGTTGCATATAAAAAAGAAAGAAATAAAATTGAGACACTGAGTAAGAATTATACATGCCAAGATGTAGAATTATACATACCAGCATGTTTCTCCAAGTAAAAGACCGGGCGATCGAATTGGGGCAGCTGCTAATGAAATTCTGGAGGAACTTCTATTCAAATCCACGTATGAAAATTGGGCACACAAAGGGTAAATTTGTATTTTTACTTTGAATAAAATGACTCACACTTTTTAATGAATAAAATGAGTCAAACCTATTTATATGTTCTCCTATTATATATATATATATATATATATATATATATATATATATATATATATATATATATATATATATATATATATATATATATATAATAGTTTTTTATATATATAAAAAAAAGCAAATTAAAAATATTTGTTGAAAATTTTAAAATTTGTGTTTTAGAAAAATGTTTCTGATGTAGAAGTTTCTTTTTAAAAAACAGATTCCCAATAAAAGATGATTTTCGATTTTTATGAGAATTAGTTACAAATTTATTATTAAACCTTCTTGGAAACTTTAGTTTTTTTATGCTATACCTCAAAAGTCTCATAAATCAAATATATTACTAAATAATTATCTAATTTTTCTGACAACAGTTTTATTAATATCATTTTTTATCACAGCAGTTTCAAACTACAATTTTAAACGAAATCTTAAGCAAGAGAATAGTGAAATGTTTTTGCTAGTTGTTCAAAGTCTATTTTTTCTTTATGTCTCAATTTTGAGATTTTTAAGTGTAAAAAGAAAAAAAATAAGTGAATTGAGATATAATAAACTTCCTACCCTTCTCCCCACCGATTCTAAACAAACAGGTGAAATCACTTTTATTAAGGTGCTCCTCAATTCGGAATAAAAAAACATGTAAATAGTTTTTAAATTATAAATTTATCCTTACAATAAAAAGTATGATTTTGAATTTATAAGAATATATTTATAATTGTAAGACTTTTTTACTTTTCATATTTAACTTACTTTTGTTTGTATCTCATTTTCGAAGTAAATTTTTGAGAAAAAATTATGCGAAATTTGCATTTGTTTTTCGAGTATGAATACAAGTGCACGAGCTTTGATACATTGATACAAAACAACCAATATAAATCACACACATAAAATGGTGTGTTTACCGTAAAATCCTAGGTGGATGATTAAATTAGTAAAGATATATTTGTAATTATAATATTTTTAAAATTTTTGTCTTTTACCTACTTTTTTTTGCATCTCACTTTTAGAGTAAAAATTTTGAGAAAAAATAGGTAAAAATATAAATTTTACAAGTTTACTTTCATTTCATCTACTTTCTTTATTATTTAAAACTTGGAGTAAGATGTTAATCTTTAATCAAGAGACCATATCATTTCTTACTAAATATACACTTTTTCTGAAGATTGTATAATTTTGCAGTGTACTTTTTATGATTCAATCCAGTGATGGCCTTGTACTTGGGATCGGATGTTCTCATAAAGTTTAAATAGATTAGAATGTTAGAAATGAAACTCCTCACACTTTTTATGAAAATTGTTCTCTCATTTCACTAATGAAATGAAAGAAAAACAAAAAAATTAAACATTTACTCGTATCTTAATTCATGTTTTTCAATTTCATTTATAGGGTAGATCACGGACACCCATATTTGTCTTTCACTCGAAAATCCATTTTTAGATCGAATGAGAACATTGAGGATGACTTGGAGTCAAACCTGATACCTTTGTCCATGAGAGCTTTGATCATATATTATTCTAACAAAACCTTTCCTTCACACCTTACGATTTTAAGAAAAGTGCTTCGCAAAATCATATGTTATTCTAACAATTCAAACCCAATTATATATGCAAAAGAATATTTCCAGTTGTATTGCTTCAGATATGTAGTACAGCATAAGTGCCATATTTTGTAAACTTTCAGCTTGAAGCCCTGTTATAGATTTTGTTTTAGGAGCTTTGGTACATTGATACAAAGCAACCAACATGAATAACACACACACACACACACACACACACACACAAAGAGGGTGTGTCTACAGTCAAATCATGTGCGGATGTGTATACAGTAAAATTATGTGCTGATGTATATCGAGTCTATATCCCCATTCATCTTGTGGAGTTATACTTGCCAATTTCAACATGGATGCAATACCCAAAAAACAAGAAAAAGATATGGCAATCCCATGTTCTAACTTTTTTGTTCTTTCTGAAGTACAGTGATCAATAGATACCAATACTTCACCCCAAGCACTCAACTCGTAGTTAAAGACGTATTGAGACCATGACAGAAAATCTAAAATGTTAATTCAGTCATCGCCCCAAGCATCATCCTTCATGTTTTGTCTAGAGACGATTCGCTTCCTTCTTTCTTCTTCTTGTTGTCTCAGTTCTTTAGCCCCGAAGCTTGAAGAGGGCAACTTCAGTCCCATTACATTAGCGATTAACCTGTTGGCTGCTCTAGCCGACGTCTTGGGCCTTGGACGAGGTGGTTCCAGATCTAACATAGAAAATGAACAGCTTCTAGTTCAAATATAGTGACCCATATGGCCATATACTGTAATAAAACCTTAACAAAGAAGGCATGGTTGATCTTTCCAACCAATTAAAGATTCATCAACAAAGTATCAGACTTTTTCGAAAGGTTAATTTAATCAATTATACAGACTTGAAAAAACATAAAATAGAGGATTTATAACGAGGCAAAATAAAAGTCACCACAAACATTTATTTATATAAGAAAACAAGCTTTAGAAAAGGCTATATATTTCATGTTATTAACAGCTCATAATTTTCTGAACTCAAATACTTCAATTTCGCTCTTCATAACAAATTGGAAATAAAGACGTCCAGTTAGAAAGTTTCCATCTGGAAAGCACGGACGGGGCAAAAACGGTGCCGTATGCGAGTCCGACTCGGCCGACTCGGTGACTCGGCACAGACTCGGCTGAGTACGTGTCCAACTCGCCAAGTGGCGAGTCGAGACAAATTCGACAGCGGACTCGCTTCGGACTCGGGTTAGACGCGCGACGGACTCGGGTTGGACGCGGCCCAATATGCTTTTTGACCTGAATCGCGATTTATACATGTTCTAGAATATATTTTTGAAAAGAGGAACTCGGGTGACGACCTCTTCTTTTCCCTCTCTCTGTCAAGATCTGTGTGTGTGGGATTCTGGGTTTTGGATTTGTGTGTGTATATATTTGTGTAATTGTGTATATATATCTTTGTGCGTTTATATGATCTGGTCATTCTCGTTCTTTGCTCTTTCTTTGCTATTAGTATATATGTGTGTATATATCTAATATATGTATCTGGGTTATGAACTTATTATATATAGTTAGTGGGTTATTAATTTATTATATATATAGTTAGTGGGTTTCTCCCTTCCCCTGCCTCTGTTTCTGCCCTGCCTCCCCTGCCTAATTGTTTTTCAATTTATTGCAGATAAAATGAGTGGCTCAAAGAGTTCAAGTGCTAATAGTAAGTGCTAATAGTAATACCAATGTAGAAGAAAATGATATTAATTATCCTTTGTGGAAGTATGTGACCCTTTTGGAGATATACATTACAAATTCTATATATGTGTGTGTATATATATATATATATATATTTAAAAAAAATTGTCGAGTCCCGTATCCAGGACTCTTTGGAGTTTGGCGAATCCCCGTGTCCCCGTACCCGAGTCCCGTGTCGCCGTATCCGAGTCGGTGCTTCATAGGTTTCCATATATATTATTTATCCTAACTTGATGCTTTTTCGTCCTCAGCATAAAATGATGATGTTGAAACATTTCAACTGAAATAGGACACACATTACTTACTAGTTACTAGATGATAAGCTTGACTTCTTTATCCCTTCTGAGTAGGACCTGATGTAAGCCTATGTCAATCATTATAGTTCAACAGAGAGTCGGGAAAAGATGAGATATGGTGCTACATTTTAATCTTTGTTTTTTCATTCAAGTCTTAATAAAAACCCAAGAAAGGAGCATGTAAAGTCGGACACACAGACTATATTTATGAGAAATTTGCCAATGGATGCCATAAATAGGAAAGGATTAATTTATGTTAATCAAGTAATTATGTTTAGATAACTTTCGTCCACCAATATCAAGCATTACCTTTGGGTGATATTGAGGTCAAGAGATCGTCATTGTTGTCAAGTACACGCACTTTAAACGAACATTGCAGGGAGTTGCATGCCTCACGAGCTGCATATTAAGATTAAGAATATAGATGACTAAAGCCAAACTCGGAATCTCGATTCAGTTTGCAACTGGTCATTACACACATGACAAAATCTTAAAACTAAATCAAGGAAAATATTTGGGTAGCATGACAGAATGAAGAAAGTTACTTAGTTGGCTTCACTAATTTCAGTAGTAGTAGTTGGTGCCTTTCTGAGATGTCATTTATCAATTATAGTGGCCATTATTAATAGACTGATATATAAGATCAGTTTTACTGGGGGGAAATGTCTGAAAATATATTGCGAACGACTATATTGGATCTAGGGACTCCAATTGTTATTGTTAGTCTTATCATGCAAAATTGTGGACCACCTTGTTGTGGAATCCATATGGAATTGATACAACTATGGAATCATGAATAGTCATTGGTTCCATCGATATGATGGATTACACTTCCTGAATATATGCACTATATTCTTGTGTTAAGTTTTATCACTACAGAGTGAAAGTTATTGCTTCATGATCCTTAGAGAGTTGGAGTCTGGGGCCTCTGGGCCCTTCTCCCTAACAAGCAAAAGAAAATGAATGGGCTATGATTGATTTTTCATTCTTTAAAATTTGTTTGATCTATTTAATTGGAATGTAGGCAAGCCAATATTATCGCCTGAATGATTCTACAATCATTAACACTGCCACATGGAGCATTCGTATGTGGCAACTGACCCATGAGTTGATTTCACAACCTAATCCTATAATCTTTTTAATTAAAGGGGAGCACTAATTATTAATTTGTATATTTAAAAGTTCCATTAAATATATAACTTTCCCAAAAATGTGAAAATATTGATTTCCTAAAATCTATTGGCAATGACTGATGTAATTACATACTTATGTTGCATTACGGCAAACTATTATTAATTAACATATAAATTACTCCCTCTATTTTTAAATAATTGTCATTTGACTTTTTTGCATGCATTGTTAAGAGTTTTGACCCCATAGTTAGAATTATTATTTTTATGTTTTTCTTTTTGTAAATTAAAATATTAATTAAAAAAAATTTGTTCACAAAATAAAAAATTTAGAACTAATAATTCTAACTATGGGGTCAAACCTATTTAAAGTGTGTACGAAAAAGTCAAATGTCAATTGCTTAAAAATAGAGGGAGTAGTACCAACACATTCATTATCTTGATGATGAAGAAGTTAATCAGTAACAACTATCCGTACAAGACAAATTAAAATATAAGATTATTACCAATTGATGGTGTTACAAACACTGCAAGAGCAACCGTATCATTGACCCAGCGAATTGCAACACGATCTTTGAAGCCTTCCAACAGCTTCTCAAGGTCAGTTGTCCTGGTACTTGGTGGAAAATCAGCCAGAACAAGAACATGGCGCGTACCATATTTTACTGAAATAATATAGGACAAAACATTCAGACCTTCGTGAACTGAAAAGCATTACAATGTTCCAAAAATAGAAACCAAAGAAAAGTAGTCTTCTTTACATTCTGGTAAGAAATTTCAGTATTCTGGATGTATAGATCCCAATTAACGAAACAGGACCTTTTCTATTCTATTACATTTTTGGTCCATTATTCATCCAGAACAAACTATTCTAATTATATATTTATAATTTGAGAAAAGCCAAACAAGCAGTATTTTAACACCAAACAAAGCTCAGCAGCTGTTATGATGCTACAATAGAGATGGTAACGAATTCAAAATATAGAACAAACTGCAGGGTCAAATTTTAGATGCTCTAGCTTATAAAAATTGATCAAATGAAGATGCTCAATCATGAGCAACAGCTTGACAGAAGGAACTAATATCCATATAAATATAATTAAATATACGATTACACTGATCAGAAGAACTGCTACAATTGGGCACATATGAGACAATCCAAACTGGAACCTTTACCAGAAAAATTTACACAAAAAAAAAAGGATGCACGATGTGAATAAAAAAAAGTCAATCAAGAGGACGTTATTCTATTGAGAATTTGAGACATGATATTTTATTTGATCCAATTCACAGGCATTAAGTCTCTTGAAGTTCATGTTATCTAATAGGATCAAAAACTCCGAATATCAAGGCAGCTTAGTTTAAACTCCAATCATTTTGCTCAGTGATGTAGGTCAAAAAGGGGAAGTCAGCAGAAGGTGGAAAGATGATACGGCTATGTGCACATAACAGAGGGCTTCAAGGAAATACAAGACTGACAAAATCGAATCTTCCCTGGGGAACAGCTCATCTAGGACAAAGCCTAAACAAACAAATCTCAACTCTATCAGCAACTATAAGCCTTAAAGTTTGTTAAACACTACCCCGGTTAGTCCAAATATGTTGGGCCTATGATTCATTACCACCGCGGTAGGTCAAGTCAAGGGAGGTCTAGCTTGTCAACTAGGCATTTTCTAGTCGACAAATTTATATTACTACATTATGATATATATATATATATATATATATATATATATATATAGAGAGAGAGAGAGAGAGAGAGAGTCCTACTCAAATAGAAAATAGCTTAAATGAGAAATAGAAAATACCCCACCCATTTAATTAGCCTAGCCCACATATACACCTCTAACACATATACATCACTGTTGCTTCGCACGTGGTCCAACCGCCGCCCCCCAGTGCATGCGTGCTCCACTCCGCCGAGTGGCTTTGTTCTATATTTTTTATAAACTAAATAATTTATATTTTTAATTTTAAATAATTAATACAATAAAGTATATTTTCATTATAGAAACTATAATATAAAAATCAGTAATTATATTACATAAATTAGTAATTAATATTATAGAAATTAGTATTTAATATTATAGAAATCATTATTTAATATTATATTTTTATTATTTAAAAGTTATGTTTTTAATTTTAAATAATAAATATAATAAACTATATTTTTATTATGTAAATTATATTCCATAAATCAGTAATTAATATTACAGAAATCAGTATTTAATATTACAGAAATTAGTATTTAATACTATATTTTTATTGTTTAAAATTTATGTTTATAATATAAATAATAACTATAATAGAATATATTTTTTATGGAAATTATATTACGTAAATCAGGAATTAATATTACATAAATCAATATTAAATATTATAGAAATAAATATTTAATATAATAGAAATCACTAAATTATATTACAGAAATCAGTATTTCATATTACACAAATTAGTATTTAATATTACAGTAATCACTAACTTATATACAGTGGGTTCATCTAAAATAATACTAGAAGTTAATGGAAAAATAAAATTCACCGAAATATAACACATATGGTATGGAAATTGATCGTTAGAAGATGGAGAAAAATGTGGTGAAGTTAGATTTGGAAAAAAATTCACCAATTAACGGGAAAATTAAATTTAAAATGAAGGGGATTTTAGTAGATTGTGTATGTGAGGGTGGATTTAATTTGTGTATGGTTGCACCTTGTGACCATTAGATTAAAATTGAACATGTGGTTAAAATCTAATTTTCTATTTCTCATTTTAAGTTATTTCTCATTTGATCATTAGCCTATATATATATATATATATATATATATATATATATATATATATGTGTGTGTGTGTGTGTGTGTGTGTGTGTGTGTGTGTGTGTACATATGTACATATATATATACATATATATGTATGTATATATGTACATATATATATGTATATACATATATACCTATATGTATGTATGTATATATGTATGTATATATATATATAATTCTGACACATGCCACTTTGTTAATAGATTATGATTATTAATAGACTTGTCTTAAACCTTCAGGTCGACTAATAACATATATGTCTGACATTTAATAAATTTCTAACGGACTGCCATCCTTTTCATCTACAATATGACGCACAGCATTTACATATTACATACGTGTGTATGCATCTTTCTTTCTCATCAAAGAAATCGTATGGTATATTGCAGTCAAGACTCAAGACAACAGTCATAAAACAATATATAAAATAGAACAGTGCAAAAGGGTGCATACAAAATGTCGATAATGAAGTTTATAGAATAAAAGTTTAGTTAAAGTGACTATAAAATCAATGGCAAAATAAATGTATTTATAATGACATACAATCTCTTATTTCGCTGTCTTCTGAACCACGGGCCGTGTCCTGTGAATCATCAGTTGCAACTTCATCTTCTAAGATATCAATAGTAGGGTCATCAGATTGTTGATCACTATACAACCCTTGCTTCTTGTATGCAAACGTTCCTCTCCCACGTCGCTTTATGATTTTACTTTCTTTATCTTTCAGAGAGATATTCGATACATCTGGTATATCTTGTGTAGATAACAATTCCTCGGGTGCACGATCAGCTACTGTCTCCCAGTCTGCATATTATAAGAACAAAACATGATTTGGCACATTACTAATATTAGGATGACAACTGAGTATAGGAAAAAGTGAGAGAAAATTTCAACAGAGTAAAAGCACATAACAATAGACCATCAAGTCAAGAGTGTTGGATCGTGGGAGGTGCAACTTAGACACAGCAACGAGTCAAATTTTACACTCCATTCAGTTGGAAGAAATAAAATCAGGTTGGAATGTAATGGAAATTTGTTCTATTTTGTGAGAGAAAATTTATAACTACTGTTCCTTCCTCCGTACACTTGTACCAGTTTAAACTAGAGCCCAATACCACAGATTTTAGGATGAATATTTATTTCATCCCACTCATTTTTTTCACAAAACTCATCAAAGGAGAATCTGTACTCTTAGTTTATTTGTTCTTTCGTCTTACACTCTTACACCATTCACAGTATCATGTCATTTCTACCTGATTCCCTCCCTTCCAACTAAAAGTAGCATTAATATCTAGCACTGTGTTTACTCCAGATTCTTTCTATGACTTAACATATTTCAGTTATATAGAGGTGCATACCATCATCAGAACAACCACTTATAGGTGAATTATCATCCGGTAATTTTGAAGAACTGTCGACATGCCCTGCAAAAAACAAGTCACGACCTATACTTATTAAAAGCAACAACACCAACAAAACAAGAAAGGATAAGCCTCCCTGCAAATAATCATATAGTTTAGTTGATATAAGTACATAACTTAATTTACACCTTGACCCTGCATGTAACTCGATTCATAATATATATAAAGAACTTCAACTCACCATTTTCCGTGATTTCCTTACTAGTTGAAGCCTGACTACGCGAAAAATGAAATTCCTTCGATGCACGCACTGCCTCTGAATCACTAAAATGAACACAAAAACATCACACCGACAAGATTTAAAAATTTAACAACATCCTCTACTATATAACTTCTAATAAATTTCACAAAATTAAAACCTTTAAACCACTACATACAAATATACCATCAGAATCCATCAAATTCTCCATCCCCCACCGTACTCATCAAATTTCTTGAAACCCCTATTTTTCTATCTCCCTACCTTACGAGTATCTATCACTGTAGTAACAACTACAAATAACAAACCAAATACAAGCATTACTGGTGCACTTAAATTCAACACACACCTAAGGATCCACATTGTCTACATTATTCGTAAACCCCAAGAGTCTCAAACACAAACCAAACCTCAAATTCACATACCCTTATCTAAACCCCATCAAATTTCTCGAAACCCCTATTTTCTCTCTCCCTACCTCACAAGTCTCTATTACTTTAGTAACAATTATAATTAGCAAACCAAGTATAACCATTACTAGTACACTTAAATTCAGCACACACCTAAGGATTTTTCGTAAACCCCACGAGTCTCAAACACAAACCAAACCTCAAATTCACACACCCTTGTCCAAACCCCAACACAAAAACACACACTAAACACACACAAAACCACAAAACAATCAAGAAAATGCAAAAAACAAAAAAGGGTCATGTTAAAAATGTCTCACCATTGTTGTTGTATAGTTATTGCACGAGATTGAGCATGGTCAGCTTTAAAAGACAAGCCTTGAGTAGAGTAGAGTTTAGACAAGTCAAGAAGAAGAGTAGATAATTTAGGCAACTGAGAATGATTATTTTCGAGATTTGAAAGAAGGGTTTCAAGAAAAATAATAGCTTGGTCTGTTTGGCCATTATCAACGAGATCTTCCACTGTTTCACTCCACTTTGTATCGTCGCCGCCGTCCATTACCAGTGCTGCAAATTTTCACTTCAATAATTTTTGGATTTGAATAATAATTGGAATATATATTTATTATTTGCATATTTTATATGTGAAAAGGATTTTTATTATATTATTAACCGGGTAAAATTTTATCAAAATTTTATATTTGATAGTTGTCAAAAATTATTTTAAATATATTTTTTAAATGAGTTGGGCTACCGATGCACATGTAAAAAGTTCAACCAAATTTATAATTTTTAAATGATAATAAAATAAATAGTTATACAAGTTAGTCAAATACTTTCTATTATGACCTTAATAAGTACATAAATATAAAATTATCAAATTTGATAAATTATTTTCATATGATTTCATTAATTTTTATTATTTAAAATATTTAGTAACCAATATAATAGTTTAATTCAAAATTTAATTAAGATTTTGAAAAATAATCATATGAATTATTAGTTAAAAAACACTATATATATAATTTGAAATATTTTTAAAAACAAAAATACGAAAATATAAATTATAATAGCATTAAGAATTAAAAATATTAAATATAATGAATTAACTCTCTTAAAACCGACGCCCATTTTAAATCATATCGTTCTTAAAGGCGGACTACTGAAAGACATATGTTTAGAAATCTATTTGTTTAGCGAAATGACAACTCAACACAAAAATAGATAATTTGTAAATAAATATATTATATGTCACAATAATCTTCATCATGTATTATTTGACAAGAAAAAAAAGATCAAAGTCAATCTACAGACTTGAAGCAGTACTACATTGAAAGAAGCTCAATTTAATTGATCATGCCTCAGTGGAGTATTTAAGTTTGAGGAAGCTACAGTGTCAGAAGATTTCAATATTGTGTGACAACAAATATAGTCAAGTCAGAAAGAGCAGAAGTGAACCATTATAAAAGTCAAGTGAAGAATATTATTTGTTGTGAATCACTCGTGAACCAGACAGTACACGGAGTGTTGGCAAAATACAGAGAAAATTCTTTATTACAGAAGAAATGATCAGCTACAGACATTGGTGTGAAGACAGAGATTTAAAATTACATCATCACCGGTTGTGGAGTCAAGACTTTAATTTAATTCTCTATTATTTGATTAAATTATTTAGTTAATTTAATTGGTAAATTAATTCAATCAGAATTAATTTATTCTTTAAATTGATTAAGAAATTAATTAATTTAGAATTATTTTAGAATGCAGAAGACTTTAATTTAATTGTATTATCAAAAAGATAATTTATTATGTATCCTAGTTAATTAGATTAATTCAAAAAGAATTAATTTAATTTATAAGATATATAATAAATATAATAGAATCTAAATTAAAAAGAAAACAAAACAAAAGAAAAAGGACAGGAGATATACATCTGATCATCTACACTGCAGGTCGACCAAATTATACTCGGGAAGACATTTTGAAAGTCTCCCCGAGACATTTCAAAATGTCTCCCCGAATTATTAATAAAGTCTCCCCGATTTTATTAATAAGTCTTTCAAGATTCAAAAGTCTTCCTAGGGCAGAAAAGTCTCCCCGAGCCAGAAAAGTCTCCCAAACAGAAAGTCTTTCGGTCCAGAAAAAGTCTCTCCGAGAAGAAAAAGTCTCCACGAGCAGAAAAAGTCTCCCAAGTCCAGATTTGTCTATAAATAGCAGTTTAAGTCAGTAGATTCATTACTAATTCTATTAACATTCTATTTTGGCTAAAATAAAATTCAAGAGCATTTAATGTTTAAATCTCTCTAGAATTTTAAGAACTAAATTAGTGGATATTTTCTGATTTAATCTTGTAATCCACGTCAAGTTTAATATAAGTATTTTACTTGAACTGTGTTTCTTTGATTATTATTTCATGATAATAATTAAAATTGTTTAATAAAAAATTATCCGAAACAAAATTTAATATTTATTAAAAATTGTATTCAACCCCCCTTCTACAATCATTTGGACCTAACAACTACCCTCTTAAATCATATCGGGTTTGGTAAGAATTTATCTCAATGCAATATATTATAATATCAAATATTCATAAATTATAGTGTATATTGGAAAAAAAACATATAATTTCATAATTATTAATTATTACATTTTTGTTAACGAAAAGTTAGTCGATTATAATATATATGTTTCATTATAAAGAAATGTAAATGGTTTAAGAAAAAATTGTAGAGTAAATCGTTTTATATATAATATAATGCCTAATTTAGATATATAATATAAATTTAAATTTAAATTCATATAACTTTGAAATGTCATTTATAAATTTGTTTTAACTTGATTTTCTAAATAAAAAACAATGAGTGAAAATCCTATATATCATTAAAATTATGTTGCATTATTATTGTTTTCATATAACGAAATAAAAAAAATTATGATATCAAAATAAAATTGCTAACATTTTATAAAAAGTAAAATAAATTGAATTTTTATTTGTTAGTTACCATGAATGATCTATCAAAATATTATTAAATATAAGAAAAAATAAAAAAATAAAATAGAAAAAGGAGAAAAAGGAAACAAAACAGGATATGTCACATCATGTCCAACTCTCAACCAGACGACATATTTATAGGAGGCAAATAATTTAGATGTAGAAAAAGTAATTTAAAAAATGTAAAACAATGCATGGCATAAAAATAGGAGGTGGGTTGATGAGATTATTAGAAAATGAGTTTAAATAAATATCAAGTTGTTATATCACCTTCTTTAATCATGAGATCTTTTATGTAAGAATATTTTATGAAAAAAAATATACTCCCTCCGTCCCAACCAATTCTTTACACTTTCCTTTTTGGGACGTCCCACCCAATTCTTTACATTACTAAAAATAGTAACTTTTAACAATAAATATATTATTACATCCACTACTTCACTCCACTTTTTCAACACTTTACACTATTACACCCACTATTTCATTTATTTTAACAATAAAATCACTATTACACACACTATCCTTGGTCTCCGTGCCCGGACCAAATGTAAACATTTGGCCGGGACGGAGGGAGTAACAATTATTGCCTTCTTTTAAACCTAACGATAATTGTTATATTTCTTTTCATAAAATATTCTTACATAAAAGATCTCATGATTAAGGAAGGTGATATAACAGCTTGATATTTATTTAAACTCATTTTCTAATAATCTCATCAACCCACCTCCTATTTTTATGCCATGCATTGTTCTGCATTTTTTAAATTACTTTTTCTACATTTAAATTATTTGCCTCCTATAAATATGTCGTCGTCTAGTTGAGAGTTGAGCATGATGTGACATATCTTTGTTTCCTTTTTCTCTTTTTTTATTTTATTTTTTTAATTTTCTTATGTTTAATAAGAAAAATATTATGATTGTTTTGATTTGAAAGTTTTGATTTGGACTCACGTAGTATATGTATTAATATTCACATTAATGCAAATTAATTAGACATTAACTCAAATAACTTATAATTTACCGTTTTGTTTCGACACCAAGAATGTTCCTTTTATAAATTAATATTTAATATAACTAATTTGAACTAAATCTTCTCCACCGCCTTTGACCCCAATTATTAAAATATTATATTTAATCGGGTTGCTTTGCCTAGGCTCCATTTCGGTCATGGTATAGAGACTGAATTCATATATCAAATATAACACAGAGGTTTAATTGTTTTCAACAATGGTACAGCTAACCCCCTTTTTGGCGAATACAGTTAAATGAGTAATATATGTATATTAAACTTATTACCTAGTGTGTATACCTTATGCAACGGCGAACATATTACAAAATTTAATATTGTGTTTGCATTTTCCCATGGCAAACAAACAAGAAATATTCATTGTTGTGTATGCAGGTTCCACTGGCGAACATGGATAAACAAAATACAATTATGTATGCAGTGTGGCACGGCGAACACATTTGAAAAAACTGTCAACCAAAACGACGTCGTTTTGGTTGATAGTTTTTAACCTAAATTAAAGACTTGTAGCGGTAGCCTCACACAAGCTAGCAGCAGCCACACAGTAGCTATTCTCCCTCATTGCAGTCACAGCAGCAGTCCAGTTGCCACCGGCGAACACAAGTAAGCTCCGAAATCCTTACTTTTTTATGCTATTTCGACTAGATTTGATTAACGCTTTTGTCATATGTCTCCCAATTCCGATTATATAACATGCTTCGTATGTATAGTCTCCCGATTAGGTATATGCTTGGTATGTATTAATCTAATTTATTCATAATTAAATTTTTATAGCTTGTCTTGAACTAACCCATGAATTAGTCAATAATTAGTTGGAGTATTATAATTAATGGTTAATTATTATGTAATCTCATAATAAATTAACTAATTAGTTCGGTAATTAGTATGTTGATTAGTGAATATTGATTAGATAACTAGTAATTTGTGGGTAATTAGTATATTGATTATTAATTTTTGCATAATTAGTCGGTCATTAGTATATTGATATGCACTAAAAAATGATTAGGTATTTTCTAATATAAAATTCTTAAAATATTGTTGAATATTTTTTTGATTATATATTATTAAAAAATAAAAATTTGGAATATAATTTTTAAAATATATATTGATTTTGTAATGTAATTTCGAGTATAAATTTAGGAGATATTTTTGGAATAAAGACTTTATTAAAATATTTAAAAAAATTAAAATTTATTTACATATTTTGAATAAAAATTTTAATTAAATAAATATACAATTTAAAAATGAAATATAGAAATTTTGGAATATATATATATATATAATAATATAGAACAAAAAAGTTATGAAAATAATCATAATAAGATTTAAAAATTTTATTTTCGAATAATCATAATTTATAATTTATAAAATATATTTTCGAATAAAAATGTATGCATTAAAATTTTATTTTTCGAAAAAAAATATAAAAATAAATATATTTTTACATTTTATAATTTTTTATTAAATCAATTGAAGAATATCATATATTTAAAAGAATATTTCGAATTTATAACCAAAATTTTAAAGTATATATGTACCTTTTTTAAGGATGAAAAAATTAATATTTATTTTAATTTTTAATTAATATTTCTATTCAAAATATGTATTTTAATTTTTATGAAAAGTATATATGTACCTTTTTTATTGATGAAAAAATTAATATTTATTTTAAGTAAGCTTTAATAAAAATTGAATAATTAATATTTATTTTTATTTTTGTAGATACATTTATGGATTTAGTTAGTTACCATCCCGGTCCTATTGACGGATCTTTACTGACCCGACAGTAGGAGCATCGTTCGGAACATATTTGGAATAGAGAGGTATAAAATATTTAAATAATTTATTGTCAGATTATAGGTATAAATATATTACTGTTATGATGTAATTTGTTAAACTGATATAATCATATAATTGTTTTCAGGATTTGCCTGATTTTCGTACACGCATCAACTACCGTGGATATTGGGATAAAGTTAAAAAATATCCACCACATCCAGATGTCTTGGCAGCTATTGTATCATCTGGTTTTCATGGCGTTTACCAGATTGGAGCTATTAAACATGATCAAGGATTGATTACTGCATTTGTGGAGAGATGGCGCCCGGAGACTCATACATTTCATTTTCGTTTTGGGGAGGCGACTATCACTCTAGAGGATGTTTATTATATATTGGGGCTGCCTACTATTAGATCTCCTGTGGTGCATTCATTTCGTCAGCAAAGTTTAGAAGAGAAGCGCCAGATGGTTGGTGATTTGTTAGGTGTCTACCCTGTTGGCGATGACGTGAATAGGGGTGGATTGAAGCTGACATGGTTGACAGATAATTTTGGTGCATGTGATCGGCTGGACGAGGATTCAATTGATTTTGACAGACAGTTGTTATTTCACATCCGGGCATATTTGGTTATGATTATTGGTTCTGTCTTTCCCAACGCATCTGGGAACAGGCTCCAGGTTGACTTCTTAGAGTATGTACGAGACTATACCGAGGTACAGACGTATAGTTGGGGTAGCGTGGTGCTTTCCTTCTTGTATAAGAAGTTGTGCTCTACTGGCATTGGTAGGAAGAAGGACTTCTGCGGGTGTACTACACTATTGCAGGTAAATATACTTTATTATATATGCATCATTTCCCTTTAAGATATGTGAATATGACTTTGATATATGAATTAGGTATGGATCTGGGAGCGTTTCCCTTCGCTATCTCTAGTACGTAGGGATGATGCATACATTCAGCATCCCTTGGCTATGAGGTACGATAGTTAAAAAGTACATGTGCAATTTGATTAACGCTTTGTTTTTTACTGTTATTGACCCACAAATATATTGTAGGTGGAAGGTTCGGTTGAGTATGATATCTGTTCTACACTCACAGTCACGTTTTGTTCGTTACGAGCTGGATGCCATGGGTACTGATGAGTTCTTTTGTTGGAGGCCATACAGAGGTGTTGATGGTGATATTAGGCCTGATGTTATTACTCGGACTTTGTGGACTTCAAAATGTCCCCTCATTTTTGAAGAAGTTGTGGAGTGGTGCTATCCTGAGCGTGTGACCAGGCAATTTGGCTTTAGGCAGGATATACCACGTGCCTCACCTGAGGAGAACCACGAGAGGATGCACGTGGCCTATAATGATCATTTGGGTTGGATCTCTGTCCATAGCATATTCATCCAGCTTTGGGAGTCCAGGCTTAGTGAGGCCATGACACCGCGTCACTACAAATATATCAAGGATGGACCTGCAGGGTGTACATCAGCATGGGATGGATGGTATTCTAGAGTTACCCGCCGATTTGTAGTTGATCCCAGGCGACGGTCTAGAGAGCATGGCTTTCAGGGCACACATGGATATTCACAGTACTATGTAAGTTCACTATAGTTTAATGATTTACTGATTCGTAATGTAGTTGTTAATTTTGTTTAGTTCTAAAAAGATTGAACTGTTTTTATACAGGCAGAGGGGATTTCCCAAGCTTATCATGCCATCCAGGATCCTGATCCCGATTGTTAGGTCCAAAATATTGTAGAGGGGGGGGTGAATACAACTGTTTAAAATTAATGAGAGAATAAACAATATGCAGGTAATAAATGATGACACAGAATTTCAAGAATATATCATTATATTCATTGAAGGATTTGCTACAACATTCATAAAAGCATCATGATCAGTTGAACAATAAATACAGCAATTAAAGCTAGATTCAACTGATCCTCTCTCTCACTTTTTGTTTTACAGTAAAATGTTCTCTCTTTAAAAATTATCGTTGAATAATAGAGATGATGAAAAGTCTATCTACTAATAAAATCAAAGTGCTGCTTTTATTATGTCATGTAGTCTTGATCTTGTCCTTTTTGTGTACGTGGCCCAATCAGGACTTCGACAACAAAAAGTACTTTCCCAACAACTCTGGATCAACCGTTCACAATAAGCCACTTGTCCCTTGAACATTAAATGTTACATATCTACCCGCATCTCGATCTTCGCCTGGACCCATCTCGATCTCGATCTGTGTAAATCTCGATCTCGATCTGGGAGAATCTCGATCTCGATCTGTGAAGATCTCGATCTCGATCTGGGAGAATCTAGATCTCGATCTATGAAGATCTCGATCTCGATCTGGGAGAATCTCGATCTCGATCTATGAAGATCTCGATCTCGATCTGCCGTGGATCGACATTTGCCTTGGCAAATATGCACTCATCGAATGTTGACTTTCTTTAGTGACTAATTGAGGATTAACCTTTATGAGCAAGTTTCCCTAGCTTCTTCAATTTCTTTTCCTCACTCAATTCAAATGAGATCTTCTATTACTGACATGAACTTGCCTCCAATGTCCTGACACTTGATGCAATGGTCTGGTTCATAAGTGACTAGTCTTGTAGGGGTTCTTGCTTCTGAATATCAGTTCTCATTTGTTGATTAACCTTTACATTATCCAGATGTTGATATACATTACATGAAATCACTTTGGTCTTCTTGATACTTCTTTGACATTAATTTGATTCTCCATTAGATAAGTTAGGGCATGAGCAATACTGAGATTGAACTTCTTCTCACTTATGCATCCTTGATTAACCAAATTAGTTACTTGTAGTTACCAAGTATCATTACCATTTCTTCAGTTGATTGATTCCATGTGTTTCTTCAGTTTCTCTTGTTTTGCTGTTGTTTTATCTTTTCTCTAGTTGAGTTACATAGTAATTAAGTGTTACAAGTTAGTACACCTATGCCTTTCAATCTCCCCCTATTTGATTGTCTAACAATGACAACCAAATTCACACTGAGGATAACTCAACTAAACAGGGACTGAAAAAGATAAAATAACATTAATAAAAGATCATGTCAACTTACATAATGCTTGGCTTGATTAATTAACTTCATGTCTATTACTGATACTTCAAGTGCCAAAATTGGACACCTGTTGGCTCGATCAAATGGCTTCATGCTCTTCTAGAGATTTTCTCTAAGTACTTTAAGAGCACGGTCCACTCAATCTTCAATTATCCTTCTGAAGTCCTTTTAGCAGTATTACCACCGCCGAACTTCGCGAAATAATTGACGCCTAATATAAACCAGTTTCAAGACACTTAGCTAACTAACTTCTACCTTACACTACACAAGAAAACAGATAATATATTTTTACAATGCAGGAAAACAAGAAAACAAATTACAACGCAAAGAAACATTACAAGCATAATACATTAAAACTTTGATTTCTTGCGCTCCTCTTCCTCACGAGCTTTCTTCTTGGCTGTTTTTTCTTTCTTCATGAACTCAGGGTTGTAGACTTTATCCATTATTTTCTTGAGAAGATTAAGTCCTTCTGCTTCCACATGATTTCTGATCTTGTAATTTCGAAACAACCTCAACCACCTTTCAACCATGCTGCGAGTGGTAAGCTTCGTGGGAATGTCTTCAAACCTCAGCTTCGTGACTTTGTCAGGGTACCCCTTTTCCCCTTTCTTCCTTATAACCAGCTGCTTAGGGTATCCAATGACAATAGCGGTGGTGCATTGCTGTAGCCTCTGAATGTCAAGCTGTTTTCTTCTCTTACAGAAATTATCAAATGTGACCCTTAGATAATCCTGATCAAACTCGTCAACATCATCCATCTCATCAATCAATTGCCTTATGATACACAGTGTTTCATGATTGTGTTCTGCAAAGATGTCATACTTGATTTCAATGATGGTTTCCACCTGATGCTTGTCTGTATAGATCAGCAGATCATTCTCATTCTCAGCTTTGCTCTTGACAAACTTGACATTTGCACTAACCACTGCACTAGCTTCCCCCTTTATGTCCCCTTCTTCTGGAATGTCTATTCTTGGATCTCCGTATCTTTGCACATGCTCTCTTATTGCCTCGTCTTGCTGCTCGAATGCATAGTCTTCAGGTTCCTTCTTAACCACTGGTAGTGTAGCTTCAGGCAACTTGTATCTAGCGTCTTGCCTTCTTATCAGCTTCTCCAAGTCCTTAGCCACCAGCTTATTTTCCTTTGTTAGAAAACCCTTAGAGAGGACTAGCTTTGCAACTGCCTTCAGCACATTTCCGCTCGGAGTTAGTTTCGAGTCATGCAGATTTACGATCCTCAAGACCTTGTCATGGACATATCTGATCTGGTAGGGATTTAGAATAATGTCAACCCCTCTGTCTTCAGCCATCTTCAACAATTTCTCCTTAAACAGCACTCCAGTCTTGACAGAGGTGTCTACCTTGTGAGCGAATTCTACCAGTTCACTTGCACCCCTTTCATGGAAGAAAGCTTCATCGACAATACACGGCCCGATTTTTGTTATGGGTGTCCAAGTGATCATCAGATTCCATGCCTTTTCCTTGAATATGACTTGTACGGAGGTGCATCCCTTTCTTATACAATTTAGATAATTCAGCAGCCCAGGGTTTAGATTTTCTAGCTTATGAAGAAGAAAGTTCAATCTTTCTGAGTCATGAGCATAGGCTCTTGGTCTAGCTAAGGCTTCTCTAGCCTTGTCCCACTCGGGACCTTCCCTCCTTATGTCAGCCTGGACCTTAGGATCTTTGATCTTTTTCATTTCATACTCATGCTGAGTTTTCTGAGCCGCTCTCTTCTCCTTTGCCATTAGTTCTTTTTCAACTATCCCTTGTAGCACTTCTTCATTTACTCTTTCTCTGGCTTCCCTGAAAATCTCTCCTTGCATCTCCGCTTCATCAACTTCTTCTTCTGGCACATGCTCGTCAGCAACTGAGTGGTCTCCTGCATCACCTGCAACTCCTGCGCCGGATCCGCCAGGATTTAGACCTCTTTCTTGTTCCCACTCTTTTGCCCGTTGCTCGAGTCTCGACCTCCTTGCCACTAAGGCTTCTACATCCATCTCGTCATCATCAGAATCTTCAATAAAGTCTCCCATAAATGCATCGACAAGAGGTGTTTCTTTCTCAGCTTCTTCTTCAACTACCATCTTCTGCTTGCCTTTGTCCTTAGGAGCCGGTTGAGCCTCCTCCACCTTTTCACCAGATTTGTTTGAGGACTCGATCACCGGACCCTTACTAGTCAGCTTTTTCAGACCCTGATCCTCCTTCTCCCCCTTAGGTGTGTTATCCTCATCAGGAGCATCATCATCATTATTATCGTCACCACCACCACCGGTTGACGGACCAGGTCCAGCCCTGTTACGTCCAAAGACAGCATCAAGTAGTTCATTCAGCTTCGTCCAAACCTGAGACATGCCATGAGTGACATCATCTACTGACCTCCCAACCTCTACCTGTGCCAATCCAAGATTGTTTATCTTGTCAATCATTTGATTTTGGACGGCAATTAGGTTCTCCATGAACTGAGCTCCAACCTCCAATCTTCCAGAGTGAGAAGTGACAGCAGCAGTAACACCAGCAACTCCAGCCTCCAAAGCCTCCACTTTCTTCACTAGATCCTGCAATTTGGGGGACGGTGTTTGGCTTGGGTTAAACTGTTTACTCTCGCCGGGTTCTGTTTCACTCAAGATCCCTAAAAAGAAGGGATCTACTCTCCCTGTCTCTCCCTCGTGTTTAGAGCCTAACAGTACTAGAGCCTCATCCACTAATCGCTGGGGACTAGAGGTGAGTTGGTCGGCGATATCGGTCAGTGAGACTGAGCCTTTAAGCACTGTGTCTACGACAGGAGATGGCGTTATGACCATGTCATCCCCTTGTTCACTTAGAACCTTTTCTGGTTCGCTGGGCTGTTCTGGAGGCGTAGACCCACCAGTCACCAGATGTCGTTGCTTTGCGAGCAACTTGTTTTCTGATTTAGATGAGGAAGCGTCATCCGTACTGGATTCGACAGACTCTTCCGCATTAAAACTTCCTGAGATCCTAGCATCAGAAGTGCTAGTCTCAGTTTGCCATTCCCCTTCCGAGAAATTGCTCAAAGAGCCCTGAGCGGACAACTCAGGGGAGGTAGGGCCAGCTCCTATTGGCTGTTGAGCTGGACCCCCTCCTTGACTCTCACCAACATGCCTAGGCAAGTGCGAATGTGTTGGAATGTTTTGGAGAGGAGAGCCACCAGCGTGAGGTGTGGTGGCTGTGAGAGGTGAACTAGCCTTAACAGGTTGTGCAGTTGCCACTGGGTTTGAATCCACCTTTTGCTTCTTTGGAGGTGGCAGAGCTGCTGAAGTGACTACTCTCTCAACTCCTACACTCCCTCCACTCGAATCACTCGACTCAGATAAGCTTGCCTTCCTTTTAGCACCAGTTTTAGGGCTGGCTGAACGTTTATGAACAGAAGGGCTTGCAGCCTGGGATAGAGCTTGGGGGTTTTCAGGCCCACGGCTGTAGAAAACAGGTTGAATTGATGATTGATCAAGATCAGCAAGAATAGGTACCTGACTCAGAAGATCGTCATCCTTGTCAGCTCCAGCTTCTGCAACATTTGCCTCGGCCATGTCAACATCCATACCTGCTTCTTCCAAATTTCTAGGCACTTGATCTCCACCTTCAGCTTCGTTACCGCTACTCTCAGCTTCTACTGCAGTAAACTGAGAAGCATGCCGCCTAGCATACTCATCTTGCAGATCCTGGAAGTACGGAGTCAGGCGCAACTCAAAAAGTCTGGACTTTTGCTGGGTTTCCATGGTGGAGATACTCTTTAGAGTCATATCAAAACATGCCATCCTTTCAGAGCCTTGAAATACTCTTCTGTGTTCCTCTGAAAGGACGTCATCCAGAACCATCTGAAGAAATCTTGGCATCCAGCATTTGACTGGACCAACTTCCGGATTCCTAGATGCATTCTTCTCCAATGCCCACCTCTCAAGCAACTGAATCAACAGATGTTTGCCCACATTCACTCTCCTGTTGTTTGCCACTCCATATAGTATTACCCGGCAGCTGTTGTTCATTGGCCTGTAGTCTTTGTCCTTTGGGAACATGCAGCGCTGAATGGCCTGAACTACATAATCCCACTCAGCTGGTAGCATACCGGTGTTAACCTTTGTTACCTTGATAGGACCTGTCGGAGGGCGACAACCTATCTCCGTGAATAATTGCAACATATCCTCCATAGTGGGTTTCGGAGCATAATCTTCTGTAGGAAGCCCAAGAATCTCATTGAACTTCTACAGACTGACTTCATATTTGGCACCACCAATAGTAAAGGATAGGCCTGTTGGATTTGCTTTACCACCCTGAATCTCTAATGTTGAGTAAGCAGCTTGAAGGGCTTCGACATTCAGGATGGGAGAGGCGGTTAACGCATGACTTATGATTGAAGTGTTGTTGAGGGATTCAATCCAGAACTGATAGTGAATAAATCTACCAGTTGCTCGATCAGCAGAGAGATTAACAAAGTTGGTCTTGGGAATTGTGAAATTTGGGTTTGCCATTTTAAATTTGTGTTTGAGAAAAGAAATGTTCTGAAATGGTTTTGCAATGGAAATTTTAGAGAACAAGTTCTAAATTTAAACAAAAAAAACGTACACGAACCCCACTAATTACCCCACGTAATTAGTGACACAAATTAAAACAAATTAACTTCCCCACTAATGACCACTTAATTCCCCACTAATGATTGACGGTTGAGTTTTCGAAAGTTAAAGTGAACAGCCGTTACAAAAAAAACACAAACACGGCGGTAAGGTTGCACTTTAAGGATTAAACAATAGTACCCACAACTATTTCGCTCAAGAACACAAAAGAACTTAAGAATAAGAAAGCACGAAACAGAAAACAAACTCACTTGAATGAAAAGAAAACTAAAGAACTATTTGCAAGAACAGTAATGACGTTAAAAATAACACAAGAAGTTCAACAGTTTTAAACAAAATTTTAGCAGAGTTTCGTTTTAGTTATTGATGCTTTTAAGTAACAGTTAGTGATTTTTGTTTAAGAAAATCACAAGAAAACTTGATGTAATGGCAGAGAAAAGAACTCTGGTAATGTATGTATACGCGTGTGTATATGAAGAGCTTAAGCTTTTGAAAGAGAGAAAGAAAGTTAATGGAAATAATGAACAGCCTTTTTAATGCTATAATATATACTTGCACGCCTAAAAAGAAGTAACTGAAAAGACAAGTCACATCTCGATCTCGAGATCCGCATCTCGATCCTCATCTGGATGTCGATCTTGATGTCGATCTCGATCCGCATCTCGATCTACATCTCGATGTCGATCTCGATGTCAATCTCGATCCGCATCTCGATGTCGATCTCGATATCGATCTCGATATCGATCTCGATGTCGATAGATCGAGATGTACCTTGACAGTTTTTTAAGCAATTTTCACAAGTCGATCTCGATCTCGATCTCGATCTCGAACCAGATCGAGATTTGCCTTAGAAAATTTTCCATTACTCCATTTAGACACTAATCATAAAGATATACAGATCAGCACAAGATTAACATCATGAAACTTTCTAATCCCTTTTTACATGCAACACATACATTTGAAATTAAGTACACATTATTAATTAAGAATATTCATGAACAAAAATAATATGTGCACAAACTTAATTCTAACAGATAGGTAGCAAAACTAACTGGTATTAAGCATCCCTAATTCACTAACCAATCTAGAAAATGTTGATTCGTCTAGAGGTTTAGTGAATATATCTGCTATTTGACGTTCAGTAGACACAAAATGCAACTCTACAGTTCCATTTTCTACATGCTCTCTAATAAAATGATACCTGATGTCAATGTGCTTGGTCCTTGAGTGATCCACATGATTGTTGGTCATTGCAATAGCACTTGTGTTGTCACACATGATAGGAATCTTAGATACTTCCACACCGTAGTCCTTGAGTTGGTTCTTCATCCACAGTATCTGGGCCACACAGCTTCCAGCAGCAATATATTCTGCTTCAGCTGTCGAGGTAGATACTGTGTGTTGTTTCTTGCTTTGCCAAGACACCAACCTTCTTCCAAGAAACTGACAGCTTCCTGAAGTGCTCTTCCTATCTATTCTACAACCTGCGTAATCTGAATCCGAATAGCCAACAAGATTAAACCCTGTATCTCTTGGGTACCAAATCCCAAGATTTGATGTTCCCTTGAGATACCTAAAAATACGCTTTACAGCTATGAGATGTGACTCTCTAGGATCCGCTTGGAACCTTGCACATAAGCATGTAGAGAACATAATATCAGGTCTGCTAGCAGTTAAATACAAAAGAGAGCCGATCATACCTCGATAGCTTGAGATGTCTACAGGTTTTCCCGCTTTATCCTCGTCAAGCTTCGTGGCTGTTGCCATAGGAGTCTTAGCTTGTGATACATCTTTGAGACCATACTTCTTCAATAGATCATGAATGTACTTGGTCTGGCAGATAAATATCCCGTCCTTCTTCTGACTAACTTGAATGCCCAGAAAGAACGTCAGCTCTCCCATCATGCTCATCTCATACCTTGATTGCATTAACTTTGCGAATTTAGCACACAGCTTCTCATTTGCAGACCCAAAGATAATGTCATCCACATATACTTGTACCATTATTAGATCATCTTTGCATTTCTTGTAGAAAAGCGTCTTGTCGATTACTCCTCTGGTGAAACCACTTTCTAGTAAGAAGTCTGACAGAGTTTGTTCGCGGAGACTGCTTAAGGCCATATACTGATTTGAAGAGTCGATAAACATAATCACAATATTTGATGTCGATAAACCCGGGAGGTTGCTCGACATACACCTCTTCATCCAGTTCACCGTTTAAGAATGCACTCTTGACATCCATTTGATAGACTTTAAAACCATGATGTGCTGCGAATGCCAAGAACATCCTCACTGCCTCTAGCCTTGCTACTGGTGCATAGGTTTCATCATAATCAATTCCTTCTCTTTGAGTATAAGCCTTAGCAACCAGGCGAGCTTTATTTCGTGTTACAAGTCCGTCTTCATCCAGCTTGTTTCTGAATACCCATTTTGTCCCAACAACAGATCTATTCTTTGGTCTGGGTACCAGCTTCCACACCTTTTGCCTTTCAAACTGATTGAGTTCATCTTGCATAGCAATCACCCAATCAGCGTCATCTAGAGCTTCTTCCACCACTTTAGGTTCCATCTGGGAAAGGAACACTGAGTATAGACATTCATTCTCAGTGGCAATTTCAGCTCTAGCTTTTCCTCTAGTAGTCACTCCGGCTTCTGGATCACCAATAATTAGCTCGAACGGATGGTCCTTGTTCCAAGTGCGATCCCTAGCAAATGTTCTTGATGATTCAGCTTGATCTTGTAAGTGAAGGTGACTTAGTCTAGAAGTACTTTCACTAGCTTCCCTTGAGCTAGTACTGGCTCCCCCTGAGTGAGCTGCTCCCCCTGAGTGCATACTGACTCCCCCTGAGTTAGTACCAGGTCTGACGGAAGGTGATCCCTCGGCCCTAGTGTTTTGAATTTACGAAACACTAGACTCTTGATTAATTTCATTATTTATCGTTGGATCACTACCCTGCACTACAGACTCAGGAACTGTATCCACTTCATCAATATCCATATTTTCAAATCTTAGGGAAGTGGGCTCACTGTCTTCTTTTAATATCGACGGGAGCTTTGAGTCGTCGAATGTGACATTAAGGCTTTCAACCACCTTGCGATCATTAAGTACAAACACCCTGTACGCTGCTATTGCTTCAAGAGAATATCCAATGAAAACCCCTTCATCTGCTTTGGCATCAAACTTTCCAAGTTGTGCATTGTCTCTTAACACAAAGCATTTGGCACCAAATACGTGAAAGTACTTGATAGATGGTTTTCGTTTATTCATCATGTAATACGGCATCTCATTATGGTCATTTATAATCAGGGTTCTGTTCTGTGTATAACAAGCCGTGCTAACTGCTTCAGCCCAAAAATATAAAGGAAGTTTTGACTCATACAGCATTGTCCTAGCTGCTTCAACCAGTGTCCTGTTCTTCCTTTCTACCACCCCATTCTGCTGTGGTGTTCTCGGTGCTGAATACTGTCGTCTGATCCCTTTAGATATGCAGAAATCCATTAACACTGAGTTCTTGAATTCTGTCCCGTTGTCGGATCGGATAGTCTTCACAGTCAGACTTGCTACGTTTTCAATTACCAGTACATGTCTAATGATCTCATGTGGCACTTCATCTTTCGATGTCACAAACTTCACCCATGTGTATTTGGAAAAGTCATCGACAATTACCAGCGCATATCTTTTCCTTGACATTGACATAACATTAACAGGTCCAAACAAATCCATGTGAAGAAGTTGTAGGGGCTCGGTAATGCTATTCACTTGTTTATCCTTATGCGAGGCTCTTTTTGATTTTCTCATCTCACATGCTTCGCAGAGTCCATCTGGTGTGAACTCCATCTGCGGCAGCCCTCTCACCAATTCTCTCCTTACGAGATTATTCATTGCTTTAAAGTTCAGGTGAGATAATCTTTTATGCCATAGCCAACTTTCATCAGCAGAAGCCTTGCTGTAGAAACACGTGACTTCAGACTGATCAGCAGAATTCATGTCAGCTATGAACAAATTTGACTTCCTTACTCCTTTGAGAGCAAGGCTTCCGTCCTTTTTGCTTCGAATCGAACATACATGCTTCCCAAAGTTGACGTCAAAACCCTTGTCGGTGAACTGACTAACACTGAGGAGATTATGTCGCAATCCTTCCACAAAAGATACGTCCTCAATGATAACATTTCCACAAACAATCTTGCCATATCCCCGAGTGTAACCTTTGCTGTTATCTCCAAAAGTAACCACAGAGCCGGCTCTCAAAACCAAATATGTTAGCAGGGACTTATTGCCGGTCATATGCCTCGATGCTCCACTGTCCAGCACCCATATGACTTTACTCTTTTCCTGTTCACTGCCCTGCAAATCCAGAAAGGTTAGGTATTCTTCGGAACCCAATGATGTTTGGGCCCGACATCAATAATTTCCTTTTTCTTTTCAGATACAGAAGGCTTTGCCTTGTTGCCATCAGGGGCATTCATCTTGACTTTGTCTTTTCCCTTGTCAACCTTGACTGGTTTGTCAGGTTTGGGAGTAGACTGGTCACTCCTAACTTTAGGAGGACTTGAAGTCTTAGTCTTTGACCCCGCATGCTTTTTCTTACTACTACTAGATGAATGTTCAACAGATGCACTAGCAGTATTCATTAAATTAAAATAAGCATGCATGATGTTTACAGCACATGGCATACAATTAGGATTATTGCATTTGGCATGATTTGCATACATGTTAGGCAAAGCAGCAATTGCAGGCATGGTATTACAACCAACAGATTTTTCTTCCTCTACATAGAACGGACAATAGTAAGACAAATGATCAGTTTGATTACAGATATAGCATGCCTTTCTAGCTCGTGTAGATGTAGATACAGATGCAGGTTCAGTTTTAACTGCCTTTACAGGTGCTTTCATTTGGTCTGACCCTGCTACCCATTGTTTATATGACACCGTCTTAGCCTCCTTGGTTCCTACACCTCTCTTAGCATAAGCAATCTTACTCGCTCTCTTAGAAGTTGTAGGTTCTACTACTTTTTCTTCTGAATCTCTTTCAATTTTAATCTCTTGTTCAATTTTAGTAGCAACAGGATCTATGGTCCTAGGCTCAAAATGCTTAAAGATAGGTTTTCTAACATCCACTAAAACCTCAGGCACATCTTCTTTGACTAACACTGGCTCTAACAACTCAGCAACCCTATTTTTCTTTTTCTGTGTGTAGTCAAGTCCTATGTTTACTTTTTCATTTTTACTCTTGCCTGCCAGTTTCATGTACATGTCCCTTTCTACGAACACTTTATTAGCGGCTTCTTTAAAAGATTGACATGTTATTTTAAGCTCAGCTAATTCATTTTTAAGTTCTTCGTTAAGGTCTTCCCTAATCTTAAGCTTGTGTTCTAAAACGTCTACCTGATTCATTAACTGCCTTTCTTTACTTTCTCCTGATTCTAATTCCTCTACCCTGGCCTCGAGAAGTCTATTCTTAAGTGAGAGTTTAACATTTTACTCATTAACAGCAATTAGATTTAGTTGGAGATTGTACATGTCTTTAGTCATGGCAGCTAATTCATTTTGGTACTCAGAAATAGACATTTCATTTACTGTTAGAATTGGTACCTCTGATTGTTCTGAAGATTTTGCCATTAAAGCGAAATTGCATAGCTCCTGATCTTCATCTTCATCAGACTCGTCCCAACCCTTCCCTTCAGTCACAACATACGCCCGGCATCCCTTCTGTTGCTTGCTAACCAAGGCATCATATTTCTTTTTCAGATCAGCATAGGATTCCTTGGGATGAACGTACTTGGGCTTCTTGCACTCTGTTGCGAAGTGCCCCAATTCATTGCAGTTGTAGCATCTGAACTTGTTCTTGTTTACCAGGTTAGGTTTGTAGCCACTACCAGATGTGCTACTTCGACCGCTGTAACTTCCCCGACCACTTACACTACTGCCTCTGCTGCTACTGCTGCCTCTTCGGCTGAAAGAACTACCAAATCGTCCTTTACCTCTTCTTTGCTTCCTGAAGCTGATATGAGCAAATTCTCGAGCAATACAAGCATATGACTTGTCTTCTAATTTGTCCAGCTCTTCAAGGGTATAGTATTCATCCTCACTTTCTTCGGATGGATCTTCAATGTCTAATACCACCCTTTCAGGATTAACAATTTTCAATGAGACAGCTGCAAGTGCCTTTACAGCAGACTCTTCAGCTACAAGTCCAGACTCACTTACCGCTTTGTGTTCTCCACTATTGTAGGATCTTCTTCTGTCATTTTGTTCCTGCTCCAGCTCGTAGGTCTTCAAAACACCATACAGCTTTTCGAGAGAAGTATTTTTCAAGTCTCTTGACTCTCGAATGGCAGTGATCCTGTGTTCCAGATGTTTAGGCAAATTCAAGAGAAACTTGATATTTGAATCTGCTAGTGGATAGACTTTATCTCTTATACTCAGCTCGATAAGCAATTTACTGTAACGTTTGTAAACATCCGCTACGCTTTCTCCTCGTTTGCATCTGAACGATTCATATTCAGATATCAGAATGCGTTTGTGATTATCTCTAACTTCCTCGGTCCCCTCCATCACCACAGCCAGTTTATCCCACATGGCTTTAGCTATTTTTAATCCCTTTATCTGAACATAGTACTCTGAGTTTAGGGATTCAATTATGACGTTGCGTAACGACGCATCCATACCGACCAATTCTTTATCTGCGTCTGAAAACTCCATTTCCTCTTTAGGAACAGACCGGGATGGTATTAGTATCCCTCCTTCCATTCGCTCTGGCTCAATTTTCATGGGTATGTATGGACCGTTTTCCAATATTCTCAAGTATACCTTGTTTATTGATTCAAGGTAAGCTCTCATCCTTCCGGTCCATTCGTCATAATGTTGTGCATCAAACGGAGGTATCTTAAATCTGTGTGCGGCGGCCATTTTAATAAAATTTAAAATTAAGATAATACACTTTTCAAATTACAATAAATTGTATTTACTTGAAAAATTAATTATCTCACTTTAAATATTCAACACTTAATATCCAACGGATTTTGCACTTAAGATTCAAGCAAGTTAGTTTTAATCACAAGAACAGTAGCAGGGTCCACCACTTTCTCAAGTCCAAACAAAAAGTTGTCCACTTCCTAGTTGACAGAAGTTCGAATATGTCCTTTTTGTTTAGTCAATCAGTTGATTCCAGTTTTGATCACAAGAAAATCCACAAAGCTCTAAAGTACAATGTTTCGGAATGTTGTACAAATATTCCTTACACCATTACTTAGAACCTTTTAGATCTATGACTTTTCCAGGAAGAAACAAATAAAAACTTTCGGCACAAACTTCAAGGAAAAATTAGATCTGGGATTTTCAAGAACCAACTCAAACAACACAATAGGATCTCTGTTAGATGTGTTTAACAGGAGCTCTGATACCAATTGTTAGGTCCAAAATGTTGTAGAGGGGGGGTGAATACAACTGTTTAAAATTAATGAGAGAATAAACAATATGCAGGTAATAAATGATGACACAGAATTTCAAGAATATATCATTATATTCATTGAAGGATTTGCTACAACATTCATAAAAGCATCATGATCAGTTGAACAATAAATACAGCAATTAAAGCTAGATTCAACTGATCCTCTCTCTCACTTTTTGTTTTATAGTAAAATGCTCTCTCTTTAAAAATTATCGTTGAATAATAGAGATGATGAAAAGTCTATCTACTAATAAAATCAAAGTGCTGCTTTTATAATGTCATGTAGTCTTGATCTTGTCCTTTTTGTGTACGTGGCCCAATCAGGACTTCGACAACAAAAAGTACTTTCCCAACAACTCTGGATCAACCGTTCACAATAAGCCACTTGTCCCTTGAACATTAAATGTTACATATCTACCCGCATCTCGATCTTCGCCTGGACCCATCTCGATCTCGATCTGTGTAAATCTCGATCTCGATCTGGGAGAATCTCGATCTCGATCTGTGAAGATCTCGATCTCGATCTGGGAGAATCTAGATCTCGATCTATGAAGATCTCGATCTCGATCTGGGAGAATCTCGATCTCGATCTATGAAGATCTCGATCTCGATCTCGATCTGCCGTGGATCGACATTTGCCTTGGCAAATATGCACTCATCGAATGTTGACTTTCTTTAGTGACTAATTGAGGATTAACCTTTATGAGCAAGTTTCCCTAGCTTCTTCAATTTCTTTTCCTCACTCAATTCAAATGAGATCTTCTATTACTGACATGAACTTGCCTCCAATGTCCTGACACTTGATGCAATGGTCTGGTTCATAAGTGACTAGTCTTGTAGGGGTTCTTGCTTCTAAATGTCAGTTCTCATTTGTTGATTAACCTTTACATTATCCAGATGTTGATATACATTACATGAAATCACTTTGGTCTTCTTGATACTTCTTTGACATTAATTTGATTCTCCATTAGATAAGTTAGGGCATGAGCAATACTGAGATTGAACTTCTTCTCACTTATGCATCCTTGATTAACCAAATTAGTTACTTGTAGTTACCAAGTATCATTACCATTTCTTCAGTTGATTGATTCCATGTGCTTCTTCAGTTTCTCTTGTTTTGCTGTTGTTTTATCTTTTCTCTAGTTGAGTTACATAGTAATTAAGTGTTATAAGTTAGTACAGCTATGCCTTTCACCGATGTTGATGAGGCACGTACAATTCTAGGGGACCGGCTGACCTCTACTGGTTGTAGTTCTTACCAGCACACGTTACCCGAGCCGGTACCCCCTCTATCAGGTGGCCAACGCGGTTATCAGCGACATAGGCGTACTGGAAGAAGAGTTGGTCATCCTCGAGATGTCCCAGTTGTTCCTGAGCCTAGCACGTACTACGACCATGTGGCCTCAGATGTGCACACTTCTTCAGGTTTTGTGACAGAGTCATCGCCTCCCCACTCAGAGGGGGGATGGGGTACATGGACACATGAGTATTCGTATCATCAGTCTCAGATGTCTCAAATGACACAATATTTAGTAATATAATAAGCTATATAACGGTCCTAAATTCCAACAAGTAACTAACGGCTATAAAATTATAATCTTATTCCAATTGTTAAAGGAAAACATCATTTATAGTGAAACAATACTTTACTTTGCTTTTCCACATGTTTAACTTTAACTTTCCACATCTTTAACTTTTTGGGCCAACATCTTTAACTTTTACTTTCCACAACTTTAACTTTTACTTTGCACAACTTTAAATTTTACCTAAAAAGTTTCCACAGTTTTAACTTATACTTTCCACAGGTGTAATAGTATCTACTATTTAGCCCATTCATTTTTTGAAATTAAAAATACAATAATAATTCAAGATTTCTTATAAATGACTTGAATTAGTGGTCTCAAATTAAGTTATCATACTCAAAAAAATATACAGATATTAAGAATGAGTTATACACCAGGAGATATCTTCAAAGCTATGGGTAGGAAATGGTGGTGTGACGATAATTTTTACTACCCACTTGATCCAAATATGCGTTACTCAACTCATGCAATAATAAAAATGCAGCATGAGTGGGAATGGAGGATACAATGTCACATAAGTTGTATAGAGCAATGCATCGGTCATGGATTAAGAGTACCGAAACAGCGTGCAAAAAATATGTTGCGCGACACACCTCAACAACTTGAAACAGCATTGTTCCGTGCTAGAGAAGAGGAAAATCGAATGCGATTACGCATATTACGCCATGATCTAGTTGAAGCATCTAGAAATTATGCTGAAGATGATGACACAGTACAAGCTATGCAATTTCACAATCTTAGCATAAGTCCAGACTACGAATCTGACATGATGATGTCTGATGATGATGAATAAAAGAATTTGTTGGTTGAATGGATGTCAAATAGATTTGACTAGTCGATAAGTTTACGTTTACTTTTGTTTGGCATGTATATTTCACTAGTTTATCATTTCACTTTGTAACAGTAGATTTGACATGTCGATGCCTTAACTTTATAACCTTACCTTGACATCCATAAATTATAACTCTATAAATTCGTACTATTATTCTTCTCAAACAATACATAGAAGATGGATCCTAGTAAATGGTTGCTTTTAGAAAGGGATGATGATTACCAGAGTCTTAAACAAAGTGATCCGGTGGAATACTTTGCAGGCGTTCACCGGGAATGGGGACATCGGCGTTTAGAATCAGACCGTCTGGTTCGTGACCTAGTTACTCTTGGTGCTAGGGTACCTAATCTTGAATCATTGGACATTTATCAAGATAACTTGATTGGTCAAAGTTGGCCTGCATTTAAACATAAGTTGGAAGTAGCTGTGGATATCATAAGAGGGGAAAACAACCAAATGTTGTTGCGTAGAAGTCGACACTATATGCTTTAGCTAGCTCGAGATACAGTTCGTGCAAGTGAAGAGATCTCTCAGAACAGGAGGAAAGATGTCTTCTTCAAAATCCAAATTATACAACTGATGAGTACGTGTCTGAGACTGAAACGGAGACAGAATATGTTTCAGAAGATGATGAGTCAGAAGCTGACGGATAGTTATATGTGACACTACATATTTATGTTATATTATGTTATTTACTGTTGTCCAACGGGTAGCTACTATTGTTATTGTTGTAAGAAGCATGACTTCAATTTTATCAAATAAATTCAACCAAAGTATCTTAACTTTACGAATTAACAAAGTTAAACTAGAAATCACCGGGGATCAATTAATTGAAAGTTAGGAAAATTATGAAATACACAGATAAATACGCGTTACAATAATTATCCATAAAGATAAATAACAATAAACTTATTACATTTTAAATATAAAGACTTAATATGCACGTTCTGGACATCTTACACTGCGCCTAGTATGTCCTTCTTGCTTACAACGACTGCACGTGACTGTCGTCCTGGGACCGTCCATCTCTGTTCGGATTCTAACTGATTGCCCCTTTTCACCTCTTTTCTTCTTTACCTTCATCAAAGTTTCGTCAGCTACCAACATACCGTATTGTTGCCAACGCCTGGGCAATGCATAATTCCAATATTGGGTAGGTGCCAAAGGAAAAATAATAGGTTCCCACAACTTCTGCAACTGTGACGAGTAATGATAAGGCCCTATCCACTGCTTCCAGTTTATGTTGTTTGCCATACAACCTGCAACAACATGCGAACAGGGTAAACGGTGGCACGTCCATTTGCCACAGGTGCAAGTACGTTTACCAATATCTACATTCTGCTTGTTACCACCTTTCCACACCGATTTAACATGATATCGGTGTGTCGTCACTTAATAGATCCTCATTTGACGACTATAGGTATCAACCTTATGTGCAGTAGCTTTCTCCATAATTTGTGTTAGCATTGCCGTCGTCCTCCCACAAAACTCTTGACCCTTTTGCATGCTTTCCTCGACAATGTTCCTTTGTGTGTTCACTATCTTCACAGTCCTGTAGAAGATATACTCCATCATCGCCGTCACTGGAAGGAAGCGAGCCATTCTAATGTTACCATTAAAACCTTCCATTATATTAGTGGTACTCTGCCCATATCGAGCTCCACCTATGTCGTGACATAAGGTCCACAATTCTGCAGGAATGTTCTGAAGGTACTGCAATGCTGGAAGAGATATCTGACCAATTCTTTTCATGTAAGCATCATGTTTCCTAACTTGCGTGGTAACACCAGCTAACCACATCAACTTCTTCAACTCTCCACCAGGGTGGTGTGAGGAAAAGTTACTTCTGACGTGGAACAAGCAGAAACGATGCACCCCGTACGGTTGCGTAAATCCATTCCTCATGTCTCTCATTGCTGCAAGAATACTTGGTGCACGATCTGATATTATGCACACACCCTGTCTTTCCTTGCAAACATGTTTACGGAGCAGCTTCAAAAACCAAGATCAGTTCTCATATGTCTCCTCTTCAACCAAGGCATAACAAATAGGATATTGGTGATTGTTTGAATCAATTCCCATGGCAATAAGGAGTTTTCCCTTGTACCTTCCCTTCAAAAACGTTCCATCTATTGAAATTACGGGACGTGCATGCTGCCAACCATCCTTCATTGCTTTCAAACACCAAAAAATTCTCTTGCATACAGAAGTGCCCTGAAATGTTTCATGAGGGGACAACAGCAATCTTAACTACACTGCCAGGATTAGCATGTAACAAATCCGTCAAGAACATTGGGAGTGCAGAATATGTCATGCTCCATTTACCATAGACCTCCTCAATTGCTGCTTGTTTTCCCCTCCATGCTCTTAGGTAACTAACACGATGGTGGTATTCATCGTTTACCATGGTCATAACAGTCATGATTGGCAAATTTGGGCTCTCCATCACCTGTTACATGATTTAATAACATCAATTCAACAGAACTAGTTTATCTATAATCAAAGATTCCAAGTAAATATTGGTAACTTATAAAACTTACATGGGGTTTCACAAGTCTTGAAATTAATTTTGCTGAAATACGGCGGTGATCCTGCAATGGCTCGTTGTTAACGCAGGTGTGCATTTCTCTCACCTTTGTGATTTCCCACAGTCCATGCTTCTTCATCAAAGCAGCTCGCAACCTCCAAGGACAGTCGTCACTAAATTCACACTTTGCAATGAACTGAGTACGATTACTCCTAACAACTTTATAGTTCCTGTCACTGTTGATGTGAACCTCTCTGACTGCTTCAAGTAAGGTGTCCTTGTCACGGAATAATGTTCCCACCGTGAAATTTGCATTCCGAGGATCAAAAACATGCAACATCTCACCCGGATTAGTTACCGTAATTGGTGTAAACTCCTCAGTCTCAAAGAAGGATGCCATTGGAACATGGGGGCCTGCCATTAAAACATGGTCTTCTTGCTGTATACCAATCGAATCCAGTCCCAAATCGACCTCATCATCTGAATCATCTTCGTTGGTATCTTCTAAAAATTCCTCATCACTGGAACTGTACTGCTCATATTCTTCATTTTCATTTATGAGGGCCAAATTTTTACAAGCCGTCGATGTAAATGGATCTCGTGGGGGAGACAACATCACACCAACATTTTATCCATAAGAATGTTCAGCTAACTCTCTATTAGTGGTAAACACATTCCAACTTGAACCACCACCATATTCCTCAAATGCATTACTGCTAGAACCGCCAACATACGGCTCACTATTACCTCCTCCATTAAAATAATAATCTGACCAACCCGTCATACCATAATCTGGTAACCGACTCCTCTCATACATTGTGTCGTAACTTGATTGTGTGGGTTGGCTAGGCTGTGAGTAACCGCCCTGATGATATGAAAACACATCATCTTGTACTCTTTTTTCAGCATCCACAAATACAGATACATCACCCATCCCCATCTGCATCTGCCTATGAACACTCAGCATCCTCCTAACATCATCATCACAATTTACACCAGCAATGTAATATCCACTTACTACATTACCAAGACCTAATTGAGGATATTTAAACCTCATCTTCACATTCCACTGTGAACTGCTAATCTGCATTACTCGATACACAATATCCTTCAACTCATCATAAGAGGTTCCCCATTTAATATACTGCATTTTTTGGGGATCTATAGAATATCTGATATCATCTTCCCGTCTAATTATTTCACCGCCCCAGAAAAAATTTACATTCACTAAATCTTCCATTAGCCTACAGTTTAAACAATATTTTTAATTATTTAATAACAAACATATATTAATAAATAACTAACATTTTATCAAAAACCATTTTTCTTATAAGTACACATATATTAATATATCTTTAACAAATTATTGATAACAAACTAACAAATTAAATTACTAACAATTTATATCACTAACATATCTGTTCACCTCAAAGTTAGACTAATTATTTAATGTATATACATTTTAATCTCAAAATTAGTAAAATTATGAACTATTTTTAATTAACATCTCAATTAGCAACAGAGCAGTACATATGAAAATGATAATGCAGATATTTCTAAAAATTAAAGACACAAATGGAAGAAAATCACTAAAAAATATCGAATCTAAACCATAATAAGTGTAGAAGATTATACAAACTGATGTCGCGCTAATTACAAATTTACTGCTATTATTGATTCATTTATATGACCTCAACCATGAAGAGGACCAGAGAGATTGTATAAAACTAAACAAATAAAATAAGCAAGATATGAAATACTGAAGAGAAGAGAAAATGTACCTTGTATGTGTGGATTCGGAAATGAAATGAAATGGTTTGGTTTATAATATAGGCAGAACTGTCTTAAAATGTGTGCAATTCTAGATTTCGTCGAGATAAGATAAGATCATCAACTTGTGAATGACGAACACATAAAAGAATTTTAATTTTTTATTCAATTTGTTGTTTACATTTTGCAATGGCGAACAGAAGTAAACCAGAAATATGCAGTTTTCCCATGTGTTCGCCATAGTAGATGGCATACATAGTCAATTGTGTACGCCATTGCAAATTGTAAACAAGTCTTGAATTTGAATTGTTCCCTCCATTGTGTACGCCATTGCAAAATGAATACACATTTAATGTGTACGCCATTGCAAAGTGGAAACACCGGCTCTAAAAAATTTATACCCAGCCTACTTGTGTACGCCATAACGGGGGATTAGGTATACCATCGTTGAAAGTTATTGAATGTATGTAACATTTTTTATATATGAAATGGGTCGTTGTACCAAGACTGAAATGGAGCCCTTTGCCTAGGCGGTGACTTGGTCTGGTGGCGTTAATATTTTTTTTAATGAGTTAAAAAAGAGTAGTCAGGTGGCTTAGATTATATATATATATATATATATATGAGGAAATTCAATATTAAAAGAAAAAGGAATAGTGAAATTTTCCTCAAAACAATTGTGCAAATATTTTTTATAAAGTTATAAAAATGGGTTAAATATGTCAAAATATTATGTGGTAAAAAATATATAATAAAAAAATAGCATTAAATTATTATTTATTGAGAATGCAAATACAAATTAAATATGAAATAAAACATGATAAAAATTTAAAAAATTGTATGGGCGGTGGTTTTGTAGAAAAACCATATATAATAAAATATAAAATAACATTAATTTATTAATTGTTGAGAATGCAAATACATATTAAATATGAAATAAAACATGATAAAAAAAATTGCCTAGGCGGTGGCTTTGTCTAGGCGACAATAATTATTTTTTAAACGATTTTGTTGCTAACATTGTATATGTAAGGAAATTCAATAATAAAAGAAAAGAGAGTACCAAAGTTTTTCTCTAAAATAACTTGCAAAAATATTTTGTATAAAAATCAAAAAATGTGTTAAATATGTGAAAATATTTTGTGATAAAAAGACTATATATAAAAATAATAAAATAGTATGAATTGTTGAGAGAGCAAATACATATTAAATATGAAATAAAACATGATATAAATAAGAAAGTATGTATTAAAAAATATTTTTTAAAAATTGCGTTCAATAAAATTTTGTTCATTATGTGATGCGGAAATATTTTGTTGTAAAAAACCATATATAAAATCTATACATATATATATATGACTATAAATACAGATTAAAACATGCATATCAATTACATTAAATAACTTACCATGTTGGCTTGTGACCCCTTTTAGCCTATTTTAGACATGCATCTCATAAATTATAAATTAGGAAAATTGTATAGAAAAGATCTAAGGCTACCACATCACCTCCCTAAACCCCTGATGTTATATATACTAGTCCACCTGCGACCATACAATAAATTTTAAAATGCTATAAAAATTATGTGATAATAATTTGTATATTCTAAATAGTTATAAAAAATAAATTAAATAGTGCAGTTTGTAATCAAAACGTAGTGAAATCGAGTGCAAAAGTGATTATATCACTTGTTTTATTTCATGAAATATGTGTGTTTATTATGGGTCAACGTGTTACTGGTTATATATAGATAGCACTATTAATTATTGAACATATATTTAAATATTAAATTATGATAAATATTGAAATCTATATTGAGAAAGTACAATACCAATCTTGTAGAAACGGAAAAGTTTAGATTATAACAGTATACAACTTGTTGGTGCCTGATATTGTAGAGGGGGTGCCTGATATTGTAGAGGGGGGTTGAATACAATATCTATATTTAATCGCGGAATATTTGGATTAAAAATATTATTTTAATTACTCACGAAATATTAATTATAATGAAATACTGTTCAAGTGAAAGATATAATTTTAACTTGATTAGTATTACAAATTTAATATTTAGAAAACTGTTTATATAATTGATAAAATGATCTAGAACAAATTTGACATGAACTGTTCGTGTTTAACAATTATATTCCAAACTCAGCACAGAAATCTGTGAATATTACAATGCAGACAAATTACTGAATTTGAGCTGTTTTTCTAACTCTGAATAATGAAGCAAAATCCTCATATTTATAGAGGTTGAAAAAGGCTGGTATGACCTTTATCAATATGACTTAATTTATTCAAATTAAGCCTTGTATGACTTAGAAAAAGACTGGGCATGACTTAATAAATCCGGTATGACTTATTCTGAGCTCGGTATGACTTTTTGTAAGTCATATTCGAATTTTCTTTATTTAAAATAAATCAGAATGACTTATTTTAAAAAAAAGAAACTTGGTATGACTTATTCCCACTTGCTCTAGCATGACCTTTTAAACAAAATTTCGGTATGACTTTCTTCCACTTGCTCCAGCATGACCTTTTAAACAAAACTTCGGTATGACTTTCTTCCACTTGCTCCAGCATGACCTTTTCATCTAAACTTCGGTATGACTTTTTCTTCTGCAGTTCAGTATGACTTATTTTCTGCCAGAATTCAGTATGATTTGTTTTCTGCCAGAATTTCGTATGACTTATTTTCTGCCAGAATTCGGTATGACTTATTTTCTGCCAGAATTCGGTATGACTTATTTTCTGCCAGAATTCGGTATGACTTATTTTCTGCCAGAATTCAGTATGACTTATTTTCTGCCAGAATTCGGTATGACTTTTTTTTTTGATTGATTTTTTTGATTTTATTAATAAGTCTTTTGAATTATATTACAAGTCATATTAAATTATATCTTTTATAATAAATTAATTCTACTTAATTTAATTAGTTAATATATAAATTAAATTAAATTCAACTTGAATTAATTTAATTAGATAAATTAAATAATTAATTAACTTTTGATAGTAGAATTAAAATACTATCTTTACTCGCATAGCCGTGCTGTCGGTCTTGAAATCTTCCCGTCCTTTCTTTGTCTTCTGTTCTTGAAACCTCTTGAACTAAATGAAGAACAAATATTATATTAGTTGACACACAAATGTACTGTCTGGTTCATTTGTGTCATACTTAATAAATATTCTCCATTTATTAATACTTTAAGTTGAGGCCTTCTGTCATTATTTTGCTTCACTGTCTTTGTTCTTCTTCTGGAATCTCTTTGTAGTAGGCACTTAGAATCTTCTGAACTCTTCTGAAAAACTGCTTCTCTATTTTTCTCCGACGCTTGAACATATAAATGAACTTCTTCCGGTGTAGAGTAGCAATTTCATTAAAATTCTTCTGACAAATTGATTCTTTGTGTCTAGTTGACATTGTTTGATTTGATTCCATCCTCGGTATTTATTACTTACTTTATTTTCTTACTTGAGTTGAGTTGTCATCTACTTATTACAAATATACCTAGTCATATGCCTTTCAATCTCCCCCTATTTGTTGTTAAACATTTAACACACAAATTCCTAGAGGATAACTCAACTAACAACTAAGAAACTAATATGACATTTAAGAACTGTAAGTAAATAAATTGTTCTCTGGATTATATAATACATTTCCAGATTTCTTTGAGTAACTGAAATGAAAGATGTTTGTTCCTCTAGTACTGAACATATTATACAAGTAGTATTATCTTCATTTCTTTTCTTACCACTTTTCCTATGATTTTCCAACTTCTGTCTTCACTTCTCTCCTTTCGTGAATAACCCAACTTATGTTCAACAATTGAGTAAACCTCTTCTGGAATCCTCTTCAGGTAAAAGACTCTGTTTAACAATTCTCCCCTTTGGATCTTGTTCAACACTTCTCCCCCTTAGTTGAACACTTCGAATATTATACTTCTCCCCCTTAGTTGAGTAATCCTCTTCATTCAAAATTTTCTCTCCCTTAGTTGAGTAACATTAGGAATCTGTAACAGGGAATTGGGAATAGGATTTGGTAATTGTGCTAGTGTGTGATTTTACTTTGTGTTCCTCACAAGTGTTTCGCTCATATACTCTCTAAGTGTTTCACTCATAGAATATATATATTTTCACTCGTTCTCACTTGTGTTTCACTCTGTCCTCACAACACTATATTTCTCTCAGTACGGATGTCACAGTCTTCTATACCTGCAAGAAAAATCACCATAGGCCCTTCAAAAGAGGTCACTGGTGGTGCAATGTGGTTTCGTAAATCCCCGTCCTCAATTGAATCTATAAAAATATTTGACTTTGAAAAACTAAATTGCTTCAGGAATAGATTCAGTGAGTTGCTGATCATCTAAGTTGATCTATTCCGTTAGGAATCCAGATATGTTCCATCTGGGGAGGGAGACAAGGATCTAAAACGTAGCACATGATCCAAGTTTCCTCCTGACGCCCGTGAAGGCATGTTGATTCCGTCAGAATCATCAATCATTCTTCCTTCCTTGATATGGAAGTTTAGAAAAATTGCTACCGTCAATTCATCCTTCCTGTGACATTTCAATTGTTCCCTCTTGGTCCCTTTTGTTCCCAAGTATGTTCTTAAATTGTTGGTCCAAAATTCCAATTGAGTTGGTCCATTGTTGGTCCCTAAAAATAAGACAATATTTGAGGTTTCTTGAAAAATGTCAGATGAAATTAACTCTTTGCTGATAGCCTTGGCTGACAGGCTGAATTCAATAGACTCACTCTGTTGAGAGAATGAACCTAGTAACAGTTTTGCCTTTTCCAAGTCTGTATCCTTTTGAGAGAACACAGATGAGCTAACAGTTGTCTCAGTTTATATATGTGAATTACCTTTCTGGAGACAGAGCTGTTGGATCACTCACATCACCAACCTTATCAAATGCAATCAAGGCATTGACTCCCTCATTTTGAACAAATAGGTATTCTGTTTAATGGTTAGAGAGATGGAAGTGATAGTGTTTGTGTGTTTGGTTCTAAGATCTTGGATAGAGATTGATGCCAATGATTAGGATCTCACTTTTAGAATCGATTGGATTATCAATGCTCATAGATCTTTCCTACTTCTCAAAGAGACTTGAGAATAATCAGCTTATAAAAAAAATAAAATTTAAAATAAATAAAAATAAAAATAAAAATGCCAAGTTATAAAATAAATAAAACTATACATACTTATATATACCAATTGTTGGAAATAATAAACAATATATACTAATTGTTGGAAAACAAACATAATATAAAATATATTTACAGTAGAGATGCCAATGAAAAAAAACTGTACAAAAATAAGGAAAATCTTTTTGAGTTTTCTTTTTCAATTTGTTTGTTTGTTTTTGATATCTTTTAAGGAATATATACAGTATATTTACAGTGCTTGAAAATAAATATGCAATTTAAAACAACATGCAATAATTAGTTCATGTTTAACATCCCTAACTCACTAACCAACTTAGAAAAAGTGGATTCATCAAGTGGTTTCGTGAAGATGTCGGCAATTTGATCTTCTGTGGGTACAAAATGTAACACCACAGTTCCGTTCATGACATGCTCTCGTATGAAATGATACCTTATGTCTATGTGCTTGGTTCTTGAATGTTGTACATGATTATTGGAAATAGCTATGGCACTTGTGTTGTCGCAAAGTATTGGAATTTTAGATAGCGCAAGTCCATAATCATTCAGCTGATTCCTTATCCACAAGATTTGTGCACAACAACTACCTGCCGCAATATATTCTGCTTCGGCTGTCGAGGTAGATACTGAGTGCTGTTTCTTGCTGTACCAGGAAATCAACCGTTGTCCTAGAAACTGACAACTTCCAGATGTACTTTTCCTGTCCATCCTGCATCCTGCATAATCTGAATCTGTATAGCCTATTAGTTCAAAACCTGTACCTTTAGGGTACCAAATTCCAAGATTCGGTGTACCCTTCAGATATCTAAAAATTCTTTTAACAGCTATAAGATGAGATTCTCTAGGATCAGATTGAAACCTTGCACATAAGCATGTTGCAAACATTATATCGGGTCTACTAGCAGTTAGATATAATAATGAGCCTATCATACCTCTATAGCTTGTGATGTCAACTTTCTTACCAGTTTCATCTTTGTCAAGCTTGGTGGCTGTTAGCATAGGGGTTTTTGCCGGTGTAGAATCTTCTAGATTGTATTTCCTTAGAAGATCCCTTACGTACTTTGATTGGCAAATAAAAATCCCATCTTCCTTTTACTTCACTTGCAATCCAAGGAAGAATGACAGCTCACCCATCATGCTCATTTCATACCTACTCTACATTAACTTTGCAAATCTCTTGCACAAGTTTTCATTAGTAGAACCAAATATAATATCGTCAACATAAACTTGGACAAATATCATATCTTTATCATGTAATTTGTAAAAAAGAGTTTTATCTATGACACCTCTAGTAAAACCGTTTTCAAGTAAAAACTGAGAGAGAGTGTCATACCATATCCTCGGTGCTTGCTTGAGTCCATAGAGGGCTTTGAATAAGAAATATACAAAATCAGCAAACTCTGGATTTTCAAAGCCAGGAGGCTGTTCCACATATACTTCCTCTTCTAACTTTCCATTCAGAAATGCACTCTTCACATCCATTTGATAGACTTTAAAATTGGAATGTGCTGCGAATGCCAGAAATATCCTGATGGCTTCAAGTCTTGCAACTGGTGCGTAGGTCTCATCATAATCAATTCCCTCTTCCTGGGAGTAACCCTTTGCAACCAGACTGGCCTTGTTCCTTGTAACAATGCCATCACCGTCTAACTTGTTCCTGTATACCCATTTCGTGCCAATAACAGATCTATCTTTAGGCCTGGGTACCAGTGTCCATACTTCTTGCCTTTCGAACTGATTGAGTTCTTCTTGCATGGCAAGAACCCAATCTGGATCAGTTAGAGCATCTTCAATTTTCTTTGGTTCTTCTTGAGATAGAAAAACCGAAAATAAACATTCATTTGAAGTTGCACTTCTGGTTCTAACACCAACATATGGATCACCTATGATCAATTCAAAGGGATGATCTTTGCTCCATATCCTTTCCCTTGGTAGGTTTGATCTTGATGATTCGCCTCTATATTCATTGTGATGTTGTGTTGTGTCAGTTGATCCTTCATCTCCCCCTGAGTTGCTGCCTGGATGACTTGTTGATCCACCACTGGTATTAGTAGTATCTCCAGTGTTTCCATTGTTTCCACCACTATTACCTGGATCATTACCATCATTGTTGTCATCATCATTTTCTGCTGCAACCTCAGGCTCTTCTTCATTATCCGAATCTGAGTCTGGATGATTGTCAAATTTTAATGACTCAGAAGGATCTTCATTTTGGATGCTTGGGAGTTTAGTGTCGTCAAATGATACGTTGACACTTTCTTTTACTTGGTGCTGATCAATTATGTACACCCTATATGCTCTTTTTGAGTAGCCGATAAAAATTGCTTCATGTGCCTTGGCCTCAAATTTGCCACGATGTTCATCTCTATCTTTTAGCACAAAACATTTGGCTCCAAATACATGAAAGTATTTGAGTGTTGGTTTCTTGCCAGCCATTAATTCGTAGGGTGTCTTCATATGATCCTTGTTGATTAAAGTTCGATTCTGGGTATAACAAGCTGTGTTTACTGCTTCAGCCCAGAAGTAGATAGGCAACCTTGATTCACTTAACATTGTTCTTGCAGCTTCAATCAAGGTTCGATTCTTCCTTTCTACTACTCCATTCTGTTGCGGAGTTCTTGGCGCTGAGAATTGTCTTGTTATCCCTTTGTCTGAGCAGAAGCTATTCAGAATTTCATTCTTGAATTCTGTTCCATTATCTGATCTGATTGCCCGGACAGGTAGCTTTGAATCTAACTCAATCAACTTTACATGATCAATCACCAACTGTAGAGTTTCATCCTTAGAGTTCAAGAATAAAACCCACGTGTACTTTGTGAAGTCATCTACAATCACTAAGGCATATTTCTTCCTTGACATAGATATGATATTGACTGGACCAAATAAATCCATATGAAGCAGCTGCAGTGGTTCAGTAATATTCGTAGTGTATGTGCCTTTGTGAGTTGCTCTTTTTGACTTCCCTTTCTGACATGTGTCACACAATCCTTCTTGTGTAAATTCCATCGGAGGCAGTCCTCTCACCAAATCCCTCTTGACTAGAGAATTCATTGTTTTGAAATTCAGGTGTGAGAGCTTCTTGTGCCATAGCCAACTTTCTTCTGTTGAAGCTTTTGAATAAAAACAGTTTGCTTCAGCTTCAGTTCCCGAGTTGAAATCAGCTACGTACAAGTTTCCTTTCCTTACTCCACGCAAGGCTAGTCTGTCTTCTTTAGAATGAGCTATTAAGCACTTCTCCTTGATAAAGTTTACTTTGTAACCTCTATCACAGAATTGACTGACGCTGAGTAGATTGTGCTTAAGTCCTTCCACCAAAGAGACGTTTTCAATGATAACATTTCCTGTATTTAACTTGCCATATCCCGTAGTCATTCATTTGCTGTTATCTCCAAAGGTGACGATTGGGCCAGCTCTTTCAACCACGTCTGATAGCAGGGCTCTATCACCGGTCATATGCCTTGACGATCCGCTGTCTAGGATCCATACAACCCGGTTTTCCTGTTTAACTCCCTGCATATATCAAACGGATTAATTCGTCTTCGGAGCCCAAAATTGATTGGGCCCGGCATATTTAAAGAATTGACCTTTGTCATCTTTGACAACAGATCCTTTTCGAATAACAGCTGCATCCACCTTGACTGTACTTACTTTCCTATAAACAGTCTTAACAACTGTTTGTTTAGACTTAGGAATATATTTTTCCTTCTTGACAGGTGAAGGAATCGCAGTTTTGGATTTTGCAAATTTATTATTGATGTATTGTCTAGGTGTCATGTTCTTTTTATTAGCAGTCATGCGTTTGAAATAAGCAGTCATAGCATTAAAAGCACATAACATATAATTTAACATACCACAAGGTTTATGGCATACATCAATAGCAGGCATGTTATTCACAGCCATAGGAGTTTTAACAATTTCTACTTTAACTTTTTCAGCAGATTTAAAGTTTTCAGTAGAATGGCATCTGTTGTTACTATCCATACTTCTAACAAACTTATTGTTAGGTCTGTTCAAATTATTATTTAAGTTCTTAGCACCTAAACCAGGAGTGGATGAACTAGCAGAGTTCACATTTTCTATTGGTCTTTTAGGTATATATTTAGCTTTCTGGACATTTATTCCTTTTATGTCCCTAACAGGTTTTTCCTGTTCTTTCTCTTTCTCTTTAAGGACTTCAAGTTTAATTTCATAATCCACTATTACACAACTATCAAGAACTGGTTCTGCAATAGGAGTTATGAAAAGAGGTTTCTTAGTGTCCTTGATAACATGTAGAATACCCCTTTCTATAGCAGTCTTTTTAAAAGGGGTTATGTTACTAGCCTTTCCTACAGATTCATTATATTCGTAACCTATCCCAACTTTCCGGTTAATCTCTGGTTGGTCAACTAGATCTTTCATAATAAATGAAGCAGTTCTATAGGCTTGACACCTGACCTTTTCTTTTTCAATTTTATCTTTAAAAAAGCTTCAATTTCAACATAGCAGTTGACTCTATTAACTTGAAATGCAACATCTTCAGTTAATTTAGCATTTATAAGTTTCAGCTTTTTCAATTCAAAATTCTCATCTGATAAAACTTTGTTTTCGAAAATTAAAACTTTTATTCGATCTCTAGCATCAGTTAAGTTCTCACCTAGCAATTTAAACATTTTAGGACAGCTAGGGTTTACCTCAATTCCTTGTCGAGGTGGAGATTGTGATCCTTCAGAAGAAGAGGCCATTAGAGCCAGATTTCCCATTTGATCTTCTTCATCATTGTCGGAATCATCCCAGCTTTTTTCTGCTGCTAAGTATGATTTTCCCTGATGCTTCTTCAGTAGAGCGTCATATTTCTGTTTGAGCTCGTCATATGAATCCTTCTTTCTTTCTTGCTTGGGCTTTCTACAATCAGTTGCAAAGTGTCCCATTTCATTGCAGTTGAAGCAACAGATCTTGCTTTTGTCTACCATCCCTGTCTTGTATCCACCTTTTGTGTTGGATGTGCTAGAAGAGCCAGCTGTCTGAAATCTGTTTGCCATAGGCTTGAATTTGAAACTAGGGTTCCTCCTGAATCTTGTATTTCCAAATTTTCTAGCAATCAGAGCCAGAGATTCATCCTCAAGTTGACCGAGTTCTTCCATTGAGTAGAATTCACTATCAGCTGAATTCATTAGAGTTGCACCAACTTCTGCAACAATACCCTGATCAATGATGTTGACTGAAGAAGATTCAGTCTTAGCTTTTCTGTACTCTGGTTCTTCTGCTACAAGAGCTGTAGACTTGCTAACCACCTTGCCTGTACCATATATTTCTTTCTGTTGAATCTGCTCTAGCTCATAGGTCTTCAGAACGCCATAAAGTCTTTCCAAAGAAATTTCATTCATATCCCTTGACTCTCTGATGGCTGTTATCCTATGCTCTAGGTGTACTGGCATTGTCAGCAAAAACTTCCTACTGATCTCCTTCTTCGTATATTGTTTGCCATTGAGATTTAGATCATTTATCAGCTTGTTGTATCTCTCAAAAACTTCAGAGATACCTTCTCCAGGATTTGATCTAAAATGCTCATATTGAGACGTTAAGATTTCCAATATGTTCTCCCTTACGTCTTATGTTCCTTCATTTAGTATCTCTATCGTTTCCCAGATGTGTTTGACATTTTTACAATTAACAACATGATTATACATTCCGGGATCAAGAGATTCCACTAAAATTAACTGCAGACTGGTGTCCAAAGTATCCAGTTCCTTTTCTGTCTCAGTGTACTCAGAAATATTTTTTTCAAATTGTCTGTGCGGAATGAGTAAACCATCTTCCATATGCTCAGGAACGATATTTATTGGAACAGCAACACCAGTTTTTAAAATATCCTTGTACTTAGAATTTGCAGCTCGAAGAAACAAGGTCATCTTTCTCTTCCACAGATTATAATTGTCTTTATCAAATTGTGGAATTTTAATGCTACTGACTCTTTGAGTACTCATCTTTAAATAAGATTAAAAATTAAGTGTTTCAAAAAATATTTTAATTTTTGACTTAAAATAATTTTTGATCAAAAATAATTTTTCGGAAAAAAATTTATTTCGAATAAAAAATCATTTCGAATTTAAAATAATTTTTGAGATCTGTATGAGTTCGCGGAATTTGATTTGGATCTGATATGAAAAATATCAACCGGCTCTGATGCCAATTGTTGGTCCCTGATATTGTAGAAGGGGGGGGGGGGTTGAATACAATATCTATATTTAATCACGTAATATTTGGATTAAAAATATTATTTTAATTACTCACGAAATATTAATTATAATGAAATACTGTTCAAGTGAAAGATATAATTTTAACTTGATTAGTATTATAAAATTAATATTTAGAAAACTGTTTATTTAATTGATAAAATGATCTAGAACAAATTTGACATGAACTGTTCGTGTTTAACAATTATATTCCAAACTCAGCACAGAAATCTGTGAATATTACAATGCAGACAAATTACTGAATTTGAGCTGTTTTTCTAACTCTGAATAATGAAGCAAAATCCTCATATTTATAGAGGTTGAAAAATGCTGGTATGACCTTTATCAATATGACTTAATTTATTCAAATTAAGCCTTGTATGACTTAGAAAAAGACCGGGCATGACTTAATAAATCCGGTATGACTTATTCTGAGCTCGGTATGACTTTTTATAAGTCATATTCGAATTTTCTTTATTTAAAATAAATCAGAATGACTTATTTTAAAAGAAAGAAACTCGGTATGACTTATTCCCACTTGCTCTAGCATGACCTTTTAAACAAAATTTCGGTATGACTTTCTTCCACTTGCTCCAGCATGACCTTTTAAACAAAACTTCGGTATGACTTTTTCTTCTGCAGTTCAGTATGACTTATTTTCTGCCAGAATTCAGTATGACTTGTTTTCTGCCAGAATTCGGTATGACTTATTTTCTGCCAGAATTCAGTATGACTTATTTTCTGCCAGAATTCAGTATGACTTATTTTCTGCCAGAATTCAGTATGACTTATTTTCTGCCAGAATTCGGTATGACTTTTTTTTTTATTGATTTTTTTTGATTTTATTAATAAGTCTTTTGAATTATATTACAAGTCATATTAAGTCATATCTTTTATAATAAATTAATTCTACTTAATTTAATTAGTTAATTTATAAATTAAATTAAATTCAACTTGAATTAATTTAATTAGATAAATTAAATAATTAATTAACTTTTGATAGTAGAATTAAAATACTATCTTTACTCGCATAGCCGTGCTGTCGGTCTTGAAATCTTCTCGTCCTTTCTTTGTCTTCTGTTCTTGAAATCTCTTGAACTAAATGAAGAACAAATATTATATTAGTTGACACACAAATATACTATCTGGTTCATTTGTGTCATACTTAATAAATATTCTCCATTTATTAATACTTTAAGTTGAGGCATTCTGTCATTATTTTGCTTCACTGTCTTTGTTCTTCTTCTGGAATCTCTTTGTAGTAGGCACTTAGAATCTTCTGAAAAACTGCTTCTCTATTTTTCTCCGACGCTTGAACATATAAATGAATTTCTTCCGGTGTAGAGTAGCAATTTCATTAAAATTCTTCTGACAAATTGATTCTTTGTGTCTAGTTGACATTCTTTGATTTGATTCCATCCTCAGTATTTATTACTTACTTTATTTTCTTACTTGAGTTGAGTTGTCATCTACTTATTACAAATAGGCCTAGTCATATGCCTTTCACAACTTGATGTTGTAAATTTACAGTTCCAACCATTTTAAGAACAAATTCAAAAAAAAATGTTATTTCTAAATTTATTTAAATTTCTCATAATTTCTAATTAAATAGATATAGAAATATGTACCAAAGTTATGAATATTAATAATAATATAAATTTAATTTTTTTTAACAATATCACTAATTTTAATATTCATATTAGAGATGTTAAAAATCCGTTTATCCGTGCATGACACAGGATTTTTTTTAATTTGGTCTAATTTAATTTTTAATTTTTTAACTTTTATTTTTATTTTAATAATATTTTATTTATTTATATTATTAAAATTAACTTAAATAATCTATATCTATTATAATTATGAATTTTTAGGAGTACATTATTAGTAATATATTATAATTTTAATAGAGTTTAAATAATTTGAATAAGGATGAAATTGAGTTATGTTACAATTGTGGTAGATTTATACTACTATATTATTATATTATAAATGATTTTAATTTTTTAAGAGTTTAAGTAAGAATGAAAATAAGATGTGCTACAATTGTGTAAATCTATATTATTATACTATGCAATATTTGAAAAATTGGCTGCCTGAAATCACGGCCTAACATGGATTAGAAAAATGATTCAGAAGGTTGTCCATGTAATAGGCCATTCATTCTTGCAGCTTAAAACATTGTGGATCACATGTCACTAAACAGGACACCAAACACAAACCACTAATGATACATAACATATCACTCTCCTGTGGATGTGAATAGATTAAAAAAGCAGCATACAGAACAAATTCATAGAATAATAAAAGCATAGCAATTTATGTTAATTCTCTAGTGACGATAATTGAAGTATCCATGAGGAAGCCAAAATAATATTGAATCTGATAATATTTGCCATAAAAAATTTAAATCTACATAATATTTGTCCTTATTAAAAATAAAGTTTGAAAAAATTGGAGTCAATATATAGCAGATGCTACACCAAATACGTGTTTAACCCTAATCACTTTTGTGAAGAGTTTTATTCTTGTATTCATCCCCCGGAAATTGGAGTCAATATATAGCAAATACAACATTCTCATTCGAAGGTAATTTATTAAACAGCTTCTTTACGGACATATCTAGTAATCGTTTAGCTATCATGTTGAACAACACAGAAGTAGTCACACCAGTGTCGTCTTCGACGTTTAGATGTCTTTTGAACCTACATGAGGCAAAATTGATTAGAATGATTCTAATAATATAAGTGGTTATAAATTATTTATATAGGTTTTTAACTTACATCACAAGTGGGAAGTCTATTGTTTTCTGGAAGAATGACATATATAAACCCCATCAGCAGGTGTGACCTTCTTCATGCATATTTTGCAACTTATATAATTCCACCCAAAAGTGTTGTCTATTGTAATAATGTGGGCCCTCGCAGTAGCGATGTATTCCTATATTACAAAATAGGAGAATTAAAATATTGAATTTCATAGTATTTCCCATAAGAATATTTTAATGTAAATAATATTTGTCCTTTTCAAAACTAAAGTTTTTAAAAATTGGGAGTTAGTATATAGCAGATACTACACCCAATAGCTGTTTAACACCCACACTTTTGTGATTCTATAAGATCTGCAAAATTAAGGCTATAACTGAGAGTGTCAGTGGAAAAATAACCTTCAGTAGTTCAGTGGAAAAACAACCTTCAGTAGGAATGATCAGATACAATAAGGGCAAGTAATGGTGGAATTTGCAAGTTTTCAACAGCAACCTGCTCCCCTTCCTTGGCAAAACCATTCATCTGTTTAAACCGACACACCAATGCTTGAGCACAAAGAAGCAAAGACGGAATTTGCAAGTTTTCAACAGCAACCTGCTCCCCATCCTTCGCAAAACCATTAATCTGTTTAAACCGAGAAATTAATGCTTGAACATAAAGAGTTATTGCGTCTAATTCCTGTAAATTTTCCTGAACACAATAAAAAAAATGTTCATTATGACAGCGAAAACATTACCAATTTCAATATTTAGACCCAGGAGATAGAGATACCGCCTATCTAGAAGAATAACCTCATGTGTGCCAATATGAAAACTTTCCTCATAACTTCTTAGAGGCATGAAAGGACGATCTCGTCCTGCATTAAAAAATCCACCCGGTAGATGGCACATGATAGATTGTAAAGAACGGTAAGAGTGAAAGATCTTATCGCCTTATACGAAAGAAACAATTCATTAAACATGCAATAATTGAAAATTTGGGTGTCTGAAATCACAAGCAAAAACAGCAATGACCAATTGCTCCTGAGTCTCATGCCTAAGATTAATTAATCACTTTTCGACAAATAAAAAGAGGATCAGGTGTACTTTCAGTGACCACGACAAAAAACTATGTTTAGATTACTAAAAGTTTAGGAGCTAATTTGGTTTTGGAATGCTCTGGGTTAGACTCGATTCGCTGATTTGTACATGTGCAGTAACAATTATGATTCCCTGTTATTGCACAATTGAAAGACTGATTAGTTGTTTGGAATGATCTTGTTTAGACTTAAATTTTCGAATTGCTATTTGAAATAGTCTTGTTTAGACACGAATCGCTTAATTTAAACATATATTTTACAATTGTGGAGTAGAAACTAGGGATCTATGCTCTTCTGTTAGGGATTGTGGTTCTATCAATGTAATCAACTAATATTTACTTAGATTAAGTAATAATTAACTAAGTAAAATATACTATCATATATAGTTTAACAATATGTTTAAAATGTCACTTGTAATAAAGATGCTCAAATAGTCAAGTAGGTGACAGTAAGTATCAATAGTTACTGTCATATGTAAATGAAATAAATGATCAATGAGGAAGAAGTTCATAAAGTGTTTATGCACATCATAAATCAAATTTCTGACAGTAACATTCTACATTCTGGAGCCTATGACAGCATGTTCAAGCGACAACAACTTTTGGAAACAGACGACAATAACTATTCCTTAACAGTAAACTTGGCGGAGAATGAAGATTCTATGACAGCAAGTTTTATTGACATCAACTATCCCTTGACAGTAAACTTGGCGGAGATTGAAGATTCAAGACAGCAAGTTTCCTGACAGCAACTTTGGCGGGGATGATCGACAGCATGTTTGGCGGGATGATCGACATCATATTTGGCGGAATAGTTGACAATACCTTTGGATTACAACATGTCTTAGAAGACTGGTGATCCTGACAGTAAATAATGCGGTAACAAAGATGCTGTCACCAAAGTGAAGCTGAAGGTTGACAGTAACTTTCATGAAAACTGACAGTCTGTTTCAAGTAGCAGACTAGGTAAGGTCATTAACAGATTGATCTTGACATTTCTACCTAGTCTGTCAAGTCTACAATTGCAACTTGAGATAAAGTAAGCAAAAAGGTGAAGCGTGCTCATGGTGTCAAGAATGTCAAATCCTCACAGAGTGCCTTTATCTACATTTGGAATGAAGACAAGACTCATGAAGAAAAAGTGAGATTACCATTTCGAGTATTGTCCAGGAAATGAGGGAAAGTGTACTTGTAAGTGAGATATGTGTTATAGTTTAAATACACACATCTCACAAACACTTTCAAAAATACACACACAACTGAGCTTAACTTTTCTCAAGCATAGAAACTCTAGCAATCTCTTGTTATTATATCTATTGAAGCTGGAAACCCTTTCAAGTCAGTTGTAGCAACAAAAATTAATAAAATTAATTTTTAAAGTAAAACACTGTGTCTCTATAGCTTACTTGTCTTTTGTTTTGTAACTTAATACATTAGCTTTTGTTTGTTGTTATTATTAAGTTGCATTCAACCCCCCTTCTGTAACACTCATTCTGTTTAACAACTGGTATCAAAGCAGCAGGTTAGACATACATAACCTGAAAAGATCTAAAAATGAGTGCACAAAAAGTAAGCAGTATTAAAATACCCACCTTTGACAAAGAACATTATAACCTCTGGAAAAGAAAGATGATGTTGTTCATAAAGACGGCCAACCCACTCTATCCTGGAATCCTGGAGAATGGTCCTTTTGTCCCTCAAACATATGTTGACGGCCAACACCTCTAATGCTCTAGTGGCTCAGGATCCATAGCTGATGCAACTCAAAGAATCACAGCATCAACAACAAATCAAAATTGAAGAAGTCACAGATGAAAATAAAGGAGTAACTCTGGAACTCAAGGATGGTGAAGAAGATGAATTCTATACCTTGGAGGAACTAGACAACATGGAGAATAAAATAATGGCCTACATGGCAAGAAAGTTCTCCAACTTGAGATTCAAGAAGAATAAAGTCTTCAAACCAAGAGGACAAGGCTCCAGGTTCAACAAGCTAAATATCTCAAAACCTGGAGGTAGTGGCAAAGGTGGATACAAGACAGGCATGGTGGACATATCCAAAATAAGGTGTTACAACTACAGTGAAATGGGGCATTTTGCAACAGAGTGCAAAAAGCTAAAATAAGTGAGAAGAAATGACAGTGACTATGAAGAACTCAAAGCAAAGTATAAAGCCTTGCTGAAAAAGCAACAGGAAAGAGCCTTTGTGGCTGAAGGAAAATGCTGGGAAGACTCATATGAAGAGGAAGAAGAAGAATATAGAAATCTTGCTCTCATGGCAAGTTCAGGAGAAGGTTCATCCACCTCTTCAATTCAGGTACCCTTTCTTACTACTGTTGAGATGACTACATCCCAGTATAAAAAAACTGTTGAAAGTCTAAGTTCAGAGATTTTTAATATTCATACAAGCATGTTAGCTGCAAATGAGGAGACAGCTAGATTATCCAGTGCTAATGAGTCATTAAAACTTAAAAATCATGAACTTGAACTAAAACAGAATGCTTTTGAGTCTCTTCAACAAGAAAATGAAATTCTTAAGAACAAAATTGTTTGTGCTTCTCAGATTGAGGAATTCCTTAGGAAACAGATTTCTGAGAATGAATTAAAAATCAAGGCCTACAAGAATTCCTCTTCCTTGTTAAAATCTTACCATGATGATAACACTGAAAATCAAAAGGTAGGTATAGGTTTTAACTATGAGAAGAAAAATGGAAAGAAACATATTGTTTAAGAAGAAACCAAACATACTGTCAAATCTTCTGTGTTAAAGAAAGTGAAGAATCCACTGTTCAAAAAGGTTGAGTTTGAATTTGATGAGGTTGCTTTAATGATCAAACAAGAGATAGATGATGAAGACAAAGAAGCTGTCAATAAATCCCTTAAGGAAAAAGATACTGTCAAAATCCCCAAGACAGTTAGTATTGACCCTGACAGTAACCTTTGTTTAAAAGATACTGTCAACACTGGCTCGACAGTAAGTTTAAAAGATGCTATCAAAATTGTAAGATCCAAACTTACTGTCAAGACAACTCCACCTAAACCTACTGTCAACACCAGAATGACAGTAACTTCTAAACATACTGTCATGAAGACCAAGAAGAACAGAAATGGAAAATTAGGAATAACCAAAAAGAACAATTATGATTACATTCCTAATGCTCCTAGAAAGTTGTGTAACAATTGTGGGTCTTCTAGTCATCTAACTCATGTATGCAACAAAGTCAAGTCTAATGTTAAGAATGGTACCTCTAGCAATGGAAACTTACACAGTATGCGTTTAAAGAACAGACAAGTAACTCACTGTGGTGATTTTGATTGTATATCTTGAAAAATGAATATGATGAGCATTTGCTTTAACGTGCCTTTTGTTAATATTCAAGAATGTCTGCATAAGAATGCTAAAACTGAAAAGGCAAAGACTCCAAGTCCACCTAAGGTTAGGATGGACAAGCAACCCAAGAGAAAAACTTCCAAACCAGTAATTAAATCAGAATGGGTAGCTACAGGAGTCTTGCTAAAAACAAGAGAAGAAAATTCAAGAAATCCAACTTTATACTGTGATCAAGCTAAACCAAATGGACCCAATGAAAGTTGGGTACTAAGAGCAACTTGAAATATTTTGCTTTGCAGGGCAACAGGAAAAATAAAAGAATCATGTGGATCATTGACAGTGGATGCTCAGAACATATGATAGGTGATAAATCCCTGCTATCACAGTTCAAAGAAATGGCTGGCCCTTATATAACCTTTGGTGACAACAACATTGGTTTCACAATGGGATATGACATACTGGATGTTGGGAATCTGAAGATTGAGAAAATAGCTCTAGTGAATGGATTGAAGCACAATTTATTAAGGGTCACTCATTTTTGTGAAAGAGGCTTCAAAGTTAGTTTTGATCAAGACAGATGCTCCATTGTCAACAAGAAGACAGGAGAAAAAGCTCTTCAAGGAGTAAGGAAAAGAAGCCTCTACATAGCTGACTTGGACTTTGTAAGGAAAGATAAAGTCTACTATTTCTACAGTAAGGATTCTCCATCTGAAAGCTGGCTATGGCATAAGAAGCTCTCTCATTTAAATTTCAAAGCAATGAATCATCTGATGAAGAGAGAGTTGGTGAAAGAGCTGCCTCAACTTGAATTCTGTCAAGAAGGATTGTGTGAGGATTGCCAGAAAGGGAAGCTAAAGAGAGCTGCTCATAAAAGCACCCCTAGTGGTTCAATAAATGAGGCATTTCAACTAATTCATATGGACTTATTTGGTCCTGTGAATGTGCAATAATTTGCTAGGAAAAGATATGCTCTAGTAATGGTTGATGATTTCTCAAGATGTACATGGGTGAGATTTCTAGCATCTAAAGATGAAGCTGCACAAGAGATTATTGACTTGGTTAGAGTCCTTGACAAAAATCCAAAGTTCAAAGTGCAAAATTTAAGAAGTGATAATGGAACTGAATTCAAAAACAGTGTCATGAATGATTTCTGCAAAGACAATGGAATCACTCAACAATTCTCTGCACCAAGGACACCTCAACAAAATGGTGTTGTTGAAAGAAAAAACAGAACTCTCATTGAGGCTGCAAGAACAATGTTGAGTGAAGCAAAACTTCCTACCTATTTCTGGGGTGAAGCAATCAATATAACATGTTACACTCAAAACATGACTGTAGTCAACAAGGCCTATGGAAAGACACCCTATGAATTGCTCACAGGAAGGAAACCAACTGTCAATTATTTTCATGTCTTTGGAAGCAAGTGCTACTTCATGAAAGATTCAACTGAGATCAAAGGAAATTTTGATACAAAAGCACTTGAAGGAATTTTCATGGGATATGGAATTGACAGGACAGCATACAGAGTCTATATTATAGATCACCAGACTGTGGAGGAGAGTGTGAATGTCACCTTTGATGAAACTAAATTTCTTGGAATTGAAGGAAGTCAAGAGACAAAACCCTTAGCCTTTGAAAATCAAGGCTATTTAGAAGAGATTGAAGAAGATTCACCAAGAATTGATCACACAATTTCAGGTCTAACAATGGTTCCCAATCAGTCTGGAGAAAATGAAGGAACTACCCAAAAAACTAATTTTTCTGGGAATGTTCTAATGAACAGTGGACTTGAGGAAATTGATGATGTCAACAGTGCAAGGACAAAAGATATTGTCAATCAAAAAAATGTTAAAGACTCTAATGATTCTCAAAGAGGAACTACATGGAGCATAGATCACACTAATGATTTAATCATTGGTGATCCAGGAACTGGAGTCAAAACAAGAAGAAATGTGGCAAATGAATGTATGTATTCTTGTTTCCTTTCTCAAGCAGAACCTCAAACTCTTGAAGAAGCCATGGCTGATCCAAACTGGATTAATGCCATGCAAGAGGAGCTCAATCAATTTAAAAGAAGACGTGTTTGGGAATTACTGCCTAGACCAAAGAACAAATCCATAATAGGCACTAAACGGGTTTATAGAAACAAGATGGATGAGTGTGGTACTATCACAAGAAATAAAGCAAGGCTGGTGGCAAAAGGTTACTGTCAACATGAAGGGATTGATTATGAAGAAACATTTGCTCCTGTTGCCAGACTAGAGGCAATTAGAATATTCTTGGCTTTTGCTACATACAATAACTTCAAGGTATTTCCAATGGATGTCAAAAATGCTTTTCTAAATGGAGAGTTAGAAGAAGAAGTGTATGTTGAATAGCCCACAGGCTTTGAAGATCCAAAAATGGGAAACTTTGTGTACAAACTGCTCAAGGCATTGTATGGACTAAAACAAGCACCAAGAGCTTGGTATGATACTCTTTCCAAGTTTCTTCTTGATAACAGCTTTACAAGAGGGATTGTGGATAAAACTATTTTCTACAAAAAGCATGGAAATGATATCATTCTAGTTCAATTGTATGTGGATGACATTATCTTTGGATCAACAAATGAAGACTTATGCAAGAAATTCTCTGAGTTGATGCAGAACAAGTATGAGATGAGCATGATGGGTGAATTAGTATTCTTTCTTGGACTTCAAATCTATCAGAAAAAGGATGGAATATTTATTTGTCAGTCTAAGTATGTTAAAGATCTTTTAAAAAGATTTGATATGGAAGACTCATCTCCTGCAAAGACTCCAATCTCTACTGCAACACAACTTGACAAGGATCCAAGAGGAAAGAAGGTGGACAACAAAATGTATAGAGGCATGATTGGCTTTCTTCTCTATCTGACAGCTAGTAGACCTGACATTATGTTTGCTACAGGTTTGTGTGCAAGGTTTCAGTCTGATCCCAAGGAGTCACATCTAATGGCAATAAAAAGAATTTTAAGATATGTGAAAGGCACTCAAAATCTTGGCCTTTGGTATCCTAAAGAATCTGGTTTTGACTTGGTTGGTTACTCAGACTCAGACTATGCAGGATGCAAAATTGATAGAAAAAGTACAACAGGGAGCTGTCAGTTTTTAGGAGAAAGATTGGTGTCATGGTTTAGTAAGAAGCAGCATTCAATGTCAAATTCAACTGCAGAGGCTGAATATATTGCAGCTGGTAGTTGCTGTGCTCAGTTACTTTGGATGAGGATCCAGCTATTGGACTATGGGTTGACTCTGCAAGGAATTCCTATTTTCTGTGATAACACTAGTGCCATAGCAATTTCTGAGAATCCTGTTCAACATTCTAAAACTAAGCATATTGACATCAGACATCATTTTATTAGAGAGCATGTGGAGGAAGGCACAATCACGATAATCTATGTGCCCACAGAGAAGCAACTTGTAGATATTTTCACCAAACCATTGGATGAAAAGACTTTCAACATGCTAGTGAGTGAATTGGGTATGTTAAATTTGACCTGTTAATGTAATTCTATTTAGTTGATAAAATTTTAATTAACTAAATTTCACTGTGAATTAATGGCCTATAAAGGTGTTTTGATTTCTATCACAGTGGATAGACATGATGATATTTAACTGAGAGGTTAACTAATTTATTTTTAAGTAACTTAACTTCTATGTGAACAATAAAAGATGCTGTCAAGGTACTTGACAGTATGTTTTATTCATATTGTCACATAATGATATGTTACTGTCAAAAATCTGTGAAAACCTACGGTCATATGGTTGATAAGTCTTGACAGTAAAGTCCGCGGGATTAAAACTTACTATCGAACCCTGTGGAACTTACTGTCAAATGGCTGAGAAAACTTGATAGTATGTTTCGCGGGATTAAAACTTACTGTCAAATCTTGTGAAACCTACTGTCAAAGGAATGCGAAATAATGTCAGCATAGTATGCGAGAGTAAAACATAATGTAAGATTATGAAACTTACTGTCAATATCTCTTGACAGCATAGTTTTTCAAAGACCCGCATAACATACTGTCAACAATTAACATTAGATTTATTCACTCATTATTATTTACTAATGTTACTGTCAAGAGTGTTTGTCATTTTAGCGCAGAAGTTACTATCGAGGAATGGAACTTGAAGACAACTGTCACTTAAAATCGTTTAAAATTCTTTCTTGACATTACCTTTTCACATCATATAAATACACAGATAAAATTTCTCTCACTCTTTACTTTATTTCTCTCATAACTTATCCACTCTCTTACACCCTTAAAATTCTCCAGTTTCTCTGCAACTTTTTGTTCTAAACCGACTTCTAAACACCTAAATCTTTCATTCTTTCTCAACCTTAACATCAATCAACCATGTCTGGACCTCAAATTCTTTGCACCCTAGCTCAAACCAACTTCACCACCATGGCTTCAGTGGGTGAAGCTGGTGAAGCCTTCAAACCTTTTGTTGGCTTCATGAACAACTCATATCTCACATATGCCCTAACCGCAAGTCCACATCTCGAAATTCCTAGACTCTCACAATTTTGGACCTCTGTTGTATGTGAGGGGGAGCAAGATTCTAGCTCTATCTCTTTTCAAATCGATGGTACTTCTTACACCATTGATTCCTCTAACATCAATGAAGCTCTTCATGTGGAAGAGACTGAAGGCTTGCTTTTTGAGGAACCTGCAAGTGAAGAACAACTCACCAAGTTCTTCAAGTTGATTGGGTATGCTGGACCCAAACTAAATGCGAACAATGATGAATGGTATCCTTCGGGAGGCATGGACAAAAAGTATCTCAACAAAGAATGGAGCATGATTCTTGATGCTGTCTCCAGGTCCATGTCAAGCAAAACAAGTGGCTGGAATGAAGTGCCAGCATACATCAGGAGGATTGTGCATTCCATGGTGCACAATTACAGAATAGATGTTGGAAAGCTCCTGATGCCTCTATTCAAGCTGGTGCTGGGAAAGAAAAAAGCCAGAAAGCCGGTAATATACTATCCTAGATTTTTTATGCTTATAATTAATTCTATTGTAGGCATAATGGATTTAGATAGTGTTCAATGCAAGGAGTCCCCAACTCTTAAGAAAAATACTCATTCTTTGTTAACCAGTAAACCCCTTAACACTGAATTGAGTCTGTACATAACTGATTTCATGCTTGCAACTATTAAAAGTTTAAATTTAAAATTTTTTGGGGACTACTATGTATTTTCCCTGAGTGATGAGAATGGTGTTGACCTCTCCATTCCTAACCCACACTCTCAACCTTTTGAAGGATTCCGACATTCTAGAGTCTCCAAGTCTATAAACCAAGGATCTGGTTCCTCTCAAAAGGACCAGGTCTCTAAAAGGATGAGAACCACTAAACCTAGGGTAGAAAACTTTCCATAGGTAGGTGGTAGTGAGATGACAGAACCCACAGAGGGCCCTGGTGAGCCTAGGAGAAAGAAGGCAAGGGTATCAACCTCTGTAAGCCAGGGTGTGTCCTCTCAAAAGGGCACATCACTTCAAAGGGACAAAAACACATCTCTAGATGTCCCCTCTCAAAAGGAGGCTTCTATTGAACTTGGCCAGTCTCCCATGGTACCATGTACATAGTCTGCACAACAGGTTGAACTCACTCAACCTGAGCCCACACTTGAAGATATTCACACTATAGGACTAGAAAATGTGGAACACAGTTCATTCAACTATAGTGCATCATACTTTGCCAACATTGAAGATCAAAATGTTGATGCACTATTTCAACAGTTGAATGGAACTGATCATATTAATCCACAAGAACCTTCTACTCAAAGGGTAGAAGAGATTGATGTCACAGCCTCTGTAGCTGTTAATGACAGAGTTGTTGTCAATCCTCATGAAAGTAACTTCTCTGCAGAAACTGCCACAGTTGCTGTCACCACTACTATTCCAGACAGAAACTCTCCAGTGGCTGCCTCCTCTCAACAACTAAGTGATGATGACTCTGCTCTCATTTATTCCCTACTCAAGGTAAACTCTACAACTCTTGTGCAAGATGTACCTGCTTAGTCTCTTGCACCTAGGATGAGTGAAGGTGTGAAAAGAAAAAGAGAGATAAAAGAAAAGAGAAGTGAGCCTAAAAATGAAGGGATGAGAAAATCCCAGGCAAAAGAAAAGGGCCCTGAGCAAGGCCAGAATAAAAAATAAGATGTGGGAGCCCAAAAATCAAAGGCATTAGGCCTGGAGAGTGAGTTGGTGAGGAGTGATGAGATCACTCATAAAAAACCAGAGAGTGTGAAAACCACCACAACATCCAAATCATCTAAACAAGCTGATGAAAGGTTGAAATTCCTTTCACACAAGGTCACTAACTTATCAAAGAACATGGACACAGTGGGCAGGAATCAGGTGAAGCTGGTGAACAGGATGTCAAGTTTGAAGCAGACCATGAATGAAGGGTTCAAGGCTATCTTTGACAAGCTTCAGGAGTTTCAAGCAAAATTCTCAATCCCTGCAGTTGCTGCCTCAACTAAGGGGGAGAAAAGTGATAAGGCTGAAGTGTTTGTTGCAGATGAAGGAATGAGTGCTAAAGAGGCAGTTAAGGAGACAACTCAAGCTGCATCTCAGGGGGAGAGTCAACTAGCATTGCTGTCTGGTGTGGCTGCTGAGATTGCTACACAGCTTGGAGGTAATAAGGTGGAGAGACCAAAGGAGAAAGGAGTAGTGATAAAGGAGGGAGTTGTGAAGAAAGATTATGTGGTGAATGTAGCTGGAAAAGGGAATGAGAAGCTTTTTCAAGATGAAGGTGATGATTTCATTTTAGAAGAAAGAGAAGATCTTGATGATGAACAAGCTGCAATCGGGTGGATGATAATGAAAACAGCAGAGTGTTTGAAGATGCCAAGTTTAACAAAAGAATAAATGATCTAAGAGCCTCATCTTGCAGAGACCCCAAGAAATTTTCTAATTCAATGAGACAATCAACAGTGGGAGCAGCTGTGATGGTGTCTAGGAGCAACAAATGGGTAATCTCTGTTAGAACTGAAGGAGGTTTCAGTTGGTGTGTAAGCATGGCTTATCTGAGTAGACAGGAAATTGCAGTTATAGAAGCAATTAAACTTAAGATCAAAACAGACAAGTCATGGCTGAATGAAAATCTGAAAATGACTCTACAGAAGCTGATTGTTGAAAAGTTCCCAGAAATAACTCAGGATCCTTTGGGAATCAAGTTCAATAGCTCCACAGATGGAAAGTACATATCTATGAATTTGGAGAGAGTGAGCATGTGTAGGCCAAGGTCTGTGAAGGAAGCCTTTGACTACTTCAAGCAAGTTCCAAGGAATGAAGAAAAGGATGAAGTGTTGAGAGTGTTAGAGAGAGAATTGAGGAGACTTGAAAATTTGAGATTGAAAAAGAGTGAGAAGAAAACTCAAGAAAAGAAGGATGAAGATGATAATGAAAAGCCTAATGGAGGTGCAGGTAGTTCCAGCCAACACCACACTGGTGAATGATCATCTGGAACTGAAAATAAGGTGGAGTTAGATGATGAGAAGAATGAGAAGGAGTACAAAGATGGTATTGAAGGGAAAATGATGAAGATAGTAGTTCTTGGTTTTGAAATGGATGAAAAAGATGTTGTCAGGAGTAATAAGGAGAAACTTACAGTCACATAACCTGCTGTCAAACATGACTTGACAGTAACCTCTCAAAAGTTACTGTCAAAGAAAGTATCATTTTCCAAAAAGTACATGAAAGCAAGGGCAGAGAGACCTAAGCCTCATTCAAGTAGGAGGCCTAGCAGGAAAGGGTGGAAGCTTATGTCTGAAATTCTACATGAGGATTGTCTGGATATTAGAAGGCCAACCATCAACAACATAGCAGAAGCAAAAGCAGAATCCTTGGTGAATGTGAAAGTTGAGTGGTCTGGGATGAATACTCTAAGCAAGATAATTCTTTTGTATTCAAATGGAACAGTTGAAGAATTGAGTTATGAGATGAGAGAAGTAAACTACTTTCTGGTCAGAAGAATGCTACTTATAACTCAAGGATCAGACATGAGGACACGGTTGGTAAGAAGTCTGTTAATAAAGAAGCTCATGGAGTTAATGGACTCTTTCAAACCTCATCCCTTGGATTTCAATGATGTTGAAGAACCTGAAACAGTTGTCTACTCTGATGGAGTGATGTTTGAGGGAGAAGATGGAATCAAAGAGTTTTGGAGCACAGAGTCTCTACAGGACAAGAATCTAGATCTACTTAAAAAGTTGGTAAAGCAGTTGAAAGGATATCCTTATCCTGAGGAGAGCAGATACATGTCAAATGTTCTGAGAATTATTCAAGCCAAAAAGAAGAGGGAGATTGAGAAGAAATTTGAATATGAGAGGACACAAAAATGTCTTCTCAGGAATCTTGAGATAATTATCTTCTACAATACTGGTGGTTCTGCTGAAGAAATCACCTTTGAGGAATTAAAGAAGTTGGCTGTGAATGATCCTCATATCATTGAACTCATCAAGAAGCAACTGCTCAATATCATAAATTATGAGATTTTTGATCTGAAAAATAGAGCACTGGAGATATGTGACTCTAAGAGGAAGGAGGAGAAGGAGAAAAGAAAGAAGTTTAAAGATGAAGTAGAAGCTGCAAAGAAGAAAGTAGAACAAATTTCCAAGAGAATCAAGGAGGCTGAGATTGACATGAAGCATGCTTTGCTGAATGATCAATTCTCTAAAAGATCCAACTATGTTTCTCCAGTCCTGTTTGGGCCCCTGAGAATCATTGTTGATAGCATTGAAGTGGAGGCTGTCAACTTTAGGGTGCTCAATAATGAAAACCTAAGAAAAATATTCAGAATGGTCACAGGCTCATTCCTGGAGTTTGAAAGAGATCTAAGTAAAGTTGTCTGGGAGATCATTGAGTCCAGAGAAGAAGAGGATGAGTCTATTGACAAGCTCAGGGTGAAACAGATTTACTCTTCTACAAAGGAAAGATTTGTCAAGGACATGTTTGGGATGAAGTTCTTATGCATATCCAAGGGGCCATCTGAGAACTACTACACCTACAAGAAGCTGAGGAGTCTTTCTCACAAAATGGTGAAACTAGTCTTAGATTGTATTGCTGATCATGCCAAGATAGAAGAAGAGAAGAGGGAACTAAAAGCCCTTGAGGGACTGTATGGAAGAATGACAGCAGAGAAGAAGTAGTTCTGCAGCTCAAGTCAAAATTGAAGATTTTCTCAGTCTAGAGGAGCTAAATTTGAGATAGGAGTGTACTTGTAATTTCTTTTATTTCCTGTACAAACACTTCTATTTTTATTAGTTGAGATAGCATCTACAGTTTTCTTTAAATTTGTCTTTATTCATCATAAAAACAAATTGGGGGAGATTGTTAGGGATTGTGGTTCTATCAATGTAATCAACTAATATTTACTTAGATTAATTAATAATTAACTAAGTAAAACATACTGTCATATATAGTTTGACAGTATGTTTAAAATGTCACTTGTAATAAAGATGCTCAAAAAGTCAAGTAGGTGACAGTAAGTATCAATAGTTACTGTCATATGTAAATGAAATAAATGATCAATGAGGTAGAAGTTCACAAAGTGTTCATACACATCATAGATCAAATTTCTGATAGTAACATTCTACATTCTGAAGCCTATGACAGCATGTTCAAGCGACAATAACTTTTGGAGACAGTAAACTTGGCGGAGAATGAAGATTCTATGACAGCAAGTTTTATTGACAGCAACTATCCCTTGACAGTAAACTTGGCGGAGATTGAAGATTCAAGACAGCAAGTTTCCTGACAGCAGCTTTGGCAGAGAGAGTTGACAGCATGTTTAGCAGGATGATCGACAGTATGTTTGGCGGAATAGTTGACAGTACCTTTGGATGACAGAATGTCTTAGAAGGCTGGTGATCCTAACAGTAAAGAATGCGGTAACAAAGATGTTGTCACCAAAGTGAAGCTGAAGGTTGATAGTAACTTTCATGGAAGCTGACAGTCTGTGAAAGGCAAAGTGTCTAAACTTGTAACACTGTAACTAATGTAACTCAACTAAAGAAAAGATACTTAATCGGAAGACAATCAAGAACAAGAAGTCACAAAGAAATCAATACAAATTGAAGACAAGGTAATTGATACAATTTAACATGGTTAATTATGATCAAACAAAGATGAAATCACTGGAAGAAGTTCAAGTCAAAGTTATTCATGCCTCAGTGATGTGTAACTTAAAGAATCAATATCATAACAGTCAGTTTCAATAAGACTAATTGATTTCAGGTGAAGAAGCAGGAAAGCGACAATTGGAAAGCCACATTACTAATTGAATATGGTAATCTATTCAGAAGCAAGAACCCTATCAAGACTAGTCACTTATGAACCAGACCATTGCATCAAGTGTCAGGACATTGATAAATAGTTTATGTCAGTAATAAAGATCCATGTTCAAGAACTTGGTGAAGAATATTGAAGACAAAAAGAAATCACAAGTTCAAGATGTTGCATTGAAGTTTCTATTTGAAGCCCAGAATTTCTCTAAGTACTTACAAGGGAACCTAAGTAGAAATTTCTATCTAGAAATTCTAGATAAGTTTCTACTTAGAGCCAAGTAGAAATTCTGCAAGTAGAACATTTCTATCTCGAAATTCCTATGTAGAAGTTCTACTTAGAATATTCGAGATAGAGCCTGTGTAGAAATTGCTATGTAGAAGTTCTACTTAAATATTCGATATAGAGTGTAAGTAGAACATTCCCATGTAGAAGTTCTACTTGATGTTCTACATAGTGCAAGTAGAAATTCCTATGTAGAAGTTCTACATAGAGGACAGTTTCAACATGACACATGGCATCATCTGGTTAGCTATTTCTAAGATTTCAAGACAAGATAAGATTTACGTGGACAACATTGGACCACTCATATCTTATCTGTTGAAGACTACAAGTCATAGATTACAAGTAGTATAAATAGAAGTACTCGTGTAACATTTTAAAGTGGAGCAATATTGAGAGAAACACTTGTAAAAAGAGAGAGAGAGTATTCACAGAGCTTAGTATCATTTACTACCCTCTTTACTTATGTTGTACTATTGTAATGAATGTTGTAGCAACCCCTTCAAGTTATATATAAGACATATATTCCTTGAATCAGTGTGTTCATTTATTACAAAGTATTTATTGCTTCATAAAGTTGAAAAGTTGTATTCACCCCCCCCCCCTCTACAACACATTTGGACCTAACAATTGGTATCAAAGCTATATGTTTAACATACAAAACATAGATCATTGTGTTTGGTAGAAGATTTGTGAGTTTTCATTAACAGATCTTGTTAGGAATATATTCATTTTGATGATGTACAAAATACTAGAACAGGGTCTAGCTCAATTTATCTGTAATAAGTCTTTCTAGTCTCTGAAATGTATAATCAGAGTCTAGATGGTCAACATTCATGTTACTTGTACTTAGAAGAATTTCTGTAGAAAGTGAAACCAGAGTCTGCATGAAGATCAGAGTCTGGAAGGTGATCAGAGTCTATAGACTATCAGAGTCTATGATCTATCAGAGTCTACATGTGATCAGAGTCTGAAGATTTCAGAGTCTATACAGTTGAGGTTAAATTTGGAAGAAGATCACAGGAATGGAAAGTCTTCGAAGATCAAGATAAATATATTGCAGATATGCTATGGGAAAGAAAGAGAATTCTAGAAGGAAACTGTCAACTAATAATTAGGAATTCTATTCCTATTGTAATTTATCTTTCTGTTATTAGTTGATAGGCAGCTCTCTATATAAACTCTATGTAACCTAATTGTAAAAGTGAGAAAGTCGAAGCATAATTATCTGAGTGAAATTTTGTGAAAGCATAGAAATAGAGAGAGTTGTTGTGATACACACAGAGAAGCTGCTAGGGTTTGTGTACACCCTAGGAGAGTTTTGTATTCACAAATCAATAATACAAAACAGTACTTATTCATATTTTTGTGTTTGAGTTTGTTCTTAATTTGATTTTAAATCGGGCAGAAAAGACATACAAGTATTCAACCCCCCCTTCTACTTGTACGACTGGGAAAACAATTGGTATCAGAGCCTAACGTTTAAAATCGATCAAAGATGTCTGGAAACAAAGATGGAAATTCTAAGATTCCTATGCTTAAGAGAAACGAGTTCACCCACTGGAAGGTTAAGATGCTGCAACATCTGGAAGCAACAGACCCTGACTATCTTGACAGGATTAATGAAGGACCCTTTGTGCCCTTAAAAATTGTGCCTCAAATCAATGAGGAAGGCAAAATAACTGAAGAACACCTCGTTGAGAAACCAAAGGCTGAATGGACAAAAGAGGACAAAGAAAATGTCCTTAAGGAGGCAAAAGTAAAGAACATTCTCTTTAATAGTTTAGATTCTGTTCTAACTAACTGTGTCATATCATGCAAGACTGCTAAGGAGATGTGGACAAAACTTGAGGTGCACTGTCAAGGGACTAAAGATGTCAAGAAGAATGCTAGGTCTTTGCTTATTCAAGAGTATGAGTACTTTGAAGCAAAATCTGGAGAATCTATCACTGAGATGTATGATAGGTTTACAAAACTCTTGAATGAGATGGCTATGCTTGGTAAGGTTTATGATTCTGAAGATACGAACACCAAGTTTCTGAGAGCACTTCCTGAAGAGTGGGACAATAAGACTACAGCCATAAGAGAAGCTAGAGATTTGGATGAACTAACTCTAGAAGAATTATATGGCAGACTCAAGACATATGATTTGGAGATGCAACAGAGAAAGAATAAGAAGTCTGTAAAGACAAAATCTGTGGCACTCTTGATGGAGTCTGAGAAAGAACAACAGGAACCATCCACAGAAGCAAGAATCAAGGATTCAAGAAAGAAGGGTAAAGCTGCTATGGAGTCAGAGTCTACTGACACAGACTCTGATTCTGATGAAGAGTTTGATCTAAGTCAAATGATGGCTATGTTTGCTAAAAATTTCAAAAGAATGAAATTCAACAAAAGAACTGGCAAATTTAGCAAAAGGCCATTATTCAAGAAGGAAGATGAAAAGGTTGAGAAGAGCAAGAGTACAATTATCAAACTTGACAAAGCAAAGGTCAAATGTTTCAACTGTGGAATATTGGGGCACTTTGCCAGTGAAGGCAGAAAGTCAAAAAGTCAAGGAAAAGGAAAAGCACTTCTATCAACAGGAAAGGACTGGGCAGACTCAAGCTCAGAGGATGAAATTGATTATGAAAATCTAGCACTGATGGCATCCTCCTCAAGAAAATCACAGTCTCCCAATGAACCCTCATCTCCTAAAACTCAGGTATCAATCTTTACTCCTGAATCCTTAATTAATTTAGACTCTGATGGCATAGAGATTGTGAAAAGTGAGGTTAATAAAATAATGACAACATGTAGGTCTCTCACTAGTGAAAGTGAAAGGTTGAGAGAAGAAAATTTAGCCTTAACTAAAAGGAATTGTCATGTAGAATCTGAGTTATTATTAATGGGACAATACAAAAAGGATTCTGAAAAATATAGTCATAACTACACTGAAATTTTGAAAGCCTATGACTATGTTAGGAAAGAACTAGAAGAAGAAAGGCTTAAGTTTAAAGTTTGGACAGACTCTGGAAGAAAAGTTCAAGAAATTCTCAATAATCAAAACGTGTGTCAAACTGCTGGTCTAGGCTATGACAAGAGTCAAGACAAAAGACCTATTGTTGAGAATGATAACAATGAAGAAACTAGCAAAATTAATAAGACTAAAGACAAAAGTACATTTGTTCCTGTTAAGTTTGTGATCCCTAAAGAAAAAACTGAAGCCACAAACTCATCTGTCAATAGTCCCCCTGTTGTTGACAAAAAGACAGATGAAACAGGGGCAAATAACTCTAAGAAAATTATAAACATAGGGTACTTGTCTAAGTCTAAGTTAAAAGAAAGGCTAGAGAACTTATCAGAGTCCACCAAAACTAGGAGAAATAGGAATGGTAAGGAAGGCATCAATAAGGCTAATAATTATCAAAAAGATCCTAATGCTCCTAGAAAGAAGTGTTATAGATGTGGCAATCAAAACCATTTAGCTATAGATTGTAAAACAAAAATTGAGAAGAAATCAGAGTCTAGTCCTTCTCAAACTCTGAAAAGTCACTACATACCACAAAAACCTTGTTATCACTGTGGTAGCATATTTCATTCTATATATATGTGTAGGGACTATCATGATTTGTATTACAATTTTTATGAGCTAAAATCTTCTATTGATAAGAGTTGGTATGACACTGTTAAGACTCTACCACAGTCTAGCTAGAGCAACAAAAGAGACAGGTAAGCCAAATGTGAAAATTATTAAGCCTGTTTCTCCTAAAATTAGTAGAAAAGGATCCAAAACTATTTGGGTCCTCAAAACATCTAACTAGTTGCTTTATGTATGCAGGGAACTAGGGTAAAGAAAGTAACCCTAATCCTGGACAGTGGATGCTCAGGACATATGACTGGAAAGAAATCCCTGTTTACAGACTTTGAGGAAATGGCTGGCCCAGAAGTATCCTTTGGAGATGGCAACAAAGGACAAACACTGGGATATGGCAAGATTGTACTTGGGAATGTCATCATTGAACAAGTAGCTCTAGTTGACGGCTTAAGGCACAATTTAATAAGCATACGTCAACTTGGAGACAAAGGTTACCATACTGGCTTTGACAACAAAGAGTGTCTTGTGACTCACAAAGAAACATGCATTGTGGTTTTCAAAGGACACAGACATGGTAACATTTATGAAGCCAGCTTGGAGGATTGCATAAACAGTGAAGTCACATGTCTATACAGCAAGGCCTCAACGGAAGAGAGCTGGAAATGGCACAAGAAACTGTCACACATCAACTTCAAAACACTCAACAAGTTGGTTAAACAGAATCTTGTAAGAGGATTACCACAGGTTGATTTTGTACAAGATGGACTTTGTGAAGCATGTCAACTTGGAAAACAAAGGAAATCATCCTTCAAGTGCAAGACAATAAATACCATTTCTGAACCCTTTTATTTACTGCATCTTGATTTATTTGGTCCAGTAAATGTTATGTCAATTAAGAAAAATAAATATACTCTTGTTATTGTAGATGATTTTACAAGATTCACATGGGCTTTCTTTCTACATTCAAAGGATGAAGCTTCACAACACATAATAGATCATATCACTTTTCTGGGAAAAAAATCACAGAAAACAGTAAGAATTCTGAGGAGTGACAATGGTACTGAATTCAAGAATTCAATCATGGAGAACCACTGTGCATCAAAGGGAATTACTCAACAATTTTCTGCGCCAGGAACTCCTCAACAAAATGGAGTTGTGGAAAGAAAGAATAGGACACTCATAGAAGCTGCCAGAACAATGTTGGCAGAGTCTAAGCTACCAGTATACTTTTGGGCTGAGGCAGTCAATACAGCATGTTTCACTCAAAACTGCACTCTAATAAACATGCATGGAAAAACTCCCTATGAAATGATAAAGGACAAGAAGCCAAGTGTGAAACACTTTCACATATTTGGATGCAAGTGTTATGTACTGAAAGTACATCCTGAAAATCTAAGCAAATTTGAAGCCAAGGCAGATGAATCAATCTTTCTTGGATATGCATCGAACACAAAAGCATTCAGAGTGTTTAATCTCAGAACCAAAATTGTTATGGAATCTATTCATGTTGCATTTGATGATAAAAAGTTTACAGAATTACAGGATGAGTCAGAGTCTACAACACTGGAATTTGAAAATCTAAAAAGTTCTGAGATAAATGAAGAAGAAGAGGATGAAGACCCTAGAATAAATCCTGAACTAACACAGGAACCTGCACATTCTGAGGGGGAGCCAGAAAATTCAACTCCAAATAATTCAGAGTCTAACAGGTCAGGGTCTACCCAGACAGAGTCTATCCAGACAGAGTCTAGACAGACAGAGTCTAACTCATCAAGGTCTGGATCAAGCAACTCTAAACTCTTGTCAGAGTCAAGCAATTTAGGGGGAGCCTCTTCATTTGAATTTCACTCAAATACAGAAGATGCAAATGACTTAGAGGGAGTTTCAAGTTCAAGAACCAATCTTCCACCTGCTAGAAAATGGACAAGGAATCACACTCCTGACTTGATAATTGATGATCCTGTGAGTGGTGTACAAACAAGAACAACCACTCAAAATGAATGTCTTTATAGCTGTTTTCTCTCAAAGAATGAACCCAAGAAAATTGAGGAAGCCTTGCAAGACCCTGATTGGATTATTGCAATGCAAGAAGAATTGAATGAAATTGAGAGAAATAAAGTGTGGAAACTTGTACCAAGACCTAGAAATACATCAGTGGTTGGTGTATAGAAATAAACTTGATGAGAATGGAACTGTAGTAAGAAATAAAGCAAGGCTAGTTGCAAAAGGATACTCACAGGAGGAAGGAATTGACTATGATGAAACTTTTGCACCAGTAGCAAGATTGGAAGCTATTAGAATGTTTCTAGCCTTTGCAGCTCATTCAAAATTCAAGGTGTATCAGATGGATGTGAAAAGTGCTTTCTTAAATGGAGAATTGGAAGAAGAAGTCTATGTGGAGCAACCACCAGGATTTGTTGATCCAAAGTTTCCTGATCATGTTTACAGGTTAGACAAGGAACTATATGGATTGAAGCAATCACCTAGAGCATTGTATGAAACTCTTTCAAAATTCCTTCTTGAAAATGGATTCACAAGAGGTACCATTGACAAAACTCTCTTTATTAGAAAATATAAAGGTGATATTTTGCTTGTCCAAATTTATGTTGATGATATTATATTTGAATCTACTAATGATAATCTCTGTGAAAAGTTTAGTCAACTAATGCAGTCAAATTATGAAATGAGCATGATGGGAGAATTAAACTTCTTTTTGGGGCTTCAAGTCAAACAGAATGATGATGGAATTTTCATCAATCAAATAAAGTATGTAAAAGAACTGTTGAAGAAGTTTGATATGCAAGATTCTGCATCTGCTAAAACTCCCATGTCAACAGCTACTAAGCTAGACTCTGACCCAAAGGGTAAGAAAGTTGACAACACTAGTTACAGAGGTATGATCGGCTCATTGTTATATTTAACTGCTAGTAGACCAGATATAATGTTTGCAACTTGTCTGTGTGCTAGATTTCAAGCTGACCCTAGAGAATCACACTTAATAGATGTGAAAAGAATTTTTAGATATCTCAAGGGGGCACAAACTCTTGGACTTTGGTATCCTAGAGAGTCAGATTTTTTACTAATTGGCTATTCAGATTCTGACTATGCAGGATGCAAAGTAGATAGGAAAAGCACAACAGGACAATGCCAGTTTCTTGGCAACAGATTAATTTCTTGGTTTAGCAAGAAACAACAGACTGTATCAACCTCAACAGCTGAGGCTGAATACATTGCAGCTGGAAGTTGCTGTGCTCAAATCCTGTGGATGAGAAATCAATTACTTGATTATGGACTAACATTCTCAAATATTCCTATGTATTGTGATAATACTAGTGCTATTAAAATTGCAGAGAATCCAGTCCAACACTCCAGAACAAAGCACATTGATGTCAGGTATCATTTTATTAGAGAACATGTTGAAAATGGTACTGTGACACTTCACTATGTTCCAACTGACAGACAGATTGCAGACATTTTAACAAAACCACTTGATGAGTCTACCTTTCTCAGACTGGTAGGTGAATTAGGTATGTTAAATATGTAAGTGATCAAAAATTGCAAGAAGCAAGGTATGTACTTTAATTATAGTCCCTGTCTTAACACACTGTGATTAATTGTTAGTGCAACATTTTGCTTGGTATTTTACCTTGACAGAGTCTATAGACTCTAACGAGTCTGTAGACTCTGAAAGTCAGTAGACTCTGAGAAAATTATCGCCTAGACTCTGAAACGGTTAAAATTCGCGCCTGTAGACTCTGATTGCATTTAAAATGTTCAAATGACTTGAAATATGCGGTAACAGTTATTTTTTTGACCGGATACAGGCTGTAGACTCGTGTGTATTGTATGCAACTTGAACAAAATAGAATTTTTCATACAATTTACTCACTTGTTTATTGCAATTGATTTCTAAGGCAAAATTATTCACAGAGCTTTTTACGAACCCTAGCTAAATTCTTCAAGCTTCTCCATCACTTTCATCTCAACAACTTTAATGGCTGCCGTTTCTACTGTCATGAGAGGACCCAAGGCGATTGCGTTCACATTTGGGGATTTCGAGTTCATGACCACAAATCATGTTGCTGCTCTTGGAGATAAGAAAGGGGTAGACGCTGACTACTACCCTGTGATGAATTTCTTGGAACAATCCGAGCTACACTACATTCTCAAGGCATCACCAGTCATTCACATGGATGCTGTATCACAAGCATGGAGCACTGCAAAGGTAGTTGATCCTTCTCAGGATCAACCAGGTAAAATAATGTTTACCTTTGGTTCGACTACATTTGATGTCACTGCAGATGTGCTTAATTCTGTGTTTAAACTGCCTGTTAAGTCTACTTTTGATGAAATTGTATCTGATGATGACATTAAAAGCATGTTTAAGGCAATAGGTTATTCTGCTAGCTTAGATAACATGAGCAAGATAACTAGGCCTTACTTAAGGAAAGAATGGTCATTTTTCTTCGATCAAATTGCTAAGTGTTTTACTGGTAAGTGTAGTGGATTTGATGCTATTACTGCTATTACTTATCAAATTGGTCATAGTCTCCTATTTGATAGAATAATCAACATTGGTGATATGTTGCTCACTCAAATGGGAGTAAAATTAAATAATGTGCATGAGGGGAGAAAGAAAGTCTACTATCATAGATTTCTTATGATTCTCCTCAATCACTTCATTCCTGACATGTCAACCAAGTTGGCAGATGATTGATGTGTGCAGGCATACAAACAGCAAAGGAGGATATTCTCTGACATTAAGAGAATTGATGACAAAAAGAAGAGTCTACCTGCAATGACATATCCACAGGTAATGCAGGTAAAACTCTCGTCCTACAAACCTTCTATCTACAATGCTTCATTTTTTGGTGGTGAAATGGTGCAGGAACAAGTAATGGAGAGTCCCCCTGCACCTACCCAAGTCACCCAATCTCCTTCAATTATACAATCTTCCAAACCAAAATCCAAAAAGAAACCAACCTCTGGTGTCTCTCAACAGGCACCAGTTGTAAAGAGGAGAAAATTGATTCAATCTAGGCTTATAGATGAGCACAGTGATGAGGAGCTCAATCCACTAGAGAAGCAAGTTGTTGAAGGACTTTCTTTGCTAAAGGAAGGTCATGATACACTTGATTCTAACCTTCAAGCCAAGTCTGTAGACTCTCAAAAGGCTACAGACTCTGAAAAACCTAGAGAAGCACCTCAGGATTCTCACATTGAGTCTCCCGAGAAATCTTTTGCTAAGAAGTACAGAAGGTTAAGGAAGGCTTATTCTGCACACACACACAAACCTGTTATTATTACTAACCCTGTTTTGCAGGAAACAGATGCTCCCAAGGCTTCTGCAGAGCCAGACTCTGAAATCAAGAAAACACCTGAACCAGAGTCTAATGTTGAGTCAGAGTCTAGACTGCCTTTAGACTCTGATCATGACACATTTTGGGAAGGAATGCCATTGGATGCAGCCTCATGCCTAATTGATGAGATCATTACTCCAAGTGATGAGGCACTGCTATTCTTATATCCTTTGGTGGAATTAGTTGAAGATCCAGAGCAATATCAGACTAAATCTCAAGTCTTGGATTTTCTTTCAACCTATGAAGCCCTAAGGAAAAGAATGGAACAGGAGCTACAAATGTCTGCACAGGATGTGGTCAAAAATCTCTACAGCTACCTATTCAACTCTTCATTCCAAGTACAAGCAGCTGGGCTCATAGAAGGCAGAACTAATGAAGTTCTCAAAGCACTAGGTGTGCCAGACTCTGAACAGTAAATTACAAAGAAGCCTAAAAAGCTTAAGGTCCACAAAAGGAGAGCATCAGAGTCTGTTGCTGAGTTGGAAACTGAGATTGAGCAACCAGTTTTTAACTATGAAGCAATTTGGGATAATGGAGTTTCCTACAGGACAACCATTCAATGGATCTCTCAAATTCAACATCTGTCAAGACAGGTGGCTGACTATCTTGTCCATAATATAGGTACAATTGCCAACAAATACATCTATCCAACCTACCAAAGTAGACTGGATCAATTCAAGGGCACTTATTTTCAAAGAGTAAGAAGGGAACTGCAGGACCTCTTCAATCTCACAGATGCCCAGGCAATCAATGCAATCCATCTCAGGGCCTTTCATCACAAGTTGGATGCATTTATTCTTGAAGAACAACAGGAGGTAGCAGGTGGTGCAAGGCAGTTGGAGGATGGGACTAGTGCATCAGTGGTGACTAGTGATAAAGATGCTCAGTCTGCCTCACCCACACAAGAACCACCTAGTCAGAGGTTGGGTGATAATGGGGCAGGGGAGTATGCTGTTGGGCCCTCCTTGACAACTCATCAAAGATCTGATGAGAACCCCAGTGATATGGGAGGACAGACTCTGATGGATGCTCATGAAGTGATTTCCCAATCTATTCTATCAAAGTCTATCCACCTTGAGGGGGAGTCTCATGCACCAACAGTCAAAGATGGTAACACTCAGACTCTGGCTTCTAATGAAGTCATGTTGAAGCAGTCAGAGTCCAGAGTAGACCCTGAGACTGGAATACTGGAGCCAACAGACTCTGAAAAGAGAGAAGATGCTAGTAAGGGTTCAGAATCTGTTGATGCTCACTCCTTGGTGGAAACCCCTAGCCTTCAGACATTTGAAGGGGTTCCTCTCCATCAAGGTGGTTCAGGTATTGAAGCACCATTTTTATCTCTCAACCCCTCTTCTGTAGGCTTATTGAGTGCACCCTCCAAATTGAGTGACAAGATATATGAGAGGCTGCCACTGGACCAGGCAAAAGGAGAGGTAGATAAGGCTGTAGAGAGCCTGAGTGAGATTGAGAAAGTGGGTGCCCAACCCCACTGTGAGCATGAGAGATTAGGGTATCCTGAACCTAGCTTTACTTATTGGGATCAAGATTTTCCAAAGAGTTGGTCCAATGAGTTGGAACAGGGGATGGATGACAATTCACTATGTCTGATTGTGCAGATTGGCAAACAGGAGGAGGCCATGGAGGCTTTGGTGGATAACCCTCTCATTTTCACTGAAGCTGCAACATTGAAGTCAGAAGAACCACTTTTCATAATGCCTATAAGGGCTAGACTTCCAGAGTCTACAGTCTCTGATCACTCTCAGGAGGAGTCAGGGTCTATAGTCCCGTTTACAGTTTCGGAGTCTACACCACCACCAGAGTCTACACCTACATTTACAAAGCTAGAGCCTGTTGCTGAGGAATGCACTTCTGCAGATGATGATCTTGTTACTCCTTTTATCTATTTTGATCAGGTGTTTCCTCAGTCTTGGGAGTCTGCACAGCAAAGAGGCATCAATGATAAAGATTCTTTTGAGTGTATTTTGGATATTCATCTTTCTGAGAGACTTAAGGCTTTTCAGAAAAAATATTTTCAACAGGAACATGGTTACTATCCTGGTGAAGAAGATCAAGTCTTAGATGGAGCTGTTAAAGCTAAGCTGCCTGATGTTGCTGCTCAATTATCCAGTGTGGTCCAAGACATTTCTCATATTAAAACAAAGCTCACTGGTGTTGATAATACAACTTCTCTGCTCAATACAAGATTTGACAAAATTCACTCTCTTCAATTATCCAAAGAGGTCGCTGTTAAAGATGCTCTAGCTGCTATCACTACCACTCAAGCCTCTCTTCAAACTACAGTTTCTGATTTGACCACTAAGGTTGATTCAGTTATTGCAGCCCAGGCAAATATCTCCACTGTTCTTGAGCAGATTCTTTTGGCTTTCACCAGTAATGATGATGTCAAAAAGGGGGAGAAGGTGAAGCAAGGTGAAGGTGAGTCCTCCAGGAGACATAAGGATGAGGGATGCAAGAATAAATCAAGGGGAGTTAAAAGGAGGAGAGATGGTGATGATGGAGATAGTTCTCATGGTTCTAAGTCAGACTCTGATAAGCAAAGAAAGAAGAAAGACTCTGATCAAACTCAAGAACCTTCATACTGGAAGTGCAGTCAATCAAATCTGTAACTTAGAGCTAAAAAGAAGATAGGTCTTGGAGGATTTGAAGAATCTGACATTGACAGAACATCTACTCTAACCAGGGATCCTCAATCCTTGACAGATAGGCAGTTTGAGAAGATCACTCAGAAGCACTTAAATAAAGTGGTGTCCGCTCAAATTGTGTATAATGTTTTTGAAACGAAGATACAAGGAGGTCAGGGAGGTACAGAAAAGGTGAAGAATGAGATGCTGGTTTACTTCTTAGAAGGTGGAAGTGTAAGATGGATTAGTCAGTCAAATTTTATCTTTTTCAAACAGGCTGAGGAACTACAGTATATTAGATTCCTACTTCAAATTGCTTATGAAGTTAACAAGAGCAAAGAAGCTGTCACACACAAATGGTTCAAGGAGATTGATAGGAAGCTGATTTTGCATAGACAGGCAAATCGACAAATGGGCAAATTTTCTTTAAAATATGTTGATACTGAGGGAAATGATCAAGTCATGCCATTGGAAGAAAAACAGATTAAATTTCAAGAAGGTGTGGGTCATTACTTTGGGTTTCAGCCTATGAGTGGGAAAGTTAGTGTTCTGATGTTGAAGGATTTAAAAGATCAAGAAAGCAGTGCAAATGATCTGAGAGCAGCTTACTGTCAAATCAAATGTTCAAATGAAGAAATGAAGAAATTAAAGAAGTTTGTTGGTGAAGCTCTTGCAATTGTGGAAGAAAATATGCTAAACTCATTTTTGAAGAACAATCCAGCCTTTGAGAAGATTAAATGAAAAGTAATTTTTTGTTTAATTCTTTTATACTGTTCTAGATTATTAGTTTAATTCTTTAGTTTTGACATCATCAAACCTTGATTTATGCTTACATTTTATAAAGCATAAATAGGGGGAGATTGTTATGAATATATTCATTTTGATGATGTACAAAATACTAGAACAGGGTCTAGCTCAGTTTATCTGTAATAGGTCTTTCTAGTCTCTGAAATGTATAATCAGAGTCTAGATGGTCAACATTCATGTTATTTGTACTTAGAAGAATTTCTGTAGAAAGTGAAACCAGAGTCTACATGAAGATCAGAGTCTGGAAGGTGATCAGAGTCTATAGACTATCAGAGTCTATGATCTATCAGAGTCTACATGTGATCAGAGTCTGAAGATTTCAGAGTCTATACAGTTGAGGTTAAATTTGGAAGAAGATCACATGAATGGAAAGTCTTCGAAGATCAAGATAAATATATTGCAGATATGCTATGGGAAAGAAAGAGAATTCTAGAAGGAAACTGTCAACTAATAATTAGGAATTCTATTCCTATTGTAATTTATCTTTCTGTTATTAGTTGATAGGCAATATAAACTCTATGTAACCTAATTGTAAAAGTGAGAAAGTCGAAGCATATTTATCTGAGTGAAATTTTGTGAGAGCATAGAAATAGAGAGAGTTGTTGTGATACACACAGAGAAGCTGCTAGGGTTTGTGTACACCCTAGGAGAGTTTTGTATTCACAAATCAATAATACAAAACAGTACTTATTCATATTTTTGTATTTGAGTTTGTTCTTAGTTTGATTTTAAATCGGGCAGAAAAGACATACAAGTATTCAACCCCCCCTTCTACTTGTACGACTGGGAAAACAGATCTACTTTTCAAGTTTTTCTTGAAAAGTGTGCTTTAATTCGTTTCACAGTGAAAACTCATTCTAAAAATTATTTAAACACTCCAGGTGTGATTATCTAGCTTGGGTGAAGTTTAGATAATTTTTGTGAATTATTCTGGGTACTTTGTTTTTTGGTATTCTTCAAGAAGTCATCACTATTCTTGATAAAGAAGACAAACCCAGCAACTTTTGATTACCTTTTCAAAAAGACAAAAAGTGAAAAAAAAATGTTATAGGCTTTTGATTGGACAAATTTCTCACTGCACAAAAAGATATTAAAGATTACTTTGTACCTGTCACGTGGTTGTTAGGTGAGTTAGGTGAGAAAAGACACAAAAGTCAAAAAGTGTGAAAATAATATTGTTTATTCAATATTATAAGTGACCTGCAGCAAATTTTCTCTAAGGACAAAAAGTTCTACATATAATTTCTACTTGAGATTTTCTACTTGAGCTTTTTTACTTGAGATTTTCTACTTGAGATTTTCTACTTAGAAATTTCGACTTGAGCAAAATCTCTACTTGGTGAAATTTCGACTTAGGCAAAAGTTCTACATAGAGGTTCTACAAAGCCTAGTCTTGGGTACTTAGAAATTTTTAGTGACCAGAATTTAAACTTTGATTTATTCTACGATAATTCGATTTTCTTTCAATTACTAATCAAGTAATAAGAAAATTTTATTATCTCTACTTTAAATCTACATTAAGATGGCACCTAAAAATAATTTCAAAATTCCAATGTTCGACCGAGATCACTATGAAGAATGGGTGTTGAGAATGAAACTTTACCTTGAGTCCATCAATCCTGAATATCTGGAAGTCCTTGACAAGGGTAAATTTGTACCAATGGTCGTTATTCTTGAGCATATGGAAGGAGATGTGATTGTTCCACAACGGTCTGAGCCTAAGAAGGCAGCGGACTTTTCAGATGCTGTTAAGGAGCAAATAGCTTTCGATACATCCGTTCATCAAATATTAATGGAATCCCTAGATCATGAAATGTTTAATGTAGTAAAAGGACTAACTACAGCGAAGAAGATTTGGGATAAAATAGAAGTCGTCATGGAAGGTACTGCTGAGGTCAGAAGCAACAAAACACTTATACTCAAGATGGAGTATGACACCTTCAGAATAAGAAAAGGTGAAAGCATAACAGATGTTTATCTAAGATTCAGTCAGTTAGTGTTGGATTTGAATCTGAGAGGTGTAACTCTCCCCGTGGTTTAAGTCAACACGAGATATCTAAGGAACCAGCCAAAGAGCATTGAACATAGAGTCTACGCTGTTAGAGAAACCAGAGATTTGCATACAACTTCTCTGAAAGAATATTATGGAATTTTAAAGACCTATGAGCTGGAGACCCTTCAAGATCAAGCATGGGATAATGATTCAAAAGGAAAGGAAGCGGCATCAGGATTAATTGCTGATGAGGAAGAGTCTAAAAAGGCAATGATTGCAGAAAAACCTAGATCATCACCTGCACCACATCAAGTTGAAAATAATGATGAGTGCACGTCAAATAGTGATGATGACTACTTCACCCAAGAAGAGCTGGACAACATGGATGATAGTGTCGTGGCATACATGGCAAGGAAGTTCAGCAACATAAGATTCAGAAAGAGTAACCATCCACAAAGAAAATCTTCATCTTACTATCGGGTTACTAAGGGTGGTGGTAGTTCTCAAGGTTATAAAGGGAAAATCAAGAGTACCAGCTACAAATCACTTTTGGATTTCAAAATGAAGTTCAAATGCTACAACTGTGGTGAAGCTGGACATTTTGCTACAAACTGCAAGAAACCGAAACAGACATATCCCAAAGAAACTTATAAAGCCCTCAAAAGCAAGTATGAAGCCCTGGTGAAGGAAAGACATGGAAAGAGAGCTTTAGTTGTAACAGAAGGCAGAGCTTGGGATGATTCAGATGAGGAAGAAGTTACCCATGCAGCAAACTTTGCCCTCATGGCTGAGAAATCAGATGAACCAGAGGTACCAGTTCTAACCCTTAAAGAAGAAATGTCTATTGATTTTTATAAGGTGCAGAACGAGGCTCTTAGCGAAGAGATCTATATGTTGTGCAAAAGCCTAAATACTTCTAAAAAAGAACAGAAAACACTTGTTGCCAAATGCAGAATGCTTGAGGCAAAAGTAGAAGAATTAGAGGCTGCTTGCACTATAGATACTTCCCTAGGAGACTCTATTAAATCTTTGGAACACAAGCTCAACCTTAAAGATGAAATAGAAGCATGTCTTAGGAATAAACTAGCTGAGGTAGAAACTAAATGTGAAGCTTATAAACTAGAAGCTAGTAAAGTGAATGTTGATAGTGACACATTTAAGAAGATAACTGGAGTCAGTGTAGGACTTGACTATTCTAACTTATCTAAGAAAGAAGGAAAAAGGCCTGTAGACACTAGTTCTAGTGATATTAATAAGGAAATACCTACAATTCTTAAATCTGCTGTCAAACCTATCTTTAAACACTTCGTTCCTCGTGAAGAAGGAGAAATTGAATTGTTAGTTAGATATGAGATTGAGATGGAAGATCGCAAGAAAGAATAACCTGTAACTCCTACTAAATCAGTTAAAATCAATTCCCCTAGAGATGAGTCTAGACCAGGATTAGGAGCTAAGTTGTTAAACAACAGAGTAAAAAGGAAAAAGGCTTAAAAGAGGTAAAGGCAGAACGAATAAAGAAAGCATGTTATCACTGTAAATCAACTGAACATCTTTCTTATGCATGTAAATCTAACATGAATATTCATGTTGCACATGCCATGCCTGTACCACACACAATGAATAATATGCATCAGAATCATGCATAGTGTGGTCAACCAAATTGTATGCCATGCACTTTTAACGTCATGCAAACGTTTGTGAACTTGATGAATGCAACTAGCCAATCATGTCTAAATTCTTCTGCTAGTTCTAATGTCAAAAAGAAACATGTAAGAGCTAAGACTGTTAGTCCTCCTAAAGTTAGGAGTGACAAGCTTTCTCCTAAGACTGACAAATCTGTCAAGTCTGAAAAAGGAAAAGACAAAGTCGAAAGCTCTAGTAATGTTAAAAAGGGTGCATCTCCTGTTGTCAAATCTGATAATTCTCGATCTTATAGAAAAGTCGGGCCCAATCAATCTTGGGCTCTGAAGAATGCCTAATCAATCTATTATTGCAGGGCATTAAGCAGAAAAGAAATAAAGTTATATGAGTGCTAGATAGTGGAGCATCAAGGCATATGACAGGAAACAAGTTCCTCCTTACAAAATTGGTTATGAAGGCTGGCCCTTATGTCACATTTGGAGATGACAGCATAGGTGTGACAAAGGGATATGGCAAATTGAAAACTGGTAATGTCATCATCGAAGATATTTCCTATGTTGAGGGATTGAGACACAATCTATTGAGTATCAGTCAATTCTGTGACAAAGGATACGAAATTGTCTTCAATAAGAAAGGTGTATCAATCACTCATATTAAGGAAGGTGCGTTGGCTTTAAGAGGAGTTCAAAAGGCAGATCTTTTTGTTGCTGATATGAATTCGGCAAACCATAATGAAGTCACCTGTTTCTATAGTAAAGCTTCAGATGATGAAAGTTGGTTATGGCATAAAAAGCTATCTCACTTAAACTTCAAAACGATGAATGCTCTCGCCAGACAAAAATTGGTGAAAGATCTACCTCAAATAAGGTTTGCTCCTAAAGGACTCTGCGAAGCCTGTGAAATGGGAAAGTCAAAGCGAGCATCGCATAAGTCTAAAGAAATTTCTAGTATCACCGAGCCTCTACAACTTCTACATATGGATTTATTTGACCCAGTAAATGTCCTATCATTGTCTAGGAAAAGATATGCATATAATCGTGGATGACTTCTCCAAGTATACATGGATATTGTTCATTATGACAAAAGACGAAGTACCTTTCCAAATCATTGATCACATCACTGAAATTGAGAATGTTTCAGCACTCACTGTGAAGACGATTAGATCAGACAACGGCACTGAATTTAAAAATGCAATACTAAATGATTTCTGCGTTTCTAAAGGAATACGTCGTCAGTACTCTGCCCCAAGAACTCCACAACAAAATGGAGTAGTTGAAAGGAAGAACAGAACATTGGTTGAAGCAGCAAGAACCTTGTTGTATGAATCAAAACTTCCTCTATACTTTTGGGCCGAAGCTGTGAGTACAGTGTGTTACACTCAGAATAGAACCTTGATTATAAAAGATAAAGAAAAGACACCATGTGAACTAATGAATAACAGAAGACCAATAATTAAATACTTTCATGTCTTTGGAGCTAAATGCTATGTACTAATAGACGATGAAAAGCTAGGCAAGTTTGAAGCAAAAGCTCGTGAAGGGATATTTGTTGGATATTCTACAAATACGGTGGCAGCTTATCGGGTATTCTTAGTGAATGATCGAAAAGTGATTGAAAGCTACAATGTCAGATTCGACGATACCAAACTCCCATCAATTTCTAAAGATAATAGTGAACCTGAGTCCCTAAAATTTCAGAATCTGGACTTGGATGAAGTTGAGGATGAACCTGAGTTGATTGTTACTTCAAATATACCAAGTGTTCGTGAAGAAATACCTGAGTCTAGTGAACAATTGATTTCTACAAGATCAGAAGAAACTTCTTCAGCACAGTCCGGCAACAACTCAGGGGGAGTAAATGGCAGCCCAAGGACAAGTGCTCAAAACTCAAGAAGAGATGACACTAGTTCTGCAGGAGCTGGCACTAACTTAGGGGGAGTTAGTAGAAATAACACAAGTAGTCAACACAACAATTCAGAAAGTCAAACTGAATCATCAAGACATTTACCAAAAGAACGGGTATGTAGTAGAGACCATCCGTTTAAATTAATCATTGGTGATCCAGACGCCGGTGTGACTACTAGAAGAACTACAAGAGCTGACATGGCTAATATATGTTTGTACTCTGGGTTCTTGTCCAAACTTGAACCTAAAGAAATAGAAAAAGCTCTTGGTGATGCTGATTGGGTAATTGCAATGCAAGAGGAGCTCAATCAGTTTGAAAGGTAGAAAGTTTGGAAACTAGTACCCCGACCAAAGAACAGATTTGTAATTGGAACTAAGTGGGTATTCAGAAATAAACTGGATGCAGACGGACTTGTAATACGAAACAAGGCTCGTTTGGTAGCAAAGGGTTATTCTAAAAAAGAAGGTATTGATTATGATGAGACCTACGCTCCAGTTGCAAGACTTGAGGCAGTCAGGATGTTCTTGGCCTTTGCAGCACACAAGAACTTCAAGGTTTTTCAGATGGATGTGTAAAGTGCCTTCCTGAATGGAGAGCTAGAAGAAGAAGTATATCTGGAATAGCCACCTGGCTTTATTGATCCAGAACTTGCAGATTTTGTATACTTTCTCTTCAAAGATGTCTATGGCCTTAAGCAATCCCCAAGACGATGGTATGAAACCCTATCATTGTTCTTAATTGAAAGTGGTTTTACTAGGGGAGTAATTGATAAAACATTTTTCTATAAAAATGTAAAGGATGATTTAATACTTGTTCAAGTCTATGTGGACGATATTATTTTTGGGTCATCTAATGAGCGCTTGTGCGAGAAATTTGCCAAGTTAATGCAGGATAAGTATGAGATGATCATGATGGGGGAGCTGTCATTCTTCCTTGGATTACAGATCAGTCAGAGAAAAGAAGGAATCTTTATCTGTCAGTCCAAGTACATCAAAGATTTACTCAAGAAGTACAATCTAGAAGATGCGTCAGCAGCTAAAACTCCCATGGCCACTGCCACGAAGCTTGCCAAGTTAATGCAGGATAAGTATGAGATGATCATGATGGGGGAGCTGTCATTCTTCCTTGGATTACAGATCAGTCAGAGAAAAGAAGGAATCTTTATCTGTCAGTCCAAGTACATCAAAGATTTACTCAAGAAGTACAATCTAGAAGATGCGTCAGCAGCTAAAACTCCCATGGCCACTGCCACGAAGCTTGATGAAGACAAATCAGGTAAACCAGTTGACATCACAAGCTATCGAGGTATGATTGGCTCACTTCTTTATTTAACTGCAAGTAGACCCGATATAATGTTCGCAACTTGTTTATGTGCAAGGTTCCAAACGGATCCTAGAGAGTCACATCTCATAGCCGTCAAACGAATCTTTAGGTATCTCAAGGGAACATCAAATCTAGGGATTTGGTACCCAAGAGATACAGGTTTTAATCTAATAGGCTATTCGGATTCAGACTATGCAGGATTGATAGGAAAAGCACATCTGGTGCCTGTCAATTCCTAGGAAGAAGATTGGTGTCCTGGCAAAGTAAAAAGCAACATACAGTATCTACTTCTACTGCTGAAGCTGAGTACATCGCTGTTGGAAGCTGTGTAGCTCAAATACTGTGGATGAGGAACCAATTGAAAGATTATGGCATGGAGCACAAGAAGATTCATATCATGTGTGACAACACTAGTGCCATTGCCATGACCAACAATCCTGTGGATCACTCCAGAACCAAGCACATAGATATAAGATATCACTTCATAAGAGAACATGTTGAGGAGGGGACTGTGGAGCTACATTTTGTACCCACAATGCAACAAATTGCAGATATATTCACTAAACCTCTTGATGAAGTCACATTCAATAGGTTGGTTGGTGAATTGGGGATGCTTAACACAAGTTAGTAAATCCTCTTATCTATAAAATCCCAGTTTTGATAAAGTACATATGTTTTTCTTCTTGAAAATTGTAAATTTTAATTGTGTCTAGTTGAAAACATATGTAAATAATCTAGAAAATTGCTAAAAAATATCACTTCTGCATGCTATTTAATCATTATAGACTTAGACTTTAAAATGTTTCATTAATGATTATTATATGTGTTTGTTGTATTATTTTTTCATGAATTCATTGTGCATTGAGTGAAATTATTTGTAAAATTTTTGAATTTATGCTCATTTAATTGCATGAACATAGGGGGAGTTAAATCCATAGATCTCTAAATTTGTCATGATTTTTAAATGGATTTTTCTATGTTTTTCATGTAATTTTTATGCTATGAGAGGCCTTAGAATTGTCAAGGAATATTTTTAATATTGTTTATTTTAAAAATCCTTGAATTGGTATTTATTTTAATTTGGCAAAATTTAATTATTGTTTTTCATGAAAAATTGCCAAATTTTACCAAGTATCTTCAAAATTTCGAGATATGTTCTATCTCGAAACTCATCTCGAAATTCGACTTGAATTTCGAATTTAAGGCTTCCAGGAGTGAAGTTTTTGAAAATTCCAAGTCTGGGAAGAAATTTGTTTTCATGTTCGACTTAGGTTCTATCTCGAACATTATCTCGAATATCGACTTGATGTTTGACTTAGGGTCTATCTCGAACATTATCTCGAATATCGACTTGATGTTCGACTTAGGGTCTATCTCGAACATTATCTCGAATATCGACTTGATGTTCGACTTAGGTTCTATCTCGAACATTATCTCGAATATCGACTTAATATTCGAGATAGTTTTCCCTGGTGGGACTTTGAATTTGTTAAAGGGTTCAGGAAATTTCGAGATAGTCTCTATCTCGAACCTTATCTCGAATATCGACTTGATGTTCGAGATAGGTTTTCCTTGAGGGTTTTGACTGTTTAAATTGTTTTAAGTGACTAAACTTCGAGCTAGCACCTATGTCGAAACTCAAGTCGAAGTTCGACTTGATGTTCGACATAGTGTTCGACTTAGATTACCATGTACGTACTTGAGTTTTTTTTTCATTTTCACAGGGATATTTTTGTCATTTCTCAATAATGCCTATATATATACATCTCTAACCCGATTTTATTTTCACTTTTACCCATTGTTTAAAACCTAATTTTTTACAGCCTCCACCCTCCCTCCAAGGCGATTTCTTTTTTCACAGCGGGTTATGTGTTAATATTCATACGTACCACGAACTACTGTCAAAATTGTGTCTGAATCTATTGTTTGCATCTCTGATCACTGTGCGTTTTTATGTTTTGCATCGTGTATGTTCATCTTCAATCTCGATATATACACATGCCTATACACACACTTTCACACATTCGTATTGTCATTACAGTTACGTAGTTTGTTTGGTATTGCTGTGTTTGATTTCGTATCGTTGATTTCAATTCCGTAGTTTATTTTCCAATTACGACTCTGTGCCTTCTCTGCTAATTAAAAGGAATTGTTTTCGTTATTTTTTTCTGCTTTAATTGTGTGCATTTTTTATATATACAAAAATCCAATTAATTCACGAAGAAAATTTTTTACAAACAAAATGTCTCACCAATTTTCACTTGCTAAAAATAACTTTTATAATATTTCTACGGAAATTGGTGATCAACTCCCGCGATTCAAGTTTTGGGTATGATTTCTCAATTTGTACTCCAAAGCTAGTACTGCCTTCACTGCAAAACCAACACTGGTTCATGATGCTTTGCAGCAATTATGGACCAGTGTGGTCCCTTATGGTTTTAAGTTTACCATAGAAGGTCAGGAATTTGAGGTTACAGAGGCAGTTTTTAATAGAATTCTTGGTTTCCCAGTCAGGGATTCTTATGACCCTGTACCTACAGCGGCCGAGCGCCTACAGTTTTTTGAGGAAATTGGATGTTATCCTTCCACTGGTAAAATATCCACTTCCACTATTCAAAAACAATTTTTTCATGTGGAATGGAATTACTTTTTCGAAGCTATCACTAGATGTTTTCGTGCACGCGAAAGAGATTTTCATCAAATTCATATTCCCATGCAAATCTTTGGTGTTTCCCTGGCCCGTGAACTCAACATCAATTATGGAAGAATAGTTCTTTCAGAAATTGTGGCCATGATGGGATCACCTGATACCAGGGACATTGCAACCACTGATGTTGTCTGCTGGTATCCCCGTTTCTTACAAATGCTAATTAATAATCTTGTACCATCTAATGCTTTATCAATTAGGCAGGCATTTGTTAGAAGTCCGACCTCTGCATCACTCGGTATGGGAACTAAGTCACTAACCACAATTGCTAACCAGGATAAGCATCAGGGTAAACCGATGTCTATTCCTGAGAATATTCGAGTGTGGCTTTCTTATGATGCAGGTGTCACTACTCTAGCGGGGACTTCACAACTATCATCACATGCTCAGAATCCATCTGCTCATACTGACGCATTTCAAGAGATTCCTGACGAGCAACTTGATGATGAAGAATAAGAGGGTCATTCTCTCAGTCAGTACTCTACCGGGCAAAGGGAGCAGCAACCGTCTCCTAGGTCACCTCCTGCTGAATTTGACCCCTTTGCTGAACATGGTAATGAAGGAGGTAATTTCTTTGAACATGAGGTACCCTCTGTTCACACTACAAATACTTCCTCTTCATCTAATTCTGATTCCGTGGCCCAAGATTCTGCTATCCCGCAGGATCTATCCCAGGGTGATAGCCAAATTTCTGAGTCTGATTCCCTGACTTCTTCACTTTCACCCTTGTTGACGGGAGTTAAAAGGCCGGCACCTGTAGAATTAGGTGAGAGTTCTGATGAGAGTAACCCTGAACTGCAGTTCCTAATACGGAAGCGAGCCAAAATTTCTCAAGCTGCTACTTCACAAGCCCAGTCCAAACCTAGTGTGTCAATCACTACCACTCCACCTCACGTGAGTGGTTCTCCCCTTGCACATTCTACACATAGGACTTTTGGTGAGGGTTTTGTGCCTTCTGAGGAGCCTGTTGCTTCAGATAGGCCGGAAGTTTTATTTGCTTCCAAAGTACCTTCACCGGTACGTATTGATGCTGCAGAGAGGATCGGTTCAGATGTTGTACATGAACACTTTGCAGCCTCTCAGCCTGAGATTCCACCTCAGGAACAGACATGATCTTTAGATCCCATAACTGCTCTTAAATTTTCTTATCCAGTTTCTGCAGGTACTGCTTTTACTCTTGGTGATATTGTTGAAGATATACACGAGCGTGAGACAGGGAGTGTGTGTGAGCATTTAGGGAGTGAGGGACCTTCATTTTTAAGGCCCGAAATTAAGCGACAAACACTAACATAACGATTTTTAGAGCGAGAACACCTAAGCCAAACACCGTCCCTTATTCTTAAAAATATTGATACCCGTATGACAGCAATTGAAAATCAGGTGAAGTAGTTCGGGCAGACAATGGAGCAGTTAGGGGTAAATGTTGGAGACAACCGGAGAGCTCTTGATGACTACGCGGCACGAACGACAAGTCAGGCGGAAGCTTTAAACGATGTATCACACAAGGTGAATGACTTGGGCCATACTGGTGGAGTATTGGGCAGTACTCTGTACGAACGGATGGGGAGCATAGAAAGTGTAATGCATACCATGGCAACGGAGATCAGTCGAATGATGTATGCAATTCGCCATTTGGTGCTCCCGGAGTGCTTTGACGAACAGTACAATCAACCTCCCCCAGATGATGATGGTGCTGGTGGAGCGGGTACTGGCCCTTCTGGATCTGCCCATGGTGGTTCTCAGCATGCTGCAGGATCTACTGCTCAGGGTGATGTTCCGGATAAGTCACCTAAGAGGGAGAGAGACCCTGAGAGGAGACAACAGTCAACTCTAGTTGAGGAGCAAATAAAGGAAAGTGAGCCAGTGACTGATGAGGAGGCTCAGAGGAAGAGAAAGGGTAAAGCAGTGGTGATTGAAGAAGAAGAGCCATTCACTGACTTTGGTAGTCGACAGGAAGAAGTACATGTTGTTGATGTTAGTGTAGGTGCCCTAGAGGCAATACAATGTTTCTTTTAATAGACCTTTATGTCATTTGATTATTCAATAAACGTATTTATTATGACTTTAAATACTGCGATATATTTGTTAGCATAATAAATGTCCTTAGAATCATGATACACATTGTATAGTTTAGTACATGACTTGAACTTGAGATTATATAATAGATCATATTCTTAAATGTCCCTAGTCGAGTATTATTATTATAGGACAATAATAATACATAAATAGACTAGTATATTGTTTGACTGATAACCACATCTCATTGGTTATAAGTATGGGGATACTAAAGTCAACACATAGGTACATGAGGAGTACATGGTACTGGACAGACCCACAGTGAGATTCTTCATGTTTAATAAAGTCATAAGAAAGACTCACAGTGATAATGGTGTAATGATCCTCTGACTTGAGATCATTATATTTCTATACGAGGATTAATATACTTTGACTACATTAAAAGTTACCTTTGACCGGGTAATGATAAAAGTGGACATCGGGTATATCATGAGTCGTATGAGAAATATGAATGATAGATAAAGGATTTAACCCTCCTATAATTAGGAGAGATATTATTGGCCTCTTGATTGAGTGGGACTATAAAATGCATGGTCGTGCTCAAATAATGATTTATTTTCATAGTCTACTCATGGATCAAGTAAACCCGGATTAAATGTTGAAGAGGATGACTAAATACATGCCTCGAGTTTAATCTATAATATATATGGTTAAATGGATTATATTACACGGAAACATTAATCACGAAAGGTTTTATCGAATCACGATTTAATTATTATTCAATTGGGTAGCAATGATGTATTACTAGATACCGCTCATTGTTTATAATTTTATTGGAGAATAAAATTATTGCTAATTAAATAATAGCCTATAGGGTCACACACATAGACCACTTCAAGGAATAGTTAATTTAAATTATAGATTTAAATTAATTGATGATTATTTGAATTTTATTATATTAATTAAGTGAGACTTAATTAATTGAAATAATATAATTCGAATTTGAATTCTGCCCTTAATAATTAAGTATGACTTAGTTATTAATTAAATAATAGAAATTCGGTTTTTATTATTTAATCCTAAACCTACATGGGTTAGGCTTTGCTGTTATGGGTTGCCGATTGGGCCTCTTAACCAGCATTATAAATAGATAATGATAGGGTTAAGAGGTATGACGTTTTTGAGAAACAAAACCCTAAAGGCAGCATCAGCAAGGAGGCAGAAAGAACAAAATTCGAAATCATCAAAGGAGGCTAGTACATCCATTCCGTAATCAAGATCGTGAGACGTTCTTGAAGGTGCTCGTGTGGATACCATAGAGGTGTTTTCGAGAAGAAGACACAAGTCGTGAAAGCTAGGATCTCCGTTGAGTTCGTAGAAGTCAAGACCAAGAAAAGGTATGATTCTGCTTCACAATAATCAGTCCGAACTTATACATGATCCTGCGTTTAGGGTTCCGAATTTTTGTTATATTTACGTTTAATCCGCTGCGTTTTATGCCTCGGAACCCAACAGTTGATTCAGACTCTGATATGGAGGACGTACCCCTAGCACATGCTATTAAAAGATCTTTGAAGGAACAAGGTGGAGGTGCTGGGATGTCTACTGGAGAGACTGAAGAGATCCCTGTTGATGAAGAGATCCTGAGAGCTCAACAGTTGGCCTTGGAACAAGCTCAGTTCTTTAAAATGAAAATGATGCAAGAAGAGGCTGTTTTCTATGAGAAGAAAGTGGAACTCAAGGAGAAGCAGTATGACTATGAGCTTGCAAGGTTAGCTGATCCACAGATTGAATTGGACAAATGGAGGATTGGACAGAAATGGGATAATGCAAGGAAGATACTAATGGGGACTTGTACAAATGGAGTTCATAACAAGGAGGCATATGATCTTTTCTATAACTTGAACCTGAAAAATTCAATGACGGTGGACTACATAAATGCTTTGAAAAGAATGACCTCAAAAGTCTGTGTTGGATATAAACCAGTGGTAAAGGAGTGGCAAGTCATTCTGACCTTAGTTGAAGGAGCCCCAATGTCTTTCCTATACGTGGATGATCAATTTATCTCGAGAAGATCTATGTCAGAGTTGTTCTTGCTAGCAACTAAAATTCAATACTCTCAAGCTGAGGAACTTAACATTCTGTATAGAGATCGGTTAATGCAGCTAGCAGAGGACAAGGGACCAGAATTCTCAGCCAATCCAGATGTTGTTTGTATGGTAGTGGATGGAAAAATGAAGAGGGTTAGTATGGAGGAACAAGATCTGATGGCTCTATCAGTGGAATCCTTAAAAGCGATATGTAGACAAATGATGAGCAAGGGATTCACTTCTGATGTTAAAGAAAAATCAGTGGAGTTCATTGAGAAGATAATATTCAAGAAAAGCAACGAAATATGGAAATGTGATATTATTGCTCCAAATCCTCTAAACAACGTGAAGATTGAGCCAGAGCTAATGGAGAGAAAATGGAATATTCTACAAGCTGTGAAAAGTGTAGATGAAGCTCTGACTCTTCCTTCTGGATCACTGGAACAAGGAGAAATAAGGGAGGCAATTGATGTTCCAGGAAGAGATAGTATATACTGGATTCACTCTTATGCTGATGATACAGCTGATGCCTTGGTATTCATTGATGCAGACCAGAAACAGACCTTCTTGCATATGAGTAGGAAATGGCTGCTACAGACTCAAGATGCTGCATTTCTAGACAAAGTACTAGAAGAGTTCAAATGGGGTGATGTAGAGGATACGTTTGTTGATGAGAAGCAGAGACTACTGAAGTACTTGTCTGAGATAGTCCAGGAGAAAAGAAGAATGGAGTTAGATGCGGCTAGTGTTTACAATACTAACCATGTCAAGGGCTACCCCAAAATGATCTACTGTCAGTTTAAGGCTGATAAAACTCACTGGAAATCATAGCTCATCATGAAGAATTTTGAGAATATTCCAAAGATCAGGACTACTCAAGAGGTGGAAAAACTCAGAAGATTTTTCAGACATCCATATCCAGAACCCAAGAATCCTCTAGAAATGGAAGCAGTAAGTCTATTGAATGCTCGATGGGCACAGTTACATGATCCAGTATACAAAAGAGAACAGCAAAAGAAAGAGAGGCGCAGAAAACAAAGAGAAGATAGGCGCGATGCTGACAAAGAAATTAGGAAGGGGAAACGGAATTAGAATGAAAGCTCGGAGGAATGTGAACTTGAAGTTGGAAAAACTTCATATCTTTTGGTTGCTCTAACTCACTTAAGGAAAATTCACCTGACCACGGTATACGAGATAGGCTAATTCACCATACTGTAACCGTGAATCAGAGTGGATCCAATAAGGTGATATGAGTTTGATTGAAAGACATGAAATAATCCAGGTGATAGAAATCATTCCAAAGATCTTTGATTCGAGGTTCGAGTTCTCTTTGTAGTTTAAGTTAATTATTAAATTCTTTGTATTGTTTTTCAATTTTCATTTCAGTTGTAACTTGAACAAGACTTTAATGTTACTTATCTTTTCTCGTCTCATTTATTTAGTTGAGTTATCCTTCTTTAATTTGAATGTCATTGTTAGACAATCAAATAGGGGGAGATTGAAAGGCAGAATGTCTAAACTTGTAACACTGTAACTAATGTAACTCAACTAAAGAAAAGATACTTAACCGGAAGACAATCAAGAACAAGAAGTCATAAAAAAATCAATACAAATTGAAGACAAGGTAATTGATACAATTTAACATGGTTAATTATGATCAAACAAATATGAAATCACTGGAAGAAATTCAAGTCAAAGTTGTTCATGCCTCAGTGATGTGTAACTTAAAGAATCAAGATCATAACAATCAGTATCAATAAGACTAATTGATTTCAAGTGAAGAAGCAGGAAAGCGACAATTGGAAAGCCACATTACTAGTTGAATATGGTAATCTATTCAGAAGCAAGAACCCTATCAAGACTAGTCACTTATGAACCAGACCATTGCATCAAGTGTCAGGACATTGATAGCAAGTTTATGTCAGTAATAAAGATCCATGTTCAAGAACTTGGTGAAGAATATTGAAGACAAGAAGAAATCACAAGTTCAAGATGTTGCATTGAAGTTTCTATTTGAAGCCCAGAATTTCTCTAAGTACTTACAAGGGAACCTAAGTAGAAATTTCTATCTACAAATTCTAGATAAGTTTCTACTTAGAGCCAAGTAGAAATTCTGCAAGTAGAACATTTCTATCTCGAAATTCCTATGTAGAATTTCTACTTAGAATATTCGAGATAGAGCCTGTGTAGAAATTGCTATGTAGAAGTTCTACTTAAATATTCGATATAGAGTGTAAGTACAACATTCCCATGTAGAAGTTCTACTTGATGTTCTACATAGTGCAAGTAGAAATTCCTATGTAGAAGTTCTACATAGAGGACAGTTTCAACATGACACATGGCATCATCTGGTTGGCTATTTCCAAGCTTTCAAGACAAGATAAGATTTACGTGGACAACATTGGACCACTCATATCTTATCTGTTGAAGACTACAAGTCATAGATTACAAGTAGTATAAATAGAAGTACTCGTGTAACATTTTAAAGTGGAGCAATATTGAGAGAAACACTTGTAAAAAGAGAGAAAGAGTATTCACAGAGCTTAGTATCATTTGCTACCCTCTTTACTTCTGTTGTACTATTGTAATGAATGTTGTAGCAACCCCTTCAAGTTATATATAAGACCTATATTCCTTGAATCGGTGTGTTCATTTATTACAAAGTATTTATTGCTTCATAAAGTTGAAAAGTTGTATTCACCCCCCCCCCCTCTACACCACATTTGGACCTAACAGTCTGTTTCAAGTAGCAGACTAGGTAAGGTCATTCACAGATTGATCTTGACATTTCTACATAATCTGTCAAGTCTACAATTGCAACTTGAAATAAAATAAGCAAAAAGGTGAAGCGTGCTCATGGGCAAATCCTCACAGAGTACCTTTATCTACATTTGGAATAAAGACAATATTCATGAAGAAAAAGTGAGATTACCATTTCGAGTATTGTCCAGGAAATGAGGGAAAGTGTACTTGTAAGTGAGATATGTGTTGTAGTTTAAATACACACATCTCACAAACACTTTCAAAAATACACACACAACTGAGCTTAACTTTTCTCAAGCATAGAAACTCTAGCAATCTCTTGTTATTGTATCTATTGAAGCTGGAAACCCTTTCCAGTCAGTTGTAGCAACAAAAATTAATAAAACTAATTTTTTAAGTAAAACACTGTGTGTCCATAGCTTACTTGTCTTTTGTTTTATAACTTAATACATTAGCTTTTGTTTGTTATTAGCAAAAGTTCTTAAAATTATTAAGTTGCATTCAACCCCCCCTTCTGCAACACTCATTATGTTTAACATCTTCAATAGTTGAAAAACTGATTTCATATATGCAATGTCTTGTTTAGATTCGAATCGCTTTACTTGAAAAAACTAATTTGATTTTTGCACTGCTCTATGTTAGACTCGATTCACTAATTTGTACATAACTTTAGATATTATGCGGTAAGAATTATGATTCCCTCTTTTTGCACACTTGAAAATTTGATTTAGTTTTTGGAATGCTCTATTTTAGACTTGAGTCGCTGAATTTGATGTTTAACTTTTTATGCTATATTTAAATATATTAATTTTGTCGGAGTTGCTTGTCCTACTTATAATTATTATTTTATTCTCATGCCTGTAGTTCAATATATTTTTATTTTTTTAATTATATTGAGAGGTAATCATCACACTTGAAAGAATTATGATTTTATACTATTTCACACTTGAAAAAATTGATTTAGTTTTTGAATTGCTCTAGTTTAGACTCGAGTCACTGAAATTACGATTTATTGCTCTTGGAAACCTTATAAACTGTTCTGATGTTTTTTTTTGTTTTTTCTTATGCCTCACAACTTATTTACGTTCAACTTTTAAGGGTATTTCAACTAATATTCTAATATCCAAATGGATAACAGAGAAGGTAATTCACATATTAATTTATAGTAGTGATATGGGTAAAAAAATAACCCTGAGGAAATAATAAATATAGCATTTATTATTTCATTAATTAGACCTGTTATGGTCCAAAGGCTTGGGCCCTCAAAACGAACTAGGAAAATAAATCCTAGGATCAACTGGATTTGTAAGTCCAGCCCACAAAGCTCTGTTGAAGCCATAAGCCCATTAAGCCTTTGTTATTAATTAATTTCGTAATTAATTAATAAAGGCTCAGTAAAGGCCCAAGAAGCCTGATTGAAGGCCTTCATCCTAGAAGGATCTAGAAACCCAAACGTGGGAAGAGTCCTACGAGACCCCTCATCTGTGGAAGGCTCTAGAAGCCCAATCTTGAAGATAAACCTCACATGCTAGACTCCAACAAGGACTCTCATTCCTTGGGGGTTACAACAACCTTACATCACTAGGAGACTTGACCCCCAAGTCTCCTAACTCTAATCTGATTCCAAGGCCCTCATACGCCTATATAAAGGGCCTAACCCCTCAACATTAGAACTACGTTTTGGCTTGATTCTCTAAACACAACAGAGATATGTAGGCAGTTAACGAGGACTCGAGTTAGTCACGAAACGTTAGTGCAGCCATTAAAGCTCGAAGCTCCCCCAAACCCTAGCATTAATTACGTATTAAAAACACCTCGTTTTTGATCCGTAACATTTGGCGCCGTCTGTGGGAACACGAATAACAACCATGGCAAGAACACGAAGTACCGCGAGCACCCTCGAAGGAGAGATCCCTGACACCACTGTTGACACCAACGTTCCTCTTATCGTAACTCAGGAACAAGGAGCTGTTGTCCCAACCACCTCCGTTGAGGGCCCTGAAATAAGTACCCATCGTACGGGACCCTTAAGCATAGTCGTTCAACCTTCCAATCCTGACATGTCAATCCATGCCTCTGTCCCTCCACTCCAGGTAATTCCACCCCTCAATACTACTTTTGTTGCTCCTCTCCCATTGCAGGTCTCCACTACAGTGTTACCTAGAAACCCTCGATATGGGCTTCCACTTAACTACGAGCCCTCTTATGAGCAAGGGTTGCTGCCCCCACATGGCTCACGTCAGGGGAATCAAGGTTTTTCTGGACCCTACTCTACTGATGATGGAACAAGTGATGAGGACGTTAATCCTAGGAGGAGACAACCTAGTAAGGAGCCCCTTGGAGGGAGAAGTACCCAGCCCCGAGGGCCTCAAAACACTAACTCCACAAACCTACAAGAGAGGATACGAGCTTATGAGGCTGAAGCTCAACGACTAAGGAAAGACCTGGAAAGGGAGCTAGCAAGGCAGCAACGCCCGAGAGCTGAGGGGGCTGGAGGATCAGCAAGGAATGCATCTGTGATAGATCTAGATGAGCCCCCGGCAAGGAGGCGAACAAAGACAAGTCATGTTAGGGCTGACCCCCAAGACTTATTGTCACTTGGAGATCCTGATGATCCCACACCTCCTTTCACAGAGAATATTATGAATGAGAAGATATCAAGGAAGTTTAAGATGCCTACAATCAAGGCCTATGATGGAACGGGGGATCCCTCAAATCATGTTCTCACGTTCACTAATGCACTGCTGCTGCAGCCCGTCAATGACGCTATCAAGTGTAGGGCGTTCCCTCAAACCCTGAGTGGTATGGCTCAAAGGTGGTTTAGTCGCCTACCCCCTAACTCTATTGGGTCATTCAAAGATCTAAGCAGGGCCTTTGTTGGTCAGTTTATCAGCAGCAAGACTCATGAGAAGAGCTCAGCTTCGCTAATGAATATGTATCAGGGAAAGAATGAATCCCTGAGGGACTATATGAACAGATTCACGAAGGAGGCCTTGAAGGTCCCTGATCTAGACCAGAATGTAGCTATGATAGCCCTACAACAAGGAACCTCAGATGAGAACTTCAGGAGGTCTTTAGCCAAGAGGGCTCCAGAACGTATGAATGAGCTCCAAGAGAGAGCTGGAAAATATATCAAGGCTGAGGAAAGCTTGAAGAAGACTACCAACTCGTTCAGAAACGAGTGGGGTAGCAAAAAGCGTAAGCAAGATCAGTATGATGTCGAGGATGAGTATGATGTTGAGGATAAGTCTCCTAGAACCAACAAAGACTCTGACTATACCTCGAGAACGGTTGGCCAAGGGCCTAGGTTCACTGAGTATGCAAGGCTAAACTCACCAAGAAGTGAGATCCTGTTGGACATTGAGAAAGATAGAGAACTTCAATGGCCGAAGCCACTAAGGACTGATCCTAAGAAGAGGAATCCGAATTTGTATTGCAAGTTTCACAAGGATGTTGGACATGACACAGATAATTGTAGACAGTTGAAAGATGAGATTGAATTCTTGATCAGAAGGGGAAAACTCAGAAAGTTTATCAAAGAAGATGATAGAAACAACAATGATAATCGACACTATAATGAACAACGAAGGGATTATGATGACCGTGATAAGAAGATACAGCCTCGAGGCCCAGTAATAAACGTGATCTCTGGAGGTCCAACAGCGGCCGGGACTTCAAGTAACTCGAGAAAGGCTTATGCCCGGCAAGTTCTACAACTTATGGGGGAAGCACCAAAGAGTGCAAGGAGCGAGATATCAATTTCTTTTGATGATTCTGATTTGAAAGGGGTGAACTTCCCCCATGATGACCCGTTGGTCATAATACCTGTGATAGGCAACTCTTCGGTGAAACGAATCCTGGTGGATAGTGGAGCTTCAGTAGACATCCTATTTCATGATGCATATCTCAAAATGGGGTACACCGACCCTCAACTGACTCCCTCTGACATTCCTGTATACGGGTTCAATGGAGTCGAGTCTAAGGTAGAGGGAACAATTCGATTGTCTGTGACTATAGGGAAGGAGCCCCATGATTCCACTCAAGTGTTGAACTTCCTCGTGATCAAGGCTGTGTCCTCTTATAATGGGATCCTCGGACGAACAGGGATGCATGCGTTCAAGGCTGTTGCCTCAACTTACCACCTCAAACTTAAATTTCCAACTAGGAATGGAGTTGGTGAGGAGAAAGGAGACCAGAAGATGGCAAGGAGCTGTTATGTAGCCTCGTTAAGGTCCGACGGAGTCGGGGGGCAAGTACTCCCGATCGAAGGTGCGGATACGTGAAAGTAGTAGACAACTCCTTCAAGAGTTATATTTAGAAGGATTATTAAGTAGAAATAAGGTTCTATGGAACCACTAGGAACCAAGAAGTTGTTACCCCATGTGGAAAATAACTTGTTATTATGTAAGGGTGGAACCCTATTTGACTTGAAGATATACTTCAAGATATTTTAATAAAAGTTTATTTAGCATCCTTGAACTCTCTTGTTATGTTATTATTAAACACGAAAACAACTTTGTACCAATGCACATAACGTAAAAATGCAAAATAGAATGCATGAACGTAATAAAAGTGCCGAGTACTGAAGGGGTTAAAGGTACGAGAATAAAAGATAAAAGCCATGCATGGCCAACACGGGTAGTAAACGGAAAAGCTACGTCTATACTCTTAGGCACACGACATTGAGGTCTTGACAGACCAGCCCCTTGGAAGCACAATTCGACCTCATTCTAGGTCTATGGGAGGTCAAACCCTGTAGGGCTCATCGACCTCATTCCAAGTCGAAAATTACAAAGCCTTGAGGCCCTAAGACATTTCGACCTCAAAGGATTTTGAGGCCTAATTCGACTTCAAACGAGGTCGAAAAGAATCTCAGTAAGACATTTTGACCTAAAAGGAAAAATAAGTGTTAGTTCGACCTCATTCCAAGTCGATGGGAGGTCAAACCCTGTAGGGCTCATCGGCCTCGGTCCAGGTCGATGGGAGGTCAAACCTTGAAGGACACATCGACCTCAATTCAGCCCCTTGGAAGCCAAATTCGACCTGGGCTTGAAATTGAGGTTTATTAGACCTCAATCCAGGTCTATTTGACCTGCAGCTCAAACGAGGTTTGAAACCCCTCAAGTCAGTTAGACGAGGTTTGAAACCCTTCAAGTCTGTCAAGTGAGGTTTGAGACCCCTCAAGTCACTCAAATGAGACATGAGACCCCCCAAGCTAAGTTAAATTCGACCTGGGCTTGAAATTGAGGTTTATTAGACCTCAATCCAGGTCTATTTGACCTACAACTCAAATGAGGTTTGAAACCCCTCAAGTCAGTCAAACGAGGTTTGAAACTCTTCAAGTCTGTCAAGTGAGGTTTGAGACCCCTCAAGTCACTCAAATGAGACATGAGATCCCTCAATCCAGGTCTACAAGAATAATAAAAAAATAAATTATTATTATTTAATAATAAAATCCGGGTTGGACTTTATATGAATAAAATTTATCCGAGTGGGACACCCATTTTATCCGAGTGGGACACCCATTTTATCCGAGTAGGACACCCTGAATCAACGAAATATTTATCCAAAAATTAATTGGGTATAAATATAAATTATTATTATTTAATAATAATAATTAATATACGGGTTGGACTTTATTTGAATAAAATTTATCCAAGTGGGACGCCTCATTTTATCCGAGTGGGACACCTCCAAATTCAAAATTTAATTATACCAAAATAAATATTATTATTTATTAATGATATTTGGGAAAATTTGAAGAAAAAAAAAATAAATAAATATTTTCGAGCTGGATTTCAGGTCGAAGGACGACCTCAATTTTTGTTCGACCTGGAGACAAAATCCACTTCTAAATCGACTTCGACTGAAGTCGATTTGAATTGTCAAACTACTAAATGGTCACCCAAGTTTGACAGAATTTACGAATGCCCCCTGAAATTTGAAAACTGACGATTATCTCCCTAAAGTTTAGAAATTTACGAATTCTCCCATGAAGTTTGAAAGTTGACGATTACTCCCCTAAAGTTTGTAAATTAACAAATCAAACCCTGCAAAATTACAAGTTGATCCCTGATGGAAAAATTACATAAAAAATCCTATATTATTAGGAAAAATACCTGTGGGTACATAAAAAATTCCTAAATTCTTAGGAAAAATACTTGTAGGTACATAAAAAATTCTTAAATTATTAGGAATAATTCAGAAAAATATCCGTGGGTACATAAAAATTCCTAAATTATTAGGAATAATTGAGAAAAATACCCGTGGGTACATAAAAATTCCTAAATTATTAGGAATAATTAAGAAAAATACCCGTGGGTACATAAAAAATTCCTAAATTATTAGGAATAATTGAGAAAAATACCCGTGGGTATATAAAAAATTCCTAAATTATTAGGAATAATTAAGAAAAATACCCGTGGGTACATAAAAAATTCCTAAATTATTAGGAATAATTGAGAAAAATACCCGTGGGTACATAAAAATTCCTAAATTATTAGGAATAATTAAGAAAAATACCCGTGGGTACATAAAAATTCCTTAATTATTAGGAATAATTAAGAAAAATACCCGTGGGTACATAAAAATTCCTAAATTATTAGGAATAATTAAGAAAAATACCCGTGGGTACATAAAAAATTCCTAAATTATTAGGAATAATTAAGAAAAATACCCGTGGGTACATAAAAAATTCCTAAATTATTAGGAATAATTGAGAAAAATACCCGTGGGTACATAAAAATTCCTAAATTATTAGGAATAATTGAGAAAAATACCCGTGGGTACATAAAAATTTCCTAAATTATTAGGAATAATTGAGAAAAATACCCGTGGGTACATAAAAAATTCCTAAATTATTAGGAATAATTAAGAAAAATACCCGTGAGTACATGAAAATTCCTAAATTATTTGGAATAATTATAAAAAAATACTTGTGGGTACATAAAAAATTCCTAAAATATTAGGAAAAATACCCGTGGGTACATGAAAATTCCTAAATTATTAGGAATAATTATAAAAAATACTTGTGGGTACATAAAAAATTCCTAAATTATTAGGAAAAATACTCGTAGGTACACAAAAAATTCCTAAAATATTAGGAAAAATACCTGTGGGTACATGAAAATTCCTAAATTATTAGGAATAATTATAAAAAATACATGTGGGTACATAAAAAATTCCTAAAATATTAGGAAAAATACCCGTGGGTACATGAAAATTCCTAAATTATTAGGAATAATTATAAAAAATACTTGTGGGTACATAAAAAATTCCTAAATTATTAGGAAAAATACCCGTAGGTACACAAAAAATTCCTAAAATATTAGAAAAAATACCTGTGGGTACATAAAAATTCCTAAAATTATTAGGAAATTACGAAAAATACCTGTGGGTACATAAAAAATTCCTAAAATTATTAGGAAATTACGAAAAATACCTGTGGGTACGTAAAAAAGGTTAATCGACCTCAATGCTTAATCGACTTCAGTCACAGGATTCGACTTCAAGGGATTTTGAATCCCTAAATCGACTTCAATTCTAATCGAAAATCATGAAGCCATGAGGCCCCGAGAAATTTCGACCCCAAAGGGTTTTGAAGCCTAATTCGACTCCATTCTCAGTCGAATATTACACAGCCATGAGGCCCTCAATGATTTCGACTTCAAGGTATTTTGGAGACTAAATCGACCTCAATCGAGGTCAAATCAACTCTAAACGGGTATTTCGACCTCAAGGATAATTAGGGCACTAATCGATCTCAACCAAGGTCGAAATCGACCTTAGTCACCCCATTCGACTTCAAATGAGGCCGATAATCAACCACGATTATCGATCGACCTCGATACATATTTGAGGCATAATTCGACCTCAATCGAGGTCGAAATAAAGCCAAAGCCATGAAAGCCTAAATCGACCTCAATCGAGGTCGATATCGACTTCAATCGCAGGTATCGACTTCAAGGGATTTTGGAGTCTAAATCGACCTCAATCGAGGTCGAAATTGACTTCAATCACGCAGTTCGACTTCAAGAGATTTTGAAGTCTAAATCGACCCCAATCAAGGTCGAAATCGACCTCAGATACAGGTTTCGACCTCGAAGGTCTTTAAGACCTTATTCGACCTGAACTGAAATCGAAATCGACCTCAAGGCATCAATTCGACCTCGAGGGTTTTTTAGGTCGATTTTCGACCTCAATCCTAGTCGATTTGGGGCAGAAATTCGAGAACCTTACTTGGTAAATTAGCTACGAATAAAAGTCCGTTGGGGACTGATTTATTTAATATTAATTCTCTAAAAGAATTAATAATAGAAGGCCTGAGCCCAAAAAGTCGAGATAAAATTGACTAAAATAAGTTAAAAGCTCAATAAGACACTGAAAACCCTTTGTAAGACTTTTACAAAAACTCACAAAGTTTTTCCAAAAGTTGGGGGGCAAATGATATGGGTAAAAAAATAACCCTGAGGAAATAATAAATATAGCATTTATTATTTCATTAATTAGACCTGTTATGGTCCAAAGGCTTGGGCCCTCAAAACGAACTAGGAAAATAAATCCTAGGATCAACTGGATTTGTAAGTCCAGCCCACAAAGCTCTGTTGAAGCCATAAGCCCATTAAGCCTTTGTTATTAATTAATTTCGTAATTAATTAATAAAGGCTCAGTAAAGGCCCAAGAAGCCTGATTGAAGGCCTTCATCCTAGAAGGATCTAGAAACCCAAACGTGGGAAGAGTCCTACCAGACCCCTCATTTGTGGAAGGCTCTAGAAGCCCAATCTTGAAGATAAACCTCACATGCTAGACTCCAACAAGGACTCTCATTCCTTGGAGGTTACAACAACCTTACATCACTAGGAGACTTGACCCCCAAGTCTCCTAACTCTAATCTGATTCCAAGGCCCTCATACGCCTATATAAAGGGCCTAACCCCTCAACATTAGAACTACGTTTTGGCTTGATTCTCTAAACACAACAGAGATACGTAGGCAGTTAACGAGGACCCGAGTTAGTCACAAAACGTTAGTGCAGCCATTAAAGCTCGAAGTTCCCCCAAACCCTAGCATTAATTACGTATTAAAAACACCTCGTTTTTGATCCGTAACAAGTAGGTAATTTGATAATTTAACAATTCTGTGGTAATTAGGTTTTTGTTTCTTGTGTTGTTATGACAGGTAACACAAGTAAAAGAAGAGAGAGCAGGAGATTGAAATTATTAAAACAACAAAAAACCTCAGTTGACAAGCCAATGGAACTCGATAATTCTGACAATGATGATGATTTCGTCAATCTCCCAGGTCCAGCTGAGTACAATGTCATAACTATAACAGCAAGACGAACTCAACATGAAAGCAAGTCAAAGCGAGCATTTGATATCGATGGAGTTGCTCCTAATCAATTAGCAAAAAAAGAATTCCAGAAGGGAAAAAGGAAAAAAACTAGATCAAATATAAAATTTGTTATGAATATAAAAAAATCCCAGCTTCAAATTCTTATATATTTGACAAAAAATTGGCAGGAGAAAAATGACGGAAAAATGAAGAAAAGGAAACATAAGTCAAGATTCATTGATGAGGTTAATTCGACTTTCTTGTTTTTCTTTCAACAACTGATTTCATTTATTATGCACCTCATGTTTATACTCGAATCACTTTACTTGAAAAACTAATTTCATTTATTATGCAATGCTCTTAGTTAAATATAATGATCTATATTTAAAATCTTGGTATAAGAATGGAAAAAATAAAGTGAAATTAGTAACTATGCTAAGCAATTCTACGTTGATTGCAGTGTCATTTTACAATGAGGATGACATCGTTGTAGACTGGAAAATGTACAAAACAAGTCATTACTAATTATTCCTTTTATTTCAATGTTAGACAACTGATAAAGATGAACCTCATGTTTTACAAAAAGTCAGCAAGGCAAAACGGAAAGGCACTATGGATGATATGGTAAACCTATGCGTATATGAATTGTAAAAATGATAATTTCTAAGTCAATTTGCCTATGCACTTTTAACTTTTATATGTGTTCTTAAACAGTTCATCGAAACAGATGAAGAGCTTGAAGAACATAAAGAAAAAAAGAAGGCAAATATAACTGAGAAGTTTAGAATTCGGAACTCTCTAAATATACTAACTGAAATGATGGCTACCCTTTCTAATGGTCAGAAAGAATGGGTAACAAGAAATGGATTTGGTGACTTACTTCAGTTCAACTTAAACAAGATACCTCATAGGCTGGCTTGCAGTGTCCTTGATGCCTTTGATCTAACCAAATGTTTAATAGATTTAACTATTGGATCCATCCAAATCACTCCGCAAGATGTGCATGATGTTCTTGGACTTCCAATTGGGGAAAGGATCCTATCAATTGTAACAGGCACTGAAGCACAAAATAGAGAAAATATGTGGAAATAACAGTTTTTAAAAACAAGGGTAACAACAACAACTATAGCAGAGAGAGTTGCAGGAGGTGAAGTTGATGATCTGTTCAAGATCAATTTTTTGATTGTGCTGGGAAATGTGCTGATTGAAAGCCAAACATGATCGTATGCTAATAGAGACATCCTTAGCCTTGATATTGATTTTGATGATTGTGCTAATTATAACTGAGGGGAGTACTTGCTAAGAAGCTTGATAACAACAAAATCGAACTTCAGGACGACTACAACTTCACTCTTCTACACTGGTCTAATCATCTTCTTTCTTGTAAGTTTACTTTAACTAATATTGTTTCTCTTTTTCATTCATAATAAAACTGCTCTACATCAACAACTACGACTAACCTTTATTGAAGATGACAAGAAGAAAAAGGAGTCTGTCACAGGTGGAGGTGATAAACTATTGTCCAAAGTAATGGTTATTAGTATTAAAGATATGGAGCATCAAGAAAAAGTTCAAGAGGAACTAACTATTGTACTTCAAAGAAAATTTGATGAGGAGGATAGGTTGATTAGAGAAGAAAGGAGAAATGAGGAGGCTGAAAAGAAAAAGAAGTCAAGACAAAAATATAGAGCTCATAAGACACCAAAGTCAAGCAAAATAAAGAGAAAGTTAAATGTTGATGAAGTAGTGACTGAAGGTGCAAAGCCTGTGAAGACGGAGATTTAAGATCAACAATATGGGAGTGACATATCCAAAGAAATAGAAGTGTTCAAAACTCATCCAAGCAACTTCATTCCTATGAAAACTGAGGGACTGATAGCTGTCAAGGGCCAAAGAAAAAGTGATGTGGATCTTCTTCACACTGAATATGAAGATGGTTCATAATCAACTTTTACCTTTTCACAAGTAAAGGAACAAGGCTATGCAACCTTGAGAAAAATCTACACTCTACTCAACAGGAAATATTATCTGACCTAGGAACTTGCACAAGACAATATGAAGATACTGAAGGACATGAGAGAAGTGCCTCTTCAGGTAGAAAGAGATGACAAAATTAAAATTTGGAATCTTGAAGGAAAGAAGGTACTCCATGAGCCATTCTATATGATGATCTACAAGGACATGGAGGGTAGAGAGAAATGCATTGATATTTGTCATGAAATCAATAAATTTTCCAACCTGGATCTTAATCATTTGGCATGTCAACTGGATTATAATGTTGAGGATGAGAAGATTCTGAAGGGAACACTCTATAGAAAGATGAAAGGAAATGAAGACAGACAGAATGATGAATTCAAAAGAAGAAGAAGAAGATAAGTGATCAAAGTCATTTGTCACTGGTACATGAATTTCTTTCTCACAAAATTGTATTTCAAGTCAAATTCATAATTCATGCCAGAATGAAAAATGTGTAGGGTTTTTGTTATCATCAACTTAGATTTATGTCTATTCTTAATATTCATAAATAGGGGGAGATTTTTAGGAATTATGTAGTATGATGATAACAAATTAATTAGAATTATAAATTTGATGTATATTTTTGTAACTGGTCAATGGACATATGATCGATAAATATCCATTGACTATGGAACCAATTATTAATTGAAATTGTTGTTCATTAACTGATAAATTGGATTGTAGCAGTTGATTCAGAATTCTTACTTATCAATTGATTGTAACTCATCGATGGATGCATTGTACTAGTCAACTGATATTTATTGGCTTCGATTGATAGCTCTTCAACGGATGTGAAGAATGGCTGACAAAGTATAAATATTTTAAATCAGAATTATCACAAATGAAGTGATCAACGGATAAAGGAGTCGATGGATATGAGTAAAGTTCGATGGATGAAAGTCGACAAAAGTCAAATCAATGGATCACCATCAACAGATAAAGTACATTAAGACAATCAACGGATAAATGGATTGTTGGATGACGAAATATCCATTGATATATCAATTTATCAATGGATAATATATTCATCGATTGTTGGTCCCTGATATTGTAGAAGGGGGGTTGAATACAATATCTGAAAATTATCGCGGAATATTGGATTTAAAAATATTATTTTAAATTCACACGAAATATTAATTGAAATGAAATACTGTTCAAGTAGAAGATATAATTTTAACTTGAAAAGTATTACAAAATTAATTATTAGAAAGCTGTTATATAATTGATAAAAGTTCTAGAACAAATTTGACATGAACTGTTCGTGTTTAACAATTATATTCCAAACTCAGCACAGAAATCTGTGAATATTACAATGCAGATAAATTACTGAATTTGATCTGATTTTTCTAACTCTTGATAAGTTGAACAACTGAAAAAGTGAAGGCTGATTCTCATATTTATAGAGAATGAAAAAGGCTGCTATGACCTTTTTCCGTATGACTTAATTTCAAGAAAATAAGTCTGTATGACTTATTTTAACACTTGTATGACATTTAAAAACTGGGCATGACTTCTGTTTGGTCGGTATGACTTATTTTATTAATTAAAAAATCGGTATGACTTTTTAATTAAATAAAAAATAAGTCCAGCATGACCTTTTGAACAACAGAAATTCGGTATGACTTATTTGTTTATTAATTAAAAAATCGGTATGACTTTTTAATTAAATAACAAAAAATCTCGGTATGACTTTATTTGAATTTCTTCGGTATGACTTTTTGGAATAAGCTCTCGGTATGACTTTCCAAATTCACTCGGTATGACTTCTTTAACACCTGCCATTTCTTTTCATTTGACTTGAGCTTGACAAGTGGCAGCACTTGGTTGGTTACCCTTTTTCATTTGCTTTTGTCTTAACAAGTGGCAAGCTCTCATTGGCTCCTTTAGAAATAAAGCTCCTGCCATTTCAATTTGCAATTCAAAAGGGGCTTATTTCGTCCTGTAGTGATTCAGCTCCGTAGAAATGTTTTTTGACCCGCATAGCTTATAATCTTTGATTAATAAATACTAAATTTAATTCATAAATTATAAAAATAAATATCTAATATTATTTAGATATTTATAAATATAATTTACTAAATAAATAAAATATTTATTAATTAAATAAATCCTTACGCTCTAAGCTGCGGTCTTCTGATGGTCTGGAACCGAACTCCTTTTGACTTGGAAATGACAAATCAATTCCAACCGGGGTTCCATTTTTACGAATATATGTCTCTGCATTTCTTCCGTGTCAATACTTTTTCCGTCTTGTCTTAAAGTCAGTACTGTCAGGCCTGTTTAGCTGTTTCTGTATCCCTTTGAGCTTCTAGCTTCTTTCTTCTGTCATTCTAAAATAATTCTAAATTAATTAATCCTTTAATTAATTTAAGAAATAAATTAATTCTGAGTGAATTAATTTACTAATTAAATTAACTAATTAATTTAATTAATTAACAGAGAATTAAATTAAAGGCTTGACTATTGTTGATGTAGATAAAACTCTTCTGTTCTTCAACAATAACCTTTCTAACCACTTGAACTTTTTGATGACGAATCTTCACTGACACTGTTGACACCCTGTGCACTGGTCTGGTTCACGGATGACTAACTACAATGTCGATTCTCATTTCTACTGTAGTGGTCTTTGTGTCTTGTCTTGGCTTCTAGCTTTGTCTTCACTATTTCTTTTCTTGGAATCTCTTTGTAGTAGGCACTTGGAATCTTCTGTATCTTCTGAACTCTTATGAAATACTACTCTTTTATTTTTCGCCGACGCTTGAACATATTAATGAACTTCTTCCGGTGTAGAGTAGCAGCTTCATTAGAACACTTCTGATATTAGGATTCTTTGTGTCTAGTTGACTGTCTTCATCTTGATTCCTTCCTCAGTATTTATTACTTACTTTATTTTCTTACTTGAGTTGAGTTGTCATCTACTTATTACAAATAGGCCTTGACATATGCCTTTCAATCTCCCCCTATTTGTTGTTAAGCATTTAACATACAAATTCCTAGAGGATAACTCAACTAACAACTAAGAAACTAATATGACATTTAAGAACTGTAAGTAAATAAATTGTTCTCTGGATCATATAATACATTTCCAGATTTCTTTGAGTAACTGAAATGAAAGATGTTTGTTCCTCTAGCACTGAACATATTATACATGTAGTATTATCTTCATTTCTCAGACTCATCACTACTCCCCCTTAGGATGTCAGAGATGATGTCTATTCTCTTCTTACCATCTATCCTCTATTTCTCCAACTTCTGTCTTCACTTCTCTCCCAAGGTGGATTCATTTTTCCCTTTCGTGAATTATCCAACTTTTTCTTGTTCAACAATTGAGTAATCCTCTTCCATTGATATCAAAGCACTTCTGGCAAAAGTCTTTGTTTTCTTCTTACCAACTTCTGATCTACTCCCCCTTAGTTGAACACTTTAGAGTAATCCTCTTAATAATTCTCATTCTCCTAATAATTCTCCCCCTTAGTTGAGTAATCCTCTTGTTCATTTAAAAGTCCTTTTCTGGAGAAATTTCCACCTGGTTGAGTAACAATTGAAATTTGTAACAGGGAATTGGGAAAGGGTTTCGGTAAGTGTGCTAGTGTGTGATTTTACTTTGTGTTCCTCACAAGTGTTTCGCTCATATACTCTCTAAGTGTTTCACTCATAGAATATATATTTTCACTCTTCCTTCCTTGTGTTTCACTCTTTTCTCACATCACTATATCTCTCTCAGTACGGATGACTCAGTCTTTTGTACCTGCAAGAAATATCACCATAGCCCCTTCAAGAAAGGTCACTGGTGGTGCAATGGGGTTTCGTAAATCCCCGTCCTCAACTGAATCTATTAAAATAGTTTAATTTAAAAACTGAATTGCTTCAGGAATAGATTCAATGAGTTGCTGATCATCTAAGATGATCTATTCCATTAGGAATCCAGATATGTTCCATCTGGGGAGGGAGACAAGGATCTATAATGTAGCACATGATCCAAGTTTCCTCCTGACGCCTGTGAAGGCATGTTGATTCCATCAGAATCATCAATCATTCTTCCTTCCTTGATATGGAAGTTTAGAAAAATTGCTACCGTCAATTCATCCTTCCTGTGACATTTCAATTGTTCTTTCTTGGTCCATTTTGGTCCCAAGTAAGTTCTTAAATTGTTGGTCCAAAATGCCAATTGTTGGTCCATTGTTGTCCCTAAAAATAAGACAATATTTGTGGTTTCTTGAAAAATGTCAGATGAAATTAACTCTTTGCTGATAGCCTTGGCTGACAGGCTGAATTCAATAGACTCACTCTGTTGAGAGAATGAACCTAGTAACAGTTTTGCCTTTTCCAAGTCTGTATCCTTTTGAGAGAACACAGATGAGCTAACAGTTGTCTCAATTTATATATATATTTGAATCACCTTTCTGGAGACAGAGCTGTTGGTTCACTCACATTACCAACCTTATCAAATGCACTCAAGGCATTGACTCCCTCATTCTTAGCAATTAGGTATTCTGTTTAATGGTTAGAGAGATGGAAGTGATAGTGTTTGTGTGTTTGGTTCTAAGATCTTGGTTAGAGATTGATGCCAATGATTGGGATCTCACTATCAGAAACAATCGAATGATCAAGCTCATAGATCTTTCCTACTTCTCAAAAGAGACGTGAAATAATCAGCACTTATTTATATAGAAATAAACATAAAAATAATAAAAATAAGGATGCCAAAGTTGAAAAACAAATAAAACTATACATACTTATATATATATTTAATATATGCCAATTATTGGAAAACAACAACAACATAAAATATTTACAGTAGAGATGCCAAATAAATAAAACTGTACAAAATAAGGAAAATCTTTTTGAGTTTTCTTTTTCAATTTGTTTGTTTGTTTTTGATAATTTTTAAGGAATATATACAGTGTATTTACAGTGCTTCAAAATAAATATGCAATTTAAAACAACATGCAATAATTAGTTCATGTTTAACATCCCTAACTCACTAACCAACTTAGAGAAAGTGGATTCATCAAGTGGTTTCGTGAAGATGTCGGCAATTTGATCTTCTGTGGGTACAAAATGTAACACCACAGTTCCGTTCATGACATGCTCTCGGATAAAATGATACCTTATGTCTATGTGCTTGGTCCTTGAATGTTGTACAGGATTATTGGAAATAGCTATGGCACTTGTGTTGTCGCAAGGTATTGGAATTTTAGATAGCGCAAGTCCATAATCATTCAGCTGATTCCTTATCCACAAGATTTGTGCACAACAACTACCTGCCGCAATATATTCTGCTTCGGCTGTCGAGGTAGATACTGAGTGCTGTTTCTTACTGTACCAGGAAATCAACCGTCGTCCTAGAAACTGACAACTTCCAGATGTACTTTTCCTGTCCATCCTGCATCCTGCATAATCTGAATCTGTATAGCCTATTAGTTCAAAACCTGTACTTTTAGGGTACCAAATTCCAAGATTCGGTGTACCCTTCAGATATATAAAAATTCTTTTAACAGCTATAAGATGAGATTCTCTAGGGTCAGTTTGAAACCTTGCACATAAGCATGTTACAAACATTATATCGGGTCTACTAGCAGTTAGATATAATAATGAGCCTATCATACCTCTATAGCTTGTGATGTCAACCTTCTTACCAGTTTCATCTTTGTCAAGCTTTGTGGCTGTTGGCATAGGGGTTTTTGCCGGTGAAGAATCTTCTAGATTGTATTTCCTTAGAAGATCCCTTACGTACTTTGATTGGCAAATAAAAATCCCATCTTCCATCTGCTTCACTTGCAATCCAAGGAAGAATGGCAGCTCACCCATCATGCTCATTTCATACCTACTCTGCATTAACTTAGCAAATCTCTTGCACAAGTTTTCATTAGTAGAACCAAATATAATATTGTCAACATAAACTTGGACAAATATCATATCTTTATCATGTAATTTGTAAAAGAGAGTTTTATCTATGACACATCTTGTAAAACCGTTTTCAAGTAAAAATTGAGAGAGAGTGCCATACCATGTCCTCGGTGCTTGCTTGAGTCCATAGAGGGCTTTGAATAAGAAGTATACAAAATCAGCAAACTCTGGATTTTCAAAGCCAGGGGGCTGTTCCACATATACTTCCTCTTCTAACTTTCCATTCAGAAATGCACTCTTCACATCCATTTGATAGACTTTAAAATTGGAATGTGTTGCGAATGCCAGAAATATCCTGATGGCTTCAAGTCTTGCAACTGGTGCGTAGGTCTCATCATAATCAATTCCCTCTTCCTGGGAGTAACCCTTTGCCACCAGTCTGGCCTTGTTCCTTGTAACAATGCCATCACCGTCTAACTTGTTCCTGTATACCCATTTCGTGCCAATAACAGATCTATCTTTAGGCCTGGGTACCAGTGTCCATACTTCTTGCCTTTCGAACTGATTGAGTTCTTCTTGCATGGCAAGAACCCAATCTGGATCAGTTAGAGCATCTTCAATTTTCTTTGGCTCTTCTTGAGATAGAAAAACCGAAAATAAACATTCATTTGAAGTTGCACTTCTGGTTCTAACACCAACATCTGGATCACCTATGATCAATTCAAAGGGATGATCTTTGCTCCATATCTTTTCCCTTGGAAGGTTTGATCTTGATGATTCGCCTCGAAATTCATTGTGATGTTGTGTTCTGCCAGTTGATCCTTCGTCTCCCCCTGAGTTGCTGCCTGGATGACTTGTTGATCCACCACTGGTATTAGTAGTATCTCTAGTGTTTCCATTGTTTCCACCACTATTACCTGGATCATTACCATCATTGTTGTCATCATCATTTCCTGTTGCAACCTCAGGCTCTTCTTCATTATCCGAATCTGAGTCTGGATGATTGTCAAATTTTAATGACTCAGAAGGATCTTCAGTTTGGATGCTCGGGAGTTTAGTGTCATCAAATGTTACGTTGACACTTTCTTTTACTTGGTGCTGATCAATTATGTACACCCTATATGCTCTTTTTGAGTAGCCGACAAAAATTGCTTCATGTGCCTTGGCCTCAAATTTGCCACGATGTTCATCTCCATCTTTTAGCACAAAACATTTGGCTCCAAATACATGAAAGTATTTGAGTGTTGGTTTCTTGCCAGCCATTAATTCGTAGGGTGTCTTCATATGATCCTTGTTGATTAAGGTTCGATTCTGGGTATAACAAGCTGTGTTTACTGCTTCAGCCCAGAAGTAGATAGGCAACCTTGATTCACTTAACATTGTTCTTGCAGCTTCAATCAAGGTTCGATTCTTCCTTTCTACTACTCCATTCTGTTGCGGAGTTCTTGGCGCTGAGAATTGTCTTATTATCCCTTTGTCTGAGCAGAAGCTATTCAGAATTTCATTCTTGAATTCTGTTCCATTATCTGATCTGATTGCCCGGACAGGTAGCTTTGAATCTAACTCAATCAACTTTACATGATCAATCACCAACTGTGGAGTTTCATCCTTAGAGTTCAAGAATAAAACCCACGTGTACTTTGTGAAGTCATCTACAATCACTAAGGCATATTTCTTCCTTGATATAGACATGATATTGACTGGACCAAATAAATCCATGTGTAGGAGTTGAAGTGGTTCAGTGATGTTTGTAGTGTCTGTGCCTTTGTGAGTTGCTCTTTTTGACTTCCCTTTCTGACATGCCTCACACAATCCTTCTTGTGTAAATTCCATCGGAGGCAGTCCTCTCACCAAATCCCTCTTGACTAGAGAGTTCATTGTTTTGAAATTCAGGTGTGAGAGCTTCTTGTGCCATAGCCAACTTTCTTCTGTTGAAGCTTTTGAATAAAAACAGTTTGTTTCAGCTTCAGTTCCCGAGTTGAAATCAGCTACGTACAAGTTTCCTTTCCTTACTCCACGCAAGGCTAGTCTGTCTTCTTTAGAATGAGCTATTAAGCACTTCTCCTTGATAAAGTTCACTTTGTAACCTTTATCACAGAATTGACTGACGCTGAGTAGATTGTGCTTAAGTCCTTCCACCAAAGAGACGTTTTCAATGATAACATTTCCAGTATTTAACTTGCCATATCCCGTAGTCATTCCTTTGCTGTTATCTCCAAAGGTGACGATTGGGCCAGCTCTTTCAACCACGTCTGATAGCAGGGCTCTATCTCCGGTCATATGCCTTGACGATCCACTGTCTAGGATCCATACAACCCGGTTTTCCTGTTTAACTCCCTGCACATATCAAACGGATTAGATTATCTTCGGAGCCCAAAATTGATTGGGCCCGGCATACTTAAAGAATTGACCTTTGTCAGCTTTGACAACAGATCCTTTTCGAACAACAGCCGCATCCTCCTTGACTGTACTTACTTTCCTATAAATAGTCTTAACAATTTTTTGTTTAGACTTAGGAATATATTTTTCCTTCTTGACAAGTGAAGGAATAGCAGTCTTGGATTTAGCAAATTTATTATTGATGTATTGTCTCGGTGTCATGTTCTTTTTATTAGCAGTCATGCGTTTGAAATAAGCAGTCATAGCATTAAAAACACATAACATACAATTTAACATACCACAAGGTTTATGGCATACATCAATAGCAGGCATGTTATTCACAGCAGTAGGAGTTTTAACAATTTCTACTTTAACTTTTTCAGCAGATTTAAAGTTTTCAGTAGAATGGCATCTGTTGTTACTATCCCTACTTCTAACAAACTTATTGTTAGGTCTGTTCAAGTTATTCTTTAAGTTCTTAGCACCTAAACCAGGAGTGGATGAACTAGCAGAGTTCACATTTTCGATTGGTCTTTTAGGTACATATTTAGCTTTCTGGACATTTATTCCTTTTATGTCCCTAGTCTGTTCTTCTCTTTTCTTCTCTTCAAGGTCTTCACATTTAATTTCATAATCCACTATTACACAACTATCAAGAACTGGTTCTGCAATAGGAGTTATGAAAAGAGGTTTCTTGGTGTCCTTAATAACATGTGGAATACCCCTCTCTATAGCAGTCTTTTTAAAAGGGGTGATGTTACTAAGCTTTCCTACTGATTCATTATATTCAAAACCTATTCCAACTTTCCGATTGATCTCTTGTTGGTCAACTAGATCTTTCATAACAAATGAAGCAGTTCTATAGGCTTGACACCTGACCTTTTCTTTTTCAATTTTATCTTTCAAAAAAGCTTCAATTTCAACATAGCAGTTGACTCTATTAACTTGAAATGCAACATCTTCAGTTAATTTAACATTAATAAGTTTCAGCTTTTTCAATTCATAATTCTCCTCTTTTAAAACTTTGTTTTCGAGAATTAAGACTTTTATTCGATCTCTAGCATCAATTAAATTCTCACCTATCAATTTAAACATTTTAGGACAGCTAGGGTTTACCTCAATTCCTTGTCGGGGTGGAGATTGTGATCCTTCAGAAGAAGAGGCCATTAGAGCAAGATTTCCCATTTGATCTTCTTCATCATTGTCGGAATCATCCCAGTTTTTTCCTGCTGCTAAGTATGATTTTCCCTGATGCTTCTTCAGTAGAGCGTCATATTTCTGTTTGAGCTCGTCATATGAATCCTTCTTTCTTTCCTGCTTGGGCTTTCTACAATCAGTAGCAAAGTGTCCCATTTCATTGCAGTTGAAGCAACGGATCTTGCTTCTGTCTACCATCCCTGTCTTGTATCCACCTTTTATGTTGGATGAACTAGAAGAACCACCTGTCTGAAATCTGTTTGCCATAGGCTTGAATTTGAAACTAGGGTTCCTCCTGAATCTTGTATTTCCAAATTTTCTAGTAATCAGAGCCAGAGATTCATCCTCAAGTTGATCGAGTTCTTCCATTGAGTAGAATTCACTATCAGTTGAATTCACTAGAGTTGCACCAACTTCTGCAACAATACCCTGATCAATGAGGTTGACTGAAGAAGATTCAGTCTTAGCTTTTCTGTACTCTGGTTCTTCTGCTACAAGAGCTGTAGACTTGCTGACCACCTTGCCTATACCATATATTTCTTTCTGTTGAATCTGCTCTAGCTCATAGGTCTTCAGAATGCCATAAAGTCTTTCCAAAGAAATTTCATTCATGTCCCTTGACTCTCTGATGGCTGTTATCCTATGCTCTAGGTGTACTGGCATTGTCAGCAAAAACTTCCTATTGATCTCCTTCTTCGTATATTGTTTGCCATTGAGATTTAGATCATTTATCAGCTTGTTGTATCTCTCAAAAACTTCAGAGATACCTTCTCCAGGATTTGATCTAAAATGCTCATATTGAGACGTTAAGATTTCCAATCTGTTCTCCCTTACTTCTTCTGTTCCTTCATTTAGTATCTCTATCGTTTCCCAGATGTGTTTAGCATTTTTACAATTAACAACATGATTGTACATTCCGGGATCAAGAGATTCCACTAAAATTAACTGCAGACTGGTGTCCAATGTATCGAGTTCCTTTTCTGTCTCAGTGTACTCAGAAATATCTTTTTCAACTTGTCTGTGCGGAATGAGTACACCATCTTCCATATGCTCAGGAAAGATATTTATTGGAACAGCAACACCAGTTTTTAAAATATCCTTGTACTTGGGATTTGCAGCTCGAAGAAACAAGGTCATCTTTCTCTTCCACAGATTATAATTGTCTTTATCAAATTGTGGAATTTTAATGCTACTAACTCTTTGAGTACTCATCTTTAAATAAGATTAAAAATTAATTGTTTCAAAAAATATTTTAATTTTTGACTTAAAATAATTTTTGATCAAAAATAATTTTTCGGGAAAAAAAATTATTTCGAATAAAAAATTATTTCGAATTTAAAATAATTTTTGAGATCTGTATGAGTTCGCGGAATTTGATTTGGATCTGATATGAAAAATATCAACCAGCTCTGATGCCAATTGTTGGTCCCTGATATTGTTGAAGGGGGGTTGAATACAATATCTGAAAATTATCGCGGAATATTGGATTTAAAAATATTATTTTAAATTCACACGAAATATTAATTGAAATGAAATACTGTTCAAGTAGAAGATATAATTTTAACTTGAAAAGTATTACAAAATTAATTATTAGAAAGCTGTTATATAATTGATAAAAGTTCTAGAACAAATTTGACATGAACTGTTCGTGTTTAACAATTATATTCCAAACTCAGCACAGAAATCTGTGAATATTACAATGCAGATAAATTACTGAATTTGATCTGATTTTTCTAACTCTTGATAAGTTGAACAACTGAAAAAGTGAAGGCTGATTCTCATATTTATAGAGAATGAAAAAGGCTGCTATGACCTTTTTCCGTATGACTTAATTTCAAGAAAATAAGTCTGTATGACTTATTTTAACACTTGTATGACATTTAAAAACTGGGCATGACTTCTGTTTGGTCGGTATGACTTATTTTATTAATTAAAAAATCGGTATGACTTTTTAATTAAATAAAAAATAAGTCCAGCATGACCTTTTGAACAACAGAAATTCGGTATGACTTATTTGTTTATTAATTAAAAAATCGGTATGACTTTTTAATTAAATAACAAAAAATCTCGGTATGACTTTATTTGAATTTCTTCGGTATGACTTTTTGGAATAAGCTCTCGGTATGACTTTCCAAATTCACTCGGTATGACTTCTTTAACACCTGCCATTTCTTTTCATTTGACTTGAGCTTGACAAGTGGCAGCACTTGGTTGGTTACCCTTTTTCATTTGCTTTTGTCTTAACAAGTGGCAAGCTCTCATTGGCTCCTTTAGAAATAAAGCTCCTGCCATTTCAATTTGCAATTCAAAAGGGGCTTATTTCGTCCTGTAGTGATTCAGCTCCGTAGAAATGCTTTTTGACCCGCATAGCTTATAATCTTTGATTAATAAATACTAAATTTAATTCATAAATTATAAAAATAAATATCTAATATTATTTAGATATTTATAAATATAATTTACTAAATAAATAAAATATTTATTAATTAAATAAATCCTTACGCTCTAAGCTGCGGTCTTCTGATGGTCTGGAACCGAACTCCTTTTGACTTGGAAATGACAAATCAATTCCAACCGGGGTTCCATTTTTACGAATATATGTCTCTGCATTTCTTCCGTGTCAATACTTTTTCCGTCTTGTCTTAAAGTCAGTACTGTCAGGCCTGTTTAGCTGTTTCTGTATCCCTTTGAGCTTCTAGCTTCTTTCTTCTGTCATTCTAAAATAATTCTAAATTAATTAATCCTTTAATTAATTTAAGAAATAAATTAATTCTGAGTGAATTAATTTACTAATTAAATTAACTAATTAATTTAATTAATTAACAGAGAATTAAATTAAAGGCTTGACTATTGTTGATGTAGATAAAACTCTTCTGTTCTTCAACAATAACCTTTCTAACCACTTGAACTTTTTGATGACGAATCTTCACTGACACTGTTGACACCCTGTGCACTGGTCTGGTTCACGGATGACTAACTACAATGTCGATTCTCATTTCTACTGTAGTGGTCTTTGTGTCTTGTCTTGGCTTCTAGCTTTGTCTTCACTATTTCTTTTCTTGGAATCTCTTTGTAGTAGGCACTTGGAATCTTCTGTATCTTCTGAACTCTTATGAAATACTACTCTTTTATTTTTCGCCGACGCTTGAACATATTAATGAACTTCTTCCGGTGTAGAGTAGCAGCTTCATTAGAACACTTCTGATATTAGGATTCTTTGTGTCTAGTTGACTGTCTTCATCTTGATTCCTTCCTCAGTATTTATTACTTACTTTATTTTCTTACTTGAGTTGAGTTGTCATCTACTTATTACAAATAGGCCTTGACATATGCCTTTCATCGATGGATAGCAAAGAGGGATCAATTGATAAGTTTCACAGCAATTATCAATTGATCAAGGTTTCCCAAATTAGTTAAGGACAAATGTAATGGAATGTTTGCAGAACTCTGAATCAATAGAAGACAGTCTAGTTAAGATTGTGAAGAATTTCAAAGGAACACAATCTTCAAGAAGAAGATCAAGATAAAGACTTTTTCAGAACAAAACAAAGTTCAAAGAAGACTGTGAAAAGAAGTTACATTCTATTTTAGTGTAAACCTTGTAAAATGTATTTTATACATTTATCAGTCGATAGAAAAATAGAAGTAGAAATGAAATACTATATATAGTTTAGTAGTTCATTGTAGCAAAATGTAGAAGTTTAATTCAAGAACTCAAGAAAAGCATAATAGAAAGTTGGAAAATATTTGTAGTACTTTTCTTAGTTCTATTTATATTTTCTAAGCATCTTGGTTTCAGACCAAGGTTCATTGAAAGCAAAAATATTCACTAGTGAAAAAATAATCCACTAGTAATTTTAGAAGATTTGTTTTCAATTGTTTTAAATTTAATTTTCTGTTCTATTTCTTAGTTTTAATAATCCAAACACTCAAACACTTATATATATTTATATAAACTTGAATCCGCAAGAATTGACAATAATTCTTAAGTTTGTATTCAACCCCCTTCTACAAACTTATACTTAAGGAAAATAATAGAAACATTCAAGCCTCATCCTCTAGATGGAATAGATGCTGAAGAACTTGAACCAGTAATTTTCGCGGATGAGATAATGTTTGAAATTGATGAAGGTGTTAATGAATTATGGAGTATGGATTCTTTACAAGATAAACATGTTGATCTTCTCATAAAATTGGTGGAGCAGCTATCTGAGTATCCTTATCCTAAGGAACAAAATTTCACCCCAATAATTCAAAGAATCATTGCAGCAAAAGAGAAGATACAATATGAAAGAAAAGTTGATTATGAGAAAGATCAAATGTGTCTTCTCAAGAATACAGATAGAGTCACCTTCTACAACACTAGTGGATCTGATGACACCATCTCTTTTGATGAACTGAGAATATTGGCAGAAAAGGATCCTGAAATCACGGAGTTAATCAAAAGACAGTTAATAAAGGTCACTAATCCTGAAGTAATTGATGTCAAAAACAAACCTTTAGAAATATGTGATTTCAAGGAGAGAAAGAAGATGGAGGAAAGGGAGAAGGCAAAAAAGCATGACTCCAAAGTTGATGAAGTCAAGAAAGAACTTAAAAGAGTAAAGAAGCAGATTAAAGAAGAAGATATGGATTTTGAAGCTGCCAAGCTAAATGATAAGCATTCTAGACTTCTTTCCTATATCTCACATGTCTTTACAAATCCATTGAGAATCATTGTAGACAGTATTGAAGTAAAGGCTGGAGACTTCAGGATTCTCAACACTGCAAATCTAACAACAGGATCATTTTAGGAAAATGAAAGAAACTTGAGTTTAGTGTCAGGAAAGATTATTGAACCAAGATCAAAGGAAGATGATGATATAGACATACTCAGAGTTGATCAAATATTCACATCTTCCAAAGCCAGATTTCTTACTGATGAATTTGGAGTCAAATATCTTTGCATCTCCAGAGGGCCAATGGAAGATTACTACACTTTCCAAGATTTGAAGAACTTACCAGTCAATCTAGTGAAACTGGTACTTGATTGTGTAGCTGATCATGCCAAAACCAATGAAGAGAAGAGAGCTCTAAGATCCCTATACCAATGTAGACAATGGAGTTTCTCTATGAAAGGAAAAATCCACAGAAGAAATCAGACCAAGGAAGATCAAGCAAAAATGGAAGATTTGCTCAGACTAGAAGAGCATTTAGCTAGAGAAATTGTAGATTGTACCTGTACTTGTTTGAATATTTTTCTGTACGAACACTTCAATTTATTAGTTGAGTTAGCACCTGCAATCTATTTTGAATTTATCTTTATTTTACATAAAACAAATTGAGGGAGATTGTTAGGGATTGTGGGGTTAATAATATAATCAATTTTAGTACTTAGTCTTAATTAGAAAACAAGCTAAGTAAAATGTATTGTCATATGTATATTGATAGTATGTTTAAAAGTCATTCGAACAATATGTTTTTAAAAGATTACAATAGGTGACAGTATATTTGTTAGTTACTGTCTTGTATAAAAGAATAAAATTGAGTTATGTAGTAAAAGTTCACAAAGTGTTCATGCACAAAATGGTTCAAAACCCGGACACTAACATTCAAGTACTCAAATCTATGACAACATAATTCGAGTGACAGTACAAAGGAACAGGTGACATCAACTATTCCCTCAACAGTAAACTTGGCGGAGAATGAAGAATTGAAGACAACAAGTTTCACTGAAAACAACATTGGCAGGGATAGTTGATAGTAGCTTTGGAGACAGTATGTTCTAATGGATTATCAAAGCTTGACAACAAAGTATGCAAAGCCATAGATACTGTCACCAAAATGGAGCTAGAAGTTGATAGTATACTTTTAGTAAAGTTGACAGTCTGTTCCTAATAGTAGAGTAGATATATAGGGAAAACACAAGGAATGATTTTGATATCTCAATCTACTCTATCAAGTCTACTACTGCAATTTGGGAGAAGACAATCAAAAGGACAAGGCATGCTCAAGGAGTCAAGAATTTCTGCAAATCTCAAAGGCACTTTATCTACAAAAGGAATGAAGCCAAATTTAAATAGAAAAATAATTTTTCTATTTTGATCTCTATTCTAGAACAAAGGAAAAGTGCACCTGGTGAAATATGTATTTCAGTATAAATACACATATCTCACAAGCACTTTTACTCACGGAACTAAGCTAGAAACATATTGTCTTTTCTCTCAAGCTTAGGAACAATAACAAATCCAATTGTTATTGTAACTAGAAGCTAGAATTATTTTTCATTTGAGTTGTAACAACAAAATTAATAATATATTAATTTTGAAGTTTAAACTCTGTGTCTTTGATACGCTTTGTTTGTTTGCATTTTAAATTTGTTAAACATTATTCTTGTTTGTTATTAGTAAGAATAGTGATTATTTAACAAGTTGCATTCAACCTCCTTTCTGCAACAGTCATTTTGTTTAACAGGTGTGATAGCGTGAGAAATAATGACAACTAACAAATACTAGAATTGTAAATAGATACATTAAAATTGTAAAAAATAGAAGTTAGTATCTAAGGAGGGTTTTTAAAATAATAAAAAAAATATATTAATTATTTTGACTTTAGTGATTACTATGAGATTTCAGCCTCCCTTACCCACTTGGTTGCGCCCCTATTTCTCAGGACTATAATAGATTGTTGCTCGAAAAAAGGTATAGTTCAGACAGAGATGTATCACAATGCAAAATTAATCGAGGATCGTAGTTTTCATGAAGGAAATTTAATTTAATTAATTCTAATAAGTATTTGTTCAATTTTAATTATTTTTGTAAATGTTATATGACCTTTTATTAATGAACAATTTAATTAAAAAAAGTAACTTTTAATGAATTATTATTATATTATTAATTTTTATAGGGTTTTTCTAGTGTGCCTATGAATACACATTAATCAATTTCATGACACTTTTATGTGGTAACTTCTTTTTATTAATGGGATTTTTTTTACACATATAAGGGGTATATTATCATCAATAAGTAGGAGTCAATTAAAATTTAATCACTCATCTTTTATCGGAGAAAAACCGATACATGTATGGCACTAAAATCTTTATCTTTATTTAATCCATAGCACATTTATTTATGAATTTTGAGTAGCGCATATGCTTTATATAGTGACTAAATTAATCAATCTCCGCAGTTAACGAACTCTTCGTAGTTGACTATCATATTGCCCTGTTGATTGCCTATTCCATCGGTGTCCAATTAACTGAACACCCCAATATCCAAATCTAACAATTTGTTTGAGCATTTGTCCTAGTATTGGTAACCTGCATGCATGCTAACATTTTGTAAATGCGTGATGCGTGACAAACAAAATTAAAATTTAACAAAATGAATTATTCTCTTTGTTTGAAATTAATTCTTGTAGACTTGACAAAGTCAATGGTAGAAGTGTACCAATGCTCATGGGTAGCAAAAGCCTTTGGCATGAACGATTGTGTAAACTAATCCGTAGACAAAAGAAACAAGGTCCCTATGTTATAAGCCAACTGTGCCGTGTGTAGTAGGGTCAGTTCCCTCCGAAAGTGCTAACAATTTATTTGTTCAACATTTGTTTCTAAACGTTAAAAATATTACAAGGATAGAGGCCTAACAGTGAATGATTAATTGGTCTGATTATTCGAAGAAAAGATATGTTACAAATATATAATGGTCATACTGAAAGTTGCCGTATGAACTGTATGGCATCAGACGCACACGAAACTACATCGACACCATGAACGCTGCAACACTTAATCATATTATGATATCTAATGGCAGTTAAGTCAGGAAGTAAAATCATAGAACCATTAGTGTCCTATGAGTGTTGCGATGGACCAGAGCCACTGGCATAACATATGAATCAGGATGGACCAGCGCCACTAGCTTAACACCGTAATAACCATGAATGGTGCTCCTCATCTTTGACATTGTTCAAGCTAATTATCTTGTAAATGTGGGGTAGTATAGTCATGACTATTATTTGTATATTTGGCCTTTTGGATTTCCGATGCAAGTCTTTAAAGATTTTGAGTAACATTTGTTTTATGTTATGCAAGCCCTATAAGTTTTGATGACTATGGTTAATAAAAATGTAGGACACCATGTAATTGTCTCTCATACTAATAAATTTTTCTTTGCCACTAAATTGTTTTGAGGATTATTTGCAGGTGGTAAGAATATATTTTGAAACAGTAAGTTTATTTTTATTATTAAAATACAAGTATATATGTTCATATTGTGAATTTAAGCATCCATGATATTTTATCTGTTTCAATTGTTGTGATCGCGCATCCATGATATTGTTGGATTTCTTTAAAAAGTTTGTAAGTTTTTGAATATTGGGAAATTATAATGTTTTATCATATTTTAACTAATCCAAAACCAGTTTAAACTGTGTGATTTTATGTGAATTCAAATTTAAAATCATAGTTTGGATTGGTCTGATTACATGATTTATATTAATTTTATCAACTTTAAATATATTCATTTCTTGAAATATTAAACATGCATTTAACATTTCAAGAAATGAATCAAGATTTCAAAAAATTTATTATGCAATGTAATATACTAAGCCATTGTTTGGCTATAGTTATAACTTGGACTTATGAATTACAGTATATGCTAAAATCAACTTATTTATATTTCTCTTGAAATAAGTAAAACTAATTTGAAAGTCACTTATAATTTAAATTCTGAAAAATAGAAAATATGTACTTATTTTAATTATTGTTTCTAATTTTATAATTTGATTTCATAAAAATGTATATATTACTTTTTGGTCAATGATAAATTCGATTACATTATAAAAAAATTAAATATATGTATTTCTCACGATTATAATAGATTGTCGCTAGGAAAAAAAAAGGCTTAGTTCACAATGCAACATTTATTCAACGATCGTAGTTTTCATGAAGGAAAATTTTATTTAATTAATTCTAATAGTTAATTGTTCAATTTTAATTATTGTTGTAAATATTATATGGCCTTTCATTAATGAACTATTTAATTAAAAGAGTAACTTTTAATGATTTATTATTATATTATTAGTTTTTATATATAAATATTTGATAAATTTATTCCAACTAATAATATATTATAAATAAAAAATTATATATATAATAAGTAAAATACTTATAAATGAAAACCATTGTTTTTAAATAACCCAAACTCCTTAAATTGATAAGTAGCCCATTATTCTTTATTCATAGATCGAAGAGTAATACATGTGTGGCATTAAAATCTTTATTTAATCCATAGTCCAAGATTTAGCCACATTTATTTATGCATATTATTTAGTGCATATACTGTATATAGTGACTAAATTAATCAATCTCAGCAATTAACGAACTCGTAGTTGACAATCATATTGCCCCGTTGGTAGCCTACTCCATCGGTGTCCAATTGCCTGAACACCCCAATATCCAAATCTAGACCACCATTGCTGCATTGATCCACAATTCTAACAATTTGTTGAGCATTTGTCCTCGTATTGGTAACCTGCATGCATGCCAACATTTCGTAAATGCGTGATTCGTCGTAAATTAATATTCTCTTCCTCGTAATTTAAGTGGTTTATTTGATTTTTAATAGTCAAATTAACTTATCAATGACTAGAAATTGTGTCTATTAGATAATTAAAAAAAATATTATTGAAAAGTTTATTTAGTCTAATTTTAAATGTAATTTTTAATTTTTTAAAATCGCAAAAGAACAATTACTAATCTTCTATCAAAATTTAGTCAATTTTACGAGTATTTACTAATCTTACCCGCAAGCACTTGCCACAAGAGTCCCGGCCACGAGGTCCGACAGGGCCACAAAAGGCAGTCCAACCATACTTTTTCCTGAAAGCAAGGGGCTTATCGGCATCCCAAGTTGCGCAATACACACTTGCAGTCAGATAATTCCAGCCAATTTTTTCGGGTTCGTACAAGTGATAAGTGGCTCTCACATTGGTTGCTTGTTGAGCAGCAGCTTTAGCCACAAGGCAAATTAACAAGAAAACTGCAAAGTGGCTCTCCCTCTTCATTTTCTTCTTCGCTTTTTGTGTTTATATTTGTTATGGTTCATGTTCTTTATATAGACTAACATATGTACGTGTAGGGACATGAGAGAAGACTCATGTAGAATTAAGTGGCGGATTTAGTCAGAATTTTGTGGGTCATTATAAATAAGACGAAAATTGTTAATTCAAGAATCGACAAACTTCAAATATACATGCATAATATTAATTTTAAATATAATAAAATATTAAAACTAATATAAATTTCAATTTAATTTTGTCAATTTTATATTTTATTAAATCAAATTTATTTTTTAATTGTTGGGTCACTAGTTCAGTGGGATACATATATTTTTTTAATGAGGACACTTGGTCAACTCTTTAAAATTTTCTCTTGTGGACCAAATTTGAGTGGGGCCCATCCTTCCTCCGGATGTATGTAATACGCCCGTCTCTAGAATATTTTGGTCTAGCTTTAAGTCCAGCAGCAGCAGCCGTGTACAAATTTTCTAAGGATTGTGAATTTGTGATATGGGGCGAATCTCGTAAGGAATATCGAGCATCTTTTCTTTATATTTTTTAGAATTGTTTTTAAAAAAAATTGTGATATATTTTAATATTTTCATTTTTTTCAAAAATACGATCTTGCAACTAAAATAAACAAAATGCAATTTTTATATGCGATTTGTAACCAAATGCAATCGAATGTAATTTTCAATTTTTCTAAAAAAAGTTGAAGTTACGCCTACTTGCATTTGAGATTGATTTTAATTACATCCGGTTGCATTTAGTTGTAAAGTCGTATTTTTATAAAAAAAATCAAAATTTGTATTTTTACAAAAAATAAAATCTGAAAACGTATCTTTACAAAAAATAAAAAAATCGTATTTTTCATAAATGCTCTATATTTATTTAAAAATATTTTAATAAAATTTTTGTATTAAAATTTTCCTAAAATTATAAAAATACCTCCATAAAAATTAAATACTATAAAATAGGGTTTTTTTAAAAAAAATATCTAATATTCCCTTGAAAAAAAATCCTGTTTCCACTCAAAATTTGTGAGGCTATTTCGATGATCTATATATTTTTCTTGTAGCTAGTCAGTCAAGACTCAAGAACACAAAGTTTGACCTATTCTTTAGCAGGAAAAGTAAGGATCATTAGTAACTTACATTGGCTTGGTTCTCTGAATATGCACGAGAGATTTTAAGGATTCGAATTCCACAATCATGTATTAAAAGAAGTGAACTTTGGTATTGTATTGGAGAAAGTTGGACTTTTTACATAAAAATATGGGATGTGTTGTAAAATATTATTGCAACAATATTCTAATGATTTCATAAATCATTAAGACATTCTCTATTTCGTTAGTTATGTCTTCTTGGTAGGATTCTCCAACCGTTCTCTATTTTATTTTTATGAATTAAAAATTTATTTTTTTATTTTTTCTTCATCTTTTTTTTTCTCTTCCTTCCCTTTTTATTGTATTTGCTCTTACCTGACCAATTCTACAAAATTCAAATATATCACTAGAAATTAGTATTTGGAGCTCCCTTTGAATGTCAGGAAGTGTTGTATTATATATTTTCTCCATGGTAAACGTCAATTTGATTTTCTCCTTCGCAAGTCGGGCATCTGTGATCTTTATGCTCCAACTTGGGGGTGTTGGAATATGTTATGTATATTTAAATGATATTATGTATATTTAACTTATGTAATGGGCAATGGGCCTTTGTAATTGTTTAGGACTAATTTAAGAGATTTTAATCTAGTTAATAGGTGGTCCATATAACTAATATTCGGACCATGTATATAAGGATAATATTCTGAGAATAAGATCAGACGATTATTTTGTTCTCTTCATATATATATATATATATATATATATATATATATATAAATAAAATACTTATAAATGAAAACTATTGTCTTTAAATAACCAAACTCCTTGTATTGATGAGTAGCCCATTATTTTGTATACATAGATGGAAGAGTAATACATGTATGGCTTTAAACTTTATTTAATCCATGCCTCATTTATTTATGCATATTATTGAGTAGTGCATATACTGTATATAGTGACTAAATTGATCAATCTCCGCAGTTAACGAACTCGTAGTTGACAATCATATTGCCCTGTTGATTGCCTACTCCATCAGTGTCCAATTGCCTGAACACCCCAATATCCAAATCTAGACCACCATTGCTGCATTGATCCACAATTCTAACAATTTGTTGAGCATTTGTCCTCGTATTGGTAACCTGCATGCATGCCAACGTTTCGTAAATGCGTGATTCGAGATAAATTAAATTAAAATTTAATAAAACGAATTACTCTCTCCGTCCTAAATTAATATAATTACTTTCAATCATTCTTTCAAAAATGACGACTACTAATTTGAGACGAAAAGAATAAAAAAATTAACAAAATGATGAGTATGAACAAATCAGAAATTGTCTAACGATTAACTATACATTAACTAACAAAATGAAGCTTTATCCGTAATAAATTAATATTTCCTATGTACCAATTCAAATGACTTATTTGATTTTTCAACAATTAAATTGACTTATTTTTTAGTATAAATTGTGTATATTAGATAATTAAAAGAAATTAAAAAAAATATTATTAAAGAGTATTTTTAATCTACTTTTAAATGTAATTTTTAATTTTCTAAAATCACTAAAGAATAATTACTAATCTTCGATCAAAATTTAATTAATTTGATCACAAAAAAGTCGAAAAAAACACTTGAATTGAAATGAAGTGAGTAGTTATTTTCAATTATTTTTCTAAAAATGACTAATTTAGGACAGAGAGAATAACAAAACTAACAAAATGATAAGTACCCAAAAAAATTACCCAAAAAAATCAGAAATTGTCTAACGATTAACTATACATTAATTGAATTAACAAAATCTTACCCGCAAGCACTTGCCACAAGACTCCTGGCCACGAGGTCCGACAGGGCCACAAAAGGCAGTCCAGCCGTACTTTTGCCTGAAAGCAAGGGGCTTATCGGCATCCCAAGTTGCGCAATACACATTTGCAGTACGATAATTCCAGCCAATTTTTTCGGGCTCGTACAAATTGTAAGTGGCTCTCACATTGCTTGCTTGTTGAGCAACCGCTTTAGCCACAAAGCAAATCAATAAGAAAACTGCAAAGTGGCTCTCCCTCTTCATTTTCTTCTTCGCTTTTTGTGTTTATATTTGTTATGGTTCATGTTCTTTATATAGACTAACATATGTATGTGTAATGGTGTAGGGGTCATAACGTGAGACTTAGGACAAGTACAATGATGTGTTATATTTTGTTGTATATCTATATTATAGAATACAAATTAAAATTCTCAACTACAATGATGTGCTAAATTTTGTGTAAAAATAGCACAATGCTATAATATGTTCTATATATATAACAAAAAATAGATGGAACTACAATCGATATCTCATCAAAAAAAAAGAGGAAAATGAATAAAGGAGGGACATTAATTTTCTATCTAATATATTCAATATCACTTTTATCACTTTTATATTTAATTTTATCAATTTGGAACAATAGAACAATGCATTGGAGACATGTTTTTATTTTAGCACAAAAAACCACCTTTTATTCATAAATTACAACAATAACTTCATCTATTTTAACACAACCATCGAATACACTCTTATCTCGTCTAGAATACGTTGGTCTAGCTTTTAAGTCCAGCCGCCGCCGTGTACAAATTTTCTAAGAATTGTGATTAGGGGCGAATCCGGTAAGGAATCGGTTAAGGAATATCGAGCATGCATATATTATATTTTGGGAAATTACTCAAAATATTATATTTTTTGGGAAATTATTTTTAAAAATGCTATTTATTATAAAAATACTATTTTTAAATTTTAGTTTTCAAAAATATGATTTGCAACTCATGCAACTTTATTTTATCTTTTGAAAAAATTGATTTGGGTTCATGTTGTTTCAGTTTGTAATTCTGGTTACAACTCAAATCAATTTTGGAAAAAAAGTTGTATTTTTACATATTCTATTTTTGAAAATAATTTTTTTTTAAAAAAAATCATATTTGTGTAAAAAATTATATAGAAAAGGTATTTTAGAAAAAAATAACTCTTATATTTTGTATAAAATATTTTCATAAAATTTTAGTACTAAAATTTTCCGAAAATTATAAAAATACCCCCATGAAAATTAAATAGTCTAAGACCTTGCCTGCTTAACACAACCCTTATATTTTGTATAAAATATTTTCATAAAAATTTAGTACTAAAATTTTCCAAAAATTATAAAAATACCCACATGAAAATTAAATAGTCTAAGACCTTGGTTAACACATCAATACCTAGGAAGTTAAATTTGCTAGAAAGTAGACAAATGTAAAATTGTTTGGTTGATAAAAGGAGGGGAAATTTAATTTCCTTGAAAGTGTGAATTCCCATAAATTGTGAAAAGTTGTTTACCTACCCCTACTTGGTTACTTGCACTTCCTAGTAAATTAATTTCATATATTTCAACCAAACAATTTTTTTTAACTTTCCATATATTTAATACAAGTTTATAACTCGTGCGAAATACGAGATAACTAATATTTAAGTAAATTAATTTTTAATTTATATTTTTATTGATATTTAATATAAAATTTTATAATATTAAGAATTTATGTTGATATTATATTTTCTCTTATTTTACATAAATTTAATGTATTTAATATAAATATGCTATAATTTAGACATGTATTATAATAAATATATAGTTTGGCCTAAAAGGTAAAATTACCATTAGATTCTAATTGTTATTTTTTTTTATTATAGAATGATATTTATATATTAATATTCATAAAATTTAATGATATATTAAATAAAAATTATAGGATAAGTAGGATTCTTAAAATAGAAAATATAGAATATAGTTTAAATATAATATAATATTATGATGAGTTGTATAAAATGAGCACTATCGAAGGTTAGTATTGTATGTATGATATATATTCTTTCTAAAATCTATCGTTTTTATGGTTAATCTAAAATTTGTAAATCAAAATTGTTTTGTAATCTTTCTATTATAATAATATAATATAAATACCAAGGAATAACAAATTCCTATAGGAAGTTAGTACATACATGCAACCAAATAAGCACTAAAAAAAAATTTATTTATAAAAATAATCTAATGCGTCATAAAGAAATTCCTGTATTCAGTATCCACCAAAAATTGTGATGCTATTTCGATGATCTACTGCTATATTTTTCTTGTTGCTAGTCAGTCAAGAACACAAAGTTTGACCTATTCTTTAGCAGGAAAAATAAGGATCATATATCAAAAGAAGTGAACTTTGGTATCGTATAGGAGAAAGTTGGACTTTTTCCTTAAAAATATGGAATGTGTTATAAAATGTCATTCCAACAATATTAATGATTTCATAAATCATTAAGACATTTTTCAATTAGTTAGTCATGTCCTATTTTTAGAATTCTCTAATCATTTCTCTATTTCATTTTTATGAATAAAAAAATTATTTTTTTCTTTTTTTCTTTTCTCTTTCCTCCTTTTTTATAAATAGTTAGATTCAAATTTATTATAATCATAATAACAATAAGTAATAAATATAAATAAAATTGTTGGAATTAACATATAAAAAAATTACATAAATTGCTAAAATTGATTATTTAATAATACTTATAAAAAAATCCAATAAAACACTGTTGTACTGGCTCTTACCTGACCAATTCTACAAAATTCAAATGTATCACTAGGAATTAGTATTTGGAGCTCCCTTTGAATGTCACGTTTGGGAAAACATATATGCTAAACTAAGGGAATTTTACAAAACTACCTAACTTTTTAAGGTTTATTTTCAAAAATACGGTTTGAGTTGCAGATGAGGTTGCAGCGCTCGCGCCACAGGTGAAAAACAGTTGCAAATGAGGTTGCACCGTATTTTTGAAAAAAGTTTTATATGTTTGGGTATTTCTGAAAAAAGCCCTTTATATTTTTGGATACGCTTATTATTTAAAAAATATGAGTAACGGTGATAAAAAACGATTGAATTTTGCAAATTGATTTCTCTTTTAAAAGTGTCATTTTTCTTATATTAATAATATTTTTGAAAAGAATTTTTTTCTATTTGAACATATATTTATTTTTCCTAAATATAAAAAGTAAAAAATAAATTATTTTCCAACATGAACACATATTAAAAATTTATACATATATACAATTTAGGTTTCAACATTATAATCTAATTAATGAAAATGAAATTTGAATATTTATTGTATGAAATACCATTCTTGTTCGTTGATTAAAATCTCATAATTTAATTAAAACATATATCCCTCAGCTTGATTCAAAAATAGATTCAAAGATTTTGAGAGTGTTTACTTTTTTTTATAAGTAATTTATAATTTTAAATATATATATATATTTAATTTATAAATTATTTATAAAATAAATCAAATACATCCTTTATTCCAAGTTTAGTTCCTTTAAACGAACGTCACCCCATGTGACGGAGAAAATACACTTTTTTTAATTCACAAATATGTTTACTATCTTGGACTTCTTGGTACACGTTTTCCAAATTTAGTAGTGAGTTTTCAACTTTTACAAATTTGTTAACTTTGTTATGACTAGGCAAGCTAGGTTATCGGCTCAATCAGGGTTATCGGGTCAATCAGGGTACTTTAATGTTGAAAATTCTGTATTGCCATTGATATCATTCGCTAAGGTTCAAATTAGGCCTCGTAATTCGGACAAACAGTTCGGTTTTATATTGGATCAATTTCGGATCAGATCGATTTTCGATTATAATATATTTATATTTGGTTCGGTTCGGATCGGATCTGATTCGGTTCGAATCTAGTTTCGATTTTGCATAAATTGAAACAGTTTCGGTTCGGATCGGTACGATTTCAGTTTAGGTCAAAATCAGATTAAAATTTGGATGAATTTAGTATAAAAAGTAGATTAAATCCGGTTCGGATCTTTTTCGGATTTATTATTTAAAACTAGATTTTGTTTGGATTTGAAAGTTCAATTCGATTAATTTTAAATAAATTTGAATCATCGTTGAATTTAAATAAAGATCATTAAGCAAATTTGTCAAATAATAGTTAAAATTTGATAAAATAATACTGAATAAAGTAATTATATCAATTAAGTAATATTTTTTTTTCTAGTTCAGACTTTGGTTAATATAAAAAATTATTAAATACTCGTAATATAATAATTTTATAAAAAATCTTGAGGCCAAATATAAATATAAATAAATTTTGTATGTACATATATAATATAAAATATTTATTTCTTTTTAGAAAATGAATTTATATTCACTTTTCTTTATTTTCCAGGAAATTCAAAATAAATATTATTCTTATTTTTTTAATATATTATTTTACGAATACATATATTATACATATGAATTATGTATAATGTACTTGTGAATATAACAAATTATAAAATTGTATGTATGAAATACACATATGGTCTATAATTTAGTTTGAGACATATTTAGTTTGTATAATTTTTTATTAGGATTTGAACGATTCAGTTCATTATCAGATTTGTTATTTCGGATTATTTTCGGTTAAAATTCCGGTTCGGGATTATTTTTGGATCGGATTGAATCGGTTTTCGGATCATTATCAAATTTGATTCTTTTGAATCGATATCGGTTCGGATCGGATTATCAAATTCAGATACAAAATCGGATCTCGGTTCCCTGCATTCTAGTTCGATTCTTTGGATCCAGACTCATTTTGTTAGATCTAGTTCAAATAGGAACCTATTAGGTCCAGGGTCGTTCCTGACATATCCGAGACCCGGGGACGAAAATTTTAAATGAGTCCCCTAATTTTTTTCCCACCGTAACTATAAAAAATCATATGATATAACAAAAGTTAACGGTAATTTTTTTCTTCAAATTTTCACTAATTTACATCAAATTTTTATCAAGTTTGCTTGAAAGTATACTTTTTCGATAACAAATTTAGCCATAATTCCTTTGTAACTCTTCTCACTTATCAACTCATTTTTTTTGCTCTTTTCACATCCAGATAATTGCTTTTAGGTAATATCGTATAAATCTCAGTAAAATTGTCATTAAAAGTAACATCATAATAATACCTCAAATAGATAATTCAAATTCAAAATTCTCACTAAGAGTTTGGAAAAAATGAGTCTTTATATCAAAATAAAGAATATATATATATATATATATATATATATATATATATATATATATATATATATATGAGCTAGATTAGTATTGTTTTGATATAAAATATATATAACCGAATATCAGTCCAAATCTATTTTTTTTAATAATGAATTGTCTAGTTTTTTAGAATATATACATATATATTATATATATACATACAAGTTTATAACTCGTGCTTGGATGAATAACTATTTAGGTGAATTTATTTTTTATATTATATTTTATTGATATTTACAATAAAATTTTATAAAGTTGTGAATTTATGTTAATATAATATAATATTGTCTGTGAGTAGTAAGGAGGACTATCGAGGGTTAGAGTTGTATGTTATTATATAATGATATTTATATATTAATATTCATAAACTTTAATAATATAATAAATAAAAATTATAGGATAAGAAATAGAAAATATAGAATATAATTTAAATATAATATAATATTATCCGTGAGAAATTCTATGAAAGGAGGACTACTGGGGTTAGAGTTGTTTGTATGATATATATTCTTTTTAAACTTAGATTTTATTAAAATTGAATGGTTAAGATCGTTTATATGGTTTATTTAAAATTGGACGGTTAGTAGGGGTTAGAGTTGTATGTTATTATACAATGATATTTATATATTAATATTCATAAACTTTAATGATATATTAAATAAAAATTATAGGATAAGTAGGATTCTTAAAATAAAAAATATAGAATATAATATTATCCATGAGAATTTGTATAAAAGAAGGACTACCGGGGTTAGAGTTGTATGTATGATATATATTTTTTTTAAATTAGATTTTATTAAAATTGAATGGTTAAGATCGTTTCTATGGTTTATCTAAAATTGGACGGTTATGATCTTTTCTATGGTTCACCTTGGACCAAATTTTTTAATCTTTCAGCTATAATAATATAGTATAGATGTAATTAATACTTATTTTTAGTTTTATAGGCCAATTATTAATTTATATTTTGCGAATATTATTGATTTTATAATTTTTTTAACTAGGTAAGATATATATACTAATTTTTTTTGAAAAACGTGCCCCCAAAATATTTAGGGTCCTGGACGGTCGCCCCCCTGCCCCCATCAGGGTCGGGCCTGATTAGGCCATTATTAATCGGGGAACTCGGGAAACTACTTTGAAAATAAATTAATTTCCGTAATTTGACCCGACCTAATTAATTATTAAGGTTTAATTATGTAAATTAGATGCTTAATTGAATGTTAATACATGTTAATAATTTTATAAAAATATTGAAAGTATGTTTTGTAAAATTATAGTAACAGAGAACATATTAAAAATATGTTTAAGAAAATATTAAAAAATAAATTACAGAACATATATTGACTAATATAGTATGGAACATGTTTATATTATAAAAATATTATTTATTATATGTTTTCCCTTGTAAGAGGTGTTCTCCATAGAACCTTACCCTCATATCATTTCTCTTGACGAGCAATTTTAAAATCAATTACAAAATATTTTTAGTAGATTTATAATTTAATGGGATCTTACAGAATTATAACATAATTTATTATCTATTCATCTCTTTTCTTATAAATAAGTAATTTTTTAGCAAAAGGTTAAACGACATCTATAAAAACAATCAAAATTGAATAACGTTATAAAATAAATCAAATAAGAGTTTTTTTTTTGCTAAGCTGGTTGGTTTTATAGATAAAGGGTGGGGGCAAGACCCACCACGCCTCAAGTGGAGTAAATTCAAGTTACAAGTTCCAAGAGCTGCCAAATCCAAGAGCTTGGTGCAAACACCACCACCAAGCTAAACCGCAAAGTTCAAACAAGAACAAAACAAACAACAACAATAATAACATTTTTTTGACAGAAATAACTTTCATTAATGAATTATATCCAAGTACAGTGACCTAAAAAAGGAGTTTATTTCATTCACCAAGTTTATCATCTAACTAAAAGGCACGCATGTTGCCTCCAGACATTTAGACAATAATACCTTAATGTCTGAAAATAAAACACCACCATAGAAGTACCTCGTTAAAAACCCCACATGAGCAAAACCCTATTGAAGAAAACTCAAAGGGGAAAAAAGAGTGTCCTACTAAAAATAACTAAAAATAACTAAAAATAAGAAAAAAAATATCTAATTATAATAACACCATTAAATCCAAATTGATGTCTTCATCCATCCACTTTCTCTTTACCCTTCTTCTCATCCAAGTGAGTATCAAAATCCTGCTTCCAATTCATCATCCATCTACACGCAATAACCCATCCAATTAAATCTAAAAATAAAAAACAAATCAAACAAAAACAAATAAGTCGATGAAAGTGTAACAAAATATATAATATAAAATTATAGCATAACATTTTCAATTCATAATTAAAGTCATCTAATATGACACAACATCGTCATAAACGATATATAAACACCACAAATATGGTCAAAACGCCATCAAAAATGGTCATACCCCATATAGGTACAAAAGACATCATAAATGACATTAAACTTGTTCAAAAATTCAGATCTGAAAGATGTGGAAATAGAAACAGATGACATGGGTCAAATCCGAAAGATACGGAAACAGATCTGAAGATTTAGAAAGGTTAAAAATTTCAATTTGAAAAGAGGATATATTAGTTATATAAAGAAATGTGATTTAAACCAAAACATTAGAAAAAAAGAGTGTATTTGAAATTAGGGTTGAAAGAAAAGAACGGAGAGAGGGGAGAGGGGGATGGTTCCGAAGGGGAGATGAGAGAGGGGAGATGAGAGGGTTCTGATGGGGGATGGGGGATGGGGGATGGGGGATGGGGGATGGGGGGGGAGGTGGGGTTACGATGGGAGAGGGGAGATGAGCCGAATCAAAACTGCAGTTTTAGTTAGTAACTTTGAAAAAATATCAAGGTTGACAAAAGTCTATGGTTTTAATTAACAATTTTTTTTTTATGGTTTTGGCTAATTTGTCACTTTTGTCTATTTAGACAGCTACTAATAATAACTTGAAACAGTTACCAACCAAACTAAACATGTTAAGAAAGCTTTCTTCTCTTTGCAGTGTTCTAGTGCCCAACCAGGTCATTCTTGATCGAGAGCAGGCCAATGACCACAACAGAGCCCTGCAAGTTTGGATCTTCATGCATAATGTTGTGAACAACACTTGCATTAGCTCCTACATTTAAATCCTCTTATACTAGACCTTTGTCTTTGTCCCAGACCTTCTCTAGTTTTGGTTCTTCTCCATTCTCAGCTCCTGTATTCTCCCATGGCTCAGGGTCCAAAATCAGGACAATAGTATTAATAACTTTTTTTCCATCTCTTTTCCCCTCAGAGGTCTCCCTCATTTTGTACACCATATTAACTTTACTTTTATGCTTTGCAGGAGGAGAGAGAGAAGGTTCATTAAAAGACTAATATTCATCACAAGGATTAAAGACATTGCCTACATGATGACTGGGTTGTCAAAAAGGAAGAAGATCCAGGAATTCAATGTAAGTGGCCGGTGTGGAATGATCCTTAGAAAAACACATGGCACATAGATCATCATTGGACAAATAATCAATTACCCCCTGATATAGAACCTAGTGGAATGACCAAGCAATGGAACAAGGACAACAGAAGGCTTAGCATAGTGGACATCAATTTCAACAAGGACAAGGGCTTCAGAAGCTGGGTCCATACTTTGCACTTTCATCTAGGTATCCTCAGAGAAAGATATAGGTGTTCCTATAGCAGTGTTAATAGCACAAATACCATCTAATCCTCAAATATGACTACAGGGGTTAAACTCTGCACATGCTATTTCCAAGGATCCAAAAACAATTTGTGGGATCTAACTTCTAGATAACTATATCTAAGGGTTAACTTATAAGAAGCAAAAGAGTCAAACATCAAGACAAAGTTTCCTAAAAAGTATTCATGGACCTTAATAAGGCCAACATGCGCATATTTATCTAGTAACAAATCATGAAAAGTTTTAAAATTCAGATCATTCCTAGTAGAAAATAACCAAGATAAAAATTTCTCCAAAATTTCTGGGACTTGTCAAAGATAGCATGAGAGGGTATAAGGAAAACCTGACCATTAGACTTGTAAAGAACATTATTCAGCAGAGGTTGAATTGCTTCAAAACTAACCTTAGAATTGTTCAAATCTTGTAAAACTGCAGGTCCTGAATTGAGATTAACCCATGATAGCTCTGACATCCCATCCAAAGAAGGGGCTTGTTTGTTAGGGCTCTTGATTTCTTGAGGAAGATTACCATCACAACCTGGTTTTCGCAAAGAGGCTTTTCCAAGAGCAATCGACATCGTGGGTAGAGTATAATCCATGGGAGACTTGTGCTTGGACCCTGGTTGAGAGGCCCCAAAAACATGCTTGGTAAATGCAGCGTCATCTTGAATGAACAGGGTATTGACATGCGAGCTCAACGAGCCCGAATCCGAAGAGACGAAATGAGGGACATAGTAAAGACAGCGGAAGAAGAGCAAGAAGTGGGAAGAGAAGAGGAAGGGGTAGAGAATGAGGATGCAGCAGGAAAATATTTAGGGTTTGAAAAAAGGTGGTTTGAGAAGAGAGAGAAGAGAGAACATGAAACGACCCTCATTTGGAATTAACGACTTTACTATTTCTATCAATGTGTTTTTACTTTGCCAATTAAGATTTGTATAAAGAAGAGATCACCACATAAAGAAGCGTGTAATATTCTGATCCCGCGGGAGATATATATCTTCTTTGTAATAATTATGTTCCCTCTAATATATATATATATTTGATTTCTTTAAGCAAATAAGAGTTTCCTTCATTAAAACTATGATCATTTATTAAATCTTGCACCGTAGAACACGTCTTGCTCATCTCGCTAAAATGTTTAGTTTTTTTGAAAGACAAATTAATACTTTGTTATAATTGTGAAATATATATATATATATATATGATTTTTCAAAATATATTCGAACAACTGATCATATATGTAAATCAATATAATCTATATCAATGAACTAATATAATAATAATCTTACAGATCTACGTTTCACACTCTGCATAGGCGAGGTCTCCATCTTGCAATAGCTATCCACTAACTTGAATATGGGAAATAAAATGCTCATATTCCTTATCAAGGAAGGCTAAGCTTGGCAACAATCGGCAAACATAAATCACATGTTTGGACAAGTAGTGAATGCGTTGTAATATCATGATCAAATTAGACATATGTGATAGAACACTAATACTAACAAGTACAACAACCTCTTCAGGAGGTTCACCTTGGATATTAGCTTCAAGTGTGTTCTCCACCATTATTTCCTTAACATGAGTAGAAGACTTGTTGACCCCTTTACAGTCATAGGAATTCAAAATAAAATCCATACATTTCACCAAGATATGACTAGTGTTACCCAACACGTCTTCCTTATGCATTGATACACAAACCATTCCTCTAAAAGTTTCTACAGAATTCAGATTTTCGAATCCAATCGAATTAATCTTGAAAAAATTACCCATTTTCATTCTATGTAAAAGATTTTTTTTTTGCATCAAATACAATTCCAACATAAAAAAGGGTAAAGAGGTTGAAAAACTTGTGCTAGTTAAAACATGATTGTCTTGAAAATAAATGGAGTTATTTACCAAGATGTTCTCATATTTTGGAAACAATTCAGAGTGTGGTCGGGTAGAGGAAACATTCATTATAAAGAGGCAAAACTTACTTTGACCAAGAACATGTACATATTCACAAACATATTTTTCATAGACAACATTAACTAAACACTTCATATGCAAAGGCTGCAATAAGAGTTCAAACAAACACATTTGCCATCAAGACAGAGTCAATGTAAACATTCATATCCTTCCTTAAGCTATCAAGATCATCATTTCCAGCAAACCAAGATTCATTGTCAATTTCAAAATCATTGGAATAAAGAGTTAAGTTAGAAGATAAACCTTGTTTACCCTGTCCTTTAGAGACACGTCGATCTCTCTACCTTTGTGTATCCATTTTTTATTTGTCCAAATCTTTAATGATTTGATTGGGAGATTCAACTTGTTGTATTATCTTTTCAAGACCATCAGATTCCAAAACATGAGAGATAGGAAATGATAGCTTGACCAGAGATCTCATGTGTGGAAGCAATTTTGTGTGTGAATCTACAAGTTCAACACATGGATAAACCAAAATAGTAGATAGTGCTCTAAGATCAGAAAAGAAAAACCATAACAAGGAAAAGAGACATGAGGTGCGTAAGTTTCAAATGAAAGAAGGGGAGAAAGAGTAGATTTGGAAAGGAAGGAAGAAGAGAAATTAGGGTTTGAAGAGGGGGGAATGAGAGGAAGAGGAGGAATGGGAGAGAAAAAGTCGACTCTCATTAGTCTTCTGTTGGGATAGTCCCGTTAAATAGTGGATGTGTATTAGATTATTTTAATAATTTATATACTATGAACTTACAAATTAAAACAATTATATTAAATTATTTATTCTATATTTGGATTAATTAAGTGGTAAAAAATAAAGGGTCCAATGACATCCTATTTGGTATGGGCTATGTAATGTTCAATACTCATAGTAAGCCTTAGGGTTAATAAAGTCTAATTTAGGCTAAGCATGATAGGGTTTTGGTCCCCAAGGCTGTTCACAACCTCTACTCCTCCATTTTCATCAGTTTGAGTGAGATACAGCTAGAGAGCGAATCAAGTCTGTGGAAGATCAAGTCCCACAATCCGTAATCAAGCAAGAGGAAGTACAAGTTCCACGATCAAATCTCTCAACTGTATTTATATTTAAGAGTTATGCAATTAGATACGTTTCCGCACTACAGTTTCATATTGTAACATTGATGATATTGCATAAGATATGATCCGTGATTATGTATTAATATTTCCAACATGTGGTATGCAAGCCTATCTTATGTTGAATTATTAGGGTTGATCATATATAATATATGATTGTTTTTTTATTAAAATTCTCAGCATGTGTATATATGTTATGTCGTTTTTTAATTATCCATTCGTGTTATACGAATCAGTTACAACGCTCTCGTGGTTGATTATACGTGTTTTATATACATAATTATATGTATGGCATTAACCTTGTTTTAATGAAATTAGTACGTCGTGCATATACATTGAATTACAGTACTATACATGTTGAGGTTTAATTTTGCCATGTAAACGTGGTGACGAACATATCAGTCTGGTTCTTTTTTATTTTCACATGACTACGGCATGGTACGGTAAATTTATATTATGCACTGATGTAAATTATTGAAAGCACATGCTTTTGGTTTGTTTAATTGTTTTGATCGAGTATATATATATGGCTACGTTGTTTGTTTTTAGACCGATTATTATACTTCTTTTACATGGTTGTCATTAAACTTTTTTGTAGACATTTTTTCCCTCAATTGTTGGGTACTTGCTGCCATGTGCTAAAATCTACATATACATATATACAGAATAAAATTATAAAGAGGTTTTCATATTTTATTAATATGTATTCAGTTGTTTTTAGAGAAATTATAAAAAATACTAATTTTTAAGGGTTTTTTTGGCAATTTTATGATTTTCTGAATTTTTTTGCAAAAATACGGTTTATAACCAGATGCAACTTATTTTTCTATTTTTAAAAAAAATAATCGAAGTTAACTTTTAACGTTGCTTTTGGTTGCATTTACGGTTGCGTTTTAATTTTAATCATGTAACTTGTTAAACAATATATTATGCAACCAAAAAATAATTATTTTGACTAAATTTTAAAGTTGCATTTTTTGTTGATTTCGGTTGATTTCAGTTGCAAATATGGTTATAAAACCGTATTTTTGCAATATGTTTTTTTTAAAAATCATATTTTTACAAAAAAAATTTAAAAAAATCCTATTTTTGCAAAATATTTTTAAAAAAGTCAGTATATTTGCAAATAAAAAGTTTACCCTTAGGTATTTTTCAAAAAACTTTTTTTTATAATATATTAAAATTGTTATGAGTTTTTTTAATATTTTATAATGGTACGGATTTGGGCATATAATTTTTTAACTTTTGTTAAAGTCCTTTATTTTGTAAATAAATGGATTAAAACAAATTTTACCAAAGTAGTATTTTTGGATAAATTTATTTATTTTAAAATAATAGGATGTGTATATTTATTATTTATGCGGTGCTACAATCGGCCCAAAGGTAGGCTGTTTAACGGCCAAATAATTAAATATGCATGCGAGAATAAATATGGAATATTATTTGATTTCTGCATGAAGAGTACCACTGATAAATTGATATTTCTATCCAAAGACTAAATATTAATGTTGTGTTAGGTATCTTGTCACAATAGGCCCACATCATTATAATATTTGAAATTTATGTCGTATATACCTCTTTTTAAAATTTAAATTACTTTTGTTCTTATTTGCTAGTTAATGCATCTGTTGCTGCTAATATAACTGCCAACATGAACTCCATTCATGTGCTTAACGACACAAACTTTAAGAGCTGGAAAGAGAACGTTCTGTTGGTTCTGGCTGCATGGATTTAGACTATGCTATAAGGAAAGAACAACCTGCTTCTTTTATAGATGAAAGTTCTGCTATAGACAAATTGAACTTTGAGAAGTGGGAACGTTCTAATCGTTTAAATCTAATGATGATAAAGTGCAATATTCCTGAGGCATTCAGGGGCGGTATGTCTAATGACTTCGATGAGGTATCTGTGAAAAATTTCTTTGATGAGCTTGAAAAGTGTTTTACAAAAAATGAAAAGGCTGAAACAAGTAAGTTTTTAGCTGATCTTGTTCAGATGAGGTATAAAGCTAAAGGAAATATTCAGGAGCACATTATGGAGATGTCTAACATCACTTCAAAACTTAAAGCACTAAACCTTGATCTGTATGATGACTTGCTTGTGCATTTGGTTCTCATCTCTCTTCTTGCACAATACAAACAATTTATTGTGAGTTATAATACTTAGAAGGATAAATGGACTCTTAATGAGCTCATTTCACACTGTGTGCAAGAGGAAGATAGATTGAAGCGTGAAAAGCATGAAAGTGCTCGCATTACAACTACCTCAAAGGTTAACTATCGAAAGAGGACTAAAGATAAATAGACTACAGTGAGAAAGTCACGACCTAAGAAATCTTTTGTAAAAAATCTAGGCACGTGAAAAAGGAATGTCCCAAGTATGTCGCATGGCGTATAAAGAAAGGTAGGCTTTTCACCTTTGTCTATTTTGAAGTTAATTTAACTTCTGTACCTGGTAATAATTGATGAGTAGATTCTGGAGCTACTACTTATACAAGTGTTTCGATGTAGGGTTGTATTTGGAGCCGGAAACCATGTGATGCTGAAAGACTCATCTATGTGGGTGATGGCAATGCAGTTGCGGTTGAAACCATTGACACTTTTATATTATCTTTTGAAACTAGTCATTTTGTTGAATTAAGAGAGACTTATGTAGTACTGTCTTTTAGACGGAATTTGGTTTCTATTTCTGTTTTGGACAAATATGGTTACTCTTGTTCATTTGGAGATAATAAATTCAGTCTTTTTCTTAATTCTTATCTAGTTGCGACTAGTTCTTTCATTAATAATTTATATCTGTTGAATACAATTGCTTAATATAATGAAACCTTGCAAATAACATCAAGAGGTACAAAAAGAAAATTATCTAAAGAGAATTCTGCTAGCGTTTAGGTCATATCTCCAAAGCAAGACTAGAGAGGCTTGTGTCATATGTAATACTTGAATCCCTTGATTATTCAGATCTTAATGTATGTGTTGAATGTATTAAAAAAAACAGACAAACAAAAAGAAGTTTAGTTGATACATACTGATATATGTGGTCCATTCCCTACGGCTTCTTGGAATGGCCAACGGTATTGTATCACTTTTATAGACGAATATTTTCGATATGGGATTATATTTAATTCATGAAAGTCACAATCTCTGGACATTTTTAAGGTTTCCAAAATTGAAGTTGAAAAATAGTTTGGTGAGACAATTAAAGTTGTCAAATCTGATTGTGGTGGTGAATACTATGGTTGGTACGACGGATCTGGTTAACAACGTCTCCCGAGCCTTTTGCTAAATTCCTTGAGGAATGCGGAATCGTCCCACAATACACAATGTCTAGCCAACCACGCATGAATGGTGTTGCTGAGAGACGAAACAGAACGCTTAAGAACATGGTAAGAAGTATGATTAGTCAATCTTCTTTGCCATATAAAGAACATAATAGGGTTTTGGTCCCAAGGCTGTTCACAACATCTATTCCTCCATTCCCATCAGTTTGAGTGAGATACAACTAGAGTTGAATCAAGTTTGTGGAAGATCAAGTCCCACAATCCGTAATCAAGCAAGAGGAAGTACAAGTTCCACGATCAAGTCTCTCAACCGTATTTATATTTAAGAGCTATGGAATCAGGTACGCTTCCGCACTACAGTTTCATATTGTCACCTTGATGATATCGCATAAGATGATCCGTGATTATGTATTAATATTTCCAACAATGTGTTTTTAACACTCATGTGTATTCAACTTCAATAGGCAAATGCACATGTTGACATAATGTAATAATCTATACTTGTACTCAAACTTTTGAAATTATATGTCCTCTCTTATGTAGATTTTCTTTGAAAGAATTTAAAACTCCATTCAAAAGCCCGCAGTTTATTTTTCTTGTTGCAGAAGTCTCTCTGCAAAATACTGTTTATATAAAATGGTACAATTGCAGCACATTATACTCATAGGGTTGTGAAGATAGTTGTTAAACTTGGAATATTTTTTCAGTTACCACAATGACCCCCAGTATAGAATCTTCGAATGTAAACACAGGCCCCCTTATCTGCTTCAGTTAAAATCGTTCAGCTAACTGTGGAAACTGCTGCAGCAGCCAGGTAACTCCTCTAATAGCAACCTGTAATTCATGAAGAACTTAGGTTGCTTTGTTGGTTCGAAAAAATATTAAGTTTAAAGGTGGAAGAGACATGAGATAGAATGATAGGACAACAGTGTGACTTTGCACAACATGATATGTTAAATATGTTAAAACTGGAAGATATAAATCATACCTTACTGGTATGGTATGTCAGGGTACGACCAAAATGAACATGTCACCCATAAATATCAAATTAAATAGTATTCGTTCCACATTATTCCCACATCATTATGTACCATCCCACTAAAGACAACCTTAGCGAAGAATGCTTGAAAGATGGTACATACATGTGCTAATTTAAAAGATGATGAACTCAGAGATCTTTAAGTCTTTTAATTTCTGCAGAATGAAAAGGACACCAAGGCATTGTTTGTTCCAACGGAAAATTGTGATGGGACTATAATTCTTGAAAAAAATTAATCCTTTGCTTGTCTAGCAAAAATTTACATCATATATGAGCAAAATAAATATGAGACTGGCGTACTTAATTAAAGGATTAGAATACGATTACCGGTGATGGGATTATAGAGTGTTATTTTTGGATTATAATCCCTGGACTATAATCCCCTCAAACAAGCACAGCTTTAAAAGGTTAAAGCTTGAATCAACTACTATTAGGTGTGAACGAGCACTAGAACCTCCGATTATGGTGGCTAGTTGCGAGGAAATTCTGATTCCTCACTAAGAACTTACATATTTCTTTATGTATCCAGCTTGAGCAATGTTTAGTTAGTTAATTCTCTTAATTAGTTGCTGGTCATAGTTATTTTGGTGATTGTCTCCGTTATGAAACCTTGGTGTTTCCTGGGTAACTCAATGTTAACTAATCTCCTGTTGTCAATAAGAAAGGTATATAACACCAGTCCGGATGTACCCGACCTTACTGCTATAAGGGCTGTTTACAGGGTTATCCGTGTATAGAAATCACATAATTGCCCATCATGCCAAGTTCACTTATATTGTTCATCCTTCATGGTAATATATATGACAGGTGACTGACAGAATATTTGTGAACAGACTAACAGAACTCAATCTCAAAAAGTGCAGTTAATTGGTAGACAAAATGAACACTGATGACTGAACACAGCACACACTTGAAGTCTTGAACATACCCCTAAATGTGTGAGAAAATTCATATAGCTGTGAGCTGATAAACGTTTGATAAACATAAACCTCTCATGCTTTAGTGTGGAAATTTGTTCATGTATTTTATTTATCCATATGAATGTATGGTACCATAACATCATCCTTGAATAAAAAATCAGGAGACATACCAGAGCTGTCTCCCCGGGCTTAATAGCAGGTTCAACACTGTCTCGTCCATAACTGGTTTTAAGATTTGAGATCGTTATCATTAACAAACAATATACATCGGGAGGATTTTTACATAGAATGACAAGTACTTTGAATAATTATTGCATCCTTGTTTTATATTGTCCATTTTCATTTGTCGCAACTAAGATAGGTGCTTCGCAATTAGTTATGAACTGCATATAACCATCTTATAGCACATCAGAATTGAAAAACATCAACTCACGTTATCTTTCTTTGACCATCCACAACCTCTAACTTATAGAAGCTGCATCCCCTGCTGAAAGGAAAAGGCTTCGCCTTCCATTCTGTTCCGATAGGACTATGTTAGTGAATTATACAGACTCATATGAGCAACTTATTGATATTTTTACTATACATCCCAGTCTTCATTGACATACCTAAGTGCCAAGTAACCCCAACAGCTACACTATCCTCTGTAGATATATCATCGATAACAAACTGAAGATCTTCACTGATAGAATCGTTGAACTTTTCAAAAAATTCTAGGATAGCCTGCAAAATAATCACATTTTAAATATTGAGACGGAAAAAAGAAGAAAAAGAAAGAATTCCATAGTACACTACACATATATTTGATATTACAGTATACTTCACTACTATGTTTTTAGCTTGTCTTAGTTTTTCAATTTATTTGGGTAACCATCATTTGCAGGCCTAGTTTCTGAACACAATTTAGAATTGCTTCAAGCTGAATTTTTTCTAAATGATTGTCGATCTTAAAATCAATGTACTAGTTATCTTTTTCTCCTGTTTCTTTATGGTTCTTTCCCTTTCTGTGTATAACTTGTCCATCAACCCACCTCAGTAGCTTGGTAAGGGTGAGTGGTTGGGCACCACGTCTCAGTTTCGATTTCTCACAAAAGCAATTTGAATTAAAGTGAATCACCTTTGCGGTGGCCGGTGGAATACTGAGCTAGTTATCTATCGGGATTAGTTAAAGTGCGTACAAACTGACCCGAACACCCCGTATAAGTTATAAAAACAAAAAAAAAACTTATCCATCAAGGTCAGTGCCTAGGCTAAGGATTTTTCAGTTTAGACGAGAATAGTAGAACATTATATCTAATGTATTCGAGCAGTTCTCACCTATTGTAGCTAAAATCGAAAACAATTTACTACATTCATAAATTATCAAAGTAGAATACTATGCATTTTTTAGTCAAATTTAATCCGATCCGAAAACTAGAGACCTAATATGTTATGCACTATTTCTCTATATTTGCACTTTATAGCCTCCGTCACACGATAATAGCCCTGTTCCATTTTTGAGCGGTCAAATTGACCATGTTTTTACTGGAAATTACACATATTAATAAAAAAAATTATATTATTTAAAATTATATTTAATTAATTTTAAAATGTATTTTTTTAATTTAAAAAATAATAAATTTTTTAGTTTTCATTAAAGTTTAACAGACTTGACCATTCAACCATAAATAAAAAACTATTATTTTGATATACATGGAGTATATAATAAAAAACTAACAAATCATGTTACGTTCACAAACTTTTCCCAAATTATAATATGATATTTTTAATTGGAGTAATTAAGAAGTTCACTATTTTTACAGAAAATTGGGCAAATGACAACTTTTCACATAAACATTTAAGAAAGGTTTTAAAAAAATTTGGGCCTAGCATTTCCCATATTATATTTTCTTACAATGTGTTTCCCGAATGTAATGTGATAGTCAAGTTTTTAAATTCCTCGATTCGATTCTCGCTCATTCGAGAATTATTTAAGTACAGATAACAGTATTTTCCTTTAAAAAACGAATAATAAGAAAATACCTTACGACCAACGAAAGGGTGAGGGAAGATAAGGTCCTCATAAACACAGTTATCAGCAATGAGAGCTTCCACTGACGACAAATCACGACCGTTGATTCCGGCGTAAAACATCCTCACAACATTCGAAGCTGATTCTAACTCCAACTTTATTTCAGATGTTGCACCCACGTTGGTTATATCATTGTTGTTGTTGCTGCTTTTTAACACCCAGTTGCATTTTTTCGTTATAGTTTGTGTGTGATCAAACTTTAGATTATTGCATTTGTTTCGAAATTTGTTGAGTGCTGGGTTTGAAGCATAGTGAAAATTCAATGGTGACACCGAACAAATGCTTGTAGCCACCATTTTATGATCCACCACTCCACTCTTTCTATAGTATCTTCAGCCAAGCTGCATAGAATCTAATAAATAAATATTTGATAAATAAATATATATTTTTTTATCATAACACATCTTTAATTAGAGACATGGTTGATTTAGATGAGATGTCTTTAGATGAAGTCTATGGAAAATTGAAAACTCATGATCTGGAGTTACAGCAAAGAAGAAACAGAAAGAGCATTAAGGCAAGATCTATTGCTTTGAATGTTGAAGACAAAATTAAAGAACCAAAAGAAAATGTGCTTAAGGCTTCAACAAGGAAAGAGAAAGAAGTAGTGATCCAAGAAGGTAATGAATCAGAGTTTGAAACAAATTCTGAAGCAAACTCTAATGACTCCACAGATTCTGATATGATGGAGATGGTTGCTATGATTGTTAAGGGATTTAAAAAGATGAAATACAGAAAATATAAGAAGCAAACAAATTTTCAAAAGAATCATGGTGAGTCAGAAAAGAAAGACAGGTTCAAGAAAAGAGAAGATAGAGATGAGAGATCAAAGACTGCTGATATGTCAAAGATTAAGTGTTACAAGTGTAACAAGATGGGGCACTTTGCTAATGAATGTAGAAGTAAGGAATCAGGAAAAGCTTTAATCACTTTAAAGAAAGACTGGATGGATTCCTCAGATTCTGAACAAGAAACAAATTATGCACTCATGGCAAACACTGACTCTCCAAACTCTGATAAGGTACTAGACTCTGTCTTTAATTTTCAAACTGATAATATTTGTGAATTAAAGTCTTTTCTTAGATCTTTGCATGTCAGTTTTAAGTCACAGACTTTGGAAAATGAAAGATTAAAATCTGAAATACAAACTATGACTGATAGGAATAACTTGCTTGAATCTGAAAACTCTGATATGTTAAAAATTAAGAAAGACTTAGATAATGCTATTCACATGCAAACACAGTTATAAATTCAAGTTGAATACCTAAAATCTGAAATAGCAAAAGAAAAAGAAATTTTCAGAGTTTGGACAAACTCCGGAAAGAATGTCCAACAAATCCTGACTAATAAAAATTGGACTTCTACTTTAGGCTATGAATCTGAAACACACACTAAATCACACATAAAAGGAATATTAAATAAACCTGTGAAATTTATTAGAGCTAGTGATAATAAGGAAAATTCTACTGAATGCTCTAAAAATAATAGTGTGTCAGAACCTAAAAAGATAAATATAAGGTTACTTTCACATAAGCAACTTAAGAAAAAGTTGAAGGTAGTCACTAATAAAGCTAAACCCAAAAGAAACAGGAATGGAAAAGTATGAATGAATAAGGAAAATAACTACATGAATATCCCTGATGCTCCTAGGAAAATATGCTTTACTTGAGGTAATTCAAATCACCTTGCTATAGACTGCAAACAAAAGAAAATGAAAGAATCTGAAAAATGCAGTGTTGAGGCTAGAAAACAATTAAGATATAATACCTGTTTTTATTGTGGTTGAGTCATTCAATTTATACTTGCAAAAAATATCATAATTTGTATTACAGTTTTTATAAACCACAACCTCAAATAAATATTTCTCCAAAACAAACTGTCAAGAAAATATATGTGATAAAGTCTTATAAAAAGAGTGCAAACTCTGTGAATACAAACTCTGTTTCTGTAAACTCTATTAACACAAACTCTGATAAAAGTACTTCAACTGCAAAAGTTAATAAGTTTTCAAAGAAAGGACCCAAACTAGTTTGGATTGCATTTTCTGATTGCAGGGAAACAAGAAAAACATCCTAGTGATTGATAGTGGATGTTCTGCTCATATGACTAGAAATAAATCTCTGCTTTCAGAGTTTGAGGAGAAGGCTGGCCCAGTAGTATCTTATGGAGATGGCAACATAGGAAGAACACTAGGATATGACAAAATTGTGATTGGAAATGTAATCATTGGAAATGTAGCTCTGGTTGAAGGACTCAAACATAATCTGCTAAGTGTGAGTCAAATGACAGACAGAGGTTATTCTGTGGAATTTCATGGTACTCATTGTGAAGTGAAATACAAGAAAAATGGGAAAATAGTTCTTATTGGTCACAGACATAACAATTTATTTGAAGCTAGCCTGGATATTAATTCTGATGGTCCTTTAACTTATCTACTTGGAAAGGCATCATCCTTGGAAAGCTGGAATTGGCACAAAAAGCCGTGTCACTTGAATTTTGGAAAAATAAATGAATTAGTGAAAAAGGATCTAGTTAGAGGTCTTCCAAAAGTTCAATTTCATCCTGATGGACTTTGTGATTTATGCCAAAAGGCCAAATAAAAGAATTCATCATTCAAGAGCAAAACTAAAAATTCAATTGATCAACCTTTTCACCTATTGCATCTTGATTTATTTGGTCCTGGCAACATTATGTCCATTATAAAGAAGAAATACACTCTTGTGATAGTTGATGATTTCACTAGATATACTTGGGAATACTTTTTGCATAAAAAGGATGAAACTGCAGAAATAATTTTTGAACATATTGCAATGATTGAGAATGGATCAACTCACAAGGTGAAGAATCTAAGAAGTGACAATGGAACAGGGTTTAAAAATTCTGCAATGGAAGAATTCTGCTCAACAAAAGGTATTATTCAACAATTCTCAGTACCTGGTACACCTCAACAAAATGATGTAGTTGAAAGAAAGAACAGAACACTTATAAAAGCTGTCATAACAATGCTAGAATGAGCAAAGCTACCTACTTCATTTTGGGCAGAAGCTATAAACACTGCATGCATTACACAAAATTGTTCCTTAATCAACAAACATGGAATGACTCCATATGAATCTTTGAAGGGAAGAAAGCCAAATGTTAAGTACTTCCATATCTTTGGAAGCAAGTGTTTTATTCTCAAAACACATCCTGAGCAATTGAAGAAATTTGAACTTAAAGTAGATGAAAGAATTTTTGTTAGATATGCAAAAACTTCTAAAACCTCTTCAAGGGCTTTCAAAGTATTTAATCTAAGGACAAGGACAATCATGGAATCAATCAATGTCTCTTTTGATGAAGGGAAAATAGCTGGATTACATGATAAGGATGCATATGAAACTCTGAGATTTGAGAATGAATTGCAGAAAATAAACTCTGGTGAACCAAACTTTGACGAATCAAACTCTGGTGAACCAAACTCTGAAGAAGTAAACTCTGTTCAACCAATACCTGGTGATGTAATCTCTGATTCAGAAATGATTAAAATAGAAATTGAAGATTATGCACATGTTGAGGGGGATCAACATCAATCAGATACTGACATTGGAAATCAAAACACAATAATTGAAATATTAGAGTCTAATAAAACTCTGACAAACCCAAACTCTGAAACCCTTAACTCTGATCCATCAAACTCTGAGACTACAAACACTGATACCTCTATATCTGATAATTCAAACTCTGAGTACATAAACTATGAGACATCAAACACTGATGGAAACACATATTCAGGGGAAGGATCAGTATTTACAGAAGAATCTTTCTATGAAGGCACAAATCATGGGGGAACACCTAGTTCAAGAAATAGTCCACATCCAAGAAAGTGGACAAAAGAACACACACCTGATTTAATTATTGGTGATCTGGAAAGTGGTGTAAAGACAAGAAAAGCTACACAGAATGAATGTCTATTTCATAGTTTTCTATCACAAACAGAACCAAAGAAAGTTGAAGATGCTTTGAAGGATGCAGATTGGGTTACTGCAATGCAGGAAGAATTGAATGAGTTTGAAAGGAATGAAGTTCGGACCCTAGTACCTAGGCCAAAGAACAGATCTATTATTGGTATAAAATGGGTATTCAGGAATAAGACAGATTCTGATGGAATCATTACAAGAAATAAGGCAAGACTAGTAGCCAAAGGCTATTCTCAACAGGAAGGCATAGATTATGATAAAACCTATGCACCAGTAGCCAGACTTAAAGCAATCAGATTTTTTCTTGCTTATGCTGCACATAAGAAATTCAAGGTCTACTAGATGGATGTTAAAATTGCATTTTTAAATGGTGAACTTGAAGAAGAAGTTTATGTTGAACAACCACTTGGCTTTGTCAATCCAAAATATCCAAATCATGTCTTCAGACTAGATAAAGCTTTATATGGACTAAAGCAAGCACCAAGGGCCTAGTATGAAACTTTAGCTATATTTTTACTTGAAAGTGGTTTCACTAGAGACAGAATTGATAAAACCTTGTTTTATAGAATTCAAGGTAAGAATCTATTATTGGTACAAATATATGTTGATGATATAATATTTGGTTCCACTAATGAGAAACTTTGTGAAAGATTTTCAAAGTTAATGCAGTCCAGGTATCAAATGAGCATGATGGGAGAATTAAGTTATTTTCTAGGGTTACAAGTGAAACAGGCTGAGGAAGGCATTTTCATTAATCAGTCTAAATATACAAAGAATCTACTCACAAAATTTCAAATGCAAGACTCTGCATCTGCTACAATTCATATGGCTACTGCAACAAAGCTTGATCAAGACACTGGAGAACCTGTTGACATTACAGTATACAGAGGAATGATTGGTTCTCTACTTTATTTGACTGCAAGTAGACCAGACATCATGTTTGCAATATGTCTGTGTGCTAGATTTCAAGTAGATCCAAGAGCACCTCATTTGATAGCTGTGAAGAGGATTTTCATATATCTCAAGGGCACTATTAATCTTGGTTTATGGTATCCTATAGAGTCTGATTTTAAATTAATTGGCTATTCAGATGCTGACTTTTCAGGATGTAAAATTGAAAGAAAAAGTACAAGTGGTAGTTGTCAATTTTTTGGTGGAAGACTAGTGTCATGGTTTAGCAAGAAGCAGAAATAAATCTCAACATCTACAACAGAGGCTGAATATATAGCTGCAGGAAGCTATTGCGCACAAATATTATGGATGAAAAATCAACTACTGGATTATGGTTTAAACTTCTCTAAAATTCCTATTTATTGTGATAATCAAAGTGCAATTGCAATGACAGGAAATCTAGTTCAACATTCTCTAACAAAGCACATCAGTATCAGATATCATTTCATAAGGGAACATGTTATGGAAGTCTCAATTGAATTACAATTTGTTCCCACAGATCAACAAATAACAGATATATTCATCGAACCTTTGCCTGAAGCAACATTTAACAGACTGGTTTCTGAATTAGAGATGATAACAAGTGGCTCAACGTAATTTAGCAAGTTTTAAATAATCAGAATATATGTCAGAGTATGAGATAAACTCTGATGGAAAATGAAGTAAACTCTGATGAAGCAAACTCTGATCCTTGCAGCATCTAATCTCTGATCACAAATTATCAATGTTTATGGTAAACTCTGTCAGAGTCTGTGGTAAACTCTAACAGTTCATTCTAAACTCTGACACATATAAACTCTGACTTGCTGGAATAGTGGCTGCTGTTGAACTTTGATCAACAGGTTCTTGTATGCCTGGACATGTAGAGATTGCTATCTCACTTTGAGAGATAGGTTCTTATGGATCCTGGCCAAAAGTGACAGCCTTTCTCTTCCTTCTTGAAAAATGTTTTGAACTAGGGGAAACAGATGATGTGAACTTCTTATATTCCATCTCTTTCCTTACTTGTTCTGCCAACTCCCTAACTCTCTCATAAGAAATCTCCTTGATAATTTTCTTAGGTGAGTTCGTAGGAGAATCAGAGATTGCTACAGGAACAACTTCCTCTGGAGTGACATATGGTTCATATTTCAAATAATTGTGTTGTCACTCCTGTTCAGCCTTGAGCCAAAGATCATTTAAATTCCCCAAATTTTTCCTGCAGACCGTCTTGTCAACAGTAACCCCCCGTCCAATACGTTCACGGTTATAATGGGCAACATTTGTCCACCAATCAGCTTTTGACTTGACATACCGAAGAATCATGTTCTCAATTAGAACTGGTAATCCAGGTTCCTTCCAATGAATATTTGCCTTCCAGCAACGCCATGCTTCAACAGAATTTGTCAAGACATCAGAGTTTAGCTCAGAGGTTAGAATGTCTTCAGAGTTTAACTCTTGAGATTTTGGCTGATCAGAGATTATAATATCAGAGTTTATTGCTACATCAGAGTTTAGTCCTTCAGTGTTTGCAGCCTCAGAGTACAGCCTTGACTAATCTTCTCCTCTTCTTCTTCACCTCAGGCATTGGATTTACTATGAATGGCTTCATAAAAGGTGCAGGAGGTATCTCAAAAGCCCATTCAACAGTCTTTCTCTTGGCAAAAACCAACCCTTCATCAGAATATGAATCTTCATCAATCAATTTTCTCTTTTTAGGAGAAGATTCTTTTATTACCTTCCCCTTTCTTTTGCTTGAGCCCTGTGTGAGGTGTGTTTTATAACTACAGCCTTTTGGGAGACTGTAGAGGTTGGCAAAAGTGTTTGGGTATCAGTGTTTGGAGGGTGGCCTGGGTTTAAATCAGAGGGTGCTAAACTCTGATCCATAGCCACAAAGAAAAAGTCTCTTCCATACATGGTAGGCATTCTGTGATTTAAGAGAAGTCTGACCCATATGGGATAAAAGAAAGGAGAGAGATTACCTTCCTTAGCATCCTTCCTAGCTAGGTAAGCAAAAATTCTTTTATTCATACAAAAACTAGCTAAACTCTGATCATTCTCAAAATTTACATCAGGCAATAAATAATTAAAAATTAACTGAAAAAATCTAGCAAAATATACAGTATGAGCATCATCATTTATTTTACTAGCCAGCTGCCTAATAATTAAACAAGAAAAATTAAAGTTGAGATCATGGGTCAGAGAATACCCAATCTGATGTGCTAGCTTAGGGATTGCATCAAAATTTGTGCACTTGCCTGTGAAGGCCCTTGTTATGCAATCGAAGAAGAAACTCCATTCTCTTCGAAGATTGGGTCTTGTCCTCCCCAACTTTGATAGGCTTCCTCCATAGCCTATAGATCTGAAAAATTCTTTGATTTGTTCATCTCCCACAATATAACTCTGCATTAAAAAATCTTGAACAACATGATAATCTTCAGGTGCATCGAACTTATTTAATAGTGAAATATAGTTGGTGGCAGCAAAAATATAAGTTTGGAAAGTTTGTCCTTTGGATGCCATTTTAGAGCTAATGATTTGCAGGTTTAAACAGTTAGGGTTTATGAGAAACTAGAGAGAAAACAAATGAAGAATAATAGATGCAGATTAACAACCCAAAATGACAAGTAGAATTAATCTGTGCCTTTTCATTTGCATAACACCTATAGTGGGACACATGGCAAAAATTGATTTGAAGAGAAATTATTAATACAAGTCTCAAAAAACGGCAAGTGTGTGTATATTTGTGTAAGTATATGAACCGTCATTCATGAGATACACGCGCCTTATTTCAAATCCAATCAGAGAATGATAATTATGATGTCACAAAAATGAAATATGATGTCATAAATATGATCTCAGAGTTTACCACTTAGACAGAGTTTAGCAAGTCAGAGTTTATATGTGTCAGAGTTTAGAATGAACTGTCAGAGTTTACCACAGACTCTGACAGAGTTTACCATAAACACTGATAACTTGTGATCAAAGATTGGATGCTACAAGGATCATAGTTTGCTTCATCAGAGTTTACTTCATTTTCGATCAGAGTTATCTCATACTCTGACATATACTCTGATTATCTGAAACTTGCTAAATCAAGTTGAGCCACTTGTTAACATCCCTAAATCAGAAACCAGTCTGTTAAATGTTACTTCAGGCAAAGGTTTGGTGAATATATATGCTATTTGTTGATCTGTGGGAACAAAGTGTAATTCAATTGAGCCTTCCATAATATGTTCCCTTATGAAATGATATCTGATACTGATGTGCTTTGTTAGAGAATGTTGAACTGAATTTCCTGTCATTGCAATAGCACTTTGATTATCAAAATAAATAGGAATTTTGGAGAAGTTCAAACCATAATCCAGTAGTTGATTTTTCATCCATAATATCTGTGCACAACAGCTTCCTGCAGCTATATATTCAGCCTCTACTGTAGATGTTGAGATTAATTTATGCTTCTTGCTAAACCATGATACTAGTCTTCCACCCAAAAATTGACAACTACCACTTGTACTTTTTCTGTCAATTTTACATCCTGCAAAGTCAGCATCTAAATAGCCAATTAATTTAAAATCAGACTCTCTAGGATACCATAAGTCAAGATTAATAGTGCCCTTGAGATATCTGAAAATCCTCTTCACGGCTATCAAATGAGGTGCTCTTGGATCTACTTGAAATCTAGCACACAGACATATTGCAAACATGATGTCTGGTCTACTTGCAGTCAAATAAAGTAGAGAACCAATCATTCCTCTGTATACTGTAATGTCAACAAGTTCTCCAGTGTCTTGATCAAGCTCTGTTGCAGTAGCCATATGAGTTGTAGCAGATGCAGAGTCTTGCATTTGAAATTTTGTGAGTAGATTCTTTGTATATTTAGACTGATTAATGAAAATGCCTTCCTCAGTCTGTTTCACTTGTAACCCTAGAAAATAACTTAATTCTCCCATCATGCTCATTTGATACCTGGACTGCATTAACTTTGAAAATCTTTCACAAAGTTTCTCATTAGTGGAACCAAATATTATATCAATAACATATATTTGTACCAATAATAGATTCTTACCTTGAGTTCTATAAAACAAGGTTTTTATCAATTGTGCCTCTAGTGAAACCACTTTCAAGTAAAAATAGAGCTAAAGTTTCATACTAGGCCCTTGGTGCTTGCTTTAGTCCATATAAAGCTTTATCTAGTCTGAAGACATGATTTGGATATTTTGGATTGACAAAGCCAAGTGGTTGTTCAACATAAACTTCTTCTTCAAGTTCACCATTTAAAAATGCACTTTTAACATCCATCTAGTAGACCTTGAATTTCTTATGTGCAGCATAAGCAAGAAAAAATCTGATTGCTTTAAGTCTGGCTACTGGTGCATAGGTTTCATCATAATCTATGCCTTCCTGTTGAGAATAGCCTTTGGCTACTAGTCTTGCCTTATTTCTTGTAATGATTCCATCAGAATCTGTCTTATTCTTGAATACCCATTTTGTACCAACAATAGATCTGTTCTTTGGCCTAGGTACTAGGGTCCAAACTTCATTCCTTTCAAACTCATTCAATTCTTCCTGTATTGCAGTAACCCAATCTACATCCTTCAAAGTATCTTCAACTTTCTTTGGTTTTGTTTGTGATAGAAAACTATGAAATAGACATTCATTCTGTGTAGCTTTTCTTGTCTTTACACCACTTTTCAGATCACCAATAATTAAATCAGGTGTGTGGTCTTTTGTCCACTTTCTTGGATGTGGAATATTTCTTGAACTAGATGTTCCCCCATGATTTGTGCCTTCATAGAAAGATTATTCTGTAAATGTTGATCCTCCCCCTTAATATGTGCTTCCATCAGTGTTTAATGTCTCAGAGTTTATGTACTCAGAGTTTGAATTATCAGAGATAGAGGTATCAGTGTTTGTAGACTCAGAGTTTGATGGATCAGAGTTAAGGGGTTCAGAATTTGGGTTTATCAGAGTTTGATCAGACTCTGATATTTTAATTACTGTGTTTTGATTTCCAATGTCAGTATCTGATTGATGTTGCTCCCCCTCAACATGTGTAGAATCTTCAATTTTTATTTCAATCATTTCTGAATCAGAGATTACATCACCAGAATTTTTAAACTCTGTTCCATTGTCACTTATTAGATTCTTCACCTTGTGAGTTGATCCATTCTCAATCATTGCAATATGTTCAAAAATTATTTCTGCAGTTTCATCCTTTTTATGCAAAAAGTATACCCAAGTATATCTAGTGAAATCATCAACTATCACAAGAGTGTATTTCTTCTTTCCAGTGGACATAATATTGACAAGACCAAATAAATCAAGATGCAATAGGTGAAAAGATTGATCAATTGAATTTTTAGTTTTGCTCTTGAATGATGTCTTCTTTTGTTTGGCCTTTTGACATGAATCACAAAGTCTTTCAGGATGAAATTAAACTTTTGGAAGACCTCTAACTAGGTCCTTTTTCACTAATTCATGGATGGTTCCAAAATTCAAGTGACACAACTTTTTGTGCCAATTCCAGCTTTCCAAGGATGATGCCTTTCCAAGTAGACAAGTTAAAGGACCATCAGAATTAATATCCAGGCTATCTTCAAATAAATTGTTATGTCTGTGACTAATAAGAACTATTTTCCCATTCTTCTTGTATTTCACTTCACAATGAGTATCATGAAATTCCACAGAATGACCTCTGTCTGTCATTTGACTCACACTTAGCAGATTATGTTTGAGTACTTCAACCAGAGCTACATTTTCAATGATGACATTTCTAATCACAATTTTGCCATATCTCAGTGTTCTCCCTATGTTGACATCTCCATAAGATACTATTGGGCCAACCTTCTCCTCAAACTCTGAAAGCATGGATTTATTTCCAGTTATATGAGTAGAACATCCACTATCAATCACTAGGATGTTTTTCATGTTTCCTTGCAATCAGAAAATGCAAATCAATTAGTAGGTTTGGAGACCCAAACTAGTTTGGGTCCTTTCTTTGAAAACTTGTTAACTTTTGCAGTAGAAGTACTTTTATCAGAGTTTGTGTTAACAGAGTTTACAGAAATAGAGTTTGTATTCACAGAGTTGGCACTCCTTTTATCAGACTTTATCACATATATTTGCTTGACAACTTGTTTTGGAGAAATATTTATTTGAGGTTGTGGTTTATAAAAACTGTAATACAAATTATGATATTCTTTGCAAGTATAAATTGAATGACTCATACTACCACAATGAAAACAGGGATTATATCTTAATTGTTTTCTAGCCTCAACACTGCATTTTTCAGATTCTTTCATTTTCTTTTGTTTGCAGTCTGTAGCAAGGTGATTTGAATTACCACAAGTAAATCATGTTTTCCTAGAAGCATCAGGGATATTCATGTAGTTATTCTCCTCAACACACTATTGTTTTTAGAGCATTTAGTAGAATTTTCCTTATTATCACTAGCTCTAACAAATTTCACAGGTTTATTTAATATTCTTTTTATGTGTGATTTAGTGTGTGTTTCACATTTATAGCCTAAAGCAAAAGTCCAATTCCTATTAGTCAGCTTTTATTGGACTTTCTTTCCAGAGTTTGTCCAAACTCTGAAAGTTTCTTTTTCTTTTGCTATTTCAGATTTTAGGTATTCAACTTGAATTTCTAACTGTGTTTGCATGTGAATAGCATTATCAAAGTCTTTCTTAATTTTTAACATATCAGAGTTTTCAGATTCAAGCAAGTTATTCCTAGCAGTCATAGTTTGTATTTCAGATTTTAATCTTTCATTTTCCAAAGTCTGTGACTTCAAACTGACATGCAAAGATCTAAGAAAAGACTTTAATTCACATATATTATCAGTTTGAAAACTAAAGACAGAGTCTGGTACCTTATCAGAGTTTGGAGAGTCAGTGTTTGCCATGAGTGCATAATTTGTTTCTTGTTCAGAATCTGAGGAATCCATCCAGTCTTTCTTTGATGAGATTAAAGCTTTTCCTAATTCCTTACTTCTGCATTCATTAGCAAAGTACCCCATCTTGTTACACTTATAACACGTAATCTTTGACTTATCAACAGTCTTTGATCTCCTATCTCTATCTTCTCTTTTGTTGAACATGTCTTTCTTTTATGACTCACCATGATTCTTTTGAAAATTTGCTTGCTTCTTATATTTTCTGTATTTCATCTTTTTAAATCCCTTAACAATCATAACAACCATCTCCATCATATCAAAATCTGTGGAGTCATCAGAGTTTGTTTCAAACTCTGATTCACTACCTTCTTGGATCACTACTTCTTTCCCTTTCCTTGTTGAAGCCTTAAGAACCTTTTCTTTTGGTTCTTCAATTTTGTCTTCAAAATTCAAAGCAATAGATCTTGCCTTGATGCTCTTTCTGTTTCTTCTTTGCTGTAACTCCAGATCATGAGTTTTCAATTTACCATATATTTCATATAAAGACATCTCATCTAAATCAGCCCTGTCTCTAATTAAAGATGTTTACAGATCCCATTCTTGTGGAAGAGCCCTTAGAAATTTAGTGTTAGAATCTTCATTATCATATACTTTGTCTACCAAGGCTAAGTTGTTCAGCAAGGTTAAAAATCTGTCATAAATATCTATGAGAGATTCATTCTGCTTAGCCTCAAAATATTCATATTCTTGTATGAGCACATATCTCCTATTTTTCTTGATTTCCCTGGTTCCTTGACATTGAACCTCCAGAGCATCCCAGATCTCCTTTGCAGTTTTGCATGCTATTACCCTGTTGGACATTACAGAATCAAGACTATTGTATATTATGTTTCTTACCTTAGCATCTTTGAGGACTTCTTATTTTTCCTCATTAGTCCACTCCTTGTCTTTAAGAGTATAGTATTCAGGAATTTGTCTTCCTTCCACAATAGTTGCAGGTACCAGTTTTGTTGGTAGATACTGGTCTTCATTGATCCGTCCAAATAATCAGGGTATATTGCTTCTAGGAACATCAACATCTTCACCCTCCATGTGGGGTATTCAGCTTTCTTCAAGATAGGAAGTCTTATGCTCTCATACTTGTTTCCAGACATGATTTATGATCTAGCAGTTGAATTTAAACTGCCCGCTTTGATACCACTTGTTTGCCTAGCACCAGTAAATCGATTAAGAGCACAAGTATGTAAAAGGTAAATATTGTTCTGTATTAACGATAATGAATTGGTTACAAAACTATCTCAAGAAGTTCTTTGTTCTTAAGAGCTGCTATGTTATGAATAATATCATTTGCAAAGATATTCTGATATTAACCTATGCATGTGTTTATATAGACACAGTTACAATTCAATTACAAATCAGATTAGAAATAGAACAGCTTTACACAAGGAAATATATTTGCATTAGGATTCCTTCTTACTATCCTATTCAGACTCTGATTCGAATCGCTTCTTGACAAACTCTGATAATAAACTCTGTCAGTTGTTATTCTCTAATAGAGCATTCTCTGTTAGAGTAAACTCTGATTGAGTATTCTCTGATAGAGTAAACTCTGTCCGACAGCTCTTTAAACTCTGAAGACGTCAACAGTGTAAACTCTGATTTGTATTCTCTGACAGCCATCAGTGTTTGCTTCCTAACATAACATGTTAAATAAATATTATTATTTATAAATAAAAAACATAATATAAGTATTAAATTCTAGTAATTAACATGTTACTGCTTATTAAGCCGCTCTCTCGTTTGGTCATCAATTTTTTTAATTTTATTATAATTTTTTTGTTATTAAATAAGTTAACTTATCTTTAATATATTTTACTTTTATAAGAATTATTTTTTGCTAAATTACTTTTATAAGAATTATAGTTGAAATATGTTAATATTTACTTATTAGAGTCCTGATTAAAATGTAAATAATAAATAAAATCCTAATTAAAGTGTAAGTACTAATTAGATTCTTATTAGAATACAAATAGTCGTTTATATAATTTTTTAATAAATAAATTTTAAAAAATTAGAAAAATACTTTTGAGACTTTAACGTTTCTTCATTAAATCGTAATTTGAATATAAGTTAATATTTTCTTAAAAGACACATAATTAAAAGATAAATAGTAGTTAGACTCTCATTAAAAGACAAATAAAAATTTATATAAATTTTAAATATGTAATTCCAAAAAATTAGAAAAATAATTTTGAACGCTTTGAAAGCCATGAGAATTCTCCAATTCAAATTATTAACAGGCTCCTTCATAATGAGCGCTCTCTCGTGAAACATATTTTTCGTCAATAAATGACTTTATCATTTTTTTTCATTATATCTCTCATACTGATATGGGCTGAAAGTAAGCCCTAAAGACACAATTAATATGACATTAATTGTACCTAATCTGGTCCAAAGGGGAGGCCCAATTATTAAGGCTTGAAACCCTAATTAATTAATAAATCCGTAATTAATTAATTAGCTAAGTATATAGCTAATTAATTATGTCCAACTACAAGGAAACCTATTCCTACATGGAAACTGCTTCCACAAAGGATCCAGAATCCTTCTAGGAAATACCTTATCAATCAAGGTTCATAAACCTACTCTAATTCTTAGACTCTCTACGTCTATATAAAGGGCCTAACCCCTCATTATTAGAACTACGTTTTGGCTTAATTCTCAACATATACTGAGATACGTAGGCATCTTGTGAGGGCAAAATTAAGCTACGAAACACAAGTGCAGCCATAAAATCTTGATAAGCTCCTATACACATCGCAATAACTACACCCTAGTTTTTATTCCACAACATTTGGCGCCGTCTGTGGGAAGCGAGACATCAACCATGGCAAGAACACGACGAACTGACGGAGACATCGTCCCCACCACAGGTGATCCGACTGCTATCATCCCTCCTGATGAAACTCAAACTACCGAGGTCCCCGTTACCACCACTGTTCCCGCTGGAACCCAAGGTCCTAATACTCAAAGGCTTGGACCGTTTAGTGAGATCGTCCATTCCACCAATCTTGAGGAAATCGTCCATGGATCTAACCCGCTATCTCAGGTAACTCAAACTCCTTTTATGGCTACTGCTCCTCACGCCCATATTTCCACTATTGTTATCCCCGGTAGCACTGTTGCCCAAACAAGACTTGGAATCTCCCAAGCCTATCCCCCTCCTTACATCAGAGGGTTGGAACCCCAGAACTATGGGCGTAGAGAAGATGTCCGTGATTTCTCCGGACCATACTCAACTGATGATGACAGCTCAGAAGGCACTGATGTCAATACCAGGAGAAGAAGGCCTGGTAAAGAGCCCGCAGGAAGCCGGCGTTCACAGTCCCGTAGGACACTGGAACAGAAAATTGCTTCCTACGAGGCCGAACTCAAAGAATTGAAGAAAAGCTTAGATCGGCAGGATAGAAGGACAGCCTCAAGGTATGAAGCTCCCGACGTCATAGAACTGGATGAAACCCCGCGAGGGAGAAGAACGGAAATTACTAGGGCTGACCCCACTGAACTATTGCCTCTCGGAGATCCTGATGATCCCACGCCGCCTTTTACCGAAACCATCATGAACGCTCACATCTCAAGTAAGTTCAAAATGCCCACCATCAAAGTGTACGATGGAGCAGGCGATCCAGCTAATCACGTAAGGACCTTCTCGAATGCATTACTACTACAACCTATCAATGATGCTGTGAAGTGTAGGGCGTTTCCCCAAACCCTGGGGGGCATGGCCCAACGTTGGTACAGCCGGTTACCGCCCAACTCCATTGGATCCTTCAAAGAACTCAGCAAGGCCTTTATAAGCCAGTTTATAAGTGGAAGAGTGCACGAAAAAAGCTCGGCTTCTCTCATGAATCTGGAGCAAGGAAAGAACGAATCCCAGAGGGACTACCTGAACCGCTTCACCAAGGAAGACTTGAAAGTCCCAGACTTGGACGAGAAGGTGGCTATGATAGCCTTACAACAGGGGACGACTGATCCTTATTTCAAGAGATCTCTAGCCAAACACCCGCCTGAGAACATGCTTCTTCTCCAAGACAGAGCAGGGAAATACATCAAGACAGAAGAAAGCATGAAGAAAACCACTATATCAGTGGCTACACATGGGAATAATAACAAGAAGAGAAAGGGTGATCAAGAATATGACGCCCGAGACATGTACTCTAAGACGGATAAGGATTCCGAATCCCCTCCAAAGAAAAATAACTTTGGGCCAAAATTTGCTGAATATGCAAGGCTGAATGCACCTCGAAGTCAAATCTTTATGGATATTGAAAGAGATCGAGACTTGAGATGGCCTAAACCCTTAAAATCTGATCCTGAGAAAAGAAACAAGAATGCGTTTTGCCGGTTTCATAGGGATACCGGGCATAATACGGATGACTGCAGACAATTGAAGGATGAAATCGAATTCCTTATCAGGAGAGGGAAACTTTCCAAGTACACCAAGGATGGAAGTCATGATAGGCACGACGATAACAGAAAAAATAATGATGGCCGAGATAGGAATCCTCAACCTAGAGGACCGGTTATTAATATGATTTTCAGAGGACTCACTGCTGCGGGGACTTCAAGGAATTCAAGAAAAGCATACGCAAGAGAAGTTATGCAAGTCGTAGGAGAAGCACCTAAACGTGCTAGGACGGAGGCGGTTCTATCTTTTGATGACTCAGACCTGGAAGGGGTAAAGTTTCCTCATGATGATCCCCTCGTTATTACCCCTTTGATAGGCAACTCAGAGGTAAAGAGAGTCCTGGTGGACAATGGAGCGTCTGTTGATATCTTGTTCCATGATGCATTTGTAAAGATGGGATACAACGATTCCCAGCTAACCCTTTCGGATGTTCCCATCTATGGCTTCAATGGAGTGGAATCAAAAGTAGAAGGAACCATTCAGCTACCCGTGACAGTGGGAAGAGAACCTAAAGAGGTCACTCAGATGCTAACTTTTCTGGTGGTCAAAGCATCTTCTACATACAACACCATCCTTGGAAGAACAGGTTTGCATGCTTTTAAGGCTGTAGCCTCAAGTTATCACTTAAAAATCAAGTTCCCCACCAGAAACGGTGTTGGGGAGGAGAAAGGAGACTAGAAAATGGCGAGAAGTTGCTACGTGGCAGCCTTGAGACCCGATGGAGCCGGGGGGCAAGTCCTACCAATAGAGGACATGGACTCAAGAGAAAACGAGGAACAAAGGGGGAAGCCAGCTGAGGACTTGGTTCCAATTCCTTTAGTTCCAGGAGAACCAGAGAAAGTCACCTATATTGGGGCCTCATTAGAAGAGCCTATGAAAGAAAAATTGACAAAGTTCTTGCAAGAAAACGGAGACTTATTTGCCTGGACAGCCGCTGATATGCCGGGAATTAATCCTGAACTGATCACTCATAAGCTTAACGTGGATCCACAGCGAAAAACGGTGAAGCAAAAGAAGAGAAATTTTGCTCCAGAAAGGCAGGAAGCCATAAAGCAAGAGGTGGAAAAGCTCTTGAATGCTGGATTCATCAAAGAAATTCAATATCCCGAATGGCTTGCTAATCCTGTAATGGTCAGGAAATCCAATGGAAAGTGGAGGATGTGCGTCGACTTCATTGATTTAAATGATGCATGCCCAAAAGATTGTTTCCCCCTCCCGAGGATTGATGCACTCATAGATGCCACGGCGGGACATGAGATGTTAAGCTTCATGGATGGCTTTAGTGGATACAATCAAATCCGAATGCACGAGGATGACATTGCCAAGGTATCCTTCATCACTGAATTTGGTGTCTTTTGTTATCTCGTTATGGTCTTTGGGTTAAAGAATGCAGGGGCCACCTATCAAAGGCTAGTAAACAAAATTTTCAATCATCTCATTGGAAAAACCATGGAGGTCTACGTTGATGATATGCTAGTCAAAAGTCTCGATAAGGCCGATCATATTGAGCACCTGCGAGAGGCTTTTGAAGTGCTAAGGCACCACAATATGATGCTCAACCCTGCAAAGTGCGCCTTTGGCGTGGGATCTGGAAAATTCCTAGGAATGATGGTCTCTAAAAGAGGGATTGAGGCCAATCCTGACAAGATCAAGGCCATACTCGACATGGAACCTCCAAAAACAGTAAGGGACGTCCAAAAATTGACAGGAAGAGTTGCTGCCCTGGGAAGGTTTGTCTCGAAGTCTGGGGATAAATGTCTACCCTTCTTCAAGACGTTGAAAAAAGTTAAAGATTTCGTGTGGACAGAAGAAAGTCAAACGGCCTTTGAGGAACTGAAGAAATATATGGCTAAAGCCCCGTTGTTGGCCAAGCCTAGCCCAAAGGACATCCTATACTTGTACTTGGCCATATCAGACAAGGCCCTGAGTGTTGTCCTTATAAAGGAAGAAGAGAAAATTCAAAAGCCAGTCTATTATGTGAGCAAGGTTTTGCATGGAGCGGAACTTAACTACTCCAAAATTGAGAAGTTTGCACTGGCCTTGATAATGGCCTCGAGGAAACTACGCCCCTATTTTCAAGCTCACAAAATCGAAGTATTAATTAACTGATCAACCCTTGAGGAATATTATACACAACCCCAAGTCAAGTGGAAGACTGATTAAGTGGGCCATTGAGCTAGGAGAATTCGACATCAAGTTTAAGCCTCGAACGGCCATTAAAGCTCAAGCTCTTGCTGACTTCGTGGTCGAATGTACTATTGATGACCAAGAAGTCGGGGGGCAGGATAATGGGGAAGCAACACAAAAAGAAGAAGAACAAACTCCTAAAGAATATTGGGTGCTCAATTTTGATGGGGCATCAAAAACAAAATCTAGCGGCGCAGGCTTGGTGCTACAAAGCCCCGAAGGGTTCATCATTGAGTATGCTATTAAGCTTGATTTTCCAACAACTAACAATGAAGCCGAATACGAAGCCTTGATAGCAGGCCTAGGATTGGCCAAAGCACTAAATGCCAAGCATCTCAAAGTCTGTGGCGACTCAAAGCTGGTTATATCCCAAATAAATGGGGATTTTGAAGCAAGAGAAGAAATCATGGTCAAGAACTACGATTAGTCAAAGCTATAATGACTCAATTTGAAGAATGTCAGATTGAGTATGTTCCTAGAGAAGAGAATACAAAGGCCGATGCCTTATCAAAGTTCGGCTCATCAGAAGTGGATGAACATATGGGAAGTGTTTACTTCCAAGTCTTGAAGACCCCCAACATCAATGCGAAGCTGGTAGCCCCGATACACATGGGTAGTTGTTGGATGGATCCAATCAAATCCCACCTGCAATCTGGATGGACTCCTGCCAATACCATAGAAGCTAGAAAGCTTATTACAAGAGCATTAAGGTACACTCTTATTGATGGAATTCTCTATAAGAAATCTTTTGTTATTCCATACTTGAAATGCCTAAGGCCAGAAGAGGCCCATGAAGCCTTGAAAGAAGTACACGAAGGAATTTGTGGCCAACACTTGGGGGGCAGGGCTTTGGCTCACAAAATCGCCCGCCTTGGTTTTTACTGGCCTGACTTGATAAAAGATTCGAAAGAATATGTAAGAAGATGTGACAGGTGCCAAAGGCACGCACCGGTTGTCAGACAACCACCTGAGATGTTGACGTCCATCAATTCCCCTATCCCTTTTGCAATGTGGGGAATGGACATCCTTGGACCCTTTCCAATAGCTAGCGGGCAGAGAAAGTTCCTGATCGTTGCGATCGATTACTTCACTAAATGGATCGAGGCTAAACCACTAGCCAAGATAACCACAAAGCAAGTAGCTCAATTCTTCTGGGAAAATATCATATGTAGGTATGGAATACCACGAATACTGGTGACGGACAATGGCACACAATTCAACAATGAAGAATTCAAAGGATATTGCACTGATAATGACATCAATCTACGCTTCACTTCTGTTGCACACCCCCAAGCAAATGGGCAGGCTGAGGTAGCCAATCGAATCATCCTTGATGGTCTCAAGAAAAGGATCGAGCGTTCTGCTAATACTTGGGTGGATGAGCTTTTGCCAATACTCTGGGCATACAGAACCACCCACAAAGTTACTACTGATGCAACTCCGTTCTTCCTAGCTTATGGGGCCGAGACAGTGGTTCCAGTCGAAATATCACATGTATCCCCAAGAATCAAGGCCTTTGAACCTGAGGAAAATGAAGAAGGAATGAAACTTGCGTTAGACTTGATAGATGAAGTCAGGGACAAAGCTCATGCAAAAATCGTCGAATATCAAAAGAAATCATCTTTCTACTACAACTTAAGAGTTAAAGAAAGATTTTTTAGACAAGGGGAGTTAGTCCTCAGGAAAGCTAAAGCTTCCGGGGTAGGCCCCAAAGGCAAATTAGCCCCCAACTGGGAAGGGCCGTACAAGATAAAGTAAGTAAAAGGGGGAGGATCATACATCCTTGAAACCCTAGAAGATGTTGAGGTACCAAGGACTTGGCATGCTTCCAACCTGAAAGTTTACTATGTTTAAAAAATTCAATTATGAATTCTTACATTTAGTAGGAACTAAGTAGAAATAAGGTTCAATAAAACCATTAGGATGCAAGAGCTTTTCGCTCCAGACAAGATTCTCATTTTGTAAGGGTTGTGCCCACTTTAGCCTCGAAGGCATTATTAATAAAATTCTCAATTTTATGACACCTTAAAACATGTGTGTTCAGCCTAGAGTTGGTAAAAGAACTACATCAAGCCCGGATATGTACTTTGGCATGTATGCATATTTGTTCTTTATGCCCTAAAAGTATATTTTATCAAATATACTAAGGCAAGAAAAAGAATAAAGGCACTTCAAGTGATGCCCTGATTTATTTGTGCTCGAAAAGTGTATTTTGTCAAATATGCTAAGGCACGAAAAAGAGAAAAACAAACGAACAAGGACTTTTTATAAATAAAAGTCTTGGGAGTACATAAATTAAAAGCAGAAAAGAAGTACAAGGAATACAGGGAATAAATAAAAAGAAAACTAAAGAAGGTCTTCGTCGTCCTCCTCTGCATCCTTCCCCTCTTCCTCTTTGTCCTGCTCAGCATCTCCCTCGGCCTCAGGGGAGTCGAAGACTCTATCATAATCGTCGAGGGCCTCACCACCCGACAAATCACCTGAGCCTGTCTCCCCAGCAGTCGAAGTCAGGACCAAAGGTTGGCCCATGGGGCAAGGAAAATCGGTTGGATCAAAGAGACCCGGGTGCTTGGCCAATACAGTGTCTAGACACTTCCCCCAGGCCTGAGCACATGTATCCGGGAAAACCATGTCGTCGTGCTTGTCCATGAAAGCGTAGAAATCATCCGACTCCATGTACCTAGCAATCTGGGCCTCTTTTTCCGCCTTTAACTCCTGAACTTCTGCGTGGGCCGCTAGCAGCTCTTGCTCCTTTTCGAGCAACTTCTTCTCCAAGTTGGCCACTTTGGCCTCTGCCTTGACTTTACTTGCCCTTTGGGCCTTTTCAGAAAAACGCCAAGTCTTGGCCTAATGGGCCATGGTCTGAAAATAGGTATGAACCTGTCAAAAAGGAGACACGCATTCACGTCAGAAAAAAAAATAGAAAAAACACGAGTGATCTAGAAACATGCAAAAAGGGGGGGGGGGATTAGGCCTTACCATAGCCACGGCCTGGGAACCAAGGGACTCGGCCTCCTCAATATCCGTCTTTAGAACAATTTTGGCCTTATCGGCCGGAGGAATCGAGTTCTGGCACCAATCAACGGAGTTCAAGACACTCCCCACGACAGTGTCCTGCTTTCAGATGCCCCAGCTGGGCCTCCAAGCTGCCGTGTCTGGATCCTCCTCCTCTTCACGAGGCCTTTTGCCCTTCCCTTTATTTTGGGCCCTATCGCAATGTTGGAGGAACCCCGGAATGTGGGGCTCCTTTATTGGGCCCTCAAGAGCCTCACGGGCCTTGCGCATCTTGTGGGTTTCTTGGTCCCCCACGCCCAAATGAAAATTAATATTCTCCGCGGCTGCAAAATAGACAAGAAAATAAACGAATTGAACTCAGAAAAATCGAGAAAAAACGAAAAGTCCAGAAAAGAAATGTACCATTATTAGACACATTAGAAAGGCCCACGACCTTCAGAGAAAATTCTTCGAGGAGCTTCCTGTAATGGGTCTGGCCCTTATCTTGGTCGAGATCATCAATTATGAGCTTCTCTTCGGGAGTCAGCTGAATCTGGCCTGGATTACCATCTTTGACCTTACAAAACGAGGATCTAAAGAGGGTGCCCCAATCACCTCCTTCCCACTCCAAGTATAAGAAATCCCTCCGCCAATCTGGGTTGGTATCGGGCAAAGATTTGTTGTAAAAAATTGGGCTAACTCCCTGCCTATGGTTTATATAAATCCAGCCCAATATGTTTGATGGGCTATTTTTAAATTGAAAAATACTCCTAAAAACAGCGACAGACAGGGGGTAATTTTTCCTAAGGCAAAGAACCATAAAACAAAGAAGGGTTCGCCAGGAATTTGGGCTTAACTGACACGGGCTGACCCTGGCTTCTGCTAACAGCCTAATAATAAAATCGTGAAAGGGGAATCTAAGCCCACCTATCAGGGCATCCCTAAAAATACACAACCTATTGGGCCGCCAATGGCAGGCCCGATCTCCAGGTTCAGCTAAAACAAATTTCTGGCCCGTGGGCAATTTATACAACTTAGTAAATCTATCACAGTGGGCTTGGTTTGCGAAAATACTCTTATAATTAAAAGCGTCTAATTCGGCTAAGGTGGGAAATTCATCGCCCATGGCTTCTAATAATTTGGAAATTGAAGAAAAAGAAGGATTCACGGTAACAACGTTACCTCTTTTTGCCACCCTAGCAAGCAAACGCTGTTGTGCAGCATCCTGGGAATCCGCCATTGATATTCAAGGGATGAACGCTTGAAATTCGAGGAAGATGAAGGTTGATCGGAAAAGCTTCGCCGGAAATCGCCTTGCCAAGAGAACTCTAGAGAGAAGTTTTAAGTGAGAATTACACTGTGGAGTAGTAAGTGAAAAATGAAGTTCTCACTTCACTAATTTATAGCCGAAGAAAACGGTAATTCAACCGGTTAAACTTCCTATAGCTGGTAAAAATAAGGCCCATAAACTGGTTGGGCCTAGCAGGCCTGTGGCCCAAAAATTGAAGAGGACTGAAACGCATGAAAATAGAAATGGGTCAAGGCCCATTAAGTTACAATATTTATGGGCCATGCTAACTAGAAATCAAAATGTGAAAAAAATCGACCAGGAGTCTCATTCGATCAGGATACATTTTAGTTGCTAAAATCGACCAGGAGTCTCATTCGATCAGGATACATTTTGGTTGCTAAAATCGACCAGGAGTCTCATTCGATCAGGATACATTTTGCCACCAAAATCGACTAGGATCCTGGTCAACAATCGACCAGGAATCTTGATCGACCAGGATTCAAATTAATCCAAAAACCGACTAGGATCCTGGTCAACAATCGACCAGGAATCTTGATCGACCATGATTCAAATTAATCCAAAAACCGACTAGGATCCTGGTCGAAAATCGACCAGGAATTCTACCCGATCAGGATCCAAATGAATCCCAGAATCGACCAGGAATTCTGATCGACCAGGATTCAAATTAATCTAAAAACCGACTAGGATCCTGGTCGAAAATCGACCAGGAATCCTACTCGATTAGGATTCAAATTAACACCAGAATCGACCAGGAATCCTGATCGACTTGGATTCAAATAAGTCCTAGAATCGAGCAGGATCCTGGCCGAATTTGTCTGGGATTCCTGGTCGAAAATAATATCAAAAAATGCCAGAAAATCATTAAAATGATTTATAAGGCAAATAAATTTGGGAAAATACTCTAAAAATAGAGAAAAATTCGTAGAAATTAAGGAAAAATACCTGTGGGTACCAATAAATTTGGGAAAATTCTCTAAAATTAGAGAAAAATCCCTAAAAATTAATGAAAAATAGTGATGAGCATAAGGAAAGAATTGTAAAAATTCTTCATAGGAACTTGAGCAACAGGGTCATGAATCTTAACTTCTACAAAGTATTGCACACTTTACAGAAGTTGGGGGGCAAATGATATGGGCTGAAAATAAGCCCTAAAGACACAATTAATGTGGCATTAATTGTACCTAATCTGGTCCAAAGGGGAGGCCCAATTATTAAGGCTTGAAACCCTAATTAATTAATAAATCCGTAATTAATTAATTAGCTAAGTATACAGCTAATTAATTATGTCCAACTACAAGGAAACCTATTCCTACATGGAAACTGCTTCTACAAAGGATCCAGAATCCTTCTAGGAAATACCTTATCAATCAAGGTTCATAAACCTACTCTAATTCTTAGACTCTCTACGTCTATATAAAGGGCCTAACCCCTCATTATTAGAACTACGTTTTGGCTTGATTCTCAACATATACTGAGATACGTAGGCATCTTGTGAGGGCATAATTAAGCTACGAAACACAAGTGCAGCCATAAAATCTTGATAAGCTCCTATACACATCGCAATAACTACACCCTAGTTTTTATTCCACAACACATACAATTAGAATATTTTATTATTTACTAATTAGATTCGTAATTAGAAGGTAAGTAGTAATTGAAATCCTAATTAGATTATAAGTATTTTTTTGATAATAGATTATAAGTATTAATTTAATTAGATTTTTAATTAGAGTAAATTAATATTTCTTTACAAGACTTCCAATTAGAAGATAAATAATAATTAGACTCTTATTATAAGGTAAATAAGAATTTATATAATTTTTAATGCATAAATTCTAGAAAAAATAGAAAAATAGTTTCGAGCGATTTGAGAGCGCCCGATGATTATCCTTTATTATACATACATACATATACATATATATATATATATATACACACACACTATATTATTATAGTCGAAAAATTTAAAGTTTTGGTTAGTTGGTCGGTAATTGATAATGAGCCACATGCCTAAAAAATATACCTATATAATAGGGCCTAAAAATATACATATATTAGATATAATTTTAATTAATATAATATGGGCCCTAACTATATACATTATTAACTAAAATTTAATTTTTAGACCCAATTATATATTTATAATATGAGTCCAAATTATATAATTTTACTTATTTTAATATGGGCTCTATACATATATATATTAACTAAAATTTTATTTTTAACACGGGTTTATATTATAACATATTTATATTAAATAAAATAAATTTATATATAAAAAGAGAACATATAATATTAACATAAATTCTTAATAATATAAAATTATATATTAAATATCAATAAAAATATAAATAAAAAAATTAATTTATTTAAATATTAGTTATCTCGTGTTTTGCACGAGTTATAAGTTTGTATATATATATATATATAGAAGATGTAGATATAGATATAGATATAGGATTATTAAAGGCACTTTTACTTATATAGTATAACTAGTACAGGTAGATAATATAGATAGAAATAATTATTTAGTTAATAAAATTTTCAAAATTATAAAATTGATGCTATATAGTTTTTAATAAATTTAAAAAGCCGCGAGTGCAATTTCCCAGTAATTACTATTCACATACTAAATAATAAAATTTATATAAATTAATTTAATCCACCGAAAATAATATTTTAAAGTGAAAATAAAAATAACCCAGATTTTGATTCGGAGCATCCGAGTATATAAGTGGGGGTTAATTAATAATTATGTAGGTTTTGGTTTGATAATTATGGAGAAGAAGAAGATGGTGGTGATTCTGTATGCCTCCCAAACAGGAAACGCAATGGACGCAGCTGAAAGAATAGCCCGCGAAGCTGAGCGCAGAGGCTGCCCCGTCGCCCTCCTCTCCATCGATGAATATGATTCCGTAATATACTATTCTTCTATTTGCTCTAAACTTATATATATTCAAAATTTGATTAATCTTCTGTCGTGTTCGAGGTCCTGAGTTCGACTCTGACTCATCCCGAGATTTATTAGAACAAATGTTTATTTATAAAGTTATAAGCCTAGTTATTTAAAATATATATTCAACGTTTGATTAATCATCTGTCGTCCCAGGTCACTCTGACTCAACCCGAGATTTGTTAGAATAGATATTCATTTGTAAAACATTAAGCCTAATTATTTTAATCTTGGTTTCAGAGTTTACTACCCAATGAGGATAATGTAATTTTCGTAGTTTCCACTACAGGCCAGGGTGACACACCAGATCCGATGAAGGTTGTTTACAATTTTAATGTGTACATAATAAATTAGTTACTTGTGTTGTGGTCTAATTGGTTTCGTGTTTTGCAATTCATAGGCATTTTGGAAACATCTACTGCAGAGGAATCTGAATCAGCATTGGCTAAAAGGAGTTCGTTATGCGGTATTTGGATTAGGTGATTCAGGTTATCAGAAATACAATGTAATGTACACTTCTCGTATTCCAACTTGCCTATAATATATATATATATATATATATATATATTCATCGTTTTTATGACTTTGAATAGTACTGTGGTTTGTTAAATATATATGTATTTCATTTTGCAGTTTGTTGCAAAGAAGCTTGATAAAAGACTTTGTGATCTCGGGGCAGTTGCAATCATTGAAAGAGGTCTCGGAGATGATCAGCATCCTTCAGGGTAATAATTCGACCTTGCCAATGTAGTAATTTAACTACATAATATGAATGGTCATTAATCATTATTTATGCTCTTTCAACGTTCTGATTACATTGTATTTTACTCTTTATTCAAACAACAGGACGTTATATGTATTTATATTTTTTATATTCTTAGTAAAAATAAAGATCCAGAGGCAGTGAGGCATTATTGCAGGTATGAAGGTGCTCTAGATCCTTGGATGTCTTCTTTGTGGAATATTTTGTATCAAAACAATCCCAATTTACTACCAAGAGGTCCAAATTTTATGATTGAAAATGCAAATTTGATGGATCAACCCAAACTTATAGTCACGTATCAGGAAACTGATGGCTTGCATGCACAGTTTTCAACTGTGACAGGTATCAACTAGCTTGACTACTAATCTGCTGCAATGTTTTCATCTTTGTATTTCCACATCCTCTGACCCTGACGTGTTCCCTGCAAAGTTAAACCACCTGCACAAGAAAAGACCGAGCACCGATATTTATTGACTTGATCATTTGTACTACTTTATATTAGCAATTTTGCATTATAGCATAATTACATTTGAAAATGTGGTATGCAGACTATTTCTTTATTTTTGGATATTTTAAGAACTGAGATAAGATTTACACTCACACATTGCAATTTGCAAGGGAAAGTCAATAAATATGTTGGTCATTGATAGACTATAAAATTTCCATTCTCAAGTATAAAGGTTAGTGGCTTCTGATCTGGGTAAGTATTTTGGCTAGGTTTATATTGATGCACTTGACCGAATTATGTGAAAAAATAAGGCAGATTTATAATGACTTCTATATAGATTTCCAGTTTCCTATTTATACAGACTTTGCATCCATCCTGGGGCTTCAAACATTATGCATCTTGTGGAGGATAGAATCATTTCACAGTACTTTATGGGCTTGGAAGTGGGTGCATTCTTGTGCAACAACTTCCAGCACTGCAGTTTTTCACTTTTCTACCAAAGCGCTGTATCATTTCTCCCTATTAGATTCAGAGAACTCTTTCCCAAGATGTTTTGTTGTCCTTTCTCTAATATAGTACTCTGAGTAATAGAGTTTTAGAACTGGAAAGCTCTCTAGGTGTCGTCATTTCTATGTTACATTTTACATATAACGAACAGTGAAGCATAAGCTCTTGCACATTACATTCACAACAGGCCTCACTAACTGGCTAGTACTAGTTTATAAGGATGCTCAATTAAATTGTAGATTTGTAGTTATTTTTATTGTTTGTTCATTATATTGCAGTGCAGGCAGTTGTATACTTGTATCATAATGGCCTACGTTTCAAGTTATATTGCATTCTGTCTATTGGTCTAGTAGCTGACAGTAAATATCACAGATTTGGAGTGCCTTGAAATGCAAATTGAGGGAGCTCGATCCATTTCCCCGGGTAAATTTTCTCATGAGAAGACTAGGCCTGATTGCTTCTTGGAAGTGGTAATTCCATGATATTCCATTTTTTATTTTAAGTTGCAAAAACACCCCAACAAATCCTCTTGGCCCAGTTAATCTGTGTAAAATATGTTTAATCATCTTCCCAACCCAACGAATGTTGAACAAATTCTCTTTGCTCAGTTCATCTGTGTCTTTATTAGGTTTCATTATCTTCCACTCCCTCCCCCCAAAATAATTATTTGAAAGTGAACCTTTTGATTGATATTGTTCATTTAAGATGATGAAACAACTGTTGCCTTGATTCAAAACCGAGACCTTAAAAAAATAGGTCTTGTATGATTATCGATACCTGTTTGTAGTAGCATAAGCTCACAAAATTTTATATGAATGTTCTAATTAATTTGATGTAGAAACATTGTAGTAGGTTTCTTGAAGAGGTTACTAGAAGATTGGTAAAACTAATTTTTTTTCTGTACTGATTGAGCTAATACTTAAAATAGTAAAATATAAAACTTTGATTAGAAAAAAAGAAGAGACAATTCTGTTGGGAATTGTTAACTGAGATTGTAGAGAAATGTAACCATTTTTGATGTTTTCAATGTACAAGTGCACTAAGAGAATTAACAGAGATAAACAGAAAATTAGATATAGAAGGAACAATAGTCTACTGCTGAAACACGGAAGAATTGAAATATTAGATCAAAACACTATGTATGGATGGTATGAACTGCCCAACAAGAATTCTTGAACAGCGAACAACCCATTCATATATTCACGACCAAGAGAAAAGTACCGGATTTTCTTTCCTGCAATGTCCGATAATGGTGCTGAAATAGTGAATCTATCGGTACCATAGCAGTGACACACAACTTTGGACCTAACGGCCGGCCCAATAACCTTTCTGAATGGGGGATCCCCGTTGGCAACAACCACGGTAGTAGTTGCGGAACTATTGGGGCCGGGAGAGGACAACCTCTTATTCCTGCTCCTCTTTCTTCGCTTCGGGGATGGAGGTCCTATGGTAGGTAACAGTAACTTGACTGAAGGGGATCAGTGCTTCTACTCCTCGGTAGACGAGCCGTTCGCAGCGAGAAGCAAAGGATGTCGTGGAGTGTGGGAGGTCACAGAGAATTGACCTATTCATAGAGTGATCCTATGATTGATACAGGATATAGACGATCTCTTTCTTTATTCTATTCTTAGAGTAGAACAAGAGCATGATAGATAGCTTGTACAAGAAGTTAGTTATAGAGAGAGAAACAGTAGGGGTAATCTAGAGAGATTGGTAGAAAAGATATTCCATTTTCTTAATATTCAACATAATGAAAGTTACGTTAGCAATTGCTATTTTTAGTAATTGACCTGATATTTTTTTAGTTTTCTCAAATTGAATCAGCAAAAACTATTAGATCTGTAATACGAGGACAAACAGGTAGAGAAGTTCAAACAAAAACAGATCTATGGAACACAACTACAGATTTAACTACCTGAGCGAAGTAATCAACCCCGTGGTGTGCAAGAGTTATAACTCTGTGAATTTTTCTGTGATTTTCACTATGATCACTTCACACTACTCGTTTCAAATTGCACAACGCAATTGAACCAGTGCTTGATCGAAAAGCTCGCTCTAGTACCAAATCTGTCAGGAACTATGAACTGAGATTGCAGAAATGCAACTGTTTTTGGTGTTTTCAGTGTATAAGTGCATTAAAGTAACAGGAATCATAGGGAATTAACAGAGATAAACAGAGAATCAGAGATAGAATAGAGTAGAACAAGTGCTTGTAGAAGAAGTCAGTTAAAGAGTGAGAAACAGTAGAAAGAACCTGGAGAGAGAAAGTTTGGAGAGAGAAACTATAGATGTGTATATAAGAATTGATAGTTTATATGCACCACATCACTTGTCATTTCCAGTGCTCTCTGAATTTACAATCCAAAAAGTTTTGTCAAGAAATAAGTATATATATATATATATATTATATATACATATAATGACTTTTACTCTTTGTAATTTGTTTAGTTCACTGTTGTAGATAAATAACTATTCATTATGTGAAGATGGTTCTGAGACAGAAGTGCGCCACTTGGAATTTGAAGCTATATCATCGGTAAGTAAAAGTTTATTATATTTTGTAATCTTGGAATGTCAACTGTCATAGTTCACAACTTACTTGCAAGTGTTTGTTTAAGCTCCCTGTCACCTTACCACTTACAAGTTTATGTATTAGACTATTAGTTATCTAATGAAAAGAATATGAATATGTTTGTCTGCAAACTATTCGGGATTCATGTATGAGGTCCTTGGACAACTTTTTTAATCACATTATTTATTTATTTTTTGTTTTAATTCAAGTCCTTCCATTAAAAATTTGCATCCATCTCTGTTCTGAGTAAATGTCAAATAACAGTAGTTGTGGTAGTGGCCTGAGTTGGGTTCAAAGTCAGGTTTATTTATTGTAGCTAATATATTGAAGAAATTTCAAATGAAGGTTATATACGAGAATAACTAAACGAAGATATTCCGAGTCTCTCACTGAGAAGTGCAAGTCATTTTAAAAACGAAAGAGAAATTCAGCAATAAAAAAGAAGAATGAAGGAGAAACGATCAACTTTTGTTTGCAGTAAAATGAAATGAATATTTAGTTTATATGCACCAAATTGGTGTTACTTGTTATAAGATATGCCATATTTGGATTCTTACAGAAATTATTCAACATATGCTGTTAAAAACACCCAACTTTGGTTTAAGAAATGAAGGGATTTAAGGAGATCTTAACTTTCGTTGTAAAACTTGAAAGTGGGCCGTTAAAAAGATGATAATAGTTAATGGAGAGATTTGATTGAAAATTAAAAGAAAATTCAAGGACGTATTAAGAATGCCTTTTTGTTTAGGTACCTAATACTAATATAGTAAAATTGTAGTATTCATTAGGTAATTTCAAGTCATCAAGTAATTTGTATATTTTTCCATGTTAAATTCATGTCATTAATAAATTGTATTTTTTTTTTATATTTCTTTGATACAGATATTTTTATATACACATCACTTGTAATATTTTTATTATTATTACAAATTATTTGTTATGCTTTTGGAATAAGAGGAGTTAAATATCTTGATTTCAAATATATTTTTCTACTCTTAGTTTTCTCACAGATATTTTTAATGCACGCTGGCATGATAATTCTTTATTGAGTTGGTTAAAATTTAGAATGCAAGGTGTTTAGAGCTTGTTTGGTAAAATTTTAAAAAATACTTATGACTTGAAGTCATTTAAAGTGAAAAGTAAAACGTTAAACACTTAAACTTTTAAGTTAATACCTCTTTGGATAATTTTATTGTTATGTCTAGCTTATGAGTTATTAAAATTATAAAAATAACAATAAAGTTTATAAGTTATACATTTGAATGAGGATATCAATTTTTATCAAATAAAATTACAAAAAACAAAATAAGTTTTTCAAAAAAGTACATCCTACAAACTTCTTACTTTAAGGTGGTTTTTAACTTTAAGTTACTTTTTAACTTATTATACAAACACACATTTTTTAACTAAAAGTTAAAAATCACTTTTAAGTCTCCCAACTTTAAGCCCACAAACACACCCTCTTAATATGCGTACATAATATTGATGCTTCTACATACTCATCTTTAACTAAATACTAACTGCGCAGTTGAATTAATTATAATTTAATATGTTTCCGTCAATTACTCCTTTTCAGTATGAGGTGCAAACATTAGGAGCCTAGATTAGACCAGTTTGCACAGTAGGATATAGTTAGATTAAGTAATAGAAAATGATGTAGGTAATTTTATTGGACCATTAGACACTACATATCAATTAGAAGAGAAAAAAATTGGTGATGCTGGACAAAAGGAAAAATAAAGAAATGATAGATTTGAGTGAATCAACCACAAAAATTCACTGGCCCAAGATTATTCAACCATAAAACAACCACTATTACAACTTTTAATCCTAATAAAGGATTACAATATATTACAACTTCCTATATAGGAGTAAATTCCTAAAACTTAAAGATCAAGTAAAATTCTAATAATAATAAAGGAAGGAAACAAATCCTTTTTTATTATTCTATTGCTATAATCTAAAATATTCGTAATATATAACAAATTACAATAAAAAATATTCAAGTAAATTCAAACTAGTATTTTAATTCCATGTTATGATCATTCTCCTTGCTTTTGAAAAAATTCGTACACGAATTTATAAAATTTAAGAATTAATAGCATACAAAGAGATGATTTGACTCCTATTTTGAAGATCTTTAACTCCACGAACAACATGAAAATAATAAGGTCTTTTGGTGTGCTAATCATTCTCAACATGTTGTCAAGGCCTAGAAAATCTATATGTTCCACTAGGTTTTCCTTTACAACTTCTTGAAGTTTAGATGCTTTTTAACCATTTATATTTTAATGTTAATACACTAAAATTATATATATTCAGATTTCTATTATTCTTCCAATCAAAACACACCTACTATTTGATTTACTTTCCTCATGTTGTATAATAGGTTCCCTTGGCACTTTTTATCCACCACATTTTAGCACTAAATTATGAACCATATCAAGTTTATTCTTAAGTTTGTCATTAATTCTAGTGGCGATTACCGCCATATCATCCAAAAACTTGATAATTCTGGCCAAGGTGATCCAACCATAGATTCTCAACTGCAAAAGAGATCCGCAAAAGAGAGGGATTTGTTCGAATCACAAAAAAAAAGAACAATCTCAATTTAGTAACTAATCAAAATCTTCCAACAATAAAATATTATATTTTGGATTAAATCCCTAGAACTTAACCAGTTTTAAAAGTGAAATCCTAAAAATAAAGGAAACCAAATCCTTTTTATTATTTTAGTACTATAATCTAGAATATTCCAAATATTCTATCCATCTAATAAAATTAATATCTAACATATTACAATTAAATTTACTCATAAATAATAACAAAAAGTAAAATACAATCTGATACTTTAATTATTTAACATATTACAATTAAATTTACTCCTAAATAACAAAAAGTAAAATACAGTCTGATGCTTAAATAAATGTTCTGCATCACTTACTCAAGTAGGAACAAACGAACCTGTTTATTATGGTACATTATGGTCTCTTTGAGATCGAGTCAATTTAAAAAAAATAAGCTTCTTATTTTACTGGACATTAAAGACGTCACAATAAAAACACAAGATTATGTACACAGATTGGTCAAATATAAACTTAACATGTGACCATCAATTTAAGAAACTAAAATCTTGAATGATATAGAATCGATTATGCACTTTAGTTATCACTTTTTTTAAGTCTGATAAAAAAATCTATAGCCTTGTATTTGACCATTACTCTCCTCTTTTTTCTTAGAACCTTTGACCTCTTGGTTCAGCTGTTCGTTTCTTATTCATTGACCCTGTTTCTGTAAAAGTGGAACTATGTTTATTATAAGAGGTTATAACATGTGTTGTGAGTTTGTACCTTAGATTTTCTTACATTTTTTCCCTTGCCTTTTCTTTCTACAGTCCATCTATTACGAAGTTGGTGATGTTCTTGAGGTTCTTCCTGCACAGGGTCATGTTGCAGTTGACGCATTTATTAAGCGTTGCAATTTGAATCCTGAATCTTACATAACGGTATATATTTATCTACAGATGATTTGTGTCCCAGTTTTATCGTCTATTTCTAAATATACTTTCAGACTAATGCTTTTTTCTATTCTTGTACAAGTATCTATCGTATACAGATATAGAATCGGAACGTTTTAGGGAAGTTATATGTATTTGATTTATTGATAAACCATTTCAGTTATCACTACTGCAGATTGTTTCAGCTATTTGTGGAACAATCTGTTCAGTTTCTTACTGTAGTATAATTTAAAGGTAAAACATTAGGAGGGATCCTGAATAAGAGTTGGGCACATTAAAATTTATCTTGCATCAATCCGTTCACAATTAGAAATGCCAGATTCTTAATAAATATGAACTCCTGTAATTATTTGGATCTTGTCTCAGATTCAGCATAGAAATAAAGGACATAAGGCCTCAAATGTACCTGTGAGATTAAAAGATTTTGTGAAGTTCAATATGGACGTTGCATCAGCTTCCCCTAGACGCTATCTTTTTGAGGTATAATTCTTCCTCTTTGACCTTCTCATTTTTTTTTCTTCATATTTCTCCTGCTAAAATGCATCCGAATATTCTTCTCATGCTTTTGGTTGTCTTTATTCATTTCTTTCCATTTTACTTTCTGAGTTTGTAGATCTCATCCTTACAAGTGTTGTTAAACTGTACTTTGAAGTTCTAACATTTATATATAACAGAAAATATGCTATACAATTTTCAGGAACTTGTTAGTATAAATGTGCATGGCTGGCATTATTACTATTTGAATTGTTTAGTATAGAAGGTTATTAGGAAGGGATTAGAGTCATACCTCTGTGTTAGTAGTGGGGTCTATTAATAGTAGTTGTAATTTCAGTTTATGCATTATAATGATATGAAAATTGAACTTAGTTCCACCAATTCCTCTCTCCCTCTCTAGAGAGTTTCTCTCCCTAGAAACTTATATCTTCTTCTCCATGTTATCTCTCTATCTCTAAACTCTGTCTCTATTGCTCTGCTAGATATTTCTCTATATATATCTCTCAATCCACCTTTAATTTTCTTTTATATCTCTTTATTACTGCAATTATACTAAGAAAACACCAAAAACAGTTAGAGCATCACCAGGGGTAGAGACCCCTTAAGTCAAATATCCATGTGGCACAAGTTTTAGAGAATTGTAGAAAAAATATCAAATCCAACCATGTGACCCCTTAGGTAAATTTTTACAATTCTCTATATGCATTGTCTATATTTGCTAGTCAATCCATTATCTATAATTGACCACATAAGTTCCACATAGACTCCCTCCCTTTTTTCTTTTTTCAATTCTCCCATTTCCTTGTTACTACTAACTATAAAATATTGATTTTAAATAATAGTTAACCATTATACATAATACCATTGGAACAAAACACCTTTTCTATTCTCTATAATTTAAAGAATCATTTTTACATATTATTTTAGCCAACCATTATACATAATAGCATTGGAGATGCTTTTAGAAACTCAACTCACGAACTTGTAATTTCTGACAACAATCTACTTTTGGCATGATATTGATCGATGAGTAAAATAACTGCGAACGCATAGTACTTAGTTGTACCAATCACATATCGATCCACAAATACTATCAAATTTCCAAAACCATGAAAAATAACTCAGGCGAACTAGATTACATAATTTTTAAATGAGATTTGTTAAGCTAATTAACAAATAATATCAAATAATAATGAAAATCTAGGAACTTGAATCCATCAATCAATTACAATTAAATATCAACTCTCCCTAAAATCAATTCTGTTTTCTTAAAAATAATAAAAATGAATTTACACGACAAATATATAGTATGAAACTTAATTTTTTAACAATAACCTATCAAAATTTCAAGGCGCAACTGCGCAAGCATAAACTGTAAAAAATAAATCTGGTAACAATAATATATAACGATCAATTTGTCAACAAATATTTATTAAACAATTAAGTACAAAGAAAAAGAAAAATTATCAATTAAATCGGAACAAGAATTAAATTAACTTCATTTTCATCCTAGGAAAATTAATTAACTTGACATTATTATTAAAAAATGAAAAAATAATATAAAGACATTAATTGATAATACATGAGTAAACTAATCACGCTAAAGCACTTTAATATGCAGTTAAACAAAAAAACTAATCAATGGCAAATGATCTATTTACGGCCATATGGTACTAGGAGCAGTGAAAATATCTTTTAAACAAAAAGCACTTTTGTATAAAGCTGTTTTTAAATTTTACCAAACAATTTTTTACCTGTTTTTCCGCTTTTTTGTTGCTAAACACGCCCTTAATTTCTGTGAAGTTTTTTTCTTAGTTTGTGTACCTTTTACGTACACCGGAGGATTGTGTACCCTAAATTTGGAGATGCCATAGATATAGTTAGCTTGGCAAAAAGCCAAATATTAATCTTCAGAATGGCTTTCCACTTTTGCAAGAACCACTTGGCATATAGCACAAATCTTGTTAAAGATTTTTTTTTCAAATTCTAGTAGTTTAATCTGACTCTTCTTTCATGGTAATATTACCATCTTTGTATGTGTCAGATTAGTATCAAAGAGTTGTTAATAGTATCAACAAGAAAAAAATTCAGATAAAAATATTAGAATTTCAGATCGTGTAAAATGGTCTTTGTCTCTTAAATGCTCGTGCTCGACTAAATGATCTGGCGTTTTTATCTAGAAGCACTATGTACTTGAGTTGGGACAACTAAAATGGCATCTACTATCTCAAACAACTTGGCACTCTCCCTGGTTTTTTAAAATTTAATTTTACATCTGTATTTTCCCTGGTTTTTAAAAATTTTTGTCTTTCTTGCTGTCAGTTTTTCGGATGGTGCTAATGACCAAGGGTAGTTTGGTAAGATAGCTTCTGATTAGTGAACATATTAGTTCTTTGATGACCAAAGAATGAAAAATGAGACTACCCATCATATTTCCCCAAATTAGAAACCACTATCAAGTACTTTCTTTTCAAACCTTCGTCCACAACACCCAGTTACACACAGAATATATACGTATATATGAATACTTTAAGAGATATTAATGTTAGTTGACATTAAAATTAATGGGCACCAAGTCCTAATGTATATGTAATTAATTTGTAGATAACTGGACATGTATCCCAATACAATAGAACCTCGATAAATTAATAATCCATCATAAATTAATATGTTTAACATATTTTTTAAGTCCTAATATAATAGAGATAGTATATATTTAACCTCGATAAATTAATAAAATTTTCCAGTCCCAAGATTATTAATTTATAGAGTTTTAAATGTAGTTTAAAACCTAGTATATTATTCAATTATTCATGACCTATAATGTTTATTTCTGGAATGTGGGCACAAGTTCGAAGAACATGACTGTTTTGTTCAGCGAGTTGAGTTTGACACAACTTTACAACCTTTTTCTTTGCTGAGTCATGCTGTTGTAGAACATAATTTTGTATTTTTCTCTGGTTTAACAGTTTTGCATAAAACACAATCTATTTAACACTTGTCCAGGTCATGAGTTTTTTCGCTGCCGCCCCACATGAGAAGGAAAGACTGCAGTATTTTGCCTCAGCAGAAGGAAGAGATGATTTATATGAATACAATCAAAAGGAACGCAGAACTGTGTTAGAGGTTAAATCTCTCTCAAGCAACTCTAATGCTTCTCATTCTGCTAGGCTCATTATTGTCATATTAAGTTTGGTCTTCTTGTTGGCATACATTTTAAAAGGAGCACTAATTTGTAGTGAACTGGGACAAATAGATTTCTCACAACACAATTAATATTATGTTATATAGGTATTAGAGGACTTCCCATCTGTACAAATGCCTTTTGAATGGTTAGTTCAGCTGGTTCCTCAATTAAAAACAAGGGCTTTCTCCATTTCTTCTTCGTCTTCAGCTCATCCCAACCAAGTACACTTGACGGTTAAAACTGTTTCTTGGACTACACCTTTTAAAAGAAAGCGACTTGGTCTCTGCTCATCATGGCTAGCTGGACTCGTTCCTGAGCAAGGTATGGGTGTTCACAACATTTAATTTTCATGAATCAATCTTATTGACTTCCTTTTTCTCATACTTCTGATTTCATAATCATGTCTGAATAGGAATTCAGGTTCCAGTGTGGTTTAATAAAGGTTCTCTTCCATCCCCACCACCGTCACTTCCCCTCATTCTTGTTGGACCTGGAACTGGTTGTGCACCTTTTCGTGGATTTGTGGAGGAAAGAGCACTGCAAAGTAAATCCGGTCCAACTGCTCCAGTTCTTTTTTTCTTTGGTTGTCGAAATGAAAAGCACGACTTTTTATATAAAAACTTTTGGGTGTCTCATTCGAAAAGTCGGGGAGTTCTCTCAGAAGACATGGGTGGAGGGTTCTATGTTGCCTTCTCAAGGGACCAAGCAAAGAAGGTTTATGTGCAACATAAAATGCGTGAACAGAGCACAAGGATATGGAATTTGCTTAGTAAGGGTACTGCTATCTATGTTGCAGGTTCTTCAGACAAAATGCCCGCAGATGTATTCTCAACCTTTGAGGAAATTATTTGCAAAGAAAGTGGGGTTTCAAGTGAAGCTTCTGTAAGGTGGCTTAGGGCATTAGAGAAGGCCGGCAAGTACCATGTGGAAGCATGGTCTTAAGTTCTTGATGGCTTCTTCAACTCTTCATCATTGGTCAGGAAGCCATACTCTTATTGTTATAGTGTATCAGATGCTTCTTATTCAAGAATGGAAGCAACTAGCAAGGTAGACTTGCAATGTTCTGTAGGTTAGAGATAGATGTTACTAGGTAAAGCAAATTCAGGACAAGCAAACAAGATAATGGAAAAAATCATTGGTGGACGAAAGAAAGATACATATTCGAGCTTTTGGGAACATTTCTTGTGCAAGTAGCTTGGATTGCTGTAACGATAATTTTTCCAATGATGATTTATTGGATGAGCTCTTATATGTATGTTTTAACTAGATTAAAATAAATGATAGTACAATTTTAAAAAATAACGAAGAATTTGTTGCATGAATTGTTGACAAGATTTTATAACAAATGAGACTTTGTATTAATGCTTCTCTAAATGCAAAAATTGACAACTGGATCAAGGCGATCCTTGTGACCATATTGTACAAGGATTATTATTGTAACCAACAAAAGTAAGCAACACCAAACTTAAAGAGCACTTGAAGCTTTGATACATGATACTACATGAGATCTATAATTGCCATTTACTAACAACTTTTGTAATTCCTTCTCAAATTTCTCCATAGCACAGGCAGGCAAGCACATTGGTGCAACAATCTCATCTTCATCCCCATCCTTGTTCCTAATCCTCAGGAAATAGTTTCCGGTTCCGGGGTAGGATCAACCTCAGAATAAGCCATTCCACCATAAATCGGTTTCCCCCACCCGTAATTCGTGTCCCATAATCCCAGCTGAGTTAAATCATCAACAATGTAAGTCCACTCAGTTGGTATTGCAGCTCGTCCCTTCATGACTGTGAGATCAATAAACGATCTCACATCTTCCTCTGTCACATTTGCTTTCGCGTTCATCACTAATTCCAATGTGTATCCTATTGGATTGTTGCACAACTCTTTAACAGTAGATATAATACCAAATGCCCAATGCATCACAGATGTTATGAGTGAATTTTATAGCGAATACGAATCCAACGCATAATAGAGTGACCTACAATTTGTGGCATATATGTCAATTGTCACATAACTTTATTAGGGAAATAGTAGTGACCAACTCTAGTGAAACTTTCTAAAGTGAAAATTATAAACACTTTCACTAAATTTTACATAATCATAATAAAAAATGGAAATAAATGATGTAGAATCATAATTTCATTGGTAGAAACTATAATAAAATATTTATTTAAACATTAATTTATTTACAGAATCTCAAATAATTTTAATATATAAATATGTTTATATGTTGAGATTAATATTCCTGAGGTTAGAGCAACTCCAACCATGTTATCTGGTTGTCTATAATAATGTATAATAATGATTCTCTAAATTATAGATAATCAAAAATGTGTTTTCTTCCAATGGTATTCTCAATAATGGTTAATAATATTATTATTCATATTTCAACTTACATTTTAAACAGATATATTTTTAACGGTTATTTTCCCAGAAACTATATTTACAACGGCTCTATTTCCAACAAGCATCTTTGGCAAAATTATGACAATAATATGTAATAAAATTGTATTATTTTTATTTTGTATTTCTCATTTTATATGAATAAATAATATATTTTTCGTTAATTGTCAATAATTTAAACAATTGAATAAAAGAGGAATACATTTCTTCATTATTATTATATAATAGACTAATATAATTATGAATAAATTAAATAAATTAAGCATTTGGTTTTTTCCTCATCTTTAAATTAAACACAATTCAATAAATTTAATAAAAAGAAAAATAGGCGCAGAGAGAGATTGGGAGGCAGGAGTCCAGTTGGTGGAATTTAGAGAATGTACTTGACTGGTGAATATAGAAAACATATATAGAGAACCATAAAATTATACATAAAGGAGAAACTGTGTTGGAGTGCCCTCAATCATTTCCATTCTTTATATTGTGTATGGCCCGTTGGATATAGATAATGGGAGAGTAGAATTGGAGTTGCCGTAACCTCGTGAACATTAATCTCAACATATAAACATATTTATAATTTAGTAAATTTGGAGTTGGAGCCCGTTGTAATAAAATAATTTAATTTCAAATTTAGATTTAGAGGATTTAATTTATAAATATTACATTTATATTATAATTATATTACATTTATTTTAGAATTTCAATTATTAAGATAAAGAAAATTATGTATGAGACATATTTAAAAGTATAAATAAAAATATGACATATTTATAAACAGATTTTAAGTTTAAGATATATCAGAAAAAACCCAATTTTAGTTTAGTATACTCAGCATGCACCAGTGATTTAATTGGTGTTTTTTTTGTTAAGTGATTTGATTGGTGTTTGTTGACTCACAACTAGGGTTTGTTGATTCATTTCTTATGCTGTCATTATTGACACTACTTAATATAGACGTTATTTAACACAATGCAGACACAAATCGTAATTTATACATACAATGCTATTGACGTAGTGTTCAGACTTTTTCAAGCGAATACTTCCTCAGCCCCTTTTAGTTTTCTCTTTAGAAAAAATACATATTAAAAAAAAATATTAATTATATAATTTATTTCCACGACTATCCTCATTAAATTAGTTGAATTATTATATATTTGAATTAGTCAAACATTAAAAATAGTAATATAAGAGACAATTTTTTTTTCAAAAAGGACAACTAAAAGGGACGGAGGGAGTAATTAATAGATCGAGATGAAAATATTTCTTTTTGTTTAAGATAAAAGAATGATGTTGTCAGAGCTTCCACAATCAGAGTCTAAGGAAGCTGATAAGAGTTTAAGTGATGTCATCAGAGTATACAGTTTACTCATCGACAGAGTTTAGGCTGATTAGAGTTTCGTAAATAATGTTCGACAAATTATGACTTGATTGGAGATAAAGATGAAAGTGTTTATGTAAATGACGATTACCTTGTTGAAGCTATCTATTTCGAAAATAATGATGAAAACTGTATTTGTGTATTTATTAATCATTATCTTTGCATTATTTAGATAGACAGTTATGTACTATATAAACATAGTTTAGATTTACATTGATGTATCATTCACATATTATCTTTCTTATAACCTAGCAGTTCTTAAGAACATTTTGTTTTCATGAGAGAGTTCTGTATTGATTTCATAAAGTTAATACAAATAGTAGTTATTGTATTCAACCCCCCTTCTACAATATTTTATTTATTGGGTAACAATTGGTATCAGAGCTGACATTTTATTATAACCTAAAAGATCTTGAACAATGTCTGGAAACAAGTATGAGAGTATTAAAATTACAATCCTCAAGAAGACTGAATATCCCACTTGGAGAGTAAAGATGTTGATGTTTCTAGAGGTGACAAATCCTGATTATCTAGACATAATTAAAGAGGGTCCATATCTACCAACAAAACTGGTTGGCCCTATCGTGATTGAAGGAAAAGAGATCCTAGAGTACTACACTCTGAAAGACAAAAAGGAGTGGACCAACGAGGAAATGAAAGAAGTGTTCAAAGATGCTAAAGTGAGGAATATACTGCATAACAGTCTAGACTCTGTGATGTCAAACAGAGTAATAGCCTGCAAGACTATAAAAGAAATCTAGGATGCACTTGAGGTTCAATGTCAAGGAACAAAGAAGATAAAAAAGAACAGAAAAACTGTTCTTATTCAGGAGTATGAATATTTTGAGGCTAAACAAAATGAGTCTCTTACTGATACATATGACAGGTTCCTCACTCTGCTAAATGACTTGACCCTAGTTGACAAGGTGTATGATAATGAGGATTCAAACACCAAATTTCTAAGAGCTCTGCCTGAAGAATGGGATTTACAAACATCATTGATAAGAGACAGAGCAGACTTGGAAGATATGTCTCTAGATGAAGTTTATAGAAAGCTAAAAACTCATGACTTGGAGTTACAACAAAGAAAGAACAAAAAGAGTGTCAAGTCAAAGTCATTTGCCTTGAATGTTGAAACCAAAGTTCTAAAAGCTAAGGAACAGATTCCCACAAGCTCTAAAGGAAAAGGATAAGTTGTGATGGTGAAAGAGAGCAGTGAATCAGAGTCTGAAGAAAATACTGATGTAGACTCTGATGAAAAATCCACAAACTCTGATATGATAAAGATGGTTATGATTGTTGAAGGGTTCAAAAAGATGAAATATAGGAAGTTCAGAAAACAGGGCAACTTTCAGAAGAGGTCTGGAGATTCTGAAAGCAAGGAAAGGGTTAAGAGGAAAGATGGCAAGGAAAGCAGGTCAAAGACACTTGAAAAATCTAAAGTCAAGTGTTACAAGATGGGACACTATGCCACTGAGTGCAGGAGCAAGGAAGTTGGAAAGGTACCCATTACATCCAAGAAAGATTGGATGGACACCTCAGATTGTAATGAAGAAGTGAACTATGCTCTCATGGCAAACACTAATGCTCACATCACAAACTCTTACAAGGTACCAGATTCAGTTTTTAAAATAGACATTGATAATATCTGTGAATTGAAATCATTTCTTAAAACTCTGCATGTTAGTTTTAAAACTCAATCCCTTGGAAATGAAAGACTAAAAGTTTAAATTGAAAAATTGGCTATTAAGAATGATTTTCTTGAATCTAAACTTGAACATGCTAGATACTAAGAAAGACTGTGAGAGAGCTATTCACATGCAAACTCGGCTAGAAATACAGGTCACTTATCTAAAAACTGAGATAACTAAGGAAAAAGAAACCTTCAGAGTTTGGACTAACTCTTGCAAAAAATTACAAGAACTTCTTAGTGACAAGAATTGGGCATCTGCTTTAGGTTATGATTCAGAGAATGAAAATAAAAAGGGTAAAAAGGTTGTTGAGACACAAACAAGAATTAATGAAAGATTAAATAAACCTGTTAACTTTGTTAGGTCTACTAGTGGAACAGACACTTTTGACAAGTGTTCTAATACTTCTAAAAATAAACAAAGTAGCGTGTTAGAAAATAAACCAGTGAATATTGGTTTGCTTTCCCAAAAATAGCTTAGGGGAAAAATGAAGTCTATCACCAATAAGAACAAGACAAAAAGAGTAAAAAAAATAGGAATGGAAAGATAGGAATTTCTAAAGAGACAGATTATAATAATATACCTGATGAACCTAGAAAGACATATTTCACTTGTGGTAATTCTAAACATCTTATTATTGACTACAAGCAGAATAAAAAGAAGGAACCTGAGAGATTTAGATCTGGAGTTAGAAAACAGACTAGATATAGGCTACAAAATCCTTATTTTCATTGCGGTAGCTTATGGCATTCAATTTATACATGTAAAGAATATTATAGTCTGTATTTCAACTATTATAAACTTTTGTCTCATTTGAATAAAACTCATGTTTATTCCATATATGTCTCAAAAGAAAAGATGTTATAAAAAATGATAGTAAAAAGTCAAACTCTGATAATGCAAACTCTGTTAACTTAAAATTTGATAAAGATGCTTTGATGCAAAAGTTAAATTTTTTAAAAAGAAGGTTCGGGTCCCCAAAATTTCTAATTGAGTTGTATAAATGATTGCAGGGACACATGAAAACCATTCTAGTAATAGATAGTGGATGTTCTGCACACATGACTGGAAATAAATCTCTACTTTCACAGTTTGAAGACAAGGCTGACCCAATAGTATCTTATGGAGATGACAACATAGGAAGAACACTAGAATATGACAATATTTTTATTAATAATGTCATCATTGAAAATGTAGCTCTGATTGAAGGACTTAAGCATAACTTGTTGAGTGTGAGTCAAATGACAGACATAGGTTTTTCTGTGAAATTTCTTGAAATACATTGTGAAGTTATAAGCAAGAAGACCGGAAATGTGGTTCTTATTGGACAAAAACATAACAACTTATATGAAACTAGCTTGGAAGTAAACTCTGATGGTCCAATGACATGTCTCCTTGGAAAAACACCATCAATAGAAAGCTGGAATTGGCACAAAAAGTTGTGTCATCTGAACTTTGGCAGTATGAATGAACTGGTTAGAAAGGATCTTGTGAGAGGACTCCCTAAATCTCAGTTTTACCCTGATGGTCTCTGTGATTCATGTAAAAAGGTAAAATAGAGAAAGACATCCTTCAAAAGTAAAACTGAGACTTTAATTGAAGAACCTTTTCATTTGCTGCATCTTAATCTATTTGGTCCTATGAACATTATGTCTATTGGAAATAAGAAATATATTCTAGTTATAGTTGATGAACACACTAGGTATACATGGGTGTAATTTCTTCACAAAAAGGATGAAATAATTGAAATAATTTTTTGTCACGTTACAATGATTGAAACTGATTCAGAACTCAAGGTAAAAATCCTAATGAGTGACAATGGAATAGAGTTTAAAAACTCTGCTACGGAGGAATTCTGTGCTGCAAAAAGAATGACAACAGTTATCATCACTTGGTGCACCACATCAAAATGGTGTAGTGGAAAGGAAAAATAGAACTCTTATTGAAGCTGCACAGACAATATTGGAAGGAACAAAACTTCCTATTTACTTCTGGGCAGAAGATGTATACACTGCTTGTATTACTCAAAATTGCACATTGATCAACAAGCATGGAAATACTCCTTCTGAAATGGTAAAAAAGTGGAAGCCAAATGTGAAATACTTTCACATATTTGGAAGCAAATGTTTTATACTCAAAACACATACTGAAAAACTGAAGAAGTTTGAGCTCAAAGCAGATGAATGAATCTTTGTAGGATACACTACAACATAAAAAACTTCTTCCAAGGCATTGAAAGTGTTCAACTTAAGAACAAAAACTGTCATGGAATCCATCAATGTCTCCTTTGATGAAACAAAGATAACTTGATTAAATGATGAAGAAGCTTAAGAATGTCTGAGATTTAAAAATGAATTGCTTAAGAGTCAACATGACATAGACTCTGATGATCTAAACTCTGATCCTTTAAACTCTGAATTTGTAAACTCTGAACTAGGTGAAATTGAACTTGAAGATACTAAAAATGTTGAGGATGAACAACAATAATCTTCTATAGAAATTAATGGAACAAACTCTATATCAGAAATTTCTGATAGCTCAAATTCTGAAAATACAAACTCTAAGGAGAGTACAGACTCAGGGGGAGCATCTTCATTTAATGAAGAATCAGAACTAGGTGAAATTGAACTTGAAGATACTAAAAATGTTGAGGATGAACAACAACAATCTTCTATAGAAATTACTGGAACAAACTCTATATCAGAAATTTCTGATAGCTCAAATTCTGAAAATACAAACTCTGAGGAGAGTACAAACTCAGGGGGAACATCTTCATTTAATAAAGAATCATTCTATGATGGAACAGGTAATTAGGGAGCATCTAGTTCAAAGAGTACTCTTCCTCACATCAGGAAATGGACTAAGGATCACACACCTGAATTGAAAATTAGTGATCCAAACAGTGGAGTTTAAACAAGAAAAATAACTCAGAATGAATGTTTATTTCATAATTTCTTATCTCAGACAAAACCAAATAAAGTTAAAGCTCTTCAAGATGCAGATTGGGTTACTGCAATGCAAGAAGAGTTGAATGAATTTGAAAGAAATGAAGTGTTGACTCTTGTTCCCAAGACCAAAGAATAGATCTATTGTTGGTACAAAATGGGTTTTCAGGAACAAGACAGAATCTGATGGAATAATAACCAGAAACAAAGCAAGATTGTTGCCAAAAGTTATTCTCAACAGAAGGGTATTGACTATGATGAAACTTTTTGTCATGTTGCAAGACTTGAAGCAATCAGAAATTTTCTTACTTATGCTGCACACAAGAAATTCAAATTCTATCAAATGGATTTTAAAAGTGCATTTCTAAATGAAGAATTTGAAGATGAAGTTTATGTTGAACAACCTCATGGTTTTGTAGATAAAAAATATCCAAATTTTGTCTACAGGTTAGACAAGACACTATATGGACTTAAACAAGCTCCTAGGGCATGGTATGAAACTCTAGCTTAATTCCTATTGAAAAATGGATTCACTAAAGGTACAATTGATAAAACCCTGTTTTATCGAAATCAAGGTAAAGACTTGTTAATAGTTCAAATATATTGATGATATTATATTTGGGTCTACTAATGAGAAGCTATGTGAAAGATTTATCAAGTTAATGCAGTTCAGGTATAAAATGAGTATGATTGGTGAAATGAGTTATTTCCTAGGATTCCAAGTTAAACAGACTGAGGAAGGCATCTTCATCAATCAGTCAAAGTATACAAGAAATTTGTTGACAAAGTTTAACATATAAGAATGTGCAACTGAAACTACTCCAATGGCCACAACAACAAAGTTAGATCAAGATACTGGTGAGTCTGTTGATATGACAACTTATAGATGTATGATTGGTTCACTTCTTTACTTAACTGCCAGCAGACCAGATATAATGTATGCAACTTGCCTTTGTGCTAGATTTCAGGCAAATCCAAGGGAACCTCATCTAATTGTTGTTAAGAGAACTTTTAAATATCTCAAAGGAACCACCAATATTGGTTTGTGGTATCCTAGAGACTCTGACTTTAAACTTATAGGCTATTCAGATGCTAATTTTGCAGGATGAAAAATAGACAGGAAAAGCACAAGTGGAAGTTGTCAATTCTTAGGAGGAATGATTGTTTCTTGGTTCAGTAAAAAGCAAAAATCAATTTCTACATCAACTGCAGAGGCAAAGTATATTACTGTAGGAAGCTGTTGTGCTCAAATTCTATGGATGAGAAATTAGCTTTTGGACTATGGTTTGAACCATTCAAATTTTTTATTTATTGTAATAACCAAAGTGCAATTGCTATGATAGAAAATATAGTTCAACACTCTATGAAAAAGCATATCAGTATCAGATATCACTTCATAAGAGAATATGTTATATAGGGAACAATTGAAATGCATTTTATTCCAACTGATCAACAGCTAATAGACATATTCACTAAACCATTATGTAAAGCCACTTTTACAATATTGGTAACTAAGTTGGGAATGGTGGTAGGAGTATCAACAATAAAGGACAAGTAGCAGATAATCATCACAAATAAAACTATGACAACTATATCAGTACTTGCAAATTCTGATAACAACAATTGCCATCTTATATGGTAAACTCTGTCAGAGTATGTGGTAAACTCTGTCACTAAAAAGTTTTAAACTCTGATTAATAGTCAATCAGTCAATGTTTGAATAATTGTTTGTTTGAAAATAGATAATTATTATTGATTTATTTCTATGACATCATAATTTATAAACTTTGATGGATTAATCCTGGGTGCGCGTATGTCTCACGAAAAATGGTTTGTATTACAATCACTGATACATGTATATACACACACTAGTTATTCCTTAAAAATTGATCCCATTATTATATGACCACTGATTGCATGCCATGTGTCCCACTCACATGCTTGAGAATACATAGAGTACTTAGAGGGAAAAGAGTGTAAGTAGTATTCATAACTATTTTTAACTCTTCTATTATGCTTCTCATTCTACTTCACTCTTGAAACCCTAAGTCTCTCAATATTAATTATTTTCAAAAGCTTAATCCATCTATTTCAATGGCTTCCAAGGGGATTTGTTTTGGTGATTATATGTTTATTTCTAACAATTACTCTGCCCTTCTTACCAAATCAGAAGATAATGGAGATTTTCACATCATCCAAGATTTTCTTGCCAACAGTAGCATTGGTTATGCTTTACAGGAACCAGAGTGATTTCTGCACATGCTGTGACAATGATATGGTCCGCAACTCAGTTTAATAATGCTAGTGATGATGAGAAACCCATCCTCACCTTTCAATGTAATGGTAAACACGTCATTACTCTGGCAGTGGTGAGACAAACCTTACATCTTTCGAGAGGCTCAGGTGTATGATGATGTGGAGAGTGACAGTAATATCAGGTCATTTCTTCAAGAAATAGGCTACCAAGGATGATTGAAGAAACTAGGTAGCATTACCAAGCCAAAGTTGAGGAGAGAATGGAGTTTTTTCTTTGATAGCATCACAAGGGCATTTTCTGTAAAGTGCACATATTTGATGTCATTCCCCTCATATCTCAACAAATTGGGTATTCTCTGACCCATGAAAAGTCTTTTAGTTTTGCTTGCTTAATAATTATGAATATAGCATCAAAATTAAATGATGATGAATTTAATGTATATTATGCTAGATTTCTATAGTTAATTTTTGATCATTTATTGCAAAATGTTCACTTTGATGATGATGCTAAATTTCCTGTGTTTATTATAAACAAAAGACTGTTTACTGATTTGATAACGTAAGATATCAAAAAACAAAAAGAGTCATCTTTACCTAGTTTGGTATATCCTGCACAGGTCAGACATCTTCTACATCAGAGGTTGCCTACTGTGTATGGCAGTGATTTTCTTTCTAGGGCTATGATTCAGAGTTTACAGATCACTCCCTCTAATACTAACCCAAGTCCCCAACCAAATACTGATTCACAAATTCTGCCAACCTCTGGTATCTCCCAAAAGGCATCAATTGAAAAACACACTTTACAAGTTCAGGGCTCAGGAATGAAGAGGAAAGGAATATCAATGCTTAAGTCTCCACCTAGAAGAAGGCTGATTGATCAACCTACAGACTCTGATGACAGTGATGATGGAAAAATTCTTTCTGCAATGTTGAATATTGAACCAGCAGTTGATATTCCTCCTGCATCTTTCATGAAGCCATTTCATGTCAATCCAATGTTAGAGCCTATAAAGTAGAAAAAGAAAACTAATCAAAGGCAAAATATCAGAATATTTTCCTTCAGTTGATGCTACAAACTCTGCCACACTACACTCTGATCCCACAAATCCTGATGCTATTGTACTAGCAGAAGAGAGTTTAGTGTCCATGAGGAAATCATACATGAGTGAAGATATAAATCAAATCAAGATTTCACCTCAAAGACTTGGTGTTTCAGCTGAAGACATTGTGGATAACACTCATGTTAATCCTTTTACCAGTTCTATAATCACCTTGGATGGGACTAGCAGTGAAATTGTTGATAAGAAATGTTGGGATAAAAATAATGATGACAATCCTAATACGTAAAATGAGAAGTATGAGTCAGGGATATCAGTAAAAGATGATCTAGCTCCATCACCTGTACCAGTAGTAGTCTCTGATTCACCTACCAACTCACCACAGTTAAAGGTCAAAGAAATATCGTATGAAAGGGTTAAACAACTAGCTGATGAGGTAGCTAAGGAAATGGTTGCTAAAAAGGCTACAGATAAAGCTAACATGGATACAAGAAAGTCTGATTCCCTGGTATTCTCCAGGAAGAAGAAACCTAAAGTTTCTTTTGGTCAAGACACATAAGAACCTATCTCTCAACATGAGGTCGTGGTCTTTTATAGGCCAGGCACACAAGAACCTGTTGGTCAAAGTCCAACAGAAGCCATCTTTCCAGCAAATGAAGTCATCATGGATCAGAGATAAAACCCACAAGAACCTTCAACTTAAAGGGTTCAAGAAGCTGTTAAGGCCCCAACCATACAAGAACCATCCAATCAAATTTTGGATGCAGGCACTCAAACTCTAATTACAAATCCTGTTGTTGCTGATGCTGAAGGCCAAATATTGGTAGAGTCTAGCCCACAAGAACCTTCACCTCAAAATGGTGAAACAGCTGTTGAAAAGACTCAGGTCCCACAAGAACCAATCATCTCTAATATAATTACAGACCAAGACAAGGAAGAGTAACTAAACTCTGATTCTAGTGCTGCTAATGCTGAGAAGTTAATCTCTAATGACAATCCAACGGCTATCTCTGATGCAATTTTGGTTCAATCACTTTCTACAAAGCCAATGGACACTCCAGCAGATTTTACAAATATCCAAGGTATAAATTCTGACTTTTCTTCAGAATTTATATTTCCTACTTTTACTGCTGGGATGATCATGGATAGCCCTGATAGGGTACATATTTTTCATGTGACCATAGTCAACTCTTCTCAGCCACCCCTTATTTCTGTAGGAATGTGTGATTTGAGCCTTTCTTGTGAGACTGAGGTAAAATTTGAGAAAAACAGAATTGAAATTGAGAGGCAGACTCTAGCTCTAGCAAAAGGAGAGGTAGACCTAAGACAAAAGTTGGTTACTTCTAGTGAGAAAAATCTGGCTATTGAAAGTCATGATATGTGTGATGTGAGAAGTAATGAGATTACATTAAAAGAAAATAGTGTCTTCGGTTGTTCTTTTTCATGTGCAGGTGCTCAGAGTGTAACTGAGACATGCTCTAAAATTCAGACTCTCAAGCAATTGACAAACTATGGTGCACCTAGTACAAGTGGTGGTGTTGATGCTGTCCACGCCATAAACTCTGATGATTCAGACTCAAACATTGATTTACCTACAATATTAACTGATCTTTCCATTCCTTATAGAGTCAGCTATAGTTCCAAGCAATGGCCATTATCTACTCATCATGCTCATGAAAAGCTCACCATGGAGTATTTGGATTATCTTGTGGTATCTCAACTTGAATCAGAGATTGAAACTGTTCTTACTACTAAAGGAGTTAGAAGGACTATTAGTCTTCATGACTCTGAAATTCTAAACTCTGATATCAAGAAGTTTGTATGGACTGATAATTGGGTAAAAGAAAAGGAGATAGTAACTTGGAATCCAACTCATGACTATGTCAAATAGGCCCATTCTGAGCTCACTAATGATGAATTAAAAACTACCTTGAAAGCCACAACTCTTTTGACAAAACTCTTCAAAGTGAAATCTCAGATGTCAAGCAAGATGTTGAGAAGCAAGGCACCTCTATTCATAATTATTTGGAAGTAGTGAAGACTCTGATGACAACTAAATTTAAAGATCTATCTCGCAAGTATGATACTTTGGAGAAAAAGGTGGATTATCTCACCACTACTGTTTCTTTAATTCAGGACACTCTCTCAACTTTACTAGCACACTTAGGTATGCATGATGATGTTAGAAAGGGGGAGAAGGAAAATGAAGACAAATGCAAGCCTGATCTCATTCTGAAACCTTATTAGGTTCTAAACTATCGTGGAATGGGGTGTTGAATACGATATGGGTAGTTTTTCAATTTGAATCGTATTTAAGGTTCTCATTCTTGGTTTGTAATAAATATAGTCTTCAATGAAACTGAACAACAAGAACAATCATTTGAGAATATATGTTTGTATTATATAAAACTAAAAGTGCTACACTCTAATACAGAATAGTATTAGCTACAATGAATCTCTCACAACAAGAAATAAATACGAGCTTTAATGGCTGATCTGTATCTTTTCTCTCTCAGCTGTATCTATCTCTATGTGTGTGTTGTGTTGAATTATATTCAAAATGAACAAGTCATTTTGTTATATGCGTAGACTTTACAATAAAAGAAAATGCTTTCTAATTGGTGACTACTTCTCCCTTGTAGCTTGACTTGAAGTTCCCGTGAATATTTTATAAGTGGTTGAACATTTATCCCTTTATTGGTACTTAGAAAATATTCCACGCTTCTTCAAAGTGTAAGTGGTTGAGAAGTGTCCCCTGTATATTCCTTATAATTTTTATCACATTTTAAACCATAAGTGGCGATGGTATGGCCATATAAGATTAAGTGAGTATAACTAAAGCCATGTATAATGACTTGAAATCTTTTCCAAAACTTAAGGAATAAGTGGCGATGGAATTCCCTTGTATAACACAAGTGGCGATGGAAGACACCATGAGGAATGCCTTAGATTATTTCTTTCATCTCAAGAAACTAAGTGGCGATGACTTATGTTATTTTCCCTTAGTACAAGTTTGTAGAAGGGGGGGGGGAATACAAACTTAAGAATTTTGACTAATTCTTGTGGATTCAAGTTTGTACTTTGATAGGTTTAGTGTTTAGAAATATATAGTGAATAGACTATTTAAACTATGAATTGAAAACTAATAATCAAGAGAACAAAAATAAAGTAATTTAAAAATGACTAGTGGATTGGTTTTTCACCAGTAAGAATTTTTCTTTCAATGACTCTTGGTCTAAAGAACCAATCTTCTTACAAAATAAGAAATTGAACAAAGAAAAGCAATACAATGATTTATAACGTTTTTATGTTTTTCTTGTTTTTGTTCCATCTCTCACCCATATTACAATGAACTACTAAGACTATATATAGCAGTTCAACTTCTACTTCTATTTTTCTATCGATAGATAAAATGCAAATTGAAAGTATATTTTATAATATATTCACTAAAATAGATTGTAGCTTCTTTTCACAGTCTCCTTTGCATTTGTCTTGTTCGAGAAAAATATTTGTCTTGATCTTTTCCTTTAAAACTGTGTTGCCTTGAAAGTCTTCACAATCTTGATATGACTGTCTTCCATTGATTCAGTTTTACAAAGATCCCATTCATTATGTCTTTAACTAATTTGGGAAACCTTGATCAATTGATAATTGATGTAAAGCTTATCAGTTGATCCTCATTTGCTTATCCATCGATGGATAGGTTATCCATTGATCAATTGATGTATCAATGGATAATTAGTTTATCCATCGACTCATTATCCATTGACTGCCTTTATCAGTTGATAGCCTTGATGCTTTCATCCGTTGATGGAGATCCATTGATTTGACCTTTTTTGACCTTTATCCTCAAATTTTCCAAGATTTTTACCCTAATTTCTCAGAACATAATATTTGCAACCAAAGACATGAAGAAATCCCACTTTTAGCTTTTTTGTCTTTCTTGATCAATTTATATGGAGTCTTTCCTTGAGCTTGAATCACTATAGAGATGTTTTGAATATAGCACGTTGTATTAATGGCCTCAGCCCAGAAGTATGTTGGTAATTTAACATCTTCCAACATAGTTATAGCTGCTTCAATCAATATCCTATTTTTCCTCTTAACTACCCCATTTTGTTGAGGTCTTCTTGGTGCAGAGAAGGTGTGCATGATTCTTTTAGATTCACAGAACTCCTTCATTGTGGAATTCTTAAATTCTATTCCATTGATACTTCTTATTTTCTTTACATCCAATCCAAGACTTTTCTCAACTTTTCTGATGTGCTTGATGATGAGATCACTTGCTTCATCTTTTGAATGCAGAAAATAAGTCCATGAGAATCTAGAAAATTCATCCACAATGAGTAGAACATACTTCTTCTTTGGAATGAACATGATGTTTACAGGACCAAACAAATCCATGTGTAATAACTCAAGTGGATTCTTAATTGATGATTCCAATTTTGACTGGAATGATGCCTTCCTTTATTTTCCTTTCTGACAAGCATCACATAGTCCATCCTTGACGAATTCCATCTGTGGTAAACCTCTTACTTGATTTTTCTTGACCAACTGATTCATGGATTTGAAATTTAAGTGAGTTAATTTCATATGTCATAGCCAACTCTCATCTGTACTTGTCGTAGAGAGAAGACAAGTCATGGAATCTGCTTTTATTGAGTTAAAGTCGGCTATGTATATATTTCCCTTTCTATTCCCAGTCATAACAAGGCTTCCATCTTTCTTATTGGAAATTATGCGTGCTTCAGTTGTGAAGCAAACTTTATTTCCATTGTCACATAGTTGACTGATGCTTAAAAGATTGTGTCTTAAGCCATCAATTATAGCAATAGTGTTCAATGATGACATTTTCTATTGAAATCAAGCCATATGCCATGGTGTAACCCTTACTGTCATCTCCAAAAGTTACTTCAGGGCCAGCTCTCTCCTCAAAATTTGTGAGCAGGGATTTATCTCCAGTCATATGCCTTGAACATCCACTGTCCAAGTACTAAAGATTCCTTCTCTTTCCCTGCACATATTTCAAAAACAATCAAGTTGATTTTGGTACCCAAGTTGCCTTGGGTCCTTTCTTATTAGTTGCTACCTTTGGTTTGGTTTTCAACTTTTGTACCTTTGGTTTAGGTGGTTTTACTTCCACTTCAACCTTAGATGTTGGTTTCCTCACCTCAGGATTCTCAGTGCTAATACTTGGAATGTTCATGCTTGCAGAATTAGAGAAATTTGGTGCATGAAAATTGTTGTGCATATTCCAGGGTATAGCAGACATATTCATGTTGGAAAATGCAAGATATGGATTAAACATATAAGGCATTGATGCATATTGAGCATGAATAACATGATGATCAACTAATTGATGATAAACAGAATTAGAGTGCATGTAGGTATGACAAGCACATTGGATGTTGTAGGCATATTGTACTTATATTGCACAGATAAGTGATTCTTACTACCACACTTATCACATATCTTTCTAGGAGCATACTTGTCAAGTGTGTAGTTATTGTGCTTGTTTAGGCATACTTTACCATTTCTGTTCTTTTTCTTCTTTTCATTAGGCTTAATATCAGGTTTTATCTTTTCTAATTTTTCTTTCAATTGGTCTTTAGATAAGAACCCCATATTGGCCTTTTCAACTTTTATTTGAGATTTAGATGAGATAACTTCTTCTACATATTTAGTAGGTCTGTTGATCTTGGTCTTTAAATTAGTGTTTTTAGCAGTTGATGATTTCTCAATCGATGGATGATCATCCATTGATTCAATATTATCAATCAATGTATAATCCTTATCAGTTCATTCAGGATTAACAATCGATTCCTCTTTGTCCAAATATTTATTTTCATCAATAGTTAATCCCTCAAGAGTTTCAGACAACAAGATGAAAGAGTTTGTTCCATAAATGTCATTCAACTTTTTGCTAGCTTTACTGGACCTATTCCATTTGTCAATGGTTTTCAATTCTTCTTCTAGTTTTTCTTTAAGAGTTTCTATTTCCTTTTTACACTCAACTAATTCCTTTCTAGCATCTTTATTTTCTACCTTGAGTCTATCCAGTTGCACTAGCTCACACTCTATATGAGTATTTCTTTCAGTTAGAGATTCTAAGGTGCTCTTGAGCCTAGTGTTCTCTTTGTTTAAAGATTTGAATGTGACATGCAAATTATATAATTCATTAGACATTTCAGTAATGGTAATATTGCATTCATCTTTGGATAACTCAGATAGATTTATAGAAATTACCTGATTGCTAGAGAAACTAGCTTCTTAGTCATCATGGTTGGCCATAAGTGCAAGGTTGATGAATTCCTCTTCTTCAGAATCATCCTTAGCAGCCCAATCCTTTTCTTCTGTCATAAAAGCCTTTTCTTTCTGTTTTAGAAAATCAAAGTACTTCTTTTTATAGTCAATCCCATCACTATACTTTGATTTCTTCTCCATTTTTGGCTTTCTGCATTTATTTGAAAAGTGACCAACCAATCCACAGTTAAAACATTTGAATTGAGTTCTATCAACAAGATTTTTACTTTGTTGATTATCTCTCTTAAACTGGGATCCAAGCCTTTGCATATGATTATTCTTGAATTTGATTTTAGAAAATTTTCTTGATAGAAAAGCCAGATGCTCATCTATCTCATCCATTTCATCCTTAGTATATGATTCATCATATTCAACTATTTATTTTCTTTTGCTAATTGAAGATTCAACATATCTAGTACCACTTGCAGCTTTACCATGACTTTCATTCTTCCCTTCTTTAATAACAACATCTTCACAGAGTTCTGCAACTTGCTTATCCTTGACCACCAAGGCAACAGACTTTTCCTTCTTCTGACTTTTCTCAATCGCCTCATCTTACTGTAGTTCCAACTCATAGGTCTTCAAGATTCCATACAGCTTGTCAAGAGTATATTCTTTAAAGTCAGTAGATTGTCTTATAGAAACAGTCATTGGTTTCCATTCCTTGGGTAAAGACCTCAAGAATTTGAGGATGGTATCCTCAACAGCATATACTATTCCATATAGTTTTACCTCATTCAATAGCTTTTGAAATCTACTATATGTGTCATGATTGCTTCACCACTCTTGAAGTAAAAGGCCTCATATTTCTGAATCAAGAGTTACATCTTGTTATTTCTTACTTACTCAGTGCCTTCATATAGAGTTTAAAGAGTATCCCAGACTTCTTTTGAGGTTGTACAGTTGATAACATTGTCAAACATATCCTTGTCAAGATCATTAAACAAAATGTTCATAGCCTTTTTATCCTTGTGTACTTCCTTTTCATCCTTATCTGTGTATTCGCTCATAGGTTTTGGAATAAGCTTGTATGGTGCTTAAGTACCATCTGCATTCCCTATGCAGTTAACATAGGGAAAGGTCCATCAATAGATAGCAGATGCAAGTGCATTTTGACCTTCCAGGGAAAGTACTCATATTTTTCAAGAACTGAAATCTTCACCCCTGTGTCTTTTTGACCCATACTTGATGTACTTAGATCTTAACTTTCTGTATGTTAAAAGTTGTGCTCTAATACTAATTGTTATTTTCCCTTAGTATAAGTTTGTAGAAGGGGGGGGGGGGGGGGTTGAATACAAACTTAATAATTTTGACTAATTCTTGCAGAATCAAGTTTGTACTTTGATAGGTTTAGTGTTTGGAAATACATAGAGAAGAAATTATTTAAACTATGAATTGAAAACAAATAATCAAGAGAACAAAAACAAAGCAATTTAAAAATTACTAGTGGATTGGTTTTCCACTAGTAAGAATTTTGCTTTCAATGACTCTTGGTCTAAAGAACCAAGCTACTTACAAAATAAGAAATTGAACAAAGAAAATCAATACAATGATTTCTAACATTTTTATGCTTTTCTTGTTTTTGTTCTATCTCTCACCCATGTTACAATGAACTGCTAAAAATATATATAGCAGTTTACATTCTACATCTATTTTTCTATCGACAGATAAAATGCAAATTGAAATTACATCTTACAACGTATTCACTAAAATAGATTGTAGCTTCTTTTCACAGTCTCCTTTGCATTTGTATTATTCTGGAAAAATCTTTGTCTTGAAGACTGTGTTGTTGTCTTGAAGACTGTGTTGCCTTGAAAGTCTTCACAATCCTGACAGGTCTGTCTTCCATTGATTCAGTTTCTGCAAAGATCCCATTCCTTTTGTCTTTAACTAATTTGGGAAACCTCGATCAACTGATAATTGTTGTAAAGCTTATCAGTTGATCCTCATTTGCTTATCCATCGATGAATAGGTTATCCATTGATCAATTGATGTATCAGTGGATAGTTAGTTTATCTATCGACTCCTTATCCATTGACTGCCTTTATCTGTTGATAGCCTTGATGCTTTCATCCGTTGATGGAGATCCATTGATTTGACCTTTTTTGACCTTTATCCATCGAACAATGTCTTTATCCATTGATTCCAATATCTGTTGATCACTTCATTTGAGAGAAATCTGACTTAGAATATTTAAAATTTGTCAGCCATTCTTCTTATCAGTTGAAGAGCTATCAATTGAAGTCAAATAGATATCAGTTGACTAGATTATGGAATTCGTTGACATATTACAATCAATTGATAAAATAGAAACATGAATCAACTGCTACACTCCATTTTATCAGTTGATGAATAATTTTAACTAATAAATGGTTTCCTAGTCAATGGATATTTATAAGTCTTATATCCATTGACCAGTTACAATTAAAATATATTTTATATTATAATTCTAAGAACTTTGTCATCATCAAAACTCATAATTCCTAACAGCTTACATAATGTCCATGACTTGGTTTCTTTTTGACATAATTCAATGGTAAGTGGCGATGGGTTAGCCTTATATCCATACCTTAGAGTAATATTCATCTTTTAATCATAAGTTGTTATTCCTTAGAACAATGTCAATATTTGTAGAAGGGGGGGTTGAATACAAATATTAAAACTTTTTGTGTGTTCTAATATTTGTTCTTGATGATTGATAGAATAAGAGAATAAGTTCAAACAAATTAATGCTGAAAAATAAAACTTGAACAAAGAGATTTAAAATTATTGATGGATTGGTTTTTCCATCAATATATATTTTTGCTCAATGCTCCTAGGTTAGAAGAAACCTAGCTTTGTTTTTACAAGATTAGAAAACAAATCAACTGTTCTTACACAAGTGCTCTCAAGCTTGAACAGTTGATTAAGAAATATGTCTAACTTGTATGTTTTCTAATAATGCTACTACACTTGTTTATATACCACAAGTGTTCTTTTACAATTCCTATACTAGGATTGTTTCTACCTGCCTTCCTTTTACCTTTTTCTATTTTACAAAAAGGTTTGAAAGACAGCTTCTGATTGAGTCTTCATAGCCACTCTAGACTGTCTTCCATAGGTGTGCTTTTTGTTCTCTGGATCTTCAACATATATTCTTTCTGTGTTGTCACACTCAATTGATAATTTGCTGTTAAGCATATCAATTGATCCATTCTTTAATCCATCAACTGATGTACTACTTCGATTGATCTTTATATCCATCGACTGATAAAAGATGTCTTATCGATTGATAGATGTTATCAATCGATATATCAGTCGATGGGTCTTCACATCAGTTGATGGTCTTCAATGCTTGACTTGGCTTCTTCGATTGATTCTTCATCCATCGATGCTTCAATATCAATTGATCATCCTTCACTTGTGCAATTTCCTGTCTTCACATAATTACAATTTAATAGTTTAATTTACACATCAATTGATGATCCATATCAATCGACTCTAACATCAATTGATGAACAAAATATCAATTGATTTACACCTTATCCATTGAAATAGACTAAGTACACCTATGCTACAATCCAAATTATCAGTTGATTCATATAAACACTTCAACTGATAAATGGTTTCCTGATCAATTGATATTTATAACTTTCATATCAATTGATCAGTTACAACAAATAAAATTTCTATGATTCTAAGATTAATGTTATCATCAAATCACATGTAGATTCCTAACAATATCCCCCTATTTGTGTCTGTGTTATTAACAGGCATAAATCTACTTGATGATAACAAAAACCCTATAAAAAAATACATTTAGATAGAATCAAGAAACTTAATTGGCACATTAATTTTGGAAGTACCAGATTGATAGATAACTCCTGCAAGCAGCTTCAATGTCTTCATAATTTAATTTAGTTCCTCTTCCTCCTTTTCTCAGCATTTTCCTTTAGTTGCCTCATGAAAGAACTTCTCAATATTGCTTCATCCCTGTCAGTTTCTCCAAGTTGTCTCATAAGGTAGTGTATTTCTTCATCTGTGATTTTGTCCAGATATTTGCAGATATCAAAGAACTTTGTGTTGCCCTCTATATCTGTAAAAATCATAGCATACTTTGGCTCCAACACCACCTTTTTGACCTGTGACTTCTATAGCTTTAGAGGTGAATCAGGTTCAGCTTCTACCTTGGATCTTCTTAACCTTGAAATTTGTTGTTGTATCTCCTGAGCAATTGTTGTGTTGAGTTTGTACTTTCTGTTGAGTAGAGGAAGAATAGTCTTTAAAACATTGTAGCTTTGCTTCATTATCACCTTCAATGAATAGATTGTTTTCACTCCATTTTCATACTCCAACCTCATTGATTCTTCATGGTTAGAGGTTGCAGGGTGAGTCCTTACTCCAATTAATCCTTTTTCATTGATTACTAGTATTCCCTTCAAATCATAACCTTCAACTGTGACCTCCTCCTTGATTTTTTCTTGTTGACCCTGGAGGTTTTCCTGAACCACTATTTCTTTAGTAGAACTTTTCCTTTTCTTGACCATAGAAACTTTTCTCCTTTTTCTCAAAGGTTGCTCTGCCTGTAGCTCTTCTTCCAAATGCCATTGCATTTCCATCTGTCTAGCAATCTCTTCATTCTCCCTTTCTCTCCTTGAGGCATCTGAGATTCCTGTAGTGATGGCTCCTTGAAGTAGCTTTTGACTTACTGGTTCAGTCTCTTTCTTCTTCTCTTCTTCAATCACTATTGCTTTCCCTTTCTTCTTTTCTTTAAGAGCTTCAATATCCAATTGAAGAAAAGCTTCTGTATTTGAGTTTCTTTCCTTGGCAGCCTTTTGTGCATCTTCATTTATTTTTCTTGTTTGAGCAATGAACTCATCCAAGTCTCCTTTTTCTACTGCCTCTGTTACTAACTCAGTGCTTCTCCTTAGATCTTCAATTCTTTTCTTTTCTCTCTCAATCATTGATTGAGTTTCTTTCTCCCTAGAAATTCTCCTAGCTTCAAGATCATCATCAAACTTCTTGTAATCTTTCTTTTTCTGTTCTAAATTATCTTTTGGAGAATTAGATGACTTAGATTTCTTTGAAGATTGATTGTCCATGTTACTTCTGTTTTTATCTCTTCTGGGTGCAGAACCACCAATGCCACTTGACTTATCCATACCAGAACCACCTATTCCACTGCCTTTGCCATCACCACCACCATCATCCTTCTTCTTTGTATTCTCCCCCTTTTTGTTATCATCAATTGGAGGGGGTGGTGGAAGTCTGTCAAGAAACTTTTGAAGAATGGAAGCATGAAGATTTTGACCTCTGATAATATCATCCATCTTCTTTTCTAGAGAACCGACTCGTGTCTCCAAAGATGTAAAATTTTTGGATTCTTTGAAAAGCTTGTCTTTGATGCTATTCATGGTGTTGAATGGTAGCTTCTCATCCAATCTCCTGTCCATTGCATCCTTGTTAGATGAGATAGAGTCCTTAATCCTCTCCAGTTCCATCCTTACTCCTGTTACTGTCATCTTTTGAATTTTCATTGATTCTCTCATATAGTGAGCAATTCTCCTTTGAGTAGGATCTTCAATTTCTCCTTCCACAATTGTTCTTCTATATTGAGAGAGAATTTCAGTCTCAGCAGCTTCTAAGGAACCATCAATAGTGCTCATCCATGGCTCTTCATCAGAATCACTCTCCAACTCTTCAGGTGCCATATAACAAGTGTCTGTTGTATTGGCAATGCTTTCCTTCAGATTCCTGGTCCTTTGATCTGTATGATCAATGCCCAAGAGTTGTTCTGCATTCCTGTTACTTGAAGTAGCCAACCCTTGATATTGTGGATCAGGATGAATGAAATTCTTTGGATCCAATTCACCAGCATCTATTTCCTCTTCAAAGTCTTTAGCAATTCCACTCCCACTAGCTTCAGCATTATTTGCTCCCCCTATCTCCTTTACTCCTTCTTCTGCCATCATTTCAATTTCCAATTCCTGTGCAAAAAGTAGAATGTTTTTATCACTTTCACTCATCTCTCTATTTTGCATCAGGATCTCATCCTGGAATCTCACCTCTCCCTCACTCATTTCTTTTGCACCTACTAAGGTGGGGCCCTCAAGTGTTTCACTCTCATTCCTGGAAGAAATATGAATGTTTTTACTCACTTCCTCTCCTTTTGCCAGGTTACAATCCTGCCTCTCACTCAACTCACTCAATCCTAAGAGTGTTTGTGCAACATCAATTGATTGAGCATCAATTGATGTATTGACATTATCAGTTGAAGTGGTGTTTGGGATATCCATCGATTGATGCATTCCCATCGATTGATCTTGAGTATCGATCGATGGCTTATCAGTTGATGGCTGAATATCAATTGATGAAGGAACATCAATTGATGGAGAAGAAACAGTTGAGATAATTTGTGAAGTTATGTTTGAGATGATATTGGAAATAGAATCCTGAAAATTCTGAGAAGAAGATTCAGGAGAGAGTGTTGGCTTCTCCTTGAAAAACAAAGAAGGAGAATCTGAAAATGTTCGATAATCTATCAAAACATTTTCTGAAGAAGTTTGAGATGGGGATAGAAGAATAGAAGAGATAGGAATTGAAAGAGAATGGGGCTGCATCTCATCATTTATATGAGATGCATCAAGCAGACTTTGTGAAGGCTCCTCCACAGTTTCCTGTGGTTTTGCAGTGTGTGATTCCCCAAGTGCAAAGGTGACTTTCTTTTCTCTTCTTTTGTATGGTGTTAGTGTTTTGGCTTTTGTGTCCCCAATTTGATTCTGTGCCCCTGGTTGTGGGCTATTTTCAATATTGTCATCCTTTTGAGAGAATGACAATAGGGATGTGGTATTTTCTAGTTAACATCCACAGTCTTTTGGGAGACTATGGAGTGGCTAGGTTGAGGTTGCACACCCTCACTCTCCTTATCCTTCTGGGTTCTTTGATATTCCCCAGTTCCCTCACCACCTACATCCTCCTCTAATCTATCTACCACACTAGTTGCTTTTCTTTTCTTGGTTTTTACAACAGCAGGTTTTTGAGAACCTGTTGAGGTTGGTTTCTTAGATTTGGATTTAGAGATTGGTTGTGTGGCATGGGTAGGAGGGTTGGGGTCATTACTACCACCCTCCATAGTCACAGAAGGCAAAGAAGAATTAGGTTTAGAAGAGTTTAAAGTAGAGATAAATACCTGAACAAAAGGGGGATAGATCAATTCCACATTGCTGTGAAGATTGATCCTAACCAAGTCTTTAAAGACCCTTTTGTTTTGAGTCCAGCAATCCAAAATTTCTGTATTCCTATCAATCTCAATATCCTTGACAAAGTGGTTAATAATAATCATAATAAATCTTGCATAATAAATATGATTAGATCTATTTATTTTATTTCCCAATTTGGCAGATATTTCATTGAGTAACAGGCTTCCTAAATTATGATATCTATCATATAAAATGCTATACCCTACTTGTTGCATACTTGTTGTTATTGCATCAAAATTACTAACCTTACCAGAAAAACACTTTATTAAAGCATCAAAGAAATATGACCATTCTTTTCTTAGATTCTTTCTAACAATACTACCTAGACTAGCATCAGGAGCAGTATAGTTGATTTCCCTAAGCATGTTTCTAATATCTGTGTCAGTGGGTGCATTTTCGGTATTATTTGCAGGAATATTTAAACACTCACCCAAGACCACAGTGGTTAGAATATACCTTTGTCCTTTGCATTCAAAGGAGATTGTAGAAAAATCATCTGCTACTTCTGCTGTTGTCCAGAATTCTTCAACTAGATTGCACACTATTTTTGGTGCTTCTGAGAGGGCCTTTGCAATTTTCGAACTCCTTAGAAATTCCATTAGGGGATGAAATTCTGTTGGGGCTTCCTCCACCATAGTGCAAGCAACGAAGTTGTTGAGCTCATAGTAGAATCCAGATTGTGAGACTTTCTTTGAAGATGCCATTATCGAGTTTGAAGATTTATAATTGAATTAACTGGCAAACTTGTTAGTAATTATAACAGAAACAATAATTAGACAGTAGTAGATTAGGGTTCTTAGCAAGAGATAGATATAGAGTAAGTTCGAAGATTGAGAAAGAGAAAGAGATAGAAAAATCGATAGTAAAAATGCAAGTAAGAATTAAAAGAAGTTTTAATCTCACTATTTATATTTACTGATTTCCCAACCAATTTCTTACTCAAAATAGAACTAAATCGACCGTTGGAAGAGTATTGATAATTAAAAGTTACCAATTTTGGCAATCGATTGTTATACATACAGGAATGTACGTTTTAATCAATTGATAAAATAAGTAATCAACAGCTAGATTTTTGTACAGGTCGATTGATGACATGGACCCCTTTAAATTCTAGGTCATCGATTGATAAATTCCTTATCCATCGACAGGTACAATTATCCATCGATAGACAAATATATCATTGATTGATATATCTATCTGTCAATAGTTACCCCTATCCATCGATAAACAAATATATCATCAATTGATATATTTATCTGTCGACAGCTCCAATAATATCCATTGATATGTAAAATATTTATCAGTTGATTATTGAAGAATCAATAATTTAACATAGTCAATGGCTACATGTAATATAAATACATAACTTGTCAGACATTTAAAGGATTAGATATAATTAAGCATACCTAAATCATAGACCAATCTATTGAAGGTAGATTCATCTAATGGTTTGGTAAAAATGTCTGCAAGTTGTCTTTCACTAGGGACAAAATGTAATTCAACTGTACCATTCATTACATGTTCCCTAATGAAGTGATACCTTATGTCAATGTGCTTGGTTCTGGAATGTTGTACAGGATTTTCTGTTATAGCAATGGCACTAGTATTATCACAGAAAATAGGAATCTTGTTCAAGTTGAACCCATAGTCAAGTAGTTGATTCCTCATCCATAATATTTGTGCACAGCAACTTCCAGCTGCAATGTATTCAGCCTCTGCAGTAGATGTAGACACTGAATTCTGCTTCTTGCTAAACCATGAAACAAGCTTATTTCCTAGAAATTGACAGGAGCCTGTTGTGCTTTTTCTGTCAATTCTGCAACCTGCATAATCTGCATCTGAATAACCAATTAGATCAAATCCAGAATCTCTAGGATACCAAATTCCAAGATTTGGAATTCCTTTGAGATATCTGAATATTCTTTTTATTGCAATCAAATGAGATTCTCTATAGCACAAAGACATGTAGCAAACATTATGTCTGGCCTACTTGCAGTTAAATAAAGTAATGAGCCTACCATACCTCTATAACTTGAAATGTCCACTTTTGCTTCCTTAGTGTTTAATTCAAGTCTAGTTGCAGTGGCCGTGGGAGTTTTAGCAGAAGAACATTCACTTTAAATCAAATCTCTTTAATAAATCAGAAATATATTTGGTTTGGGCACCAGCTTCCATACCTTGTTTCTTTCAAATTGATTCAACTCTTCTTGCATAGCAATTATCCAATCAGGATCATTCAAGGCTTCTTCAATCCTTTTTGGTTCTTCTTGAGACAAGAAGCTACTATACAAGCATTCATTTTGAGTTGCACTTCTAGTTTTGACACCATCATTTGCATCTCCAATTATTAATTCAAAGGGATGGCTTTTTGTCCATTTCCTTTGTGATGGTAAATTTGTCTTTGAAGATGCTGCTTCATGATCATTGGAAGTGTTATGATCATTGTGATGTGATTGACTATTTGAGAACCCTCCCCCTGAGATGGACACTCTACTTGAAGATTGTTGAGCAGAGTTGATATCCATCGAATGATTATCAATTGATGTATTATCAGTTGATTGATGATTGTCAACTGATAAGTTATCTGTTGATGCATTGACATCAATTGATGGGAGGATTCTAGATACTTGAACTCTTGTGATTTCCACATCATCATCACTATCTTCAATATTACTTGTGGATTCATTTTCAAACTGCAATAGATTATGAAATCCTTCATCAAACAACCCTTGAATTTTCTTGTCATCAAAAACTACATGCATAGATTCCATAACAATGTGTAATCTAAGATTGTAGACTCTGTATGCTTTGGTTGTTATTCCATATCCAACAAATATAGCTTCATCAGCTTTGGCTTCAAATTTTCCTAGATTTTCACCTTGATTTCTCAATACAAAGCATTTGCAGCCAAAGACATGAAGAAAGTTAACTGTTGGCTTCTTGTCTTTCTTTATCAATTGATATGGAGTTTTGCCTTGAAGTTTATTGATCATGGAAATATTTTGAATGTAACAAGCAGTATTAATTGCTTCTGCCCAGAAGTATGTAGGAAGTTTTGCTTCTTCTAACATAGTTCTAGCAGCTTCAATCAAGGTCCTATTTTTCCTTTCAACTACTCCATTTTGTTGTGGAGTTCTTGGAGCAGAGAAATGATGAGTGATACCTTTTTCTTCACAGAATTCTCTCATGGTTGAATTCTTGAATTCAGTACCATTGTCACTTCTAAATTTCTTGACCTTCCATTCAGTGCCATTGTCAACATTCTTCACATGATTGATAATTAATTTGCTTGCTTCATCCTTAGAATGTAAGAAATATACCCATGAAAATCTTGTGAAGTCATCCACAATTACTAAGGCATGTTTCTTTTTGGCAATTGACATGATGTTGACTGGACCAAATAAGTCCAAGTGCAATAATTCCAGAGGCTTATCAATTGATGATTCAGACTTTGACTTGAATGATGCTTTTCTTTGTTTTCCCTTTTGACATGCATCACATAGTCCATCCTTGGTGAATTCCATCTGTGGAATGCCTCTAACCAGATTCTTTCTAACCAATAAATTCATGGCTTTGAAATTCAAGTGGGCTAGTTTCTTGTGCCAAATCCAACTTTCATCTGTATTGACTTTGCTAAGTAGACATGTCATTGAATTTGCTTTTATAGAGAGAAAAGCAGCCACATAGACATTTCCTTTCCTTTCTCCAGTTAAGAGAATTTCAACAGATTCTTTGTTGGCTATGATGCATGATTCAGTTGTAAACCACACACCATTACCATTATCACACAGTTGACTAATACTGAGCAAATTATGCTTCAATCCATCAACTAGTGCTACAGATTCAATGATAACATTTTCTTTTGCAATTGAGCCATATCCCAGAGTAAAACCTTTGCTGTTATCTCCAAAAGTAACTCCTGGGCCAGCCTTTTCCACAAACTTTGTGAGCAGGGACAAATCTCCAGTTATGTGCCTTGAACATCCACTATCCAAATACCAGAGATTTTTCTTCCTATTTCCCTGCACACACATAAAACAATCAAGTTGCTTTTGGTACCCAAGTTGCCTTGGGTCCTCTTTTATTAGTTGCAGCTTGAGCCCCTGTTGTTAACTTAGGTTCCTTTTATTTTGGTGGGTTTAAATCCACTTTATCTTTGGGAGTTGACTTTTGGGGCTTTGACACCTTAGAACTCATGGCAGAATTTCCATGGATTTCATCATTTACATTAGGCATGTTCCATGGCATACCAGGCATGTTCATATTAGGATATGCAAAGAAGGGATTATACATGTATGGAACTTGTGCATAAGGCATATGAACATTAGGTGCAACCAAATTAGAAGACATGGCATTCATGAGCATAGGATTGGTAAACATGGCATTTGCAGTCATGGCATGTATATTTAAATCATTTGCAGATATAGAATTCTTTTCACTTTTGCATTGCATGGACAAATGATTTACACTACCACATTTAGCACATACCTTTCTAGGTGCATACATATCAGGAGTGTAATTATTGTGCTTATTTATGCCTACTTTACCATTCCTATTCTTTTTCTTTTTCTCAGACTTAGATAGAGTAATTTCCACAGGTGCTATCTTTTCTAATTTTTCTTTTAATTGTTTCTTGGATAAGCTACCTATGTTGATCTTCTCAGTCTCAGTCTCAACTTGATTCTTGGTTTCCTTAACAAACTTAATAGGAGTGCTAAATTTGTTCTTTTTATTAGCCATTGATGATGTACTTGTCGATGGATGCTTATCGATTGATTCAGCATCAATCGATTGATAATCCTTATCAGTTGATAAAGGATTAGCAGCCGATTGATCTTTATCCATTGAAGTATCAGCCAATGACTTGCCTATTGATTTGGGGAGATCTCCTAGAGTATCTACACCCTGAACATCAATAATTTGTTTGGCAGTTTTAGCAGACCTATTCCATTTGCTAATGGTTTCAATTTCTTTAGCTAATTGTTCTTTCAACAATTCTTCTCTTTTTAAACTGTTTACTAGTTCATTCCTAGCATCCTTTCTTTCCTGCTTAAATCTTTCTAAACAAACAAGTTCATTTTCAAGAAAAATATTTCTCTCAGTTAAGGCATCAATGGTGTTCTTTAACTTGAGATTTTCTTTGTTTAGAGATTTTAGAGTGACATGCAAATTGTACAGTTCATTAGACATTTCATTAATAGTACTATTGCATTCCTCAGATGTAAGCTCGGAAAAGTTGGTAGCTAGTACCTGATTAGATGCTGAACTAGCTTCTTCATCTTCATGATTGGCCATTAATGCAAGATTGACATATTCTTCAGAATCACTATCCTCAGCAGCCCAGTCCTTCTCCTCAGTTACAAAAGCCTTTTCTTTTTGTTTTAAAAGGTCAAAGTATTTCTTTTTATAATCAATACCCTCATATGACTTTGCCTTTTCTTGTTTTGGCTTCATGCACTCACTTGAGAAATGACCAGCCAATCCACAGTTAAAGCATTTGAATTTAGATCTGTCAACCAGATTTTTATTTTGATTGTTGTTTCTAAACTGGGATCCAGGCCTTTGAGCATATGGATTCTTCTTGAATTTTAGCTTTGAAAATTTCCTTGTCAGAAATGCAAGGTGCTCATCAATCTCATCCAAATCATCCTGAGAGCATGTTTCATCTTCTTCACACTTGCTCTTTCCTTTTCTCTTGAATGATTCTTGAACAGCATCACCAGCCATCATGACTCACTCTTCTTCATAGCCATTTTCCTTCTTCTCTTCATTTCCCTTGACTACCAAAGCCACAGTTTTCTCTTTTCTTTGATTCTTCTCAATCTCTTCATCTTGTTGGATTTCCAACTCATATGTCTTGAGAATACCATAAAGTTTCTCCAGTGTAAAATCCTTGAAGTCCTGAGATTGTCTAATGGAAACAGTCATTGGTTTCCATTCTTTTGGAAGAGATCTAAGAAATTTTAGATTTGTATCCTTAGTTGCATAAATCCTACCATATAGCTTCAGTCCATTTAACAACTTCTGAAATCTGCTATAGGTGTCATTGATAGATTCTCCACTCTTGAAATGGAATGATTCATATTTTTGAATCAAGAGTTGCATCTTGTTTTTCCTTACTTGTTCAGTTCCTTCACACAGAGTTTGAAGTGTATCCCATACTTCTTTTGATGAAGTACAGTTTATTACATTGTCAAACATATCTTTATCTAGACCATTAAACAGAATGTTCATGGCCTTCTTGTCTTTGAGTACTTCTTTTTCATCCTCTTCTATGAACTCAGAAATAAGTTTTGGAACATGTCTGTCAAGTGCAGGAGTTCCATCAGGGTTTACACCTATGACTAGCTTCATGGGAACATGATGACCTTTTTCTATGCAGTTAACATAAGAAGGGTCGAGAGAAAGAAGATGCAGATGCATTTTGACCTTCCATGGAAAATATTCATCTTTCTCTAAAACTGGAATTTTCACACCTGAATCTTTTTGACCCATATTGACTGTTCTTGATCTTTAAACTTTCTGTATGTTGAAAGCCTGCTCTGATACCAATTGTTATTCCTTAGAACAATGTCAATATTTGTAGAAGGGGGGGTTGAATACAAATATTAAAACTTTTTGTATGTTCTAATATTTGTTCTTGATGATTGATAGAATAAGAGAATAAGTTCGAACAAATTAATGCTGAAAAATAAAACTTGAACAAAGAGATTTAAAATTATTGATGGATTGGTTTTTCCATCAATATATATTTTTGCTCAATGCTCCTAGGTTAGAAGAAACCTAGCTTCGTTTTTACAAGATTAGAAAACAAATCAACTGTTCTTACACAAGTGCTCTCAAGCTTGAACAGTTGATTAAGAAATATGTCTAACTTGTATGTTTTCTAATAATGCTACTACACTTGTTTATATACCACAAGTGTTCTTTTACAATTCCTATACTAGGATTGTTTCTACCTGCCTTCCTTTTACCTTTTTCTATTTTACAAAAAGGTTTGAAAGACAGCTTCTGATTGAGTCTTCACAGCCACTCTAGACTGTCTTCCATAGGTGTGCTTTTTGTTCTCTGGATCTTCAACAGATATTCTTTCTGTGTTGTCACACTCAATTGATAATTTGCTGTTAAGCATATCAATTGATCCATTCTTTAATCCATCAACTGATGTACTACTTCGATTGATCTTTATATCCATCGACTGATAAAAGATGTCTTATCGATTGATAGATGTTATCAATCGATATATCAGTCGATGGGTCTTCACATCAGTTGATGGTCTTCAATGCTTGACTTGGCTTCTTCGATTGATCCTTCATCCATCGATGCTTCAATATCAATTGATCATCCTTCACTTGTGCAATTTCCTGTCTTCACATAATTACAATTTAACAATTTAATTTACACATCAATTGATGATCCATATCAATCGACTCTAACATCAATTGATGAACAAAATATCAATTGATTTACACCTTATCGATTGAAATAGACTAAGTACACATATGCTACAATCCAAATTATCAGTTGATTCATATAAACACTTCAACTGATAAATGGTTTCCTGATCAATTGATATTTATAACTTTCATATCAATTGATCAGTTACAACAAATAAAATTTCTATGATTCTAAGATTAATGTTATCATCAAATCACATGTAGATTCCTAACAATCTCCCCCTATTTGTGTCTGTGTTATTAACAGGCATAAATCTACTTGATGATAACAAAAACCCTAAAAAAAAATTACATTTAGATAGAATCAAGAAACTTAATTGGCACATTAATTTTAGAAGTACCAGATTGATAGATAACTCCTGCAAGCAGCTTCAATGTCTTCATAATTTAATTTAGTTCCTCTTCCTCCTTTTCTCAGCATTTTCCTTTAGTTGCCTCATGAAAGAACTTCTCAATATTGCTTCATCCCTGTCAGTTTCTCCAAGTTGCCTCATAAGGTAGTGTATTTCTTCATCTGTGATTTTGTCCAGATATTTACAGATATCAAAGAACTTTGTGTTGCCCTCTATATCTGTAAAAATCATAGCATACTTTGGCTCCAACACCACCTTTTTGACCTGTGACTTCCATAGCTTTATAGGTGAATCAGGTTCAGCTTCTGCCTTGGATCTTCTTAACCTTGAAATTTGTTGTTGTATCTCCTGAGCAATTGTTGTGTTGAGTTTGTACTTTCTGTTGAGTAGAGGAAGAATAGTCTTTAAAACATTGTAGCTTTTCTTCATTATCACCTTCAATGAATAGATTGTTTTCACTCCATTTTCATACTCCAACCTCATTGATTCTTCATGGTTAGAGGTTGCAGGGTGAGTCCTTACTCCAATTAATCCTTTTTCATTGATTACTGGTATTCCCTTCAAATCATAACCTTCAATTGTGACCTCCTCCTTGATTTCTTCTTGTTGACCCTGGAGGTTTTCCTGAACCACTATTTCTTGAGTAGAACTTGACCTTTTCTTGGCCATAGAAACTTTTCTCCTTTTTCTCAAAGGTTGCTCTGCCTGTAGCTCTTCTTCCAAATGCCATTGCATTTCCATCTGTCTAGCAATCTCTTCATTCTCCCTTTCTCTCCTTGAGGCATCTGAGATTCCTGTAGTGATGGCTCCTTGAAGTAGCTTTTGATTTACTGGTTCAGTCTCTTTCTTCTTCTCTTCTTCAATCACTATTGCTTTCCCTTTCTTCTTTTCTTTAAGAGCTTCAATATCCAATTGAAGAAAAGCTTCTGTATTTGAGTTTCTTTCCTTGGCAGCCTTTTGTGCATCTTCATTTATTTTTCTTGTTTGAGCAATGAACTCATCCAAGTCTCCTTTTTCTACTGCCTCTGTTACTAACTCAGTGCTTCTCCTTAGATCTTCAATTCTTTTCTTTTCTCTCTCAATCATTGATTGAGTTTCTTTCTCCCTAGAAATTCTCCTAGCTTCAAGATCATCATCAAACTTCTTGTAATCTTTCTTTTTCTGTTCTAAATTATCTTTTGGAGAATTAGATGACTTAGATTTCTTTGAAGATTGATTGTCCATGTTACTTCTGCTTTTATCGCTTCTAGGTGCAGAACCACCAATGCCACTTGACTTATCCATACCAGAACCACCTATTCCACTGCCTTTGCCATCACCACAATCATCATCCTTCTTCTTTGTATTCTCCTCCTTTTTGTTATCATCAATTGGAGGGGGTGGTGGAAGTCTGTCAAGAAACTTTTGAAGAATGGAAGCATGAAGATTTTGACCTCTGATAATATCATCCATCTTCTTTTCTAGAGAACCGACTCGTGTCTCCAAAGATGTAAAATTTTTGGATTCTTTGAAAAGCTTGTCTTTGATGCTATTCATGGTGTTGAATGCTAGCTTCTCATCCAATCTCCTGTCCATTGCATCCTTGTTAGATGAGATAGAGTCCTTAATCCTCTCCAGTTCCATCCTTACTCCTGTTACTGTCATCTTTTGAATTTTCATTGATTCTCTCATATAGTGAGCAATTCTCCTTTGAGTAGGATCTTCAATTTCTCCTTCCACCATTGTTCTTCTATATTGAGAGAGAATTTCAGTCTCAGCAGCTTCTAAGGAACCATCAATAGTGCTCATCCATGGCTCTTCATCAGAATCACTCTCCAACTCTTCAGGTGCCATATAACAAGTGTCTGTTGTATTGGCAATGCTTTCCTTCAGATTCCTGGTCCTTTGATCTGTATGATCAATGCCCAAGAGTTGTTCTGCATTCCTGTTACTTGAAGTAGCCAACCCTTGATATTGTGGATCAGGATGAATGAAATTCTTTGGATCCAATTCACCAGCATCTATTTCCTCTTCAAAGTCTTTAGCAATTCCACTCCCACTAGCTTCAACATTATTTGTTCCCCCTATCTCCTTTACTCCTTCTTCTGCCATCATTTCAATTTCCAATTCCTGTGCAAAAAGTAGAATGTTTTTATCACTTTCACTCATCTCTCTATTTTGCATCAGGATCTCATCCTGGAATCTCACCTCTCCCTCACTCATTTCTTTTGCACCTACTAAGATGGGGCCCTCAAGTGTTTCACTCTCATTCCTGGAAGAAATATGAATGTTTTTACTCACTTCCTCTCCTTTTGCCAGGTTACAATCCTGCCTCTCACTCAACTCACTCAATCCTAAGAGTGTTTGTGCAACATCAATTGATTGAGCATCAATTGATGTATTGACATTATCAGTTGAAGTGGTGTTTGGGATATCCATCGATTGATGCATTCCCATCGATTGATCTTGAGTATCGATCGATGGCTTATCAGTCGATGGCTGAATATCAATTGATGAAGGAACATCAATTGATGGAGAAGAAACAGTTGAGATAATTTGTGAAGTTATGTTTGAGATGATATTGGAAATAGAATCCTGAAAATTCTGAGAAGAAGATTCAGGAGAGAGTGTTGGCTTCTCCTTGAAAAACAAAGAAGGAGAATCTGAAAATGTTCGATAATCTATCAAAACATTTTCTGAAGAAGTTTGAGATGGGGATAGAAGAATAGAAGAGATAGGAATTGAAAGAGAATGGGGCTGCATCTCATCATTTATATGAGATGCATCAAGCAGACTTTGTGAAGGCTCCTCCACAGTTTCCTGTGGTTTTGCAGTGTGTGATTCCCCAAGTGCAAAGGTGACTTTCTTTTCTCTTCTTTTGTATGGTGTTAGTGTTTTGGCTTTTGTGTCCCCAATTTGATTCTGTGCCCCTGGTTGTGGGCTATTTTCAATATTGTCATCCTTTTGAGAGAATGACAATAGGGATGTGGTATTTTCCAGTTAACATCCACAGTCTTTTGGGAGACTATGGAGTGGCTAGGTTGAGGTTGCACACCCTCACTCTCCTTATCCTTCTGGGTTCTTTGATGTTCCCCAGTTCCCTCACCACCTACATCCTCCTCTAATCTATCTACCACACTAGTTGCTTTTCTTTTCTTGGTTTTTAAAACAGCAGGTTTTTGAGAACCTGTTGAGGTTGGTTTCTTAGATTTGGATTTAGAGATTGGTTATGTGGCCTAGGTAGGAGGGTTGGGGTCATTACTACCACCCTCCATAGTCACAGAAGGCAAAGAAGAATTAGGTTTAGAAGAGTTTAAAGTAGAGATAAATACCTGAACAAAAGGGGGATAGATCAATTCCACATTGCTGTGAAGATTGATCCTAACCAAGTCTTTAAAGACCCTTTTGTTTTGAGTCCAGCAATCCAAAATTTCTGTATTCCTGTCAATCTCAATATCCTTGACAAAGTGGTTAATAATAATCATAATAAATCTTGCATAATAAATATGATTAGATCTATTTATTTTATTCCCCAATTTGGCAGATATTTCATTGAGTAACAAGCTTCCTAAATTATGATATCTATCATATAAAATGCTATACCCTACTTGTTGCATACTTGTTGTTATTGCATCAAAATTACTAACCTTACCAGAAAAACACTTTATTAAAGCATCAAAGAAATATGACCATTCTTTTCTTAGATTCTTTCTAACAATACTACCTAGACTAGCATCAGAAGCAGTATAGTTGATTTCCCTAAGCATGTTTCTAATATTTGTGTCAGTGGGTGCATTTATATTTAATGAATATAAATATAAATAGAATTAATTATATTTATTATATTTAATGAATTAATAGAATTCATATAAATAATAAATGAAATGTTTATTATTATTTATTTCTACTACCGGTTTAATATTGAACCTAAAGAGTCACACCATAAAAGAAATTAAATTATAGATGAATGAATAATTAATAATAGCTAGTCATTATTTATTTATGAAATAAATAATTACTTAGCAAATTTTATAAATTAATTAAATGAGATTTAATTGATTATAAATATTTAATTAAAGTAATTAAATATGAAGAAAGAATAATTTTCTAAAAGAGTTTAGAAAAAGGAATTAATGATTAAAATAGTTTTAATCATTAACTAATTAATTAAAAAGATTAATTAATTAAAAATGGAATTAATAATAAGATATTTATAGAAAATATCTCAGCTGAGATATTTACCTATAAATATAGGATTATAAACCATAATAAAAAAAACTTAATATTTGTGAGAAATATTTTAAAAGGGAGGCAATCCTAATTTCCTCTCTAGCCTCCTCCTTCATCTTTTAGTTTGTTTCTTGGTGGATATCTTTAGAGCACTCCACACTTGAGGGGTGATTGCAAGGATTGAAGAACAAGATCTTCTCTAGCTGTTGCCGAAAAGCAATCGAGGTATTCTTCAATTTATAAAATAGTTTTGTATCTATATGTATGTATACATAGGAATATATGCAAATAAATGTTATTCAATGCTTCCGCTAGTGCATAAATTCCTTCAATAGTATCAGAGCATAGGTTGTATGCATATAGATTCGTGGTCAAGTTTCAAAATTTTATGAGCATGTATGTATTTATTATGATTTATACAAGCAATATCATGTTTTAATTATGATTAATATGATACTGTTCGTAAAAATTGTTTTGATAATTTTCCTGGGTTCTATAAGTGTTGTATATCATCCAGTTAATTTTTCATAATTTTCTGATGCGTAGACTATTTATTATGAATTTTGAAAGCAATAATAATGATTTAATTACGATTAATTCATTATTGTTCCTCAAATTTTATTTTATATTTTTCATGTGTTCTACAAGTGTTGTAGATCGTCCAGATATTTCTAGAATATTTTTCTAAGTAATATATTATTTATTATGGTTTTTTAAAGTTGTTTTTAATTAATTCGTAATTAAATAATAATATCTGGAAAAAAAGGTATAACGCATTCTGGGCATGCGTTACAAGCTAAAAAAAAGTTTTTGGCTTGTAACGCATACCCAAGATGCGTGACAGAGTGTCTTGCACGCGCCTGACGCGCGTGCGCGCATGGGAATGCGTCAGAAATTTCTCGGGGCGCGTGCGGGCGAGTGGAAGCTCAGAATGGGGCGTGTAATATACCGTTGGATTTGTTTTTCCGAGACGGTTCTAATGGTATATTACAATAATTTTTCTGAAATTTTTTCTGACTATTTAGAGCTTCCAAAAGTATTTTAAAGCAAGTTTTAACTGTTTTAAGTTGCTTTTAAATACACCATGTGATACATGGAGATGTATAATGCTTATATGTTGTAATATATGATTTAATATGCCTACCTTATGTTTATTCGTGATTATATATATGTGATATATGCTTGAATTATCATGAGATGATAGATTTAGGTGAACTTAATTAACATAAGGCGTATGTTAGACAATCTAGAATAGTGAAATTGTTTCGTGACCTTTATTTACATATTATGAATATAATCATGAGATTTTTGTGTTTATGAAACACGTGATTGAATATGAATTTTCAACTTAAGTGAAAGGATGATTCTGTCAAACAACAGATATTCTATCTATAAGAAAGGGGGTTATTAAGATACGCCTCTTGACAATGCTCCACCCCTGGCCTGGGATGACTCCAAGTATCAATAGTTGATTTGAAATATTTAATCCAATCTAAAAGAATCTCTTTATAATATGATTATGATTGTAACATAATATAATCCCCTAAAATATAAAGAATATCAAGTAGTAATTGGCCATAAAACACAAAGGGCTTGTGTTGGTCATAGCCTTCCAACATAATAGAAAGTATTTCTTGTTTTTGAAACTCTGTCGTTTCGTGCTACAGCCGAGGGCGTTATTTTCTAAAGAATATATACTTGTCTATAACATGAGATGTGTATGATGAATTGGAATCTTATGGTCGTTACGTGCTACAGCCGTGGGCTAAACTAGTTTAATTATACGAGATGTTGGGATTGACTTGACTTAGAATATTGAGTTTGTCGTGCCACAGCCGTGACTCAAGTATTCAAGAGGCTAAAGTAAGATTAGGGAATAACATGAGATGTAGCTGACAAGAGTTGTCTGCCTATTGAACGTTACATGGTGTTTTGTGTTACAACCGAGGTTGTGTGATGGAATGTAGGATATATCCCACTATCGTTATGAATGCTTAATTTCAATAAGGGATATAGAAATTAGATAGAATAGTGGGAGGCACTTATGAATAAAGACCCGATTCATATGGTGTTTTAGATAATGAAATAGAGTATTTGCTAAATGTTGTTATGTGTTTATTATTTGCAGATTTACTATATACATAATGTCTTATGCACTATCACTCCGTTACATGCTCGATGCACACAAATTAACTGGTCCCAACTATGCTGATTGGCTTCGAAACCTGAGAATTGTTCTCAGGATTGAGAAGAAGGAATATGTACTAGACTCACCTAAACCTGTTGAACCTGCTCAGGATGCACATAATGATGAACATATTGTGTATCGTAATTGGATAGATGATGCAAGAGTTGCACAGTGTGTTATGCTGGGATCCATGAATGATGAGCTCCAAAAGCAACACGAGCATATGGATGCTCGCTCTATCCGTATGCATCTACAAGATTTGTATGATGTGGTAGGAAGGACAGCTCGATATGAGATATCGAAGGAGTTGTTCCGTTATAGGATGACTGAGGGATCATCTGTGAATGTTCATGTGCTCAAGATGATCAATTTGATTGAGCGCCTTGGACAACTTGGATTTGTCATGGATGGGGAGTTGAGTCAAGATCTGGTCTTGCAATCACTTCCAGATTCATTCTCGCAGTTCGTTGTGAACTTTCACATGAACAAGTTGGATGTCAGCTTGCCTGAACTCCATAACATGCTGAAAACTGCTGAGTCGAATTTTCCCACAAAGAAGAGTTATGTTCTTCTAATTGGTGAAGGCTCTAACCCTAAGAAGAGGAAGATGAGCCCTCCTAAGAAGAAGAAGAAGGTAGGTTAGAAAAGGTCAGTTCCGTCAAAAGCTGAAGATCCCAAAAGCAAAGCTGTTTGCTTTCACTGCAACAAAGTGGGGCAATGGAAGAGAAACTGTAAGGCTTACCTTGCAGAATTGAAGAAGAAGAAGGGTGGTGAGACTACCGCTTCTGCTTCAGGTATGTTCATGATCGAACTAAATATGTCACTTAATCAAACTTCTACTTGGGTATTAGATACCGCCTGTGGTTCTCACATTTGCAATTCGTTGCAGGGACTAAGGAGAAGTAAGACTCTTAAAGAAGAGGAGGTGATCCTACGTATGGGCAATGGAACAAGAGTTGTTGTTGTAGCTGTAGGATCGTTTGATTTACTTATGCCTACGGGCAAGACTATTATTTTGGATAATTGTTATTTTGTTCCCTCAATTGTGAGGAATATTATTTCTATTCCCATGTTAGACTTGGATGGTTTTTCGTTTGTTATTGAGAATAATAAATGTTCAATTTTTAGAAATAATGTTCTTTATGATGTTGGTATTTTAAATAATGGTTTGTATGTATGTGACGTAGAACATAGTTTACTTCAAATTGAACATAGTAATAAAAGAAAAAGAGATGATGAAAATCCCACCTACTTGTGGCACTGCAGACTTGGCCATATTGGTGAAAATAGACTTAAGACATTTCATAAGGAAGGGTTACTAGAACCTTTTGATTTTGAATCATATCATACATGCGAGTCTTGTCTGTTAGGCAAAATGACCAAATCTCCATTTAGTGGACATGGAGAAAGAGCTGCGGAGTTGCTTGGATTGGTACATACAGATGTGTGTGGGCCGATGTCCACGCAAGCCATGGGTGGATTTTCATACTTCATTACTTTTACAGATGATCGATCTAGATTTGGATATGTGTATTTGATGAAATAAAAATCTGAAGCCTTTGAAAAGTTCAAAGAATATAAGTATGAAGTAGAGAAACAAACTAAGTATAGTATTAAAACCCTTCGATCAGATCGAGGAGGTGAATACTTAAGTGACGAGTATCTAGATTATCTCAAAGAAAATGGTATAGTCTCTCAATGAACTCCTCCGGCCACTCCCCAGTTGAATGGAGTATCCGAAAGGAGAAATCGAACTTTGTTGGACATGGTTCGATCCATGATGAGCTATACAGATCTTCCAGTATCACTTTGGGGTTATGCATTGGAAACATCAGCATATATATTGAACAAGGTGCCTTCCAAATCTGTTCCTCAAACTCCGTATGAGATATGGAAAAAAAGGAAACCGAGTCTTAAGCACGTTAAGATTTGAGGATGTCCGGCTTATGTCAAGAAAGTTGACCCCGATAAGCTAGAATCTCGATCCGTGAAATGTAGGTTTGTAGGATATCCTAAAGAGACTTTAGGGTATTACTTTTACACCGAACAAAGGGTGTTTGTCTCCCGACATGCTACCTTCCTGGAAAAAAGTTTATCCTTGAAGGGAATAGTGGGAGCAAGATTGAACTTGATGAAGTTCATGAAGAACAAACTACTACGGTTCAACAAGAAACACCTGTTCATATTGAACAACCTTCCGTAGAACAGCCCATCCGTAGATCACAAAGGGTGTATCACCAACCTGAGAGGTATTATGGCCTTGTCATTGAGAATGACAATGAATTGGCGATCATTGATGGAGACGACCCTATGACCTTCAACGAGGCTGTGAGTAGTGTTGACTCAGAGAAATGGCAGAGTGCCATAAAATCTGAAATGGACTCCATGTATGCCAACCAAGTATGGACTTTGGTAGAGGAACCCAAGGATATGAAGCCTATAGGGTGCAAGTGGGTATACAAGAGAAAGATTGGAGCAAATGGCCAGGTAGAGACCTACAAGGCCAGACTCGTGGCAAAAGGATTCAAACAAAGACAAGGGATTGACTTTGATGAAACTTTTTCGCTTGTAGCCTTGCTCAAATCAATTCGGATTTTGCTTGCTATTGCAGCTTACTATGACTATGAGATCTGGCAAATGGACGTAAAGACGGCCTTCCTCAATGGGGAACTTGAAGAAGAAGTGTATATGACACAGCTAGAGGATTTTATTTCCAAAGGAAATGAACATCTAGTATGTAAGCTACTACGAACCATATATGGGTTAAGGCAAGCTTCTTGAAGATGGAACATCCGTTTTGATGAGACAATCAAAGAGTTTGATTTTATCAAAAACATAGATGAATCATGTGTCTACAAGAAGGTTAGTGGGAGCGCAGTAACATTTCTTATTTTGTATGTAGATGACATACTCTTAATAGGAAATGATATACCAATGCTGCAATCAGTAAAAATGTGGCTATCAAAGAACTTCATCATGAAGGACTTGGGAGAAACGTCCTACATTCTTGGTATGAAGATCTATAGAGATAGATCAAGAAGAATGATAGGTCTAACCCAAGGTACGTACATCGATAAGGTTCTTAAAAGGTTTAGTATGGAAAACTCTAAGAGAGGTCTCATACCGATGAGCCATGGAGTCTCCCTTTCTGACAAGATGTCTCCTAAGACACCTGAAGAAAGAGAGCGTATGAGTAGGATTCCTTATGCGTCGGTAATAGGATCTATCATGTACGTGATGTTATGTACTAGACCTGATGTTGCTCACTCAATTAGTGTGACTAGCATATATCAGTCAAATCCAGGTGAAGACCACTGGAAAGCAGTGAAAAACATCCTTAAGTACTTGAGAAGGACTAAGGATATTTTTCTTGTTTTTGGTGGGTCTGAGTTGAAAATAGAGGGTTACACTGACTCTAGTTTTCAGTCAGAGTGTGATGATAGTACATCCATGTCAGGGTATGTGTTTACTCTAAATGGTGGGGCGATTAGTTGGAGAAGTCGTAAGCAATCTACGACGGTTGACTCCACAGCAGAAGCAGAATATATAACTGCAAGTGAGGCTGCAAAGGAAGCTGTTTAGATGAAGAAATTTGTTTCTGAGTTGGGAGTAGTTCCTGGCATAGAGGGGCCTATTGTGTTATATTGTGACAATAACGCTGCAATAGCTCAAGCCAAGGAACCGAGGTCTCACAAGAATACCAAACATATATTGCGGCGGTTTCATTTGATTAGGGTGATCATTGAAAGAGGAGATGTCAAGATCGAAAGAGTTGACACACATAACAACATAGCAGACCCGTTCACGAAGCCGCTGTCTCAGTTAAATTTTGATCGTTATAAGGAGCGGATGGGTATTAGATACCAGAGTGATTGGCTTTAGGCCTTGCGGGAGATTGAAAGTGTTTGACCTAAAACCAATCATGTATGATGAGTTAGGAAAAACTTTCTGCTACTCTTATTTAATTTCATTTGATAATAATAAAGTATTTATTTGTTATGTTACGGGCTTAATCTATTTGAAGTGTATTAAATAAGATGTTTCATAATTTAGAGCAAAGCTTCTAGAATTATAATGAGATTGTAATAATGAGATCTAGAAGATAATAGCTTTAGACTTAAACAATTCCTGATCATAGGATAACTAATTGGAAATTGGTAAATCCGTAAAGATCAGTACATACTATGCTAGCTCTCTTAGGAGGATGTCTGTTCTCATAGACATTTGTATGGTGACACTATATCTAGTATGTAGGTGCTTATTAAGGAATAAGTTCACTGAACATGACTCGATAAATAGAACAACTAATGGAGTTTACTCACGTGTCGATAGTTGTTTATTAAGTAAATAGTTGTACAAGTATCCTTAGACTTGAGATCGTTAGAGTAATCTCGTACACAATGATTTATGCTTTGGTTTAGTCCTTAGTCTCCAGGACATTCATTAGGTCCATTCTGGGCATAGTGATTTGTGTATGGAGATAGTTAACGGATCAATAAAGGATCTGCCCCTTCCAGTAAATGAAGTGAATATCCTATGTTATTCTTAGATATGCAAGTTCAGGAATCTCTGGCCAGAGTGAATGAAATTAGAAAGAGTTTCTAATTTGCATTAAAAGGAACTTTGCATTATGAATAAGAAATCATATGATTAAATTAGATATGCTTGACACGAGTTCCATGCCTTGTATTTAATCGGGATATTGAAGGGTAGAAGGAATTAATTGTACGGTAACTAATTACTGACAGGTTCTAAGTATTCTAAGCAATGATTTCGTATTATCTGGAGAGTCGCGATATGTTGAGAAGCATCACTCACGATGTAGAATAAATATAATTAATCAGATTAATTATATTTAATGAATTAATAGAATTCATATAAATAATAAATAAAATGTTTATTATTATTTATTTCTACTACCGGTTTAATATTGAACCTAAAGAGTCACACCATAAAAGAGATTAAATTATAGATGAAGGAATAATTAATAATAGTTAGTCCTTATTTATTTATGAAATAAATAATTACTTAGCAAGTTTTATAAATTAATTAAATGAGATTTAATTGATTATAAATTTTTTAAGATAAGATCTTAATATTATTAATTAAATATGAAGAGAGAATAATTTTTTAAAAGAGTTTAGAAAAAGGAATTAATGATTAAAATAGTTTTAATCATTAACTAATTAATTAATAAGATTAATTAATTAAAAAGGGAATTAATAATAAGATATTTATAGAAAATATCTCAGCTGAGATATTTGCCTATAAATATATGATTATAAACCCTAATAAAAAAACCCTAATATTTGTGAGAAATATTTTAAAAGGGAGGCAACCCTAATTTCCTCTCTAGCCTCCTCCTTCATCTTTTAGTTTGATTCTTGGTGGATATCTTTAGAGCCCTCCACACTTGAGGGGTGATTGCAAGGATTGAAGAACAAGATCTTCTCTAGCTGTTGCCGGAAAGCAATCGAGGTATTCTTCAATCTATAAAATAGTTTTGTATCTATATGTATGTATACATAGGAATATATGCAAATAAATGTTATTCAATGCTTCCGCTGGTGCATAAATTCCTTCAATAGATTCATGTGATTTCATTAACAGTATTTACCAGTCCTTTACTTTTAATTGAGTTAAAATTTCTCAATTACATTATTCATTACAAGATGCTTTATAATCTCCACATATTTGGTTGTTAGAGTTCGACAAGCAAATCCTTTAAAGAGGATAACTCAACTAACAATACAAGAAAAAGTAAAGTGCAGAAAGACTGGAAATAAAATTAATTACATTCTAGATCAAATATTACAATTCCAGATTTTATTATAAATGTGTTACAAGAATGATTTGTTCCTCTAGCCTAAACTAATTTTTCACTTGATTCTTTATTCCTGAAATTTTGCTATCCTTTCTTTGACAATGTCGTGAGCCTGTCATTCTAAAAGAGTTTTTGGCTCTGGATGCTGAAATTGGTCTAGGATAAGTTGCAGAAGAGGCATATTATTGAATCTCTTCATTTCTCTGAAAGTAAAGTTGAGTTTCTGAGTCCACCCTTGCACAACTACCCTTTTTTGGATTTTTATTTACTCGATCTGTAACCATATGATCTTCTTCATTCACTGTTACTTTATGGGCTTCTTCTACTTCTCGTAAAATTGACTTGTCTTGAGTATTTGTTGACTTGCGGAGATTTTTTAGAATTCTTCCAACCACTTTGGAACTTTCTCTTCTGAGTTTTATTACTTAAATGTGTCCTTCATTTTCACTCTTGTATGAGTAGATCACTCTAAGTTAATTATTAAGAACCATTGGTTTTTCATCTTCAGATGAATCAAATCTCGTTTCATTCAAATCATCTTGAACTGTTTCTATTGTCATGTCAAATCTAAGTTGAGTGCCTTTTGGTGGATCAAATCTTTTTACTTGCGAAAGGTCTCTCCCTAAAGCTTCTAAGATATTTAACCTGTATGCATAAATTCTTTCAACAACTTTCCACTTTTCTACAGTTCTAAATCCCTTTCCTCATAGCATTCCCTTAACAAATCTAAGTCGTCTCAGAGAATAGAATGGTAACGCTTCATGATCTAATCTTAGAATCTGAAGAAATTTTTCTTTGAAGTACCTGACTTGATATGGATTCTTTTGAATTTATCGTTTTGCTACTTCTATTAGCTTTTCAATTCTATCAGCAATCAACTCATTTTCAAGAGAATCAACAGTTCTAATTTTTTACTTCAGTGCAAACAACTCTGTCAATGATCTCTTCTTCAGAAAATCACTTGATATTGTTTTTGCTCCATTCTTGTGGAAAGATAAGGTTAATCTCCAACCTTCTGACTTGGAAGCCATCCCTACACACAGATAAGACATTTCTGATTTCAAGTCAAAGTAAAAGTTCCTCATACTTTTATTTCTATCTCTGAAGCTTTGGAAGATTTTAGAGACGTCTTCATCATTGTTATTGACAGAACCAACATCTGGCTTTCTCAGGTTTGCTCTTGCCACGTCCCATTTTTTGCCTTCTCTAGATACAACTTTCTTCTTCTTCTTATTCTCCTTCTTCTTGTATTTTAGCCAATTTTCTTCTCTTATTTGAACATCAGTGTCATCTAAGTCCTCAAATGTCTTGTAATCTACCTCCCTAACCTTTTTGATATGATTCTTCGCAATGTAGTCAGAAAAGGTTCTCGAATAGGCAGACTCGTTCACAAATAAATCCATGTCAATAAACAGATCATCATTAGGAATTACTCCTTCTTCTATTTCCTCCCCCTCAGCAGATGCACATACTTTATCTTTTACTTTATCAGATAAGACTTTTTCTTGCACTTGTCCTTCTTTCTCCCCCTTAGATGTGTTATCCTCTTGATCTGGGGTTGATTGAAGAGGCAAGGCATGTGACCTTTGAGCCAACAACTGTTTAAGTAATTCTTTGACTTCCTTGAGTTCAGGTTGTTGCTTCTCTTACACTTTCATAATTTTAGAGTGAATGTTTTAGAATACCGTCTTGAGCTTCCAACTTTATGATTCTCTAATTGGTTGCAAGTGTGTGCTCATCGTGTGAGGTGTCTAGAGAATTCCTCGCACCTGATTCATCAACCGAATCACCACCAGATGGATAATTACCTTGAGGAGGATTTTGTTCTCTTTCATGTCGAAGCATCATCTCATAACCATGCTCGGTAGTTAGAACTACTTCATCGCCTAGTAAAGCCATATCTCTTAGACATAGGTTGTCCCTAGAATTTAGATTCTGTTGGAATCCCCACCTCCCTCTATGGAAGGGTTGCCTCTTCGCTTGACCAGAAGTGGCAGGGAGACCTTCCTTTATAGAAACTGAATTTGGAATATCCAAGAGAGTCACCACATTTGATTTTGTAATGTATGGCTTGTTAGAATCAGTGGTGCCCTCAATAGTCAGTGACGACATGTCTACCACAGGATCTACTTGAGACGGTTCCGCTACTAAAGTAGCTACTTCTTGAATGGAACCCCGCCTCGCTCTATCGAGGGGTTGTCTGTCACCGATTCCAAGATTGGATGAGAGAACTTCCTTTATAGGAACTGGAAGTGTTAAGTCCAGGGAGGTCACCACCTTTGATTCTGTAATGAATGGTAAGTTAGAATCAATGATGTCTCGTGAAGCCGTTGAAGGCATGTATGATATAGGATCTACCTGAGAAGGCTCTACTACTGTATTAGCTTCAGTTTCTGTCAATTCATTTTCCTTACTTACGATTTCAACATTTGATTTCTCAATAGTCTGAAGGTTTGAAAATTTTGATGAATCTGGTTCTAGGTTAGCAGTTGCCTCAGGTTCGATAACTAATCTCCTTCTTTTACTAGGAGGCAGAGCTTCTTGGGTGATACCACATCATTCTTATTTGGTGCACTAGAGGCATTAACTCCCCCACTCTCAGTAACTGGCTCGTTTTGCAAAAGTAGAAGAATAAGGATATGTGTTTGTTTTTCTATGACATGGGTTAGAACCTGTTGCTTTTCAGGGTCATTGTCATTTCCTACTACCACTGGGGGCATTGGAGTGTGTGAAGCCATAAATGGATCGGATGAATCAAGAAGTGTCAGATATTCAACACTAAACATTTGAAAGAGATCAAGGGTTTGTTGATTACCTATTTCAGGACTTACCACCGGAGGTCCAGGGTTGTATGATTGTGTATCATCCTCTATCTCCTCAGTTTCTATTTCTTCTGTTTCATCTTCAGCTTGTTCATTTGATTGAGGGACTTCTTCTTCTTCTTCAGCTTCAGTTTCAGCTGCAGGGTCAACCTCCATTGGATCTTTAGGATTAAGTACATCATCATGTGGTACAGCTGGCAAAGGAACTGGAAACATAACACTTTGCATAAAATTTGTTATTCGGGCTACATTCCCATTTAAATAGTTCCCTTGGTTTACTATGTGGGCAATGACACTCTTGCACACTACTGAGCAAGGTTGAGTTGCACTTGCAGAGAAGGCATGCAACTCAGCTTCTGTTAGAACATCATTGATCACCAGTTGTAGGAATCGAGGATAGAAACATTCAACATTGTTACGGTTATGTCCCTACTTTCCTCAAATCCCATTGCTTGAAGAATTTGTTTCATCACAAGTTTACCAAAGTTTATGTTAAGATTATTAACAATGGCATGCCCTATGTATTGAGATAATTTGGGTATACCGTGCCAACCTCCCTTTTTACGGGCAAAAACATGATTTATCACATGGAAAAAGAAGTTCCATTCCCTTGGAAGTTTCTGCTTGTACATGTTGGAAAGTTTCAGATCTCCATGATATGTGATGGATTGGAAAAAGTTAGACTGTTCTACTTCACCAAGTGTTGGATCAAAATTGTAAGTATTAAATTGCAAGATGCGACTTAAATCCTGATCCGTTACCCGGATATCCCTATTTTCAATTGAAAAGGTGAAAGCCAGGTTGTCCTCGTATGATGTGTTGACAGCAGTATAGTAACATACAAGCAATGCATCATGATTTAAATTCGGGCTTGCAGTTATTGTGTATCGCACATTTAAATGTTCACTTAGAAACCGAATCCAATTGTGATATTGAACTTCAGCAACGGACTCTGGATCTAATGCGAGTGCACTATTTATTTTAAGTATAATAAAATTTCCAACCATTTTTAATAAATTAAAAATGAAATGAAAATTTATTATTTAATTAAGACAAATATTTTGCAACACCAATTTTAATAATTAATTCGAGTAAAAAATAAATCAAATTCAAATCACTTTCAAAAATTATGGAAAAATTATATGATGTACTTAAAATGATTTGCTACTCGAATAAGATTTTTAATAAATTTTTAACCTACTAAAATTACTATATCTATAATGAACTGAATGCAATTCAAGAAATGAATTTTTCGAGCAACCTAGATGGAATGAATTGAGAATAAAATATGTTATAGGTTGAGTCAAAAGGTTCACAGATCTGGTCTTGTTTTTGAAAATGGGTGATTAGAAAATGGTGTTTTTAGGATTCGAATACAGGAGCTTTCGACATAGAGTACAATGGCTGTGATTGTGTGTATAGGTGTAAGTATCGAAAGAGATGCAATGTGAGAAGACGCTAAAGTTACTGATTGATATATATATATATATATATATATATATATATATATATATATATATATATATATATATATTGTTTATATATGTATCAGAGCCTCCCGGTAATCATTGAGTTATTGAGTTATTATTCCTGCAATCTGTTCATTCATATTGTTTATAACTGCTTCTTGGTTATCTTTTGGTTATTCTGCTAGTATTAGTCACCAATCTTACCGTAGACCACCTAGTGTTGCCAGGTAATCCTTTTGTAAGTCTCAGGGTAGAGCAGTGTTGGATAAGGGCTAAACATAGGTATGTGTAGACATAAGGTAAGAAGGTATGCACTAAAAACCCAGAATCACCTTAGATATTAAGGATCAGTTAAAAACAAAATCAATGAATAAATTATTTAGGTCTAATTCCTCAGATTAGCTCAAGGTCACCGATGACATCGATCCCTGCAATTCCCGATTTCATAAACCAGGAAGAACATAATTATGAAAATATTAGTCAAGAGTTAGGAAATTGGAATATTCCTAGCATAGATCCAAAGCAGATCTATCAGTCAACTTTTACAGATAAATTTAAAACAAATTACAATGTAAAAACAGTAGAGAAAATCTATGCTATTAACAAAGAACATGAAAATTGTTCTTTATTAACAAATGAAATTATAAAAAAATATAAAAAGAAAAGTTATAATTTTATTCATATAGGATTAATACAAGTAGCAGTAAAACCATTATCAGTAAAAGGAATTAACTCTAGTATTCTTTTATGTTTAAGAGATGCTAGGTATTTAAACTATGTCCCTAGTATATTATGCATTATGGAATCAAGCCTCCATAATGGACCAGTTCATTTTAATTGCTTTCCAGACTTTACTTTAAGTCTGAATGACCCCCATTTATTAAAAGCCTTAACATTAAATATTAAAACAGCTGGTGAAATCACTCACATGATTGAGGGATCACAACCACTTGCATTAATTTATAGAATTTACTATAAAACAATGAAAACTAATTTAAACATTCATGCATTAAATAAATGTCCAAAAGACAAAACTGTTTTAATTCAAAGTAGCACTAATGATGCTAATATTCAAGTACCAAAAACTATACTCTGGAAAGATATCAATTTTCCTAGCCAATGGGTTTTAGATAATGAAATACCCCAGGCGCCAATAACAAACAACTTAATGAATCTAGATAATATTAAATAGTATTTAGATGGAACTGTTAGAATAAGCTTCGATAATATTAGAAAACCATTAATGTTAGACGAAATAACTACAAGGTCAGTTACATCATCTAGACAAGATTCTGAATTACTTAGTAGAACAAATATTAAAAATATAAAATTAAAAGGAATTATTAGTGAAGGACAGACTAGTCAACCCTATTATAATAAATCTAGTAACCAATCCGAAGAAGATGAAGAACATTTATCTCCTACACAGTCAGATTTTGAAACAAGATCTATTAATAATCAACTAAAAGTAATTAATAAAGAAGTTAAAATCAATTGGAAAATCTTAACATAAGATTTTAATTCAAAAGAAAATAGATTAAAAAGACACCAGTTTAGAGATAATCATAGTCCTGAAGAAAGAGAAAAAGTAGTTAATAAGTGGAAATCATTCCTAGTAAAAGAAAAAATAAATATTACTTTTTATTCTTGGTATGAAAGATACTATGGTAAATGTAATGTAATTACTAAAACACAATGGATTAAAGAAGATAAGACAAAAGTATCATCTAGTCATCCCCCTATAGAAACAATAATAATCCCAGTTAAAAATACGGTTATCATAGCTTCACCATTTAAAATATCTGATGGAAAGAATGATGAGAAGAAATTAATTGAGCAAAATAATTTCACTAATCAATATCTAGCCTCTTTAGGTAAGCAATTAGATAAAATTGAAGACAAGATTAAAGATTCAGATATTAAACAATATCCAGATCCAAATAAAGAATGTGAAGAAAAACCCTTAATAAACTTACCCAGTAAAAGAGAAAATCTAAGTCTGCCTAATAAAGATAAAGAACTAATTAAAACTCTTGATAAAATATTTAAAAAATTAGATAAACCAGAATCAAGCAAAACTATAGGAGTCCTATGCTTTTATGAAAGCCCTAATAATAGTGATAGTAATGATACTATAATTGAAATAGAAAATCAATTTAAAAAATTAAGTTTTAATCAACCCAATATCACAACACAAACGAAGAATTGGTACTCTAGACCAACTCCTCCAGATTTACAATTTGAAGAAAGAAACCTAGATAATCAATTTTCTGTTTCAGCCAATAAAATGTATGAGTGGAATATAGATGGTCTTAGTGAACAAGAAATATTAAACAAATTAAACCATATGTCAATGGTGGCAAATACATATATAACAACATTCGATCATCTAAACCAAAGTGATATTGTTGAAATTCTAACTAATGGGTTTACAGGAACCCTAAGATCTTGGTGGGAAAAACACCTTACTGAAGATACTAGACATAATATAATTACTGCATATCAATTAGACAATGATGGTCAACCAATATTTGAAGAAAAGATAGGATTTATTCCTGACGGAGTTAATACTTTGATTTATACAATAATAAAACATTTTATAGGAACACCTAGTAACATTACTGAAAGAATCCATGATCAACTCAGTAATCTAACTTGCCCAACTCTGAGTGATTTTAGATGGTACAAAGATGTATTTCTGTCCAGAGTTATGTTAAGAGATGATAGTAATAAACCATTTTGGAAAGAAAAATTTGTTAATGGTTTACCTAATCTATTCGCACATAAAATTCGTGAAGAATTAAGTAAAGACTTAGGATTCATAAATTATGAAGAATTAACATATGGAGAAATAATAAGTGTTATACAAAAAATAGGATTAAAAATGTGTATTGACCACAAAATTACTAAGCAAATTAGTAAAGATAAAAACAGAGCTAAATATGAGTTAGGAACTTTTTGTGAGCAATATGGTTTACCTCCCATAGCTCCTTCCAGAAATAAAACTAAAAATAATAAATACAAAAAATTTAGTAAAAGAGATAATAAAGAAGAATATTACAAGAAACCACAAAAATTTAAGAGAAAATCTTTTGATAAAAAGAAATTTAATAAACCGTTTACTAAGAAATTTGATAAAAGCAAAATTATTTGTCACGATTGTGGTAAACCAGGTCATTATAAAAATGAATGTAGAGTCAAAAATAAACTTAACCAATTACAGATCTCTAATGAAGATACTGAATTAATCCTACAATTAATGAAAATTGAAAATGAATCTAGCGAACATTATACAGATCTACCTTCCCAATCAACAACTGATAGTAATACTGATAGTGGAGATAGTAAACCAAACATTACTATGGGATGCACTGATAGTTGTAATTGTGCCACTAAAACAATAAATGTATTAAACAAAGATCAAGAAGAAGAATCTAATTTATTAATAGAATTAATTAGTAAAATAACAGATCCAAAATTAAAAATAAAATATATAGAAAAATTAAAAATTCTACTAACATCAGATACTGAGAATAAGACTAGTAAAAAAGAAAAACCGAAATTTAGTCTTAGTACAACTCTTGAAAGGTTTAAAAACCCAGTTAAAGAAATCACATTATCAGATTTAAATCAAGAAGTTAATACTTTAAAGAAAGAAATTTCTAATCTAAAAAGAGAAATTCCCAAATTAAAAGAAGAAATTGAGCAAATCAAGAACAATTCAGAACTATTAATAAATGACTCTTCTGATGAAGAAAGACCAGAAAATAATAAAGAATCCGAAACTATTAGACAACAAGGACTTTCATTAAAAATGTTAAAAGAAATTACTATTCAAAAATGGTACATTAATATTAAATTAATAATTAATAAGACCTTTACCATTGAAACTGCAGCCCTTGTCGATTCAGGAGCTGATTTAAATTGTATTCAAGAAGGTTTAGTTCCAACAACTTTTTATGAAAAAACTAATGAAAGATTAAGCTCAGCTAATGGGAGCCAAATGAATATAAAATATAAATTACCTAATGTTCACATTTGTCAAGACAATGTTTGTTTTAAAACATCTTTCGTTTTAATAACAAATATGACTGATAAAACCATATTAGGTCTACCATTTATTTATTTACTTTATCCTTTTACAACTTCAACTAAAGGATTAACTAGTAAACATCTAGGCCAAACAGTAATATTTAATTTCATTTTAGAACCAGAAGAAAAAGATTTAAAAACTATTCAAGAAAATTCTGTTACTAAAACTCTTACAATATTAAATAGTAAAAAGAGCCATTTAAGGCATTTAAAAAATGAAATCAAATATAAAAGAATTGAAGAACAGTTAACAAATGATGAACTCCAAAATAAAATTAAACAGTTTAATAATAAATTATTAAAAGAATTATGTTCAGACATTCCTCATGCTTTTTGGCATAGGAAGAAACACATAGTAAATCTACCTTATGCAAAAGAATTTAAGGAACATTTAATTCCAACTAAAGTCAGGCCTATTCAAATGAACCACGAACAGTTAGAGTATTGTAAAAAAGAAATTAATGAATTACTTAGTAAAGGATTAATAAAAAATAGTAAATCTCCCTGGTCATGTGCAGCTTTTTATGTTAATAAAAATGCTGAAAAAGAAAGAGGAATACCAAGATTAGTAATTAATTATAAACCACTAAACAAAGTGCTTGAATGGATTAGATATCCTTTACCTAATAAAAAAGACTTAATAAATAGATTAAATCAAGCAGTTATATTCAGTAAATTTGACCTAAAGAGTGGATTTTGGCAGATACAAATCAGTAAAGAAGATAGATATAAAACTGCTTTTACTACTCCTTTTGGACATTATGAATGGAATGTAGTTCCATTTGGTCTTAAGAATGCCCCTAGTGAATTTCAGAACATCATGAATAACATATTTAACCCTTATAGTCATTTTACTATAGTTTATATTGACGATGTTCTAATTTATTCCAATTCAATAGAAGAACATTGGAAACATTTAAATTCTTTTTTCAGTACAGTCAAAACCAATGGACTAGTTCTTTCGCCTAGTAAATGCTCATTATTCCAAACAAAAGTAAGATTCCTAGGACATGTTATCCAATATGGTAGAATTAAACCAATAGATAGAGCCATTGAATTTGCTAGTAAATTTCCTGATGAAATACTTGATAAAACCCAGCTCCAAAGATTCTTAGGATCCCTTAACTATATAGGAGAATTCTATAAAGATCTCAGGAAGCAGTGTAAACCTTTGTTTGAACGATTACAGAGTAATCCCCCACCTTGGACTTCGGTTCATACTTCTATTATCCAAGATATTAAAAAATATGTCAAGACTCTTCCTTGTCTTGGAATATCCAATCCTTCTGCATTTAAAATTGTAGAAACTGATGCCTCTGAAATTGGATTCGGAGGGATTCTCAAACAGAAAATTGATCAATCTTCTAAGGAAGAAATTGTTTGTTTTCATTCAGGAGCTTGGGATAATACTCAACAAAATTACTCAACTATTAAAAAAGAAATTTTAAGTTTAGTTTTATGTATTAATAAATTCCAGCATGAGCTTTTAAATCAAAAGTTTTTAGTTAGAATTGATTGTCAATCCGTAAAATATATTTTAGAAAAAGATGTTCAAAACATTGCATCAAAACAAATTTTTGCTAGATGGCAAGCATTATTAAGCATATTTGATTTTGATATACAATATATTAAAGGAAGTGAAAACTCTATCCCAGATTTTCTAACTAGAGAATTTCTACAAACAGGAGTGAGAAATGAGTGTCAGGAGAAACCCAGAGGGTAGAGGAGGAAGCAGCTCTCGTGGCAGAGCTAGTTATGATAGTAAACTCAAGGGAATCATGGTTCCCCATCCAGTCATGCCAGTCCAACCAATTGATGTAGTCAACCGATATCAGGTTTTAGGCCAAATCCCTAAACCTTATAATACTATCCTTGCCAGTCATCCCCCAGTTATAGATCCATTTGCTAATTCCAGTAAACCAATTGTCCCAATTGTCCCCAGTAAGCAAATCATTCCTTTTGACATATGTTCAAAATCAGTTACCGATTATGTCCAAAGGACTGAATATAATTTGTTTTTCATGGAACAATTCATGAAACCAAACAATGACCCAGTCAAGCTAGCAGCTCAATATTTCCCCCCAGGATGGCATTTTGAGCCTTTAGCCCCATATAAATCTTTGTCATATTACAAAGAGATATTAATTCAAACAGATTCAGTAACCATTAAACCAATCTTTGATAGAAGGGATGAATCCAAAATCCTTTATCATTCCATTTATATTAAACAAATAATTTCCCAAGATAAGTGGCATAGCCACCCATCTGATCTTCAGTTATTACACACTAACCCTCCTCAACATTTTTATTATTATGATTATATTGAGGCATGGAACAATGTATTTTTATATCAAAACCAGTCATTCAGTCATTCTGGTTCATACAATTTGACCATAAATTCAAAAGTCCAATTCCACTTTGGTTCACAGGTTGGTGGAATATTTATGGTCCTTTAAAAGTCATCATCCCTGAAATACTCTGGAATCAAATAGAGTATTTTAACAAAGTCAGAACTAGTAAAAATCCTGATTATGTAGGATATGAAGTCCTCCATTTCTTTAGTAAATACAAAGTGCCTTGGATTTCAAAATGGCAATTCAAAATAACTATGCCCATACAGGACACAGTAACGACTCTCAAGGCAGGAAGTCATTCAGTTTCAGTAACACAACATGACGGATATAGTTGTGTTGCAAGAGTTCATTTTGTTAAATGGTGGGATAAATTTGATATTAACAGAATAATAAGCCAAGTCCAGAAAGAATTCCCAGTAATAAATCAAAAACCAGTTACCAAGGAAAAGGATAATTCAGGAGAATCTTCTTCTTTGGATGTTTCCACAATTAACAGGTTGTCAACTTCAGAGTTAAATGATCTATTGAAAGTCATCCAAGACCGAGTCAGCAGTCTCAAAGAAGAAAGCTCAGACAGCAATTCCTCTGAAGGAAGCCAAAACTCCAGTCATCAATCAGTCACAAATCCATATGGCTCTCTACAAGATGCACAAGACCCATATGCATGAAAACAAAATTCACTATTCATGAACAGTAAAAACTTTTTTACTATTCATCAGTCAGAATTTTTCAGCAAATCGACAAATCAGTCGCCAGTCAAATACATCAGCAAAACGACAAAGTCAGCCGTCAGATAAAGACAAAATTACTGACCAATTACTTTTACTTTTACTTTTACTTTTGCTTTTACTTTTACTTTTGCTTTTACTTAAGTAATATGTTTTTACTCGAATAACTTTTTGCTTTTACTCCAGTAACATGTTTAGTTAATGGGAAGACTGTTCTTTTCCCTCTTTTATTTGCTCTATATATATGAGCTTCAGTTGTATGTTTTAAGGCAGGATGCAAACTGCTTTGTAAGTTGGATTCTCTTCTATTCTCTCTAGTTCTCTAGTTTTGTATTTCTTTTCTTGTATATAGCAAGTAACTTCCAGTTATATAATATTTTCGGTTATATATTGTTCCATGCATAGATACATACCGACTACTTGTCTGGTTTAAGTATTATATCTTATTTGTTTAAACTGTTGAGTAAATATTGTTGTTATCATCTCATCTTCTGTGCTTATATCATCTGCTTCTTCCTTAGTACTTTAGCTTATACACCCCAGGTTATGGATCAAATAATAAATATTCCTTTTTAGGTGGTTTACGGGCTGCTGCTCAATCAATTAGTTATGAAATACCATTAACTCTATGTGTGTTATCAATATCTCTACGTGTGATTCGTTGAGACATAAAATTTCCTCTATTTCTTTTCTTTCTAAGAAGGAAATTTCATGAGTTGAATATATATTTTTATTTTTTATTCATCATTCGGGTTGATGAACTAAACCAGATAGCTATATGAGTGAAAAAAACAGCTTCTTAATTTGCAGTAAAAAGATTAATTCTCATTTCCTATGTACAAGAGTTAAGTGAAAGTAAACATAAGTATTATATACTATTTACCCCAAGAGTGAGTGATTAGTCATCATGACTTGAAGCGGGTTCAAAAGAAGCAACTGTCTAGGGATTTTACTAGCTATTAACATACATGTATTACCCTAACGAACGGGGTGTCTTTTTGACCAAAAAGAGTGGATAGTCAGGAACACCAAGATACACAAAGGATTCGTAATAGAGATTATGTAAGTTATTCAACAGGATTCTTCTGTGTATACTGCATATAGTAATCATTGGAAACAATATATATATATATATATATATATATATATATATATATATATATATATATATATATATATATATATATATATATAGGAATGCTCAAAACAAAATCAATATTTTATAAAAAAACTAAGGTACTTTTATCAACCGTTGATTTCTAATTGATCTGATGGTTCATATTAAATTAGACTATTAAATTAGAATATTAGTTTCCTTTTCAGTTGTTTGACATTTATTTACATATATTTGGAAACTATTACAATTTTGTTAATTATATATGCTACTATTATAATGAACGGTGTAGATGATGGTCTCTAAGTTTCCTATCTAAAAAGTTTTCTCTAGATCCATACTCTCTCTCTCTCTATATATATATATATGAGGTTGTTCAATAGAAAACTTTTATTTTGTAGAAAACTGAGGTACTCTTTTCAGCTATTGATTTACTTTCCATCTAACGGTTGTTAATTTTCTACTAAAATAGTTTGATTTTAAGTGTGAAAGTAAAATAGTGAACTTAATATTATTTGTTTCATAAATTATTTTGCATTGATCATAAAATTTAAAAATTCGAATACTTTCCTTTTCTAGTTGAAACTGATTGTAGTTATTTATTCCTAAATTTTGCATTTGAATATAATACTTACCAATTTCAACATAATCATAATATTCTTTATTAAATTCAAACACTTTCCTTATGTAAATATTAGTTATATTAAATATGTGATTTATTTATGTGCATATATTTTCGTATATATTTTACACACATTATGTTCATTACAATGTGTTTTACCATGTATTATACTCAGTTCAAATTCATCAATATTTCATAGTATATATTTTACTCTCGTTTCTGATATATAAATAATAGTAATCCGCTGTGTCTTTTATTATATATTCTAAATGAGATTCAAGATTCTATCAAATGTTTAAATAAATTATTTTTGAATTTTATTTTATATTATACTAAATATGTAATACAAAATTTTAATTATATTTATAAATGGCTATGATTTTTAAATAACTATTTGGAGATTAATATTAATATATGATATTTATTAGACTAAATTTATAATTAAAATAAAATTTTTAAAATATAATTAAAAAAATTTAAATTTTAATTATATTTATAAATGGTTATGCTTCAATTATATATTCAACTAAAATTTTCATTTAAATTTAAATTTTATATTTCATTTAGTTTATTTCAAAATCCCATAAATTATTTTAAGATTCTTGATAATATTTTAAAATTGTATTGTATATTCCACTAAATTTTTTATTTAACTTTTCAAAGATTTCACAAAGTGTTTTAAGATTATAGATAACACTTAAAATTTTATTGTATATTCCACTAAAATTTTTCATTTAATTTTAAATTTTAATGTTAAAGTTTGTGTAAATTTTATTATAACGTATGATAATATTTTTATTATTTTATTATGTGTTCTAATAAATTTTTAAATATTCTTGACTATTTTAAAATTTTCAAAAGATTCTTGAATATTTGGTAGAACATTTAGTGGAATCTAAATTAAAAATATTTAGTAGAATAGTTAGTGGAATGGTTAATATAATCTTAATATTATTTTAAAATTAATAGTGAAATAACTAGAAGAATTTTAAAATCTTTAAAGGATTTTTGACTCTTTAGTAGAACACTTAGTGAAATCTTAATTAAAATATTTAGTGGAATAGTTAATAAATAGTCAATAGAATTTTAATATTATTTTAAATTAATTGTGAAATATATAGAAGAATTTTAGAATTTTTAAAAGATTTTTGACTATTTAGTATAACACTTAGTAGAATCTTAATTAAAATATTTAGCAGAATAGTTAATAGAATATTTAATACTATTTTAAATTAATAGTGAAATATCTAGAAAAATAATTACTATTTTAAAATATTCAAAATATTCTTGAATATTTAGTAAAACATTTAGTGGAATCTTAATTAAAAATATTTAGTAAAATATTTAGTATAATAGTTAATGAAATAGTTAATAGAATCTTAATATTGTTTTAAAATTAATAGTAAAATATCCAGAAGAATAATTACTTGAATCTTAATAATATGAATTAGTGATATATTAAACGTTAATATACGGTATTTATAAAAATTAATGTTAGTATACAGGACAATCAGGTATTTATAAAAATTAATGTTAGTATACAGGACAATCAATTACATGTGTAATTATTACCTTCATAAAGATAGTTTCTTTATTTACATTTGTTTCTTATTCACATTAATATATGTTTTTTTAAAATATTACTAATTTGTCATTATGAGTTATATATACAAATTAATTATTACTATATTCAAATTGATTATTACTATATCTAGGGAAACTCCTTAAAATTCTACTAAAATAGTTTGATTTTAAGTGTGAAAGTAAAATAGTGAACTTAGTATTCTTTGTTTCATAAATTATTTTGCATTGATCATAAAATTTAAAGATTCGAATACTTTCCTTTTCTAGTTGAAACTGATTGTAGTTATTTATTCCTAAATTTTGCATTTGAATATAATACTTACCAATTTCAACATAATCATAATATTCTTTATTAAATGCAAACAGTTTCCTTATGTAAATATTAGTTATATTAAATATGTGATTTATTTATGTGCATATATTTTCGTATATATTTTACACACATTATGTTCATTATAATGTGTTTTACCATGTATTATACTCAGTTCAAATTCATCAATATTTCATAGTATATATTTTACTCTCGTTTCTGATATATAAATAATAGTAATTCACTGCGTCTTTTATTATATATTCTAAATGAGATTCAAGATTCTATCAAATGTTTAAATAAATTATTTTTGAATTTTATTTTATATTATACTAAATATGTAATACAAAATTTTAATTATATTTATAAATTGCTATGATTTTTAAATAACTATTTGGAGATTAATATTAATATATGATATTTATTAGACTAAATTTATAATTAAAATAAATTTTTAAAAATATAATTAAAAAATTTTAAATTTTAATTATATTTATAAATGGCTATGCTTCAATTATATATTCAACTAAAATTTTCATTTAAATTTAAATTTTATATTTCATTTAGTTTATTTCAAAATCCCATAAATTATTTTAAGATTCTTGATAATATTTTAAAATTGTATTATATATTCCACTAAATTTTTTATTTAGCTTTTCAAAGATTCCACAAAGTGTTTTAAGATTATAGATAACACTTAAAATTTTATTGTATATTCCACTAAAATTTTTCATTTAATTTTAAATTTTGATGTTAAAGTTTGTGTAAATTTTATTATAATGTATGATAATATTTTTATTATTTTATTATGTGTTCTAATAAATTTTTAAAGATTCTTGACTATTTTAAAATTTTCAAAAGATTCTTGAATATTTGGTAGAACATTTAGTGGAATCTAAATTAAAAATATTTAGTAGAATAGTTAGTGAAATGGTTAATATAATCTTAATATTATTTTAAAATTAATACTGAAAGATCTAGAAGAATTTGAAAATTTTTAAAAGATTTTTGACTCTTTAGTAGAACACTTAGTGAAATCTTAATTAAAATATTTAGTGGAATAGTTATTAGAATAGTCAATAGAATTTTAATATTATTTTAAATTAATTGTGAAATATATAGAAGAATTTTAGAATTTTTAAAAGATTTTTGACTATTTAGTATAACACTTAGTAGAATCTTAATTAAAATATTTAGCAGAATAGTTAATAGAATATTTAATACTATTTTAAATTAATAGTGAAATATCTAGAAAAATAATTACTATTTTAAAATATTCAAAATATTCTTGAATATTTAGTAAAATATTTAGTGGAATCTTAATTAAAAATATTTAGTAAAATATTTAGTATAATAGTTAATGAAATAGTTAATAGAATCTTAATATTATTTTAAAATTAATATTAAAATATCCAGAAGAATAATTACTTGGATCTTAATAATATGAATTAGTGATATATTAAACGTTAATATACTGTATTTATAAAAATTAATGTTAGTATACAGGACAATCATGTATTTATAAAAATTAATGTTAGTATACAGGACAATCAATTACATGTGTAATTATTACCTTCATAAAGATAGTTTCTTTATTTACATTTGTTTCTTATTCACATTAATACATGTTTTTTTAAAATATTACTAATTTGTCATTATGAGTTATATATACAAATTAATTATTACTATATTTAATTAACGGTCTAGATCAGTTTCCTAAATTTTCTATCTAAGGAGTTTCCCTAGATCACCACCCCTCTATATATATATATATAAGGGTAGGATTCCAGAAAGAACCATGTAATTAAGAACCGGGATAACCAATCTAGACAATTGATTAGTTAAAATGTAAATCAATTTCATTAAATTAGATATAATGGTAGCACTGTAAATAGTTTAAAAAATTCGTCCAGATACAAGGTCAAATTTATCTCCAAATTAATCATCAATCAGCATAGTTTAGAAAATGAACTAAGTGTTGATATATTTCATCATCTAGTTTTCGATCCTATTATGTGTTATTATTCTATTAAGTATAATATAAATTAAATAAGTGTTCATAATATAATGATATTAGTATTTTTTCTACTAACAAAACTATATCTAGTCATGAAGTGAAAATAAAAATAATATTTTACGTATAAGTAAATAACATTAACTAAGTTGAATTAAATTCCTCTTTTTATTAAAATTACTGCATGGCATAATTGGTGGATATTTTATAAGTTTTCTTTTAAACATTTTCAATTTTTTTTTAAATTTAGTCGACAATGTTGACTGAATTCATTGTAGAATCTTAAAATATGGAAAGAAATAAATATAAATATATTTATGTTTTTTTATTTCCTGTAATGGTTTTGAAAAACATTACCAAGAATAAAATAATATGATTAGCATTACTACAATTGATTTAATTAATTGATTTAATTACTTGCCAAAAATGATAAATGCCATTATATAACCATTATTTCTTACTAAAACTGATATATAGCTGTAAAAGCATAGTATTTTCTTTTTCCAATCCTGCCCTTTTAATATAAATATGGTATAAATTTAAATGATGTGTATTTAATCTACACCATTAAATTAAAATAAGATTAATGGACGGATCGTTGAGTCTCCCGTCTCTAATTTAGCTGGTTCTCTCTCGATCACTCTCCTATATAAATGAGTGATCGAGAGAGAACCGGCTAAATGAGAGAGTCAGGATAACCCACCTAATCACCCTTAAGAATAAGAATAAATAATGTGTTTACACCTATTTATCATTTATAAGAAATTAAATATATTAAAGTTAACTGTTATTTTGGAAAGGCATAATATCATATCAATTTCAAATTTGGTAAGAAGTAGAACCATATCAATTTTCAATTCTAGTGAGTTAAAAATTTACTAATCTTAATATAGTTTTTTTTGAAGAATCTTAATATAGTTAATATATTTAAAATAATATAATTTTCCCCTTCAAAAAAATATAGTATAAATCTTTTAAAATTTTATAATCAATATAAATAATTTATATAACACTTTACACATTCACAAATTTATACGATAAATCAGTATAGTATATATAAACACTTTAGAGAATCTTAACATATTTACAATAAAAAATAGTTATAACATTAATTTATTGAATATAAATTACATCCATTTTTCAAAATTTGTTTAAAAAATATTTTATTTTATTTGGAATCCAACCTTATATTGCATGAGAATAGTTAAGACTTAAAACATTACGACGAATCTGAAATATTTAAAATAATATAATATTAAAGTGTTCTTATAATTGTTAATTTTATTTATAATTTAATTTTGAGTTTATTTTCAAAAACGTGTCCCAATATTCGAATTATTTAAATTAGTTTTTATACATACATGTATATATAGATTTAAGATTATCTAAAGAATTTTTTGAAATTCTTTAATATTTTTTACTAAATGCATTTTTGGTGCCATGAAGTTAGATTTTTTTATTCAATTATAATATTATATGGCATCAAGATTCTATATGATTCTATAATATTTTCACTAAATATATTTTGATGCCATGGATGTAGACGTTTATTCAGTTATAATATAATATGGCTTAGATTTATTTAAAATGTTCACTTAAATATTTATAAAAAATAATTTAAAGCATCTCACTATTACAAAATAAATTTCCTTTTTTTATGAAACAATATAAATTCATTCATCCTTTAAATACTTCAAATATTAAAAATGTTCTTATAAATGTTAATTTTATTTGTAATTTAATTTTGAGTTTATTTTCAAGAATACATAAATTCTTTCAAGAATTTTTCAAGATTCTTTCAAGAATTTTTTAAATTCTTTAATAATTTTTACTAATACATTTTTGGTACTGTGAAGTTAGATTTTTTTTCCAATTATAATATTATATGGGATTAAGATTCTATAGAATTCTATAATATTTTCATGAATTATATTTTTGATTTCATGTAGTTAGAACTTTGTTCGGTTATAATAATATACGGCGTTGAAATTATTTAAAAGGTTCATTTAAATAATTATAATATTAATTAAAAAAATATAATTTACATATAACTTTAAAGAATCTTAATGAATATATCGTATAAAAATATCAAATAGATTACAATATATACAAAATTTAATAGAACAAAACTCTATATAGAATTCCATACAAAATTCTATAAGACAATTAGGAGAATTAAATAAAATTCTATAAATAATTGTTTAAGGTGTTTACTAATATTACAATATTAGTAATACTAAATTACAATATTAAAGTTCTTTGTAGTATTCAGTACTATTTAATATTATAATATTAATATTCTTTAAAGTGTTCACCACAATTATTAATGTGTTCAATATTTAATATCATAATATTAAAGTTCGTTAAAGTTTTTTAAAGTGTTTACTAATATTTATTATTAAATAACTTTTAATCTATAATATTATTGAAATATAAATGAATATATCAGAGAACTTTATTATTATAATATTAAATATTAGTGAATAATTTAATATTATAATATTGTAATATTAAATATTATAATATTTTAAATATTAGTTAACATCTTAAAAACTTTTAGTGAACATCAACAACTTTAATATTATTATATTATAATATTAAATATTAGTGTACACGTTAAATTTTTTTAGTAAACACCTTAAAAACTTTAATAGTATAACATTATAACATTATAATATGTTAGGAATACAAAAATTGATGGCATTCAGAAAATACAAATCAGAGTTTACAATGCTGACGTCATCAAAGTTTATGAAGCTGTTAGTCACAGTTTACTCTATCAGAGAATTCTCAATCAGAGTTTACTCTAACAGAGAATGCTCTATCAGAGAATAACAACCGACAGGGTTTGCAAGACAGAGTTTGTCAAGAAGCAATTCAAATCAGAATCTGAATAGGATAGTAAGAAGGAATTCTAATTCAAGTCTATTCCTTATGTAAAGTTGTTCTATTTCTAATCTGATTTGTAATTGAGTTTTAACTGTGTCTATATAAACACATGCATAGGTTAACATAAAATTAATCTTTGCAAGTCTTATTTTTCATAATCTAGCAGCTCTTGAGAACAAAGAACTTCTTAAGAGAGTTTTATAACATATTCATTATCTTTAATACAGAACAGTGTTCATCTTTTACATACTTGTGTTCTTGATCGATTTAATGGTACTATTACATTCAATCCCCCTTATGTAATAGCTTACTTATCTGGGTAAACAAGTGGTATCAGAGCAGGCAGTACGAATTCAACTGATTAGATCATAAAATCATGTCTTGAAACAAGTATGAGAGCATAAGAATTCCTATCTTGAAGAAAGCTGAGTACCCTATATGGAGGGTGAAGATGTTGATGTTTCTTGAAGCAACAGACCCTGATTATTTGGAAAGGATCAATGAAGGCCAGTATCTTCCAACAAAACTGGTGTCTGCAACTATTTTGGAAGGAAGACAAGTTCCTGAACACTATAATCTTAAAGACAATGAGTGGACTAATGAGGAAAAATAAGAAGTCCTCAAAGATGCCAAAGTAAGAAACATATTGCACAATAGTCTTGACTCTGTAATGTCTAACAGGGTGATAGCATGCAAAACTGCAAAGGAGATCTGGGATGCTCTAGAGGTTCAATGTCAAGGAACCAGGGAAATTAAAAAAAATAGGAGATATGTGCTTATACAAGAATATGAATATTTTGAGACCAAGCAGAATAAATCTCTCACAGATATTTATGATAGATTTTTAACTCTATTGAACAACTTAGCTTTTGTGGACAAAGTATATGATAATGAAGATTCTAACACTAAATTTCTAAAGGCTCTTCCAGAAGAATGGGATCTGCAGACATCTTTAATTAGAAACAGGGCTGATTTAGATGAGATGTCTTTAGATGAGGTATATGGAAAATTGAAAACTCATGACCTGGAGTTACAGCAAAGAAGAAACATGAAGAGCATCAAGGCAAGATCTATTGCTTTGAATGTTGAAGAAAAGATTAAAGAACCAAAAGAAAAGGTGCTTAAGGCCTCAACAAGGAAAGGAAAAGAAGTAGTGATTCAAGAAAGTAGTGAATCAGAGTTTTTTGAAGCAAAATCTGATGACTCCACAGTCTCTGATATGATGGAGATAGTTGTTATGATTATGAAAGGATTCAAAAAGATGAAGTACAGAAAATACAAGAAGCAAGAAAATTTTCAGAAGAAGCATGAAGAGTTGGACAAAAAGAAAGATTCAAGATTCAAGAAGATAGAGATGGGAAAACAAAGACTGTTGACAAGTCAAAGATTAAGTGTTACAAATGTAACAAGATGGGGCACTTTGCTACTGAATGCAGAAGTAATGAATCAGGAAAGGCTTTAATCATATCAAAGAAGGATTGAATGGAATCCTCAGATTCTGAACAAGAAATAAATTATGCATACTCTGGAAAGAGAGTCCAACAAATGCTGACTAATAAGAATTGGACTTCTGCTTTAGGCTATGAATCAGACCAAGATACACACACTAAATCACACATACAACGAATATTGAATAAAACTATAAAATTTGTTAGAGCTAAAAATGATAAGAAAACTTCTACTGAATGCTCTAAGAACAGTAATGTGTCAGAACCTAAAAAGGTTAATATAGGGTTACTTTTACAGAAGCAACTTAAGGAAAAATTGAAGGTAGTCACCAATAAAGATAAAAGAAATAGGAATGACAAAGTAGGAATTACTAAGGAGAATAACTACATGAATATCCTTGATGCTCCTAGAAAAACATGCTTTACTTGTGGTAATTCAAATCACCTTGCTATTGACTGCAAACAAAAGAAAATGAAAGAACCTGAAAGATCCAGTTTTGAGGCTAGAAAAAAAAGATATAATCCCTATTTTCATTGTGGTAGTATATGGCATTCCATTTATACTTGCAAAGAATATCATAAGTTGTATTACAGATTTTATGAACCACAGCCTCAAATAAATATATCTCCAAAAAATACTATCAAGCAAATTTATGTGATAAAGTCTAATAAAAGGAGTGTAAACTCTAACAGTACAAACTCTATGAATGCAAACTCTGTTAACACAAACTCTGATAAAAGTACTTCTGCTGTAAAAGTTAACAAGTTTCCAAAGAAAGAACCCAAACTAGTTTGGGTCCCCAAACCTACTAATTAAATTGCATTTGCTGATTGCATGGAAAGAAGAATAGGAAAGTAGTTCTTATTGGACACAGACATATCAATTTATTTAAAGCTAGCTTGGATGTTAATTCTGATGGTCCCTTAAGGTTGCCTAATTGAAAAGGCATCATCCTTAGAAAGCTGGAATTGGCACAAAAAGTTGTGTCACTTGAATTTTGGAAATATTAATGAATTAGTGAAAAAAGGATCTAGTTAGAGGTCTCTCAAAAGTTCAATTTCATCTTGATGGACTCTGTGATTCATGTCAAAAGGCCAAACAAAAGAAGACATCTTTCAAGAGCAAAACTGAAAATTCAATTGATCAACCTTTTCACCTATTGCATCTTGATTTATTTGGTCCTGTCAACATTATGTCCATTAGAAAGAAGAAATATACTCTGGTGATAGTTGATGATTTCACTAGATTTACATGGGTGTACTTTTTGCATAAGAAGGATGAAACTGCAGAGATAGTTTTTGATCATATTGCAATGATTGAGAATGGATCCACACTCAAGGTAAAGAATCTAAGGAGTGACAATGGAATAGATTTTAAGAACTCTGCAATGGAGGAATTTTGCTCAACAAAAGGTATTATACAACAATTCTCATCACCTGGTACACCTCAACAAAATGGTGTAGTTGAAAGAAAGAACAGAACACTAATAGAAGCTGCCAGAACAATGCTAGAAGGAGCAAAGCTACCTACTTAATTTTGGGAAGAAGCTGTGAACACTGCATGCATTACTCAGAATTGTTACTTAATAAACAAACATGGAATGACTCCATATGAATATTTGAAGAGAAGAAAGCCAAATGTTAAGTACTTTCATATCTTTGGAAGCAAGTGTTTTATTCTCAAAACACATCCTGAGCAATTGAAGAAATTTGAACTTAAAGTAGATGAAAGAATTTTTGTTGGATATGCAACAACTTCGAAAACCTCTTCAAGGGCATTCAAAGTATTCAACCTAAGGACAAGGACAGTCATGGAATCAATCAATGTTTCTTTTGATGAAGGGAAGATAGCTGGATTACATGATAAGGATGTACAAGAAACTCTGAGATTTGAGAATGAACTACATAAAATAAAATCTGGTGAACCAAACTTTGATGAGTCAAACTCTGGTGAACCAAACTCTGATGATTCAAACTCTGTTCAACCAAACTCTGGTGAGGTAAACTCTGATTCTCTAAACTCTGATTCAAAAATGATTGAAATAGAAATTGAAGATTCTGCACATGTTGAGGGGGAGCAACATCAATCAAATACTGACATTGGAGACCAAAACACAGTTATTGAAATATCAGAGTCTGACCAAACTCTGAACAATCCAAACTCTGAACCCCTAAACTCTGATACATCAAACTCTGAGTCTACAAAAACTGATACCTCAATCTCTGATAATTCAAACTCTGAGTACATAAACTCTGAGACATCAAACACTGATGGACGCACATCTTCAGGGGGAGGATCAGTATTTACAAAAGATTCATTCTATGAAGGCACAAATCATGGAAGAGCATCAAGTTCTAGAAATCTTCCAAATCCAAGAAAGTGGACAAAAGATCACATACCTGATTTAATTATTGGTGATCTAGAAAGTGGAGTGAAGACAAGAAAAGCTACTCAGAATGAATGTCTATTTCATAGTTTTCTTTCTCAAATAGAACCAAAGAATGTTGAAGATGCTTTGAAGGATGCATATTGGGTGACTACAATGCAAGAGGAATTGAATGAGTTTGAAAGGAATGAAGTTTGGACCTTAGTTCCAAGGCCAAAGAACAGATCAGTTGTTGGCACAAAATGGGTATTCAGGAACAAGACAGACTCTGATGGAATAATAACAAGAAATAAAGCAAGACTGGTAGCCAAGTTTATTTTCAACAGGAAGGCATTGATTATGATGAAACCTATGCACCTGTAGCTAGACTTGAAGCAATCAGAATTTTTCTTGCTTATGTTGCACATAAGAAATTCAAGGTCTACCAAATGGATGTTAAAGGTACATTTTTAAATGGTGAATTTGACGAAGAAGTTTATGTTGAGCAACCACCTAGCTTTGTCAATACAAAATATCCAAATCATGTCTACAGACTGGATAAAGCCTTATATGGATTCAAACAAGCACCAAGAGTCTGGTATGAAACTTTAGCTCTATGTTTACTTGAAAGTGGTTTCACTAGAGGTACAATTGATAAAACCTTGTTTCATAGAACTCAAGGTAAGGATTTATTATTGGTGAAAATATATGTTGATGATATTATATTTGGTTCCACTAATGAGAAGCTCTTTGAAAGATTTTCAAAGTTAATGCAGTTAGGTATTAAATGAGCATGATGAGGGAATTGAGTTATTTTCTAGGCTTACAAGTAAAATAGACTGAGGAAGACATTTTTATTAATCAGCCTAAATATACAAAGAATCTACTCATAAAATTTCAAATGCAAGACTCTGCATCTGCTGCAACTCCTATGGCTACTGCAACAAAGCTTGATCAAGATACTGGAGAACCTGTTAATATTATATCATACAGAGGAATGATTGGTTCTCTACTTTATTTGACAACAAGTAGACCAAACATCATGTTTGCCACATGTCTATGTGCCAGATTTCAAGCAGATCCAAGGGCACCTCATTTGATAGTTGTGAAGAGGATTTTCAGATATCTCAAGGGCACTATTAATCTTGGCTTATGGTATCCTAGAGAGTCTGATTTTAAATTAATTGGTTATTCAGATACTGACTTTGCAGGATGTAAAATTTACAGAAAAAGCACAAGTGGCAGTTGTCAATTTTTAGGTGGAAGACTTGTGTCATGGTTTAGCAAGAAGCGGAAATCAATCTTAACATCAACAGCAGAGGCTGAATATATAGCTGCAGGAAGCTGTTGTGCACAGATCATATGGATGAAAAATCAACTGTTGGATTATGGTTTGAACTTTTCTAAAATTCCTATTTATTGTGATAATCAAAGTGATATTGCAATGACAGGAAATCCAGTTCAACATTCTCTATCAAAGCACATCAGTATCATATATCATTTCATAAGGGAACATGTTATGGAAGGTGTAGAAATTTATTCATTTGATGATGTACAAAATGCTAGAACAGGAGTTAGCATAGTTTATTTGTAATAAGTCTTTCTAGTCTCTGAAATTTTATAATCATAGTCTAGTTAGTTAACATTTTTGTAATTAGAAGATTTTCTGTAGAAAGTAAAACCAGAGCCTAGATGAAGATCAGAGTTTGGGAGGTGATCAGAGTCTATAGACTATCGGAGTCTATAATCTGTCAAAGTCTACAAATGATCAGAGTCTATAGTCCATCAGAGTCTATAATCTGACAGAGTCTGGAGATTTCAAAGTATATGAAGTCAAAGCTGAATTTGGAAGATGATCACAGATAAGGGAAGTCTTCGAAAATAAAGCCAAAGATATTGCAGATATGCTATGAGAAGGAAGGAGAATTGCAGAAGGAAACTGTCAGCTAATAATTAAGAATTATATTCCTATTGTAATTTGTTTTCTGTTATTAATTGATAGGTAGCTCTCTATATAAAGACTTTATGTAACCTAATTTAAATTTCGAATTTTTGAGAGAGCATAGAGATAGAGAAAGTTGCTGTGAAATACACAGAGAAGCTACTAGGGTTTGTGTACACCTTAGAAGAGTTTGTTTTTATACATCAATAAAACAAACAGTTGCTATTCATATCTTTGTGTGTCATCTTTGTTCTTAATTCAAATTTTTATTACTTATTGAGTTGACTTTAATCAGGCAGAAAAAGCACACAAGTATTCAACCCCCCCTTCTACTTGTGCAACTGGGAAAACAATTGGTATAAGAGCCTAACGTTTAAAATCGATCAAAGATGTCTGGAAACAAAGATGGCAATTCTAAAAGTCCTATGCTTAAGAGAAACTAATACACCCACGGGAAGGTCAGGATGCTGCACCATCTGGAAGCTACAGTGTTGGTCCTTGATATTGTAGAAGGGGGGTTGAATACAATATCTAAAATTGATACGATATTTCTGATTTAAAAAATATTATTTTAATTAATCACAAAATATAAATTTTAATGAAATATTGTTCAAATAGAAGATAATTTTTAACTTGAAAAATATTATAAAATTTATATGATGAAAATTGTGTATAATTGATAAAGTTATCTAGAACGAATTCGACATGAAGTGTTTGAGTTTAACAATTATATTCCAAACTTTACAGAGAAATCTGTGAATATTACAATACATACATATTTATGAATTTGAATGTTTTTCAACGAACGATGTAAAATATAAAGCGGAGACCTCATATTTATAGAAGTTTATAAAGCTAGCATGACTTTTTCACTATGACCATTTTAACATGGACATAAGCCTTGTATGAGTTCTGAAAAAGTCAGGGCATGACTTTAAAATTCGGTATGACTTTAGAAAATTCGGTATGATTTTTCTAAAGTAATATTCAGATTTTCTTTTATTTAAATAAATCAGAATGACTTATTTAAAATGAAATCGGTATGACCTTTTATTAAAAAGCTTGGTATTACTTATTTTATATAATTCGGTATGACTTTTATTAATAGAAATCGGTATGACTTTTATTAATAGAAATCGGTATGACTTTTATTAATAAAAAATCGGTATGACTTTTATTAATAAAAAATTGGTATGACTTTTATTAATAAAATTCGGTATGACTTATTAAAAAATCATTTGAATTATTTTAAAAATCATACTAAGTCATATATTTTATAATAAATTAATTCTACTTAATTTAATTAGTTAATTTATAAATTAAATTAAATTCAACTTGAATTAATTTAATTAGATAAATTAAATAATCAATTAACTTTTGATAGTAGAATTAAAATATTATCTTGACTTGTATAACCGTGAGGTCATCTTCGAAGTCTTTCCGTCTTTGCTTTGTCTTCTGTCATAAAACCATTTGAGCTAACTGAAGAATAAATATTATTTTAATTGACATATAAATGTACTGTCTAGTTCATTTGTGACATACTAATAAATATTCTCTACTTATTAACTTTTAAGATGTGGCCTTCTATCATTCTTTTGCTTTACTGTCTTTCCTCTTCTTCTTGAATCTTTCTGAAGTAACCACTTGAAATCTTTTATATCTTCTGAACTCTTATGAAACACTACCACTTTATTTTTCACTGACGCTTGAACATATTAATGAACTTTTTTCAGTGTTGAGTAGCAATCCCATAAAAATACTTCTAATACTTAGATCCTTTGTGATTATTTGACTGTCTTCGTCTTGATTCCTGTTTGGTATTTATTATTTACTTCTCTTTGCAGTTAGAATTGAGTTATCATCCAATTATTACAAATAGGCCTAGTCATACGCCTTTCAATCTCTCCTTATTTGTTGTTAAATATTTAACACACAAATTTCTAGAGGATAACTCAACTAACAACTAAGAAAGTAATACGACATATAATAACTATAAATAATAAACAAAAGTTCTGGTTTTATATTTAACAATTTTCCAGATTCATACATGAAAGATAAATACAAGATAGATGTTCCTCTAGTACTGAACAAATATTACATAGATTTTATCTTGAACTATCTGAGTCTTCAGTCTTCAGTGGTATCAACTTCACCTTCTTCTAAATTAGAACTTTTTTGCACTAGTGTTCTTGGTACCTCTTCAGTTTCTGATTGATCTGTTGTAGTGGATTCTCCATACAACTTTCTCTGTTCAGCCTTTGCTAACTGAAATATTACTTCCTCATCAATTGGATCTATTGTTTCTTCTGCTACATCAAAAGGATGAGTTGAATCTATCTTTGGAATTTGCCTGATATATGATGGAATCTTTTTGGATAAGCAGTAACTTCTTATTTTCTGTGCTACATCTAGCTTGGCTTGGGATATGAATCCTTTCGACCTTAGCATCATCTCAACTTCAATCATGAATTTGACTTTATAGCCCTTCAATGACTCATCATCTAGCTTCAAGATCTGATATAGCTTGTTAGAGAAGAATCTTACTTCATGAGGGTCATATAGGATTTGAGGACTAACATCTTTTGCGAATTCTCTGAGCCTGTCTCTCAGTAGCTCATTCTCTTCTGAGCTTCTCTTCACTTTATTCAACAATGTCCATATCACTGATAAACTTCTTCGTCTGAAGAACTCCAAGGATATTCTGAATGTGCCATTCCTGTGAGTGTAGACTAATATCTGTCAGTCTTCAAGAACATGATCCACTATGATAGTGATATAGTCCACTTCCTCTTTCAGAGCTTTCATGAAGTTATCAATGTTGTCATTTGAATTTTTTAGACGCTCAATTATTGATTTAAGATGATTGTCTTCAAATGGACCCTTTTGAAGATTGTCCATTATTTTTCTTGTTATGCCCCATTTCTTCCCAATTTTCAGCTGCACATTCTTCTCTTTCTCTTTCACAGCAATAGCCTAAAGGTTCTGTTTCTCTTGACTTGCTTCCCTTTCAGCTTGTGCTTTTTCCTTGACTAGAGCTTTTAATTTCTCTGTTTTAGCATGGCTCGCCTTGATGTCTTCTTTCAATTTTCTCATGGCCTCTTCACAGGATGGATCAGACTCTTTCTCTTTCGGAAATAGAAATTCTTCATTAAAGGCAGCTTCTTTATCTGCTCTACAGTAGTCAGGGTGAAATGATTTATCAATAAATTACTCATCAGCATAGTACTGCTCTCCTGGGCTGGAACATTATATTCAAATTCTTCTTCAAAATACAGCTTTGCTTTGCCTTTGCCTTTATCTTCAGTAGCCCCTTCATCTTCAACTACTTTCTTCTTTCCTTTCTCCCCCTTAGTTGAGAGATCATCTTCAGATTTAGAAGCTTCAAAGGATGTAACAAGTTTCTGCATAGTCAGATAGACCTAATTCATTCCCTCATTCAGATGTGTAATTCCATAATCCAGCTTACTGAATCGCTTGGTTGAGATCTTTTCATTTTCAATAATCATTAGAGTAAGCCTTTTCTCAACCTCATCAATTTTGTCATTTAATGAGCTTACTTCTTTCATATCCTTAGCAATGAGACTTTGCCCGTTATGAATATCTTGATTCTTTAGTAGAATAGTGGATTTCACATCCTCAACATCTTTATGCACGATTGTCAACTGTTCTGTTACAGAGGCATATGTTGAATTTTCTTCTGCTTGTGCTTTTACCTTAACCAACTCAGCTTGAACAATCTGCATTTCTCTCTGGACAGTTTCCATTTTTTATAAAAGTTCACTGTGTGTGTGCACTCACCTCACTTGCACTCTTGTTTGATTCACTTAGTCTATGTGAATGTATTTCGCTAGGTGTTTGCCTCACTTCACTCGTGTTTTGATCCTTTCTAGAATCTGATGATGTACCTGTATATATTATTATAGCTTTTAAAGAGTCAAAATGCTCTTCTGATGCCGGTGAAGGCGTGTCCTCAATAAGATTAACTTGAAGTGGTTTCGCTATTGACATAGTTACTCCGTGAATAGAGTCCCATCTCCCTCTATGGAGTGGTTGCCTCTCAAATCCATAGTGGATTCGAGAACTTCCTTTAAAAGAACTGGATGTAAGAAATCCAGGGGGTCACCACCTTAGACAATGTAGTGATTGGCTCATTAGAGTCTGTGGTACCCCTCAATACCTGTAATGGCACTTGATGCTGCACTGCATCAAAAAAGTCTTGGTCCACTGTTAATGTGGCATCCAACAAGTTTGTTTCAAAAACATTTTCTTCATTTATAGATGTGCCCTCATCTGATTGTGTTTCTGCAAGTGGTGGTCCTGCTAGTGTGAGCGCTATCAGTGTGCGTGACTCTTCACAAGATGTCGCGGCCGGACGGTAAATTTTAATAGAATCACTAGTTTAATCGAGTGAGTCCAGAGACTGTTGAATTTCCATTTCAAAATCCATGTCCCAATGAGAGGATAAGGATGAGTCTGAAGTTGTCTCAAGTTGAATTTTGGATCTTTTTGTTGGCGGAGTCAGAGCTGCGAGTTCACTCACTATGACACCTCTACTTCTTACTTTTCTAACTAGTTTATTCCCTTTTCTGATGTGACTCAAAGAAGTTAGTGAAGGAGAAACTGTTTGAGGTTCTATGTCAGCTTAGGATTGAACCTGTGTGTTGTCAGGTTCATAGCCGAAGTCCTGAAGTGTAAGACCACAATCATAGTCCGCCACATATATATTTAAAGGTGCAATAGGTATATTTATAGGTAGGAAATTAGAAACCAGGGTTTGAGATATTACATGTTATTACTGGGCTTCTTGTTCTGCAAGCTAAGCAGCTTCAAGTAGAAGTTGTGCTGGAGTATCAATCTCCATTGGCACTTGCTCAAGTTGTTGTACCTGTACAAGATTGGCAATTTGATCCAGTATCTCAACCATATAATCTGTTCTTACCACTGGCACATCTTGAAACTTTAGATTATTATTGAGCCTTGAAAATAAGTTTCTCTGAGAAGTTGGAGATACTTCTACTGGACTATTCTGGAACAGCTCTTTATCTTCATCTAATAATAGATCATTCATGAATAACATCAGGAACCTTGGATAGTAGACTTGCACATTCTGTTCCCTGCTTCCTGGCATTCCTATTTTCTTTATAATTTATTTCAAAATTAACTTCCCGAAATTAATCCTGCGGTTATGGGCCACATAATACCCAATTATCTGAAGTAGTGAAGAAATATTGTTGAAGTTTCTCTTTGTAGTGGGTGCAAACAATGTGGCTAGTGTGTCAAAGAAGTAGTCCCACTCACTCACCAACTTGGCTTTCAACATCTTCACCAGATTTATCTTACCTTGATACTGAATAGCATGGAAAAATTCAAGTATCTCTAGAACAGTTGGTGGGTCAACAAAATCTCTGGTTGGGAACCCTAGAATCCTGTTCACGTCATCTTCAGTCACCATGTACTCACGTTCTCCAATGGTGAAAGAGAATTGCACTCTTGCTGCAACAGTTCTGTTCCTTGCTGTAGAGTACAATGCCCTAAGTGTTAACACTTTTATCGGGGAGTCCAATGTAATTGCAGTTCTGATTAGTGAATGCTCATTTAAAAATATTATCCACGGCCTAAACCTCTCAACTGAGCAATTCACCGGATTAAAAAATCCTACAAAATTGGTCTTCACTAATTCACAATAACTAGCCATTTTAATTACTACTATTATAATTATTAAATTATAAAGTGCAATAAAACAATAAAATATTAACTACAAGTCAAAAAGTCAAAAATTACACAGTTAAAATCAAAAACCTTCACTGCTATTACTCCCCAATTCGTTTTTAATCAAAAAATTACTCTAATCACTACATAAAATGATCTCTAGTCAGTAATAAATAACCAACAGTCCAAGATTAAGTCTAAATCAGTTCAATCCCAGACAAAATTTGGCAGTACTTCGTTTGAAAAACAAATTAACCAAACTTAGCAAGCAATCAATGCTTGAAATAATTAAGAACTAGCAACTGATGCAGTTGAAATGTAATGAAAATCGATCGGAGAAAAAAAATGCAGAGGTTTGATCGTGTATATATGGTGTGTGTATCGTGTATAAGGAGATGTCGGACATAGTTTACTCTATTAGAGAATAATCAATCAGAGTTTACTCTAACAGAGAATGCTCTATCAGAGAATAACAACCGACAGAGTTTAACAAATCAGAGTTTGTCAGGAAGCAATCGAATCAGAGTCTGAATAGGATAATAAGAAGGAATTCTAATGCAAGTATATTTCCTTGTTTAAAGATGTTCTATTTCTAATTTGATTTGTAATTGAATTGTAACTGTGTCTATATAAACACAGGCATGGGTTAATATCAGAATATCTTTGCAAATCATATTATTCATAACCTAGCAGCTCTTGAAAACAAAGAACTTCTTGAGAGAGTTTTGTAACCTATTCATTATCTTTAATACAGAATAATATTCATCTTTTACATACTTGTCTTCTTAATCGATTTACTAGTACTATTACATTCAACCCCCCTTCTGTAATAGTTTATCCATCTGGGCAAACATTATTTTCTTCTGATACATCAAGGTAATTCTCTTCTTGTTGTGATGACGCTTAGTGCACTGGTCTGGTTCACAAACGACTAACACTGAATTAAATTCTCTTGACTTTTATTCTTTTCCAGTTGATTAAACTTTGACTGTTGCATTGCTTCAAAAACTGACTGTCAATAAACATTGTAATTTCACTGGAATCTTTTCTAGTACTTCGACAACGTCTCCATTATTACCACAATTTTGAATACTTCATTCTATGTTCTTCACTGACGCTTGAACATATGAATGAACTTCTTTCAGTGAGTATACCTTCAAGACTGCAACTGTCTTCTTTAACCAACATTCATACAGCCATCATTTGACTCAGATCAATCTCATCTTCAGAATCAGAGTCTGTCTCATTAGACTCTGATTCAATGACAATCTTACCCTTCTTCTTTGATTCTTTAACTCTTGATTCTTTGGGTTCTTCCTATTGTTCTCTTTCAGACTCCATCAAGAGAGCCACAGATTTTACTTTCATAGACTTCTTGTTCTTTCTTTATTGCATCTCTAGATCATATGTTTAGAGTCTTTCATACAATTCTTCCAAGGAGATTTCATCCAAATCCCTTGCTTCTCTTATGGATGTTGTTTTGTTGTCCCACTCTTTAGGAAGGGCTCTCAAAAACTTTGTGTTTGTATCTTCAGAATCATAAACCTTACCAAGTATAGACATCTCATTCAGGAGTTTTGTGAACCTATCATACATCTCAGTAATAGATTCCCCAGATTTTGACTCAAAATACTCATGCTTTTGAATTAGCAAGGACCTTACATTCTTCTTAACATCTTTAGTCCCTTCACAGTGCACTTCAAGCTTTGTCCACGTCTTCTTAGCAGTTTTGCATGATATGACACATTTTGTAAGAACATAATCAAGAATGTTAAAGAGAATGTTTTTGACTTTTACTTCCTTGAGAACATTCTTCTTGTCCTCCTTTGATCATTCAGCCTTTGGTTTTTTAACAAAGTGATCTTCAATTATTTTTCCTTCTTTTCAGTGGTTTGAGGAACAAGCCTTAAGGGCACATAGGGTTCATCATGAATCCTGTCAAGATAGTCAAGGTCTGTAGCTTCTAGATGGTACAGCATCTTAACTTTCTAGTGGGTGTATTTGTTTCTCTTAAGCATATAAATCTTAGAATTGCCATCTTTATTTCTAGACATCTTTGATCGATTTTAAAACATGGCTCTGATACCAATTGTTAACCCAGTTTCACAAATAGAAGGTGGGGTTGAATACTTGTGTGATATTTTCGCCTTAGTTTTAATCAATTATAGAAGAATCAAACTTGAACTATTTTAACAAAGATTAAAACTCAAAGAATTAAAATATTAGTGTTTGTATTAAAGAATATTGAATACAAACTCTCCTAGTGTGTACACAAACCCTAGCAGTTTCTCTGTGTTTTCACAGCAACTCTCTCTATCTCTATGCTCTCACCATTTCGACGATAATATTAGGTTACATAGAATGTTTATATAGAGAGTTGCCTATCAACTAATAACAGAAAGTTAAATTACAAATGGAATAGAATTCCTAATTATTAGTTGACAGTTTCCTTCTGAAATTCTCTTTCCTTCCCATAGCATATCTGTAATATAATTGTCTTTAACTTCGAAGACTTTCCATTACTGTGATCACCTTCCAAATTCAGCTTCAGTTCTATAGACTCTGAAAAACTTCAAACTCTGATGATCTTCAGTCTCTGATAGACTATAGACTCTGATAGTCTATAGACCTCGATTTACTTCCAGACTCTGATTGATATCCAGATTCTGGATTCATTTCTCCTGAAAATCTTCTAAGTACAAATGACATCTAATTATGAATGTTGACGAACTAGACTCTGATTATATAAAAATTCAGAGACTAGAAAGACTTGTTACAGATAAACTATGATAGACTCTGTTCAAATGAATATATTCCTAACAATCCCTCTCTATTAATGCTTTATAAAATGTAAGCATAAATCAAGGTTTGATGATGTCAAAACTAAAGAATGAAACAATTAATCTAGAACAGTATAAAAATTTATAAGGAACAAAGAATTACTTATCAATTTATCTTCTCAAAAGCTGTGTTATTTCTCAAAAATGACTTCAACATATTCTCCTCCACAATAGTTAGAGTTTCACCAACAAACTTCTTCAATTTGAACATCTCTTCATTGTAACATTTGATTTGGCAGTAAACTGCTCTTAGATCATTTGCACTACTCTCGTTCTTTCTCCTGAAAATCTTGGAAGTACAAATGACATCTAATAATGAATGTTGATGAACTAGACTCTGTTTATATAGAAATTCATAGACTAGAAAGACTTGTTACAGATAAACTATGCTAGACTCTGTTTTAGTATTTTGAACAACATCAAATGAATATATTCCTAACACTCTCCCAACCCCGTTATCCAAGAAGACCCTAAGTAGCGAAGACTAAACAATGATAGTACATAGAAAATTTAGAATCTTATATTTTCAATTTGGTATAATGCGAATAAACAAAGAAACACTTATTTAGAATAAATTCTAAATAAAATTTTACCAAACTGATAATATCACAATTATTTTAATACCTTATTTCACCTAAATATCAATAATTGATATTAGTCAAATAAAATATTTAAATAACTATGATGCATATTTATATTAATAAATTTAATAGTTAATTGCATTTTGCATCTCAATGGTTTGGACTAATGGTACTTTAGTATTCATACTTTGAATAATTGCACAATGCATCCCACAACTATTTTGGACGCCGTACTTTGCACCCTTTCCATTAAAATGCTAGGGGTAATTTAGGAAATTAAAAATATTTAATTATAATCAGACCTTTGTTTGAGGTTTTTGACACTCTAAATGATATTTTTTTGAAAAATTTAAAGAACGAAAGCTGGAGAGGGCGAAAAATTCTTTTCAAATTAATAAGGCTCAAAATTTTCGGGATTATAACTAAATTGAAATTAAATAAAACATACGCTTAATTTACCCTTTTACAAGATTACTAAATTTGCAATTTATTAAAAAAAATTATAAAAAAGATTCCGAAAATTTTGAAACGTATTGTTTTGAAAAGATCTTTTCGTCCTCAACAATTTTTTTCTTTAATTTTTTCTAAAAAATATCGTTTAGAGGGTCAAGAACCTCAAATAAAGGTCTGATTATAATTAAATATTTTTATTTCCTAAACTACCCCTAGCATTTTAACGAAAAGGGTGCAAAGTGCAGCTCCCAAAATAGTTGTGGGATGTATTGTACAATTATCTAAAGTATGAGTACTAAAGTGTCTTTAGTCCGAACCATTGGGATGCAAAATGCAATTAATTCTAAATTTAATTTATGGAGCAAATAAATCTTTTGATTTATATGAAATCCATAGCTTAAATAAATTAACATAAATAAAATTAAATAAATACTTAAAATCTATTAAAAATAGATATAAGTATTTAAATAATGTTAGGAATATATTCATTTGATGATGTACAAAATACTAGAACAGGGTCTAGCTCAGTTTATCTGTAATAAGTCTTTCTAGTCTCTGAAATGTATAATCAGAGTCTAGATGGTCAACATTCATGTTACTTGTACTTAGAAGAATTTTTGTAGAAAGTGAAACCAGAGTCTGCATGAAGATCAGAGTCTGGAAGGTGATCAGAGTCTATAGACTATCAGAGTCTATGATCTATCAGGGTCTACATGTGATCAGAGTCTGAAAATCATCAGAGTCTGAAGATTTCAGAGTCTATACAGTTAAGGATAAATTTGGAAGAAGATCACAGGAATGGAAAGTCTTCGAAGATCAAGATAAATATATTGCAGATATGCTATGGGAAAGAAAGAGAATTCTAGAAGGAAACTGTCAACTAATAATTAGGAATTCTATTCCTATTGTAATTTATCTTTCTGTTATTAGTTGATAGGCAGCTCTCTATATAAACTCTATGTAACCTAATTGTAAAAGTGTGGAAGTCGAAGCATAATTATCTGAGTGAAACTTTGTGAGAGCATAGAGATAGAGAGAGTTGCTGTGATAAACACAGAGAAGCTGCTAGGGTTTGTGTACACCCTAGGAGAGTTTTGTATTCACAAATCAATAATACAAAACAGTACTTATTCATATTTTTGTGTTTAATTTGATTTTAAATCGGGCAGAAAAGACATATAAGTATTCAACCCCCCTTCTACTTGTACGACTGGGAAAATAATTGGTATCAGAGCCTAACGTTTAAAATCGATCAAAGATGTCTGGAAACAAAGATGGCAATTCTAAGATTCCTATGCTTAAGAGAAACGAGTTCACCCACTGGAAGGTTAAGATGCTGCACCATCTGGAAGCAACAGACCCTGACTATCTTGACAGGATTAATGAAGGACCCTTTGTGCCCTTAAAAATTGTGCCTCAAATCAATGAGGAAGGCAAAATAACTGAAGAACACCTCGTTGAGAAACCAAAGGCTGAATGGACAAAAGAGGACAAAGAAAATATCCTTAAGGAGGCAAAAGTAAAGAACATTCTCTTTAATAGTTTAGATTCTGTTCTAACTAACGGTGTCATATCATGCAAGACTGCTAAGGAGATGTGGACAAAACTTGAGGTGCATTGTCAAGGGACTAAAGATGTCAAGAAGAATGCTAGGTCTTTGCTTATTCAAGAGTATGAGTACTTTGAATCAAAATCTGGAGAATCTATCACTGAGATGTATGATAGGTTTACAAAACTCTTGAATGAGATGTCTATGCTTGGTAAGGTTTATGATTCTGAAGATACGAACACCAAGTTTCTGAGAGCACTTCCTGAAGAGTGGGATAATAAGACTACAGCCATAAGAGAAGCTAGAGATTTGGATGAACTAACTCTAGAAGAACTATATGGCAGACTCAAGACATATGATTTGGAGATGCAACAGAGAAAGAATAAGAAGTCTGTAAAGACAAAATCTGTGGCACTTTTGATGGAGTCTGAGAAAGAACAACAGGAACCATCCACAGAAGCAAGAATCAAGGATTCAAGAAAGAAGGGTAAAGCTGCTGTGGAGTCAGAGTCTACTGACACAGACTCTGATTCTGATGAAGAGTTTGATCTAAGTCAAATGATGGCTATGTTTGTTAAAAATTTCAAAAGAATGAAATTCAACAAAAGAACTGGCAAATTTAGCAAAAGGCCATCATTCAAGAAGGAAGATGAAAAGGTTGAGAAGAGCAAGAGTACAATTATCAAACTTGACAAAGCAAAGGTCAAATGTTTCAACTGTGGAATATTGGGGCACTTTGCTAGTGAATGCAGAAAGTCAAAAAGTCAAGGAAAAGGAAAAGCACTTCTATCAACAGGAAAGGACTGGGCAGACTCAAGCTCAGAGGATGAAATTGATTATGAAAATCTAGCACTGATGGCATCCTCCTCAAGAAAATCACAGTCTCCCAAAGAACCCTCATCTCCTAAAACTCAGGTATCAATCTTTACTCCTGAATCCTTAATTAATTTAGACTCTGATGGCATAGAGATTGTGAAAAGTGAGGTTAATAAAATAATGACAACATGTAGGTCTCCCACTAGTGAAAGTGAATGGTTGAGAGAAGAAAATTTAACCTTAACTAAAAGGAATTGTCATGTAGAATCTGAGTTATTATTAATGGAACAATACAAAAAGGATTCTGAGAAATATAGTCATAACTACACTGAAATTTTGAAAGCCTATGACTATGTTAGGAAAGAACTAGAAGAAGAAAGGCTTAAGTTTAAAGTTTGGACAGACTCTGGAAGAAAAGTTCAAGAAATTCTCAATAATCAAAACGTGTGTCAAACTGCTGGTCTAGGCTATGACAAGAGTCAAGACAAAAGACCTATTGTTGAGAATGATAACAATGAAGAAGCTAGCAAAATTAATAAGACTAAAGACAAAAGTACATTTATTCATGTTAAGTTTGTGATCCCTAAAGAAAAAACTGAAGCCACAAACTCATCTGTCAATAGTCCCCCTGTTGTTGACAAAAAGACAGATGAAACAGGGGCAAATAACTCTAAGAAAATTATAAACATAGGGTACTTGTCTAAGTCTAAGTTGAAAGAAAGGCTAGAGAACTTATCAGAGTCCACCAAAACTAGGAGAAATAGGAATGGTAAGGAAGGCATCAATAAGGCTAATAATTATCAAAAATATCCTAATGCTCCTAGAAAGAAGTGTTATAGATGTGGCAACCAAAACCATTTAGCTATAGATTGTAAAACAAAAATTGAGAAGAAATCAGAGTCTAGTCCTTCTCAGACTCTGAAAAGTCACTACATACCACAGAAACCTTGTTATCACTGTGGTAGCATATTTCATTCTATATATATGTGTAGGGACTATCAAGATTTGTATTACAATTTTTATGAGCTAAAATCTTCTATTGATAAGAGTTGGTATGACACTGTTAAGACTCCACCACAGCCTAGAGCAACAAAAGAGACAGGTAAGCCAAAGGTGAAAATTGTTAAGCCTGTTTCTCCTAAAATTAGTATAAAAGGATCCAAAACTATTTGGATCCTCAAAACATCTAACTAGTTGCTGTATGTATGCAGGGAACTAGGGTAAAGAAAGTAACCCTAATCCTGGACAGTGGATGTTCAGGACATATGACTGGAAAGAAATCCCTGCTTACAGACTTTGAGGAAATGGCTGGCCCAGAAGTATCCTTTGGAGATGGCAACAAAGGACAAACACTGGGATATGGCAAGATTGTACTTGGGAATGTCATCATTGAACAAGTAGCTCTAGTTGATGGCTTAAGGCATAATTTAATAAGCATAAGTCAACTTGGAGACAAAGGTTACCATACTGGCTTTGACAACAAAGAGTGTCTTGTGACTCACAAAGAAACAGGCATTGTGGTTTTCAAAGGACACAGACATGGTAACATTTATGAAGCCAGCTTGGAGGATTGCATAAACAGTGAAGTCACATGTCTATACAGCAAGGCCTCAACTGAAGAAAGCTGGAAATGGCACAAGAAACTGTCACACATCAACTTCAAAACACTCAACAAGTTGGTTAAACAGAATCTTGTAAGAGGATTACCACAGGTTGATTTTGTACAAGATGGACTTTGTGAAGCATGTCAACTTGGAAAACAAAGGAAATCATCCTTCAAGAGCAAGACAATAAATACCATTTCTGAACCCTTTTATTTACTGCATCTTGATTTATTTGGTCCAGTAAATGTTATGTCAATTAACAAAAATAAATATACTCTTGTTATTGTAGATGATTTTACAAGATTCACATGGGTTTTCTTTCTACATTCAAAGGATGAAGCTTCACAAGACATAATAGATCATATCACTTTTCTGGAAAGAAAATCAAAGAAAATAGTAAGAATTCTGAGGAGTGACAATGGTACTGAATTCAAGAATTCAATCATGGAGAACCACTGTGCATCAAAGGGAATTACTCAACAATTTTCTGCGCCAGGAACTCCTCAACAAAATGGAGTTGTGGAAAGAAAGAATAGGACACTCATAGAAGCTGCCAGAACAATGTTGGCAGAGTCTAAGCTGCCAGTATATTTTTGGGCTGAGGCAGTCAATACAGCATGTTTCACTCAAAACTGCACTCTAATAAACATGCATGGAAAGACTCCCTATGAAATGATAAAGGACAAGAAGCCAAGTGTGAAACACTTTCACATATTTGGATGCAAGTGTTATGTACTGAAAGTACATCCTGAAAATCTAAGCAAATTCGAAGCCAAGGCAGATGAATCAATCTTTCTTGGATATGCTCGAACACAAAAGCATTCAGAGTGTTTAATCTCAGAACCAAAATTGTTATGGAATCTATTCATGTTGCATTTGATGATAAAAAGTTTACAGAATTGCAGGATGAGTCAGAGTCTACAACACTGGAATTTGAAAATCTAAAAAGTTCTGAGATAAATGAAGAAGAAGAGGATGAAGACCCTAGAATAAATCCTGAACTAACACAGGAACCTGCACATTTTGAGGGGGAGCCAGAAAATTTAACTCCAAATAATTCAGAGTCTAACAGGTCAGGGTCTATCCAAACAGAGTCTATCCAGACAGAGTCTAGACAGACAGAGTCTAACTCATCAGGGTCTGGATCAAGCAACTCTAAACTCTTGTCAGAGTCAAGCAATTTAGGGGGAGCCTCTTCATTTGAATTTCACTCAAATACAGAAGATGCAAATGACTTAGGGGGAGTTTCAAGTTCAAGAACCAATCTTCCACCTGCTAGAAAATGGACAAGGAATCACACTCCTGACTTGATAATTGGTGATCCTGAGAGTGGTGTACAAACAAGAACAACCACTCAAAATGAATGTCTTTATAGCTGTTTTCTCTCAAAGAATGAACCCAAGAAAATTGAGGAAGCCTTGCAAGACCCTGATTGGATTATTGCAATGCAAGAAGAATTGAATGAATTTGAGAGAAATAAAGTGTGGAAACTTGTACCAAGACCTAGAGATAGATCAGTGGTTGGTGCAAAATGGGTGTATAGAAATAAACTTGATGAGAATGGAACTATAGTAAGAAATAAAGCAAGGCTAGTTGCAAAAGGATACTCACAGGAGGAAGGAATTGACTATGATGAAACTTTTGCACCAGTAGCAAGATTGGAAGCTATTAGAATGTTTCTAGCCTTTGCAGCTCATTCAAAATTCAAGGTGTATCAGATGGATGTGAAAAGTGCTTTCTTAAATGGAGAATTGGAAGAAGAAGTCTATGTGGAGCAACCACCAGGATTTGTTGATCCAAAGTTTCCTGATCATGTTTACAGGTTAGACAAGGCACTATATGGATTGAAGCAAGCACCTAGAGCATGGTATGAAACTCTTTCAAAATTCCATCTTAAAAATGGATTCACAAGAGGTACCATTGACAAAACTCTCTTTATTAGAAAATATAAAGGTGATATTTTGCTTGTCCAAATTTATGTTGATGGTATTATATTTGGATCTACTAATGATAATCTCTGTGAAAAGTTTAGTCAACTAATGCAGTCAAATTATGAGATGAGCATGATGGGAGAATTAAACTTCTTTTTGGGACTTCAAGTCAAACAGAATGATGATGGAATTTTCATCAATCAAACAAAGTATGTAAAAGAACTGTTGAAGAAGTTTGATATGCAAGATTCTGCATCTGCTAAAACTCCCATGTCAACAGCTACTAAGCTAGACTCTGACCCAAAGGGTAAGAAAGTTGACAACACTAGTTACAGAGGTATGATTGGCTCATTGTTATATTTAACTGCTAGTAGACCAGATATAATGTTTGCAACTTGTCTGTGTGCCAGATTTCAAGCTGACCCTAGAGAATCACACTTAATAGCTGTGAAAAGAATTTTTAGATATCTCAAGGGGGCACAAATTCTTGGACTTTGGTATCCTAGAGAGTCAGATTTTTTACTAATTGGCTATTCAGATTCTGACTATGCAGGATGCAAAGTAGATAGGAAAAGCACAACAGGACAATGCCAGTTTCTTGGCAACAGATTAATTTCTTGGTTTAGCAAGAAACAACAGACTGTATCAACCTCAACAGCTGAGGCTGAATACATTGCAGCTGGAAGTTGCTGTGCTCAAATCCTGTGGATGAGAAATCAATTACTTGATTATGGACTAACATTCTCAAATATTCCTATGTATTGTGATAATACTAGTGCTATTAAAATTGCAGAGAATCCAGTCCAACACTCCAGAACAAAGCACATTGATGTCAGGTATCACTTTATTAGAGAACATGTTGAAAATGGTACTGTGACACTTCACTATGTTCCAACTGACAGACAGATTGCAGACATTTTAACAAAACCACTTGATGAGTCTACCTTTCTCAGACTGGTAGGTGAATTAAGTATGTTAAATATGTAAGTGATCAAAAATTACAAGAAGCAAGGTATGTACTTTAATTATAGTCCCTGTCTTAACACACTGTGATTAATTGTTAGTGCAACATTTTGTTTGGTATTTTACCTTGACAGAGTCTAGACTCTAACGAGTCTGTAGACTCTGACGAGTCTATAGACTCTGAGAAAATTATCGCCTAGACTCTGAAACGGTTAAAATTCGCGCCTGCAGACTCTGATTGCTTTTAAAATGTTCAAATGACTTGAAATAGGCGGTAACAGTTATCTTTTGACCGGAGACAGGCTGTAGACTCGTGTGTATTGTATGCAACTTGAACAAAATAGAATTTTTCATACAATTTACTCACTTGTTTATTGTAATTGATTTCTAAGGCAAAAATATTCACAGAGCTTTTTACGAACCCTAGTTAAATTCTTCAAGCTTCTCCATCACTTTTAACTCAACAACTTTAATGGCTGTCGTTTCTACTGTCATGAGAGGACCCAAGGCGATTGCGTTCACATTTGGGGATTTCGAGTTCATGACCACAAATCATGTTGCTGCTCTTGGAGATACGAAAGGGGTAGACGCTGACTACTACCCTGTGATGGATTTCTTGGAGCAATCCGAGCTACACTACATTTTCAAGGCATCACCAGTCATTCACATGGATGCTGTATCACAAGCATGGAGCACTGCAAAGGTAGTTGATCCTTCTCAGGATCAACCAGGTAAAATAATGTTTACCTTTGGTTCGACTACATTTGATGTCACTGCAGATGTGCTTAATTCTGTGTTTAAACTGCCTGTTAAGTCTTCTTTTGATGAAATTGTATCTGATGATGACATTAAAAGCATGTTTAAGGCAATAGGTTATTCTGCTAGCTTAGATAACATGAGCAAGATAACTAGGCCTTACTTAAGGAAAGAATGGTCATTTTTCTTCGATCAAATTGCTAAGTGTTTTACTGGTAAGTGTAGTGGATTTGATGTTATTACTGCTATTACTTATCAAATTGGTCATAGTCTCCTATTTGATAGAATAATCAACATTGGTGATATGTTGCTCACTCAAATGGGAGCAAAATTAAATAATGTGCATGAGGGGAGAAAGGAAGTCTACTATCATAGATTTCTTATGATTCTCCTCAATCACTTCATTCCTGACATGTCAACCAAGTTGGCAGATGATTGCTGTGTGCAGGCATACAAACAGCAAAGGAGGATATTCTCTGACATTAAGAGAATTGATGACAAAAAGAAGAGTCTACCTGCAATGACATATCCACAGGTAATGCAGGTAACACTCTCATCCTACAAACCTTCTATCTACAATGCTTCATTTTTTGGTGGTGAAATGGTGCAGGAACAAGTAATGGAGAGTCCCCCTGCACCTACCCAAGTCACCCAATCCCCTTCAATTATACAATCTTCTAAACCAAAATCCAAAAAGAAACCAACCTCTGGTGTCTCTCAACAGGCACCAGTTGTAAATAGGAGAAAATTGATTCAATCTAGGCTTATAGATGAGCACAATGATGTGGAGCTCAATCCACTAGAGAAGCAAGTTGTTGAAGGACTTTCTTTGCTAAAGGAAGGTCATGATACACTTGATTCTAACCTTCAAGCCAAGTCTGTAGACTCTCAAAAGGCTACAGACTCTGAAAAACCTAGGGAAGCACCTCAGGATTCTCACATTGAGTCTCCTGAGAAATCTTTTGCTAAGAAGTACAGAAGGTTAAGGAAGGCTTATTCTGCACACACACACAAGCCTATTATTATTACTAACCCTGTTTTGCAGGAAACAGATGCTCCCAAGGCTCCTGCAGAGCCAGACTCTGAAATCAAGAAAACACCTGAACCAGAGTCTAATGTTGAGTCAGAGTCTAGACTGCCTTTAGACTCTGATCATGACACATTTTGGGAATGAATGCCATTGGATGCAGCCTCATGCCTAATTGATGAGATCATTACTCCAAGTGATGAGGCACTGCTACTCTTATATCCTTTGGTGGAATCAGTTGAAAATCCAGAGCAATATCAGACTAAATCTCAAGTCTTGGATTTTCTTTCAACCTATGAAGCCCTAAGGAAGAGAATGGAACAGGAGCTACAAATGTCTGCACAAGATGTGGTTAAAAATCTCTACAGCTACCTATTCAACTCTTCATTCCAAGTGCAAGCAGCTGGGCTCATAGAAGGCAGAACTAATGAAGTTCTCAAAGCACTAGGTGTGCCAGACTCTGAATAGAAAATTACAAAGAAGCCTAAAAAGCTTAAGGTCCACAAAAGGAGAGCATCAGAGTCTGTTGCTGAGTTGGAAACTGAGATTGAGCAACCAGTTTTTAACTATGAAGCAATTTGGGATAATGGAGTTACCTACACGACAGCCATTCAATGGATCTCTCAAATTCAACCTCTGTCAAGACAGGTGGCTGACTATCTTCTCCATAATATTGGTACAATTGCCAACAAATACATCTATCCAACCTACCAAAGTAGACTGGATCAATTCAAGGGCACTTATTTTCAAAGAGTAAGAAGGGAACTACAGGACCTCTTCAATCTCACAGATGCCCAGGCAATCAATGCAATCCATCTCAGGGCCTTTCATCACAAGTTGGATGCATTTATTCTTGAAGAACAACAGGATGTAGCAGGTGGTGCAAGGCAGTTGGAGGATGGGACTAGTGCACCAGTGGTGACTAGTGATAAAGATGCTCAGTCTGCTTCACCCACACAAGAACCACCTAGTCAGAGGTTGGGTGATAGTGGGGCAGGGGAGTATGCTGTTGGGCCCTCCTTGCCAACTCATCAAAGAGCTGATGAGTACCTCAGTGATATGAGAGGACAGACTCTGATGGATGCTCATGAAGTGATTTCCCAATCTATTCTATCAGAGTCTATCCACCTTGAGGGGGAGTCTCATGCACCAATAGTCAAAGATGGTAACACTCAGACTCTGGCTTCTAATGAAGTCATACTGAAGCAGTCAGAGTCTAGAGTAGACCCTGAGACTGGAATACTGGATCCAACAGACTCTGAAAAGAGAGAAGATGCTAGTAAGGGTTCAGAATCTATTGATGCTCACCCCTTGGTGGAAACCCCTAGCCTTCAGACATTTGAAGGGGTTCCCCTCCATCAAGGTGGTTCAGGTATTGAAGCACCATTTTTATCTCTCAACCCCTCTTCTGTAGGTTTACTGAGTGCACCCTCCAAATTGAGTGACAAAATATATGAGAGGCTGGCACTGGACCAGACAAAAGGAGAGGTAGATAAGGCTGTAGAGAGCCTGAGTGAGATTGAGAAAGTGGGTGCCCAACTCCACTGTGAGCATGAGAGATTAGGGTATCCTGAACCTAGCTTTACTTATTGGGATCAAGATTTTCCACAGAGTTGGTCCAATGAGTTGGAGCAGGGGATGAATGACAATTCACTGTGTCTGATTGTGCAGATTGACAAACAGGAGGAGGCTCTTGCTGCTCAGAAATCATTTACACAGAGACCACATCTTCATTTGGTGGATTCTCTAGCAAGGAGAGCAGATAGAGTCATGGAGGCTTTGGTGGATAACCCTGCCATTTTCACTGAGGCTGCAACATTGAAGTCAGAAGAACCTCTTTTCATAATGCCTATAAGGGCTAGACTTCCAGAGTCTACAGTCTCTGATCACTCTCAAGAGGAGTCAGGGTCTATAGTCCCGTTTGCAGTTTCGGAGTCTACACCACCACCAGAGTCTACACCTCCATTCACAAAGCTAGAGTCTGTTGCTGAGGACTGCACTTCTGCAGATGATGATCATGTTACTCCTTCTTTTATCTATTTTGATCAGGTGTTTCCTCAGTCTTGGGAGTCTGCACAGCAAAGAGGCATCAATGATAAAGATTTTTTTGAGTGTATTTTGGATATTCATCTTTCTGAGAGACTTAAGGCTTTTCAGAAAAAATCTTTTCACCAGGAACATGGTTACTATCCTGGTGAAGAAGATCAAGTCTTAGATGGAGCTGTTAAAGCTAAGCTACCTGATGTTGCTGCTCAATTATCTAGTGTGGTCCAGGACATTTCTCATATTAAAACAAAGCTCACTGGTGTTGATAACACAACTTCTCTACTCAATACAAGATTTGACAGAATTCACTCCCTTCAATTATCCAAAGAGGTCGCTTTTAAAGATGCTCTAGATGCTATCACTACCACTCAAGCCTCTCTTCAAACTACAGTTTCTGCTTTGACCACTAAGGTTGATTCAGTTATTGCAGCCCAGGCAAATATCTCCACTGTTCTTGAGCAGATTCTTTTGGCTGTCACCAGTGATGATGATGTCAAAAAGGGGGAGAAGGTGAAGCAAGGTGAGTCCTCCAGGAGACATAAGGGTGAGGGATGCAAGGATAAATCAAGGGGAATTAAAAGGAGGAGAGATGGTGATGATGGAGATAGTTCTCATGGTTCTAAGGGTCCTGATGGTGTGCAACAAAAGCAATCTGGAGTATCGAGAACTCAAACACATCAGTCAGGGACTAGACATGTGAAATCAGAGTCTAAGTCAGACTCTGATAAGCAAAGAAAGAAGTCAGACTCTGATCAAACTCAAGAATCTTCATACTGGAAGTGCAGTCAATCAAATCTGCAACTTAGAGCTAAAAAGAAGATAGGTCTTGGAGGATTTGAAGAATCTGACATTGACAGAACATCTACTCTAACCAGGGATCCTCAATCCTTGACAGATAGGCAGTTTGAGAAGATCACTCAGAAGCACTTAAATAAAGTGGTGTCTGCTCAAATTGTTTATAATGTTTTTGAAACGAAGATACAAGGAAGTCAGGGAGGTACAGAAAAGGTGAAGAATGAGATGCTGGTTTACTTCTTAGAAGGTGGAAGTGTAAGATGGATTAGTCAGTCAAATTTTATCTTTTTCAAACAGGCTGAGGAACTATAGTATATTAGATTCCTACTGCAAATTGCTTATGAAGTAAACAAAAGCAAAGAGGCTATCACTCACAAATGGTTCAAGGAAAATGACAGGAAGTTGACTTTGCACAGACAGGCAAATCGACAAATGAGCAAATTTTCTTTAAAATATGTTGATACTGAGGGAAATGATCAAGTCATGCCATTGGAAGAAAAACAGATTAAATTTCAAGAAGGTGTGGGTCATTACTTTAGGTTTCAGCCTATGAGTAGGAAAGTTAGTGTTCTGATGTTGAAGGACTTAAAAGATCAAGAAAGCAGTGCAAATGATCTGAGAGCAGCTTACTGTAAAATCAAATGTTCAAATGAAGAAATGAAGAAATTAAAGAAGTTTGTTGGTGAAGCTCTTGCAATTGTGGAAGAAAATATGCTAAACTCATTTTTGAAGAACAATCCAGCCTTTGAGAAGATTAAATGAGAAGTAATTCTTTTTCTTTTTCTTAAATTCTTTTATACTGTTCTAGATTATTAGTTTTATTCTTTAGTTTTGACATCATCAAACCTTGATTTATGCTTACATTTTATAAAGCATAAATAGGGGGAGATTGTTAGGAATATATTCATTTGATGATGTACAAAATACTAGAACAGGGTCTAGCTCAGTTTATCTGTAATAAGTCTTTCTAGTCTCTGAAATGTATAATCAGAGTCTAGATGGTCAACATTCATGTTACTTGTACTTAGAAGAATTTCTGTAGAAAGTGAAACCAGAGTCTGCATAAAGATCAGAGTCTGGAAGGTGATCAGAGTCTATAGACTATCAGAGTCTATGATCTATCAGGGTCTACATGTGATCAGAGTCTGAAGATCATCAGAGTCTGAAGATTTCAGAGTCTATACAGTTAAGGATAAATTTGGAAGAAGATCACAGGAATGGAAAGTCTTCGAAGATCAAGATAAATATATTGCAGATATGTTATGGGAAAGAAAGAGAATTCTAGAAGGAAACTGTCAACTAATAATTAGGAATTCTATTCCTATTGTAATTTATCTTTCTGTTATTAGTTGATAGGCAGCTCTCTATATAAACTCTATGTAACCTAATTGTAAAAGTGTGGAAGTCGAAGCATAATTATCTGAGTGAAATTTTGTGAGAGCATAGAGATAGAGAGAGTTGCCGTGATAAACACAGAGAAGCTGCTAGGGTTTGTGTACACCCTAGGAGAGTTTTGTATTCACAAATCAATAATACAAAATAGTACTTATTCATATTTTTGTGTTTAATTTGATTTTAAATCGGGCAGAAAAGACATACAAGTATTCAACCCCCCCTTCTACTTGTACGACTGGGAAAACAAATAATTTAATTCACAACCAATTAATTACCAAATAAATATATCAAGATATAAGTTGGGCAATTAATCAATTATAAAATATGTTAATTACTGGATGTTCAAATAAATTCACAAATTCTTTTAATATTGACGATTAAATATTTGTGAACTTATTAACACCAAATTACAGATAAGATCTAAACATTTAACATCCCAATTTCACTAACCAACCTAGAAAAGATAACTTCATCAAGTGGTTTCGTAAAAATGTCTGCAATTTGATGTTCTGTGGGTACAAAGTGTAACTCCACAGTGCCATTCATGACATGCTCTCTAATGAAATGATACATAACATCAATGTGTTTGGTCCTTGAGTGTTGGACTGGGTTGTTTAAGATTGCTATAGTACTTGTGTTGTCACAGAATATAGGAATTTTATTCAGCAACATGCCATAGTCCCGGAGTTCATAGAAGGGGGTGTTGAATACAAGTGCTTAAAACTTTTGGTTTTGAGTATTTGTTTTTGTAGTCTTGAGTGTTTATAAGTGATTTAAAGAAAAATAGAAACTGAAATTTAAATTGAACAAGATATTTAAAAATTACTAAAGGATTGGTTTTTCCATCAGTGTATATATTGCTCAAATAATCTAGGTTTAGAAAACTTAACTGCTTTTACAAGGTTAGAAAATAAATCAATTGTTCTTACAAAGTGCTCTCAGGTTGATCAGTTGATTCAGAATGATATTCTAACTTCGGTATTTTCTAACAATGCTACCACTCTTATTTATATATTACAAGAGTGTTTACAATCTCGAGAATAGATTAAAACAAAAGTATCTATTCTTGGAATGTTACTAAACTATCTTTCATATTTGCCTTTTGCTATTTTGAGTAAGTTCTGCAACCTAGAAAAGACAGCTTCATTTGAGTCTTCACAGTCAGAGTAGATTGTCTTCCATAGGTGTGCTTTAGTCTGAAGATTCCTAACATTTTGTCATTTTGTGCAGTGCCTATCAATTTATTATTTGTTATTAAGCATATCAATTGATTCTTCCTTGTATCCATCAACTAGTATTATTCTTCGATTGATAATAGTTGTTGACTTATCGATTGATAGATATTATCAATCGATATATCAATCGATGGGTCTTCATATCAGTTGATGGTCTTCAATATTTGACTTGGCTTCTTATCAATTGATCTTCTATCCATTGATGCTTCCATATAAATTGATCACCCTTCACTTGCATAATTTTCCTTTCTTCAAATATTTATAATTTGACAGTCTACGTTATACATCAATTAATGACCTATATCAATCAACTCTAGTATCAGTTGATGAGAACAATATCAATTGACTTAAGCCATATCAATTGAATTAGTCTAAGTATACCTATGTTACCATCCATATTATCAGTTGATTCAGATAAACATTTTAGTTGATAAATGGTTTCCTGATTAATTGATATTTATAAATATCACATCAATTGATCAGTCATAACAATTAAAATTTATATGATTCTAAGGTTAAAGTTATTATCAAGTTACACATAGATTCTTAACAATCTCCCCTATTTGTGTATGTGACATGAACATGCAAAAATATACTTGATGATAACAAAACCCTTAACTAAATTCATTCAAATAGAATTATGAAACTTAAAAGCACTTAAAGTTTAGAAATACCAGTTGATTGAATTTTACAATATGCTCCAGTCTTTTCAGGGCTTGATTCACTTCTTCTTCTTTTTTCTCTTCTTAGCATTTTCTTTTAGTTGTCTCATGAATGAACCTCTCATAATTTGCTCATCTCTATCTGAGTTTCCAAGTTTTCTCATTAAATAGACAATTTCTTGATCTATGATTTTATCTAGATATTTACATATGTTAAAGTACTTTTTCTTTCCTTCAACATCTGTGAATATCTTAGCATAAACAGGCTCCAGTATCACAGTTTTGACTTGAGACTCCCAAATCTTCAAAGGAGGATCAAGATCAACTTCTGCAGGCAATCTCCTTAGCTTTGTAATTTGATATTGTAATTCCTGAGCAATAGTGAAATTTAGCTTGTATCTTTTGTTGAGTAAAGGAAGAATGGTTTTCAAGGTGTTATATCCCTACTTCATTATCAGCCTCATTGGAAAAGTTGCTTTATGACCATCTTCATATTCCAAACTCATGCACTAATCATGATTTGAAGTTGCAGGATGAGTTTTGCAGGCTATAAGACCCTTCTCACTTATTCTTGGTACTCCCTTCATTTTATAACCTTCAAGAACAATCTTCTTTGAATTTTCTGTAACAATATGTCCTTGTACCTCCTTGGATGTAGATTGTTCTTTTTTAGTCTTTTCTTGGGCCTTTATACTCTTTCTCTTAGCCATTGCAACCTTTCTCTTTGGCTTTGTAGGTTAGTCTATATTTGAATCTATTAGATTCCATTCCATCTGCATTTATCTTGCTATATCTTCATTTTATTTTTCTCTTCTGGCAGCATCTGAGATTCCTGAAATAATGGCTCATTTTTGCAATTTTCCTCCTGTAGATCCTTCCTTGTTTTTCTTTTCCTCTTCATTCATAATGGTTTTCCCCTTTTTCTTCTCTTCTAAAATCTCTTATTTTTCTTGGAGAAATTTCCCTTCATGAAAATTAACCTCATTTGCAGCTTCTTTTGCACTTTCATTCACAGCTTTGGTTTGTGCAATGAATTCATCTAGATCTCCTATTTGAGCAGCCTTTCTCATTAACTCTGTGTTGTGCTTTAGCAACTCAAATTTTTTCATTTCTTTCTCAATCAATTCTTCTGTCTCCTTTTCCCTAGCAATTCTTCTAGCTTCTAAGTCATCATCAAACTTCTTTGCATCTCTCTTTTTCTTCTTCAAATCATACTTAGATGATCTTGGTATTGATGATTGCCCCTTTCTACTAGTTCAACCTATTTCCTTATTACTTTTTTTGCCCCACTAGCACCAGTACCAGCCTCTACAAACCTGCTACTACCAACAACTCCATTTCCACCACCATTTCCATCTTTATTCCACTTGTTAATATTTTCCCCATTTTTGTTACCATCAATTGGAGGAGGTGGTGGCATTATATCAAGGAATTTCTGAAGAATTAAGGCATGAAGAGCTTGACCTTTGATGATATCATCCATTTTGGACTCTATGGATGATACCATCTTCTCCAAGTCATTGAAATTCTTAGATTCCTTGAGTTGTTTGTCCTTCATCTAATTTAAAGTGTTGAATGAGAGTTTTTCACCCAACTCCTTTCAAGTGCATCTTTACTAGATGTGATAGATCCCTTAATAATTTTTAATTCTCTTTTGAATCATGTCACTGTCATCTTTTAAATCTTCAATTGATCCCTCATACAGTGTGCAATTCTCCTTTGAATAGGATCTGAAATTTCAACTTCCATCATTGCCCTCCTGTGTTGAGAAAGAATTTAAGTTTCAACAACCTATAGAGATCCCTCAATTGTACTCATCCAAGGTTCTTCATCAGATTCATCCTTTAAATCTTCAGATGCCATATGGCCGACATCTGTTACATTGACTAGACTCTCTTTGAGATTCCTAGTCCTTTGTTCTGTGTGCTCAATCCCCAATATTTGTTCTGCATTCCTGTTGCTTGAAGTGGCCAAATCATGATACCTTGGATCAGGATGAACAAAGTTGCTTGGATCTAAGTCACCAGCATCAACCTCATCTTCTTCTACGGTAAAATCCTCTAACTTCTCAGTCTCCTTATGAACTCCACTCTCACTTGCTTCATTTATATTAGGGAATCCCCATCTCCTACACTCTTTCCTCCTTTGACATCAGTTCATTTTCCAATTCCTGTGCATATTGAAGAATCCTTAAATCACTCTCACTCATCTCTCTATTTTTCTTCAGGATATCATCCTGGAACCTCACCTCTCCATCACTTATACCTTGTGCATCTTCTAAGGTGGGGCCCTTATGTGTTTCACTATCATTCCTAGAAGAATTATGAATGACCTCACTCACTCCCTCTCCTTTTTCCAGGTTGCAATCTTGCCTCTCACTCAACTCACTCATTCCTAATAAAGTTTTTACAACATTAATTGATTGAGTATCAATTGATGTAGAGAGAATAGCAGTTGACGTGGAAGCATCTATCGATTGATAAAGAGTATCGATCGATGGTTAAGCTATCGATGGCTGAACATCAATTGATGAAGGAACATCAATTGATGGAGTAGAAATAGTTAAAGTATTGATTTGTGAAGTGATAGTTGATATTACATTTGAGATGTAATCCTGAATTTCCTGAGAAGAAAATTCAGGAAAGAGTGTTGGCTTCTCCTTGAGTAACAAAGAAGGAGAATTTGAAAATGTTTGATTGTCTATCAAAACATTCTCTGAAGAAATTTGTTGAGGTGGAGAAAGAGGGATGATAATATAAATAGATAAAGAGTGGGACTGCATCTCCACATTTATTGGAGATGCATTAATCTGAGAAAATGAAGGCTCTACCATAGTTTCTTGTGGCTTTGTAGTGTGTGCATCACCAAGTGCAAACCTTGTTTTCTTACTCCTTCTTTCATAGGACTTTGGGGTTTTGGCTTGTGTGTCCCCACCCTTGTCCAATGCACCTAGTTGTGGGCTCTTTTCAAAATTGACATCCTTTTGAGAGGATGTCAATAGGGATGTGGTAGTTTCCTTATTAACATCCACAGCCTTTTGAGAGACTGTGGAGTGGCTTGGGTTTCTCATCCTCACTCTCCTTATGCTTCTAGGTTCCTTGATTTTCCGCAGTTCCCTTACCAGCAACCACTCCAACTAATCTATCATCACCTGAAATTTTTCTTTTTCTTAATTTTTTAACAACAGGTTTTTGAGAACCTCTTGAGGTTGACTTTTTAGACTTGGGTTTAGAAGTAGTTTGTGTGGCTTAGGTATGAGGGTTAGGGTCATTGATAACACCCTTCATAACTACAGAAGGCAAAGAAAATTGAGGTTGAGAAGAAGTAAGGTTAGAAATAAATACCTGAACAAAAGGTGGATAGATTAATTCAACATCACTATGAAGATTGATCTTGACCAGCAGTCCAATGTCTCAGTCTCCCTTGCAACTTCAATGTCCTTAATAAAATGGGTAATAAATAGCATAATAAATTTATCATAGTATATATGATTAGACCTATAAGACTTATTACCCAATTTTACAGCAAGTTCATTCATGATAATAGAGGACAAATTAAAATATCTATTAAACAGAATGCTATAAGCTATTTCATGTATACTAGTTGTGATAGCATCGAAATTATTAATCTTACCACTAAAGCATTTTATGATTGCATCAAAGAAATAGGACTATTCTTTCCTAAGATGTTTTCTAACAACATGAGCTAGACCTAAAATAAATCCATCTCAATCTAAAAAAAGCATTTATTTGGGCGTGCAACCCAAAAAGATAGAAAGTCCACTTATTCAACCTATTTCTGAGAGCTTATGAAAGATGGGATTGAGAGTATAGTCTTACCAATTGGATTTTAAAAAAAGCCCATTTTTCTTTTTATGGTGAAAACTCAATTTTTTGATCTCTTGCTGAATCAGTTGTTCATGCTACTGATTCCTATCCCTAACTTTAAATATCCTACGAGAATTCTTCAATAGATAAAAGAGAAGAAGCGGGTGAAGAAAGTAGAATCGATTCATACTTTTCTCTGGAAGCACTTTAGGCTCCAGTCCTATAGCTGGTGAAATGGATCAAAAGCATGTCTTTGTCTTTCTCGGGTTAAGCTAGTAGTACATTGGGTGGTGGGATCTCCTCCTTCCTATTTACTACCTTGGCTGGGAACTGAAATAAAAGCATGAAAATGGCATTAATGAGTTGGAGTAAATGCTAATAACATAAAAGTCATTGATGCTGGCCAACTAGAGATCGATAGTAAGATTACGATGCTATGCAGTTACGGATGCTCGTAATAGAGATGCGGATCTTGGTTATCAAGAATAAGTTAGTGAAAGTGGTTCAGCATAACTAACAGATTTTAGCATTTTTCTTATATCATCATCTATTGGTGCTTTATCAGTACTATTAGCTGGTAAATTAATGCATTCATCAATAGATATTATAGTTAGTGTATACTTATCTCCATTTTAGACAAATGAAATTGAAGAAGAGTCATTGGCAACTTCAGCAGTGGCCCAAAATTCCTCTACCAATTTGTATATGATCTTTGGTCATCCCTCAAGGCTTTTTTTTACTTTACTACTCTCTAGGAATCTCATGAGTGGATGAAACCCTGGTGATGCTTCTTCTACATCAGTGCAGGCTACAAAGTTGTTGAGTTCGTAGATGAATCCGGCTTGTGAGACTCTCGTAGATGAGGAAGCAGAAGAAGATGTCATTTCACAAATTAATTGAAGTCGAATGCAAACACTTGAGAGAGATTAGTAGAATGGAGTTAAGAACATAGAGAGTTAGAGTTTGAGTTCGTAGAGAAAGATAGAGAATTAGCTAAGAAAAATGCAAGTAAGAGTTAAAATAAATTTTAATCTCACTATTTATATTTACTGAATTCTCAATCGATTTCTTTCTCAAAAGGTATATGAAAGAATTACTAATTTTGGCAATCGACTGTTATACATACATGGTTGTATATATTTATCAATTGATAAAATAAGTAATCAACGGTTAGATTTAGTACAGGTCAATTGATGACATGGACCCAAAAACTTCAATGTCATCGATTGATAACTAATTTATCCATCGACAGGTAGTACTATCCATCATAAACAAATATAACATCAATTGATATATTTATCTATCAATAGCTGAGAATATCCATTGATAGGTAAAATGTTTATCAACTGATTATGGAAAAATCAACAGATTAACATAATCAATGGCTACAGTCAAAAAAATTACTAAAGGAAATAACTTGTCAGGAATTTAAAGGATTAAACGTAGTTAAGCATACCTAAATCACAGACCAATCTATTGAAAGTAGATTCATCTAATGGTTTGGTAAAAATGTCTGCAAGTTGTTTTTCACTAGGGACAAAATGTAATTCAATAATAACATCCATTACATATTCCTTAATGAAGTGATACCTTATGTCTATGTGTTTGGTCCTTGAATGTTGAACTAGATTTTCAGTAATGGCAATAGCACTTGTGTTGCCACGAAATATTGGAATTTTGTTTAGATAAATCCAGAGTCAAACAGTTGATTCCTTATCCATAACACTTTTGCGCAACAACTTCCAACATCAATATATTCAGCCTCAACTGTGGATGTAGACACTGAATTTTGCTTCTTGCTAAACTATGATACAAGCTTATTTCCTAGAAATTGACAAGTGCATGTAGTACTTATTCTATCAATTCTACAACATGTATAGTTTGCATTTGAATAACCAATTAGATCAAATCCAGGGACTTTAGGATACTAAATGCCAAGATTTGGTGTTCCTTTGAAATATTTGAAAATTCTTTTCATAGCAATCGAATGATACTCTTTAGGATCAACCTGAAACCTAGCACAAAGACATGTAGCAAACATTATGTTAGACCTCCTTGAAGTTAAATATAATAATGAGTCAACCATACCTCTATAACTTGAAATATCCAATTTAACTTCCTTAGTATTCAATTCAAGTTTAGTTGTAGTGGCCATGGAAATTTTTGCAGAAGAATATTCATTTAAATCAAATTTCTTTAATAAGTCAGAAATATATTTTCTTTGATTTATGAAAATACCATATTTAACTTGTTTGACTTGCAAACCAAGAAATTAGGTCAGTTCTCCCATCATGCTCATTTCATATTTACTCTACATCAACTTAACAAACTTTTGACAAAGTTTCTCATCAGTTGAGCCAAAAATAATATCACCTACATAGATTTGAACACGAATAATAGAACCATTGTCATTTCTATGAAAGAGAGTTTTATCAACAGTACCTCTTATAAACTGATTCTCAATCAAGAATTTAGATAGTGTGTCATACCAGGTTGTAGGTGCTTGTTTCAATCCATATAGTGCTTTGAGAAAATAGTACATAAATTCAGGATGAACATGAACAAAAAAACCAGGAGGTTGTTCCACATATACTTATTCTTCCAATTCTCCATTGAGAAAAACACTTTTCACATCCATCTGATAGACCTTAAAATTAGAATGGACATCATATGCTAGAAAGATTCTGATAGCTTCCAACCTTGCAACAGGTGCAAATGTTTCATCAAAATCCATGCCTTCTTCTTGTGAGTAGCTTTTTGCCACCAATCTTGCTTTATTTCTTGTCACTGTACCAGATTCATCCATTTTATTTCTGAACACCCATTTTGTACCAATAACAAACTTGTTATTTGGTTTGGGCACCAGCTTCCATACCTTGTTTCTTTCAACACGATTCATTCAATCGGGATCATTCAAGATTTCTTCAATCCTTTTTGGTTCTTCTTGAGATAGGAAGCTACTATAAGCATTCATTTTGAGGTGCACTTTTAGTTTTGATACCATCATTTGCATTTCCAATAATCAACACAAAGGGATGACTTTTGGTCCATTTCTTTTGTGGTGGTAAATTTGTCCTCGAGGATGATGCTTCATGATCATTAGAATTATCATGATCATTGTGATGTGATTGATTGGTTGAGAACCCTCCCGCTGAGATGGATATCCAACTTGAAGATTGTTAATCAGAGTTATTATCCATTGAATGGTTATCAATTGATGTACTATCAGTCGATTGATGATTGTCAACTGATAAGTTATCTGTTGTTGTATTGACATCAATTAATGGGGAATTTCTGGGTACTTGATTTCTTGGAATTTCCACATCATCATCATCACTTTCTTCACCATTACCAGTTGATTTTTTTTTTCAAAATGCAATGAATCATGCTATCATTCATCAAACAACCCTTGAATTTTCTTATCATCAAAGACTACATGCATAGATCTCATAACTATGTGTAATATAAGATTGTAGACTATGTAAGCTTTGGTTGTTATTCCATATCCAATCAACATTGCCTCATCAGCTTTGGCTTCAAATTTTCCCAAATTTTCACCTTTATTTCTTAGGACAAAAAGCTTGCAGCCAAAGACATGAAGAAACTTAACTGTTGGTTTCTTGTCTTTCTTCATCAATTGATATGGAGTTTTGCCTTATAGTTGATTGACCATAGAAATATTCTGAATGTAGCACACAGTGTTGATTGCCTCTGCCCAAAAATATGTGGGAAGTTTGGATTCCTCCAACATAGTTCTTGCAGCTTCAATTAAAATCATATTTTTTTCTTTCAACAACTCCATTATGTTGGGGAGTTCTAGGAGTAGAGAAATGATGAGTGATACCTTTTTCTTCACAGAATTCTGTCATTGTTGCATTCTTAAATTCAGTACCATTATCACTTTTTATTTTTTTGACCTTCCGTTCAGTGCCATTGTCAACATTTTTCACATTACTGATAATGAAGTTGCAAGCCTCATCCTTGGAGTGTAAGAAATATACCCAAGTGTATCTTGTGAAATCATCCACAATTACTAAGGCATATTTCTTCTTGGCAATTGACATGATGTTGACTAGACCAAATAAATCCATGTGCAATAATACTAGAGGCTTATCAATTGATGATTCTAACTTTCACTTGAATGATGCTTTCTTTTGTTTTCCTTTTTGACATGCATAACATAGTCCATCCTTGATGAATTCCATCTGTGGAATGCCTCTAACCGAATTCTTTCTAAACAATTGATTCATGGCTTTGAAATTTAAATGTGCTAGCTTCTTGTGCCAAATTCAACTCTCATCTATATTGGTCTTGCTAAGTAGGCATGTCATTGAATTTGCCTTTTGAAAGTCATATTACTAGTCCTATTTGTAATAAGTAGATGACAACTCAACTCAGATAAGAAAGCGAAGTAAATAATAAATATTGAATATAGAGGAAGAACAAAAGAAGCCATGACAAGACACAAAGACCACTACAGCAGAAATGAGAATCAACATTGTAGTTAGTCATCCGTGAACCAGACCAGTGCACAGGGTGTCAACAATGTCAGTGAAGATTCGTCATCAAAAAGTTCAAGTGGTTAGACAGAAGACAGAACAAAGGCAGAAAGATTTCGAAGCTAACAAAAAGGTTATACAAGTCGAGATAGTATTTTAATTCTACTATCAAATGTTAATTAATTATTTAATTTATCTAATTAAATTAATTCAAGCTGAATTCAATTTAATTTATAAATTATTTAATTAAATTAAGTGGAATTAATTTATTATAAAAGATATGGCTTGGTATGACTTTTAATAAAGTCTAAAAGAATTTATTAAAAGTCATACCGAAATTCTGTTTTAAAATAAGTCATACCGAAATTCAGTTTTAAAATAAGTCATACTGAATGCAAACAGAGAAGTCATACCGAGCTTGTTAAATAAGTCATTTCGAGAATCTGAAGAAAAAGTCATACCGAGCTGTTCTGTTGAAAAGTCATACCGACCAAGCTGATGAATATGTCATACCGAGCTGCTGTTAAAAGTCATACCGAGCAGAGATTTCATAATTCATACCGAGCAGTGATCAAAGGTCATACCGATTTTTCTGAAAAAAAAGGTCATGCTGAATTGATTTTATTTAATTAAAATAAGTCATACCGATTTTTTTAATTAAATAAAATCTGAATATGACTTTGAAAAGGTCATACCGAACTTTCAGTAAGTCATACCGAATTTCTGAAGAGTCATACTGACAGAAATCAGTCATGCCCAGCCTTTTTGTGAGTCATACAAGTGTTAAATCAATTAGGAAAAAGGTCATACTGGGATGAGTCATGCTGGCTTTCCACCTCTATAAATATGAGGCCAGGGGCTTCATTTTTAAAAGTAGAAAAACAATCAAATTTAGCAATTTGTCTGCAACGTCATATTCACAGACTTTCTGTGCTAGTTTGGTTTTAATTCCTTAAGTAGAACAATTCATGTTAAATTTGTTCTAGGAATTAAATGTTTATTCTACCGAATACTGTAACACCCATTCAAGTTTAATATACATATTTAACTTGAATCTTGTTTACTTACTTACTTGCTAATTTCTATATCTTAATTGTTATATCATAAAAATAGAAAAATAGTAAGTCAGCCTCTCAAACACTACAAGGACTCTAACCCTCAGCTAAAGCAATAATTTAATTCCGCAAATTTTGAAAAGAATTTTAAATTGTTGTCAGTATCACATTCAACCCCCCTTCTACGATACTTTCGGGACCCAACAATTGGCATCAGAGCAAGCTGATTGATATACAAATCAAGATCCGCAGTCCAGTGAACCTCAGGGTACCGAAGCTGTTTTGAACTTTGAATGTCTAGAGGCCTTGTTAAATAAATTTAGTTTATAAATTTAAATTTAGATAAATTTATTTTATAAATTTTATTTAAAATAAATTTATTTCGTGAATTTAATTTAAATGAGTTTATTATTTAAACTTGAAAAAGTTTCTTTTATAAACTTAATTTAAATAAGTTTACTTTATAAATTTTAATTTAAATAAATTTATTCATTAAATTTAAATAGATTTACTTTTATAATTTAAATTTATTTAGATAATTTTATTTTATAGATTTAAATTTAGATAATTTTATTTTATAAATGTTATTTAAAATAAATTTATTTTGTGAATTTAATTTAAATGAGTTTATTATTTAAACTTGAAAAAAGTTTATTTTATAAACTTAATTTAAATGAATTTATTTTATAAATTAAATTTAAGTAAATTTATTAGTTAAATTTATATAGATTTAATTTATAATCTAAAGATATTAAAACTTGGTCCATTTTTCCAAAAGGGTTTGTAGTTGGGAAAATCTTCGTTTTGGCTCAGAATTAATTCGCAGAGCATATGACCCGGTTTCGAGAAAAGTGGTCATTTCGTTTTAGTAGGTTTATTCCGGAGCATTTGGATTTTATTGTGGATGATACGATTGTTCATGTTATAGTTCCACAAACTGCTCAAATGTAAAGATATGATAGATTTATTAGTGGGGAACTCTGAAAATTTTTTTCTGACTCTAATGATCATTCTAGTTTTTGTGCTTATACAAAATGGATTTAAGAATCGTTAGAGGTCACAACTGAAGAAACATATGAGGCTACAAGTAGCAAGACAAGATCAGGGCTGTGTTACACTATTCAAGAAGCTCCCGAGCATTAAAATAAAAGTCTATTCTGAATCTGTGAAGCTTGACATCTTGTCAGAGTCATATTCAGATATTGATGATGAAACTGAGGTTGCAGAAGGAATCAATGTTAATGATGATGATTCAGATCCTAGTAGTGGAAATGGTAGTGAATCTACATAACTCGTGGACTTTAACAGAATCCACTCAACAAGGTGAAGGATCTTCAACACATCCTAGCAGCAACTCAGGGGGAGCAAAATAAAAGAAGGATCTACTAGTCGTACTCAACACAATGAAGATCAAAGGAACACATTAAGAACATATCTGCCGAGACAAAGGGTTTGGAGTCAAAGCCATTCCTGGAGTCTAGTTCTTAGTGATCCGGATACTAGAGTAAAGACTAGAAGTGCTATGCAAAGTAAATGGTTATTCTTCGGGAAAGAACAATTGTTAAACAGTTGGAATCCTAAAGAAGATTGAAGAAGCACTGATTGATCCAGATTGAGTGATTGCAATGCAAGATGATCTCAATCAGTTCGAAGGCAGAATCTACTGAATCTGGAACCCAGGCCACAAGACAAAGTTGTAATTGATACTGTAAGGGTTTTCAGAGACTGGATGATTTTTGGCATTGTTATGAGGGACAAAGCCAAACTGGTTGCTACAGAAGGTATCGACGATGATGGAAACAGAATCTTCGGGACTTTCAAGATCTAACTAAAGCACCAGAGACGAGACTTGATACTATTAGGGCTGAACAAGTTGATGTACAACAACTCCTGGACTTTGAAGTTTCATATCCACTAGTATTTGTATATCATTCTCTTCACAAAGCTCTCTATGATGGAGGTAAGAGATCAAGCAATCGTCAAGGACACGGTATGACACTTTAACTGCTAATTACTTGAATATGATTTTATATTAGAGTCATTATACACATATCTCTCTAGAATACAAGGCACACACACATAATGTTTAGTGCAAGTATACCATGATTATATTATATGTGGGTCTACTGTGCATAAAGACCATATATTTTATTCTCAATATGCCTATGTGTAAGTTTCCACGTGGATACTAGAGAATCTAATCTTATAGCTAAGATATGAATTGTTAGATATCTTAAGGGATTACCAATTCTAATAATCAGGTACCCTAAAGATACCAGGTTTTACCTAATTGGCTATATAGATATAGATAATGCAGGTTATAAGAAAGACAGGGAGGTAATTACCAGAAGCTGTCAAACTCCATCAACTCTGCTGGATAATCTCTTCACCACTCACGGAACAAGCGCATGGACACTAGGTATCATTTATATCGAGAGTAGTCCTTAGTAGAATAACTTGCAGATATTTGCTAAACAGTTTGATGAATTCATTTTGTCTAAGTTGGTTAGTGAAGTTGGGATATTATGTATGTGCATATTTGTTGGAAATCTCATCTGTAAGGAATTCTTAAATGAGTTCACAAGTTTTACATTTTCCATATTTAAAGGACTTGTGAATTTATTTGAAATCCAGAACCTCGTACGTGCTACTACTTTAATTATCATGTTTACAATGTTATATGCATATGTGGTAATTAGGTGTTCTAGCATAAGTTTGAATATTATCTTAATTGATTTAAATTATGATGTCAGACAATTCGATGTCAGATCAGTCTCATGATTTAAATGAATTAAAATAATATGCAGCATAATTGTTTGTATGATAAATATTTAATGAGTATCAGTTAATGATATCTTACTTAATTGTTTTGATATTTTTCTCTGATGTTTTTAAATGTTTTGTTACAAATAATTGTGACACTTTTAATATTAGTGACATTATTTAGAATTACTGATCTAAATAATCAATGCATATTTCAAAAACACTAATATTGAAAAACGGAAGTATTTTCTTAGTTATGTGTATATAAAATTCTCAATATTTTATATACTTAGAAATATTTCCCAAATTATTTTTACTTCAAAGTATCAACCATTTGTAAAATGATTTGTTTTCAAACACTTGTTTCAATGTTTGTTGCACATTGATTCAAAGTACATAAACAGTGGTTGTTGCTTTGAAGGCCTTATACTGTATTGCTAAGAATACATCCACCCCTATTGTAATGAAATTTTCTATTTTAAGTTAGGGATATTATCAGGTGGACGAAAATGATGAATATCATAATTGCTTTATGAGTCGGAAAATCATAGTCCTCTATCTGATAAGGATGGTTTGCAAAACTGTTTTTAAATCGTACAGTATTAAGGTATAAAGGAAAAGAGTCATTTTATCGAGATATAATTTGGTAAGAGAGTTGAATTTCTTCTTTGGTATAAACTCCCGCGTTTTATTATGGGAAGTTTGCCTTATAGGAAATTCATAAAGGATAGAAACTTTCTTCTCTGATACAACTTTCCCGCGTTTTATTATGGGAAATGTATCTTAAAGAAAATTTCGTATCTTGCTTTTAATTGATAAATCTTTAGTTCCGACAAAACTCTTTTATTGAAAGTGCTTTAATGTAATCTATTATCATTCCTTATTATATTTTTCCTTCTCCTTGAGATGAAAAATATGTTTTGGAATGTTAAGATGATTGTCTTTTTATCTTGATTGGTTCTTTCCTGTTAGCCCCTAGTGGTTTTAGAAACTGGCCAAGAGGTTGAAAACCTATCAATCTCTTACCCAGGCCATAGTACCAAACACCAACTCATCCACTTCTATATATTAACCCCTGGAGATATATGGAACTCATTTAAGTTAGAGGTTGATAAGGGAGATACTGCACTTGATGCAGCAAATAAGGATGATGTCGGAAGTGCACCCACAGTTCTACCTCTAGAGAAGAAAAGGAGTATATAACTGAGGTAACTGTAAGCTCATCTGCATTTTCTCAAAAGGATGCAGAGCTGAAAAGACAATAAAACTGTCTCTGGAATCATTCTCTCTACAGGATGAGTCCATTGAAATTCGCTCGTCAGCCAGAGCACTTTGTAATGAGTCAAGCACACCATTGACACTCACGCTGATGGTAAGCCTAAATAGATAAATTCTAGGAACACATTGCAAGGCGTGCACAGTGAGAGGTACATGCAACATTTTTAGTTTTGTACAAGTTTTATTTAATTGGCATTCATACTGTAAATATATATATATATATATATATATATATATATATATATATATATATATATATTTTTTCCTTAAAAAGAATTGAATTTCTTCTTTGGTACAAATTCCCGTATTTTATTATGGGAAATTTGCCTTATAAGAAATTCGTAAGTGATAGAAACTTTCTTCTCAGATACAACTTTCTCGGGTTTTATTAAGGGACATGTATCTTAAAGAAAATTTTGTATCATGCTCATATATATATTTTTTTCAACAATTGGTATCAACGATTGGCATATTTTTTTTCCTATAAAATTGGCATATTTTTACTTTATAGTTTTTTTTATTATTTCATGTTATTTTTAAAATTTATTTTGTCTACGAGAAATTGTTCTAAGAATCATAAGTATTAAATGTCAATATTTAAAGGACTTCTGAATTTCTTTACATCTACTTTCTCGAGCTTACATATATCTCTGATATAATGTATGAAGTTAAATGCTAATTTTCATTCCTATGATTATTTAGTATTTAGCAAAATTATTTTATCTTATTAAAATTATGAATTGAAGCAATTAAATGTTTATTAGCTTCATAGTTTTAATACGATGAGATATTAAAAGAATAATTACTTGCTTTATGAAATTATTATTAATTATCATATTTTGATAGTTTGTTATTATTTCATTGCAATTAGTTATGACTTTTGTTGTTAGTGATAATATATATATTGTTTATCTGAAAGTCACTAATAATAAAAGCATATCTGTGTCCTGCCGAACAAGAGCAATCGACTCGAGGTAAAAGCAGGTAATCTCGATCTTGATATATTATCTAATCAATTGGTATATATAAATATATACAATTGATATATTGAGCCCTCAGTGGCTATAGGACAAGATCAAGGGATTGAAAACCTCCAATCTCTAACACAGATCATAGAACCAAACACTCAAACAGATACAACTTCATCTACTAAATCCCTGGAAAGAAAAGTTTTATCAACTAAATAGGGTGAGAGAGTAAGTGCCTCTAGTGCACTAGAAAAGAGAAGTATCTATGAGTGTTCCAGCAGCTCTGCCTCTAGTTAGAATATGAAATTGAAACCAAGGCAACTGCTAACTAATTTATATCCTCCCAAAAGGGTATAGATTTGCAAATGACAAAACTGTTACTAGGTTCGTCATCTTAACATGATGAGTCTATTGAATTCGGCCTGTCAGCCAAAGCCATTTGTAAAGAGTCAACTTCATCTGGACACATTCAAACATTGCCGACCATAAATGTATATATTCAAATGCACTGTAAGGATTGTCACACACTAAGGATGAATTGACGGAAGCAATTATTCTAAACTTCCATATCAAGGAAGGAAGGATGATTGATGATTCTGACTGAATCAACATGCCTTCACAGGCGTCAGGAGGAAACTTGGATCATTTGCTACATTATAGATCCTTGTCTCCCTCCCCAGATGGAACATATCTGGATTCCTAACGGAATAGATCATCTTAGATGATCAGCAACTCATTGAATCTATTCCTGAAGCAATTCAGTTTTCAAAGTCAAATATTTTAATAGATTCAGTTGAGGACGGGGATTTACGAAACCCCATTGCACCACCAGTGACCTCTCTTGAAGGGGCTATGGTGATCTTTCTTGTAGGTACAAAAGACTGTGTCATTCGTACTGAGAGAGAGAAACAGTGTTGTGAGGAAAGAGTGAAACATAAGTGAGAAAGAGTGAAAATATATATTCTATGAGTGAAACACTTAGAGAGTATATGAGCGAAACACTTGTGAGAAACACAAAGGAAAATCACACACTAGCACAATTACCAAATCCCATTCCCAATTCCCTGTTACAGATTTCTAATGTTACTCAACTAAGGGGGATGAAATTTCTTCTATTAAGGATTCTGAAGAGGATTACTCAACTAAGGGGGAGAAGTGTTGAACAGTTCGAACTGTTGAACAAGATCCAAAAAGGGAGAAATAGATCCAAAAAGGGAAAAGTGTTGAACAAGATCCAAATGGGAGAATTGTTTAACAAAGACTTTTACTAAAAGAGGATTACTCCATTGTTGAAAAGGGGGTATATAACAACATGCTTGGATTGGATCCATTTGATTTTAGAAAATTCTTGTATATAGGATTAACTGGATTTTCTAAAATGCATAACATGTCATAGTTTGCATTTTTTATATTTGCGATGGTTTAATGCTGTATGTATGCCATGTCTGTTGTTACCTCTATTAAATTAGTTGGATAATTCACGTATGGGGAGAACGAATTCACCTTGGGAGAGAAGTGAAGACAGAAGTTGGAAAAACAGAGGATAGATGGTAAGAAGAGAACAAGACTTCATCCCTGCCATCCTAAGGGGGAGTAGTGATGAGTCTGAGAAATGAAGATAATACTACTTGTATAATATGTTCAGTGCTAGAGGAACAAACATTTTTCATTTCTAAGTTCACTCAAGAAATCTGGTAACGCAGAATCTGATCCAGAGAAACCAGCCACTAAAGATCTACCAATGACACCTGGTCACTAAAGTTAAACTCTAGAAGAAGGTGAAGTTGATAATTCTGAAGCTGGTAATGATAGGTAAGTCAAGATAAAACATTGTTAAATATGTTCAGTCTAGAGGAACATCTATCTTATTTATCTTTCATGATTGAAATCTGGAAATGTATTATATGATCCAGAAAACAATTTATTATTTACAGTTCTTAAATGTCGTTTTATTTTCTTAGTTGTTAGTTGAGTTATCCTCTAGGAATTTGTGTGTTAAATGTTTAACAACAAATATGGGGAGATTTTATTACTAGTCATATTTGTAATAAGTAGATGACAACTCAACTTAGATAAGAAAGCGAAGTAAATAATAAATATTGAATATAGAGGAAGAACAAAAGAAGCCATGACAAGACACAAAGACCACTACAGCAGAAATGAGAATCAACATTGTAGTTAGTCATCCGTGAACCAGACCAGTGCACAGGGTGTCAACAATGTCAGTGAAGATTCGTCATCAAAAAGTTCAAGTGGTTAGACAGAAGACAGAACAAAGGCAGAAAGATTTCGGAGCTAACAAAAAGGTTATACAAGTCGAGATAGTATTTTAATTCTACTATCAAATGTTAATTAATTATTTAATTTATCTAATTAAATTAATTCAAGCTGAATTCAATTTAATTTATAAATTATTTAATTAAATTAAGTGGAATTAATTTATTATAAAAGATATGGCTTGGTATGACTTTTAATAAAGTCTAAAAGAATTTATTAAAAGTCATACCGAAATTCTGTTTTAAAATAAGTCATACCGAAATTCTATTTTAAAATAAGTCATACCGAATGCAAACAGAGAAGTCATACCGAGCTTGTTAAATAAGTCATTCCGAGAATCTGAAGAAAAAGTCATACTGAGCTGTTCTGTTGAAAAGTCATACCGACCAAGCTGATGAATATGTCATACCGAGCTGCTGTTAAAAGTCATACCGAGCAGAGATTTCATAAGTCATACCGAGCAGTGATCAAAGGTCATACCGATTTTTCTGAAGAAAAGGTCATGCTGAATTGATTTTATTTAATTAAAATAAGTCATACCGATTTTTTTAATTAAATAAAATCTGAATATGACTTTGAAAAGGTCATACCGAACTTTCAGTAAGTCATACCGAATTTCTGAAGAGTCATACCGACAGAAATCAGTCATGCCCAGCCTTTTTGTGAGTCATACAAGTGTTAAATCAATTAGGAAAAAGGTCATACTGGGATGAGTCATGCTGGCTTTCCACCTCTATAAATATGAGGCCAGGGGCTTCATTTTTAAAAGTAGAAAAACAGTCAAATTCAGCAATTTGTCTGCAACGTCATATTCACAGACTTTCTGTGCTAGTTTGGTTTTAATTCCTTAAGTAGAACAATTCATGTCAAATTTGTTCTAGGAATTAAATGTTTATTCTACCGAATACTGTAACACCCATTCAAGTTTAATATACATATTTAACTTGAATCTTGTTTACTTATTTACTTGCTAATTTCTATATCTTAATTGTTATATCATAAAAATAGAAAAATAGTATGTCAGTCTCTCAAACACTACAAGGACTCTAACACTCAGCTAAAGCAATAATTTAATTCCGCAAATTTTGAAAAGAATTTTAAATTGTTGTCAGTATCGCATTCAACCCCCTTCTACGATACTTCCGGGACCCAACACCTTTACAGAGTTAAAATCAACTAATAGACATTTCCTTTTCTTCCACTAGTTAAGAGAACTTCGCTAGATTCTTTGTTAGCTATAATGCATGATCCAGTTGAAAACCACACACCATTTCTATTATCACACGGTTGACTAATATTCAACAAATTATGCTTCAATCCATCAACTAGTGCTATAGGTTCAATGATAACATTCTCACTTGCAATTGAGCTATATCCCAGAGTAAAACCTTTGTTGTTATCTCTAAAAGTAATTCCTGGGTCAGCCTTCTCCACAAACTTTGTGAGCAGGGACATATCTCTTGTCATGTGCCTAGAAAATCCACTGTCTAGATATCAGAGAATTAAAACACCTTGGAACTCAAACAATCAAGTTGCTTTGGGTAACCAAGTTACCTTGGGTCCTCCTTTATTAGTTGCATCCTGAGCCTTTGTTACCAATTTTTGTCCCTTTTTTTTGGTGGGTTTAATTCTACTTTAACTTTGGGAGTTGACTTTTGAGGCTCAAACACCTTGGAACTCATGGCAGGAATATCATACATAATTTCAGAGTTAACATTTTGATTGGCATGAGTGTCAACGGTTACAGGCTTATTCTATGGCATTTCAGGCATGTTCATGTTGGCATGCAAAAAATGGATTATACATGTATGGAACTTGTGCATATGGCATATGAATATTTGGTGCAACCATATTAAAAGACATGGAATTCATGAGCATAGGATTGGAAAGCATGGCATTTATAAACATGGCATGTGTATTGAAATCATTTGCAAGTATCAAATTCTTTTCTTTCTTGCAATGCATAGACAAATGATTTACACTACCACATTTAGCTCAAACCTTTTTAGGTGTATACATATCATGAGTGTAATTATTGTGTTTGTTTATGCCTACTTTCCCATTCCTATTTTTTTCTTTTTCTCAGACTTAGGGTTAATGACTCCAACAGGTGTTATCTCTTCTAATTTAACTTTCAACTGTTTCTTAGATAAGCTACCAATGTTGATCTTTTCAACCTTAGTCTCCACTTAATTTTTGGTTTCAGTTTCCTTCACAAACTTAATAGGGGTGCTAAACTTGTTCTTTTTGTTAGCCATTTATGATTTTCTTGTCAATGGATACTGATCAGTTGATTCAGCATCAATCGATTGATAATCTGTATCGGTTGATGAAGGATTAGCAGCCGATTGATCTTTATCCATTGAGGTGTCAACCAATGGCTTGCCTACAGATTTAGGGGATTCACCTGGAGTGTCTAAACCCTGGACATCAATGATCTAGTTGGCAGTTTTAGCATACCTATTCCATTTGTTAATGGTTTTAATTTCTCCAGCTAATTATTCTTTTAACAATTCTTTTCTTAGACTATTCATTAGTTCATCCCTAGCATCCTTACTTTCCTGCTTAAATCGTTCTAAAAAAACTTGTTCATTTTCAAGAAATACATTTCTCTCATTTAAGGCATCAATGATGTTCTTTAACTTGAGATTTTCTTTGTTTAGAGATTTCAGAGTGACATGCAAGTTGCACAGTTCATTTTACATTTCATTTATGGTACTATTTCATTCATCTTTTGAAAGCTTAAAAAATTTAGTAGCTAGTACATGATTTGATGATGAACTAGCTTCTTCATCTTCATGGTTGGCCATTAGAGCTAAATTGATGAATTCTTCATAATCACTATCCTCAACAGCCCAGTCTTTCTCTTCAGTAAAAAAGGCCTTTTCTTTTTGTTTGAGAAGGTCAAAGTACTTTTTCTTATAATCAATGCCATCATAGGACTTTGCCTTCTTTTCTTGTTTTGGCTTTCTACACCCATTTGAGAAATGACCAGTCAATCCGCAGTTATGCTAGCATTTGTCCCACTTAATTGTATCTCCAATCCTCTTACGTTTGAGCTTATAAGAGTTAGCTGAATGTAAGATTTAAATTACGCAATTTAACATATGCGGTTCGTGTCTTTATGAATTTAAGAAGTTGTATATTTTTACGGACAATTTATCTTACTATTAGATGGAATCCACAATTCATTTAGGCATAGCATAAGTGTTGTTGGATGAACTCTAATATCAACAGGCAACTTATAACTCCAATATTTTTTTAAGTAGAAATATATTTTATGAGTTATGGTAATGGTTACTTTCTGGGAGAAAATGGTATACTAACGTACTTGCGTATGGCAACTATGTAAACAGAACAAGAAGTCCAACTTAATGGCATGACTTCTTAATGGTGTGATTGCTTAATCTTCCTCTTCTTTTTAAAGAACCTCAATATAGGCGGTATGCATGCAATTGGTGGATTTAATCTTTTAGATTACAATACTTTACGACTTCCATCTCAAAATCTCAAATAAGATTCTAGGTAATATATTTATACTTATTTTCATCCAGAATGTGCAAAAACCAATACTACCTATCACCTATGTGTATAATAGTAACTTCCTGAATTGCGAGACTGAATTGGAAGTTACTTCGTAGAATTTTTAATTTCATGTAAAAGTTGTCACTTCCTTCTTGTTTACAGGTGGATGCGGGCAGTAAATGAATTTCTCAGTATTCTACGTTCGACCTCTATGCAGAAACATATTAAGGTGATCTCATGTCCAGAACTATTTTATTATTTGTCAGTTAGATGATGGATTTTTTTTACTAAATAGTTAAATGATGGTTTTGCCTGTACTTTTTCAAGCCAATAATTTCTTAGCCATTGTGTTCGTGTATGGAATTCTTATATTCATGGGACTACATCATCAACAACATTTAAACTTAAAATTGGTCAATAAACTAAGATGATACTACGGTTTCTATTAGGTATAGGTAAATTAAAATACACCTGATATTAGTAGGAAATAACTAGAACTCTAGGGCTATGTTTGTTTTGAAGGATTATAGTCCCCAGACTATTACCTTATATATCTTAAATTTAAAGGACAATTATCCCATATAATCACATTTAAATTATCTTTTTAATTCATTTCTAATGGGATTATAAGACCTAGTGAGAGAAGGTATTGCAATCCCATGAAAACATACCAAAAATGATGCAGGACAGTATTTAAGAACAATAATCAAGTAGTGAATATACGAATCCCAAGAATAATTATTCAATATTATTCCCAATAAGAATGTATAATCAAAGCATAAGTAATATGTGTATCATAATCGACATAAGTACTGAAATAAAAACCCTAACGGGCTAGCAAACTAGGCACGAAACATAACACTAAAGCCCTAAATATGTGGGCTAATATAAAATTTAATAATATAGCTGTCAGATATAATAATAATAATAATAATAATAATAATAATAATAATAATAATAATGAATCAGAATAAATGTGATCCCTATCAACTCTCCCCGGCTAAGAAAAGTTTGGCTCTATCGAACTGAACTCCGTATAACGCTCAAAAAGATCAGGAGCAAGCCGACAAAACTCTGAAGCATTGATCCAAGTACGCTCATCATCTGACCTACCACTCCAAAGAACCAAGTACTGATGATAACCACCACCTCGTCGACTTGGCATGAACCTCTCATCTAGAACATCAACAGGCACATCAGCTGTCTGTTGTGAAGAAACATAAGGGGGTGTAGGGGGAACAAGTAATAGTGGAGTAGAAATAGCATCAATAGAGCTAGAAGGAACAGTCGTAGCAACAAGTGGCGTAGATGAAGGAATAACAGGCGAGGGAAAAGAAAGTGAGGAAGATGGATAAATATCATTTGGTCCATGAAAAGGAGTAAGATCATCCACATTAAACACAGGGCCAATAGTCATACCACTAAGAAGATCTAACTCATAAGCATTAGTACCAACCCTCTTACGAATCCAAAATGGACTCGTCCTCTTAGCATGCACTTTCTTCCAAGTACCAGGAGGTAACCTTTCAGTGCGGTGTTGCGATATAACCTGATCACCCTCAGTATACTCCGGAAACCTACGATGAACATCTACATCAGACTTATAATTTTCATTGCTTAAGTTAATTTTCTATCGTATCTCAGCATGCAACTTATGTATATGAAGTGCAAAAGACTCTGCAGATTAACTAGACATATATGCAAGTGGAAGTGGAACTAAATCTACGGGTTTCCTAGGCTGGCGGCTAATATAGGCCTCGAAAGGGCTAACACCTGTAGACTTATTCATAGAATTGTTATAGGCAAACTCAGTTGTATGTAAGACCCTATCCTAACTAGACACATGTTCTCCTACCAAACTCCTAATCAGATCACCTAGACTCCTATTAACAACCTCAATCTGTCCATCGGTCTGTGGGTGATAGGCGGTAGAGAGCTTGAGACTAGTCCCAAGTAACTTCCAGATCATCCTCCAAAAGTAGCTCACAAATTTGACATCTCTGTCAAAAACTATAGTCAATAGGACACTATATGTCCTAACTACCTCACGAAAGGATATGGAGGCAACATGAGCAGCATTATCAGTCTTGCTGCAAAAAAGAAAATGAACCATCTTAGTAAAACGATCCACGACAACAAAGACTGAATCATACCCACTACGTGTCCTAGGCAACCCTAATATAAAATCCATACTAAGGTCCTCCTAAGGAGCATGTGGAACCGGAAGAGGAGTGTATAAACCCATATTTTGTTTCCTACCCTGGCCGTCTGACAAGTACGACACTCTGTAACTATACGAGCAACATCCCTCTTCAAGTTAGGACAATAAAACATATCATGAACCATGACAATAGTCTTATCTCGACCAGCTAATCATCCTGCATGTAACTCTCTCACTAGATAATCCCTCAAAGATGTGCTAGGAATGCACAAATCCATGAATATAATACTCTCTAGAAGGTGGGGAACTAGGATCCTGGAAGCTAGCATAAATCTCTCCAAAATCTCGACATATAGGGTAATCTTGGTTCATATGTGAAAATCCTACTACCTCTACATTTAAAGTGTTAAGTAAAATGGTTACCCTACTAAGTGCATCAGCGAATTTGTCCTCGCTATCTTTGTAATGCCTGAGCATAATGGTATACTCCTGAACAAACTCAAGCCACTAAACATGTCGATGATTAAGCTTCTTCTGTGCGTTAATATACTGCAACATCTGGTGATCGGAGTTGAGTACGAACTCCTTAGGCAACAAATAATGTCGACAGTACCTAAGTGCCTGAACTACAGCATAAAATTCCCTCTCATAGATGGTGTATCTCTTCTTGGCCTCGTTAATCTTTTCACTAAAGAAAGCTATAGGGTGGCCCTCTCGACTCAATACTCCACCTATGCCTATGCTAGAAGTATCACATGCTACCTCAAATACCTTGCCAAAATCTGGTAAAACAAGGACTAGAGCATGTGTCAACCTATCTTTTACCTCGGTAAAGGCTCTCGCGGCTGACTTAGTTCACACAAACTCCATTTTCTTCATACTGTCAATAATGGGGGCCATAATGGTACTAAAGCCTCGAATAAACCTCTGGTAGAAAGTAGATAGTCCATGAAAACTACGCAGCTCATGGATATTAGAAGATTCTAGTCACTCTCGAATAGCCTTTACCTTCTCTGGATCAGTAGGGACTCCATCTTGGAGACAACAAACCCAAGGAATATCACAAAATCACGCACGAAAGAACACTTCTTCAAGTTCACATACAACTTCTCGTGTAAGAGAGCTGCCAAAACCTGATGCAAGTAAGATAAGTGTTCCTCTTGCGTGGGGCTATAAATGAGTATGTCATCGAAATACAAAACAATAAACCTACTAATAAATGGACAAAGCACCAGGTTCATAACTCTCATGAACGTGCTTGGGGCATTGGATAGCCCAAATGGTAAAACTAACCACTCATAAAGTCCATATGATGTCTTAAAGGCAGTCTTCCACTCATCTCCCTCTTAGATACGAATCTGATGGTATCCACTCTGTAATTCAAGCTTTGTAAAAAACTGAGCTCCAACGATCATATCTAACATATCATCAAGTCTAGGGATGGGAAACCTATACTTAACGGTGATCTTGATGATAGCTCGACTATCACAACACATCCGCAAACTGTCATCAGCCTTTTGTGTGAACAAGGTTGGTACAGGACACGGGCTAAAATTCTCTCTAACAAATCCCTTACTCAACAACTCCTCAACCTGTCTTCTCATCTCTATCTATTCAGTAGGGTTCATCCTATAGTACGGCAGATTAGGTAATGAAGATCCAAGAACTAAGTCTATAGCATGTTGGATGTCTCTAAGAGGTGGAAACCTTTGAGGTAACTGATCGGGCATGATATCTACAAACTCATCAAGAATCTGTTGAACATCCCTAGGAAGCTCACTACCTCTCTCTATGAGTTCATATATCACCTCTCTAGCAATTAGCATGTACACAACCTTAGACTCTAAGGCACATCTCTCAAATTCACTCTTCTTCAAAACATGGAGAGATTTAGTTATTTGTCTAGGTACGCTATTTACTTTCGCTCCACCATTGGAAATCTCGCGAGGTTACTAGGGCACAAAGTCACCTTCTGCCCGCTATGCATAAACACATAAGTGTTTTGCCTCCCATACTGAGTCTCACTAAGGTCATATAGCCAAGGTCGCCCTAGAAGAACATGAGAAACGTCTATGGGAAAGACATCACACCGTACATTCTCCTCATAATTCTCGAGATGGATCGGTACAAGACATCTGTGAGTCACAGGAATAGATGCCTTATTGACCTAAATGACACTGTAGGGGTATGGATAAGGCTCAAATTTTAGGTTTAAGTGCGCAACGTCAGCGATCTCGGCAACCACATTCAAGCAGCTCCCTCCATCAATAATGACCTTTGACGACACTCCCCCAACTCTACTGAAGATATGGAAGATAGAGGTTCTCCTCCAATCCTCCTCTCTCAGGAGAGTATACATGCATCGCATGACACTCAACTGGCAACTCATCATCTAGTGGGTCATGTGGGCTATACATCGCATCATCATCAATAGGGATGTCGTCATCTCCCTCTCCCTCAACAATTCCCTCAATAAGGTTCACGCTCTTCTTCTTTGGGCACTCAAATGACCTATGTCATAGCTCATGATAGTGGATACACTTCAAATAAGAGGTACCTACAGACTGTCTAGTAGGGGTACTCATAGCGTTACTACCCTTTGAAGCTCCCTAAGATGTAGAAACTGTCTGATTCTGTGGAAGGCCTCGGTTAATTGGTCGTATGCATATGAAAAACTCCTCCGTTGGGAGTTATCCTTCAAACGATGCTCATGCTCTAGTGCAACCTGAAAAACGTCATCTAATGTGGGCATCTGGCTAATAAGTATGTGTTGCTTAAGCTCGCGTCGCAACCCATCGTGAGACTTAACGAGGACCAGGCGATTCTCTTCCTTAAGATCACACATATGAAGTAACTCCCTGAACCTGCTGATATACTCAGCAACGGTCATGGTAACCTGGGTAAGGACATCATACTCTCCCATCAACCTATCGTTATGGCCTAATGGCCGGTAATACCTAATTAAATGTATTTTCATTTCAGCCCAATGCCTGATAGGCGGTTGTCCTACGCGCTCCAGATCCCTCTCAACAAAACTCCAAAAGATGTTAGCTTGCTTGACAAGCTTCATTTTCGTGAATCTCACCATATTTTTATCCCCCATCTCATGCCAATCAAAGAACTTTTTCATACTTGATATCCAGTCAGAGAAAGTATTAGGATCAAACCTCCCATCAAATTCAGGAACATCTACCTTAATCTTCGACACATCATGTCATCTATGCTCATACCTATCATGATCCCTATAGTTATGGTAGTCCTCATCCCTAGGCTCATCATAATCATAGTGGTCTGCTATATATCTTCTACCTCTACCACGTCCTTCCATTGCCCTTGGGTTGACTTTGTCATGGTTCTGATGTCGAGGTTGTATTAGAGGGCCATCCTCTACATCCTCTACGCGAACGTCCTAGGAAGCTGGTCTCCTACCCTCCAAAACACCTACCCTAACACCTAAATCATCGATTTTAGTGGTAAGTTCATGAATACTCTGTAGAATATGAGCCTTAGTTGGCTCGACAAGGGACTCGGTGTTAACACTACTATGTGTACCTACCATGATGTTGGTAATTGCAAGATGAGATATGATGGTAATTAACTAAACAATTAAATTATAACTCAACTACCGATGTTATCATTAATCTCAAGATAATATAATAAGTGTGACAAGTAACATGCAACTAGTATGGAAAAATATGCAACTAAGAATGTAAATCCACACAAATACGATATGAGAATTAACCACTAAAGTTATGAATTAAAAATCCTATATTATGGATAAAGATCCTAATATTTCAAAGAAAATCTTTTTTTAATTAATATGAACCAACTAATATGTAAAACTGATGTTATAGAGCAAATTGTAAACTTGTTGGTAATGAAAGTCAAAGCAGGGTTAAAGCAAGTGAGGAACAGGTAGATATATATGTGTAGGGTGTCGTGTGTGTATATATAGAAGTATATAATGGTTCAGTGTTACCCCTTTCTGTTTCAAAACACAAGCAAACCAAAGAGATGCAGTTGATGATGACTGGAAAAAAAAGGTTATGATGGACTCGGGATCAGGTGAAACCACGACTACAGCTTACTCCGGTAATTGTTTTCTGGTGACAACTCCGGTGGAAATCTGCCCAGGTGCACCTTTGTGCTTCTTTCCAATCTTCTTCTTCTTTTCTGGTCAGTTCTTGATGATTATAGAAGCGGCATGTAACAAAGCTATTATGGGTCTGATTATGGTTATAATCAGATTGGTTCTGATGAGATTTGGGCAATGGATTGTATTTTCTAGTGGTTGTGCGACTGGAAACTAGGGTTCTGTGGTGGTGTTTGTTGTACGGCAGTGGAGTGAACACTGAAAACGGAGATGAATAGTTAAAATTCGGAGGCCTTAGGCTCTGATGCCAATTTGATACAGGACAGTATTAAAAACAATAATCAAGCAGTGAATATATGAATCCCAAGAATAATTATTCGATATTATTCCCACGAAGAATATATAATTAAAGCGTAAGTAATATGTGTAGCATAGTGGATATAAGTACTGAAATAGAAACTCTAATGGGCTAACAAACCAGGCCCGAAACATAATACTAAAATCCTAAACATATGGACTAACATAAAATTCAATAATATAACTATCTGATTTAATAATAATAATAATAATAATGTATCAGAATAAATCTGATCCCTAACAAAAAAGATAATTGGAATATTGTTTTATGTTATTTTCCTCCTTTAAATTTAGAATAAATAAGGTAATAGTCTGCAAATTATAATCCCTTGAAACAAACGGGAATCAATAGATTACTTGATGCATCTTCGACCTCTCATTCTTCTTCTTCATAATCATTAATCGTAATTTTGTATTTTGTTCTTTATTGAGTAAGAGTGAACAATATTTAGAATCAATTTTTTACCAAGTTTGGGGTCTTATTAGGATATAATACCAAGTTGATGTTGATGATTTCTTGAATGAGTATGTCCATTTTATTTATTTATTTGCATCATTTAATCTCTATGTTTTAGGCACTGAAATTTTGGAATAAACAGGGGAACTATAATAATGTCACCAAGGAAGCAGTAGTGTCACCTATGAGCAAGAAACCAACATTAGGTAAGGTTGAGAATACCAGAGAACCAGCAACCACTAAAGATAAATCCACTTGTAAACACACCAAGAAGATAAGAAGACCAAGTTCGTACATGAAATAAGAGATTAGTGTCGTTGCTTTCTTATCGAACTGGCCGGTGAGTGTAGCTCGTTACTTAATTTTCATGAAGGTGAAATTACTGCTACCCCCAAAGTAATATTCATGTCAGTATGTGTTTCAACGATCAATGTGTGTAACCTACAAGACTAATGTCTGAGGAAACTACTTTTCTTCAGCTTAAGACTTTAATGTTTCTTTGTTTTTCCTACAGCTAAAATTGTGTATTATCAAAACATGTCCTCTATAAAAAAAACTATGTTAGTTTATCATCTAGAAAACGGATGTGCGCACACATATTATCACATATTGTATGTAGTAGTATAGCAAGAGATGGTCTAGGTAATAAGAATGGCAACTGGAAAATCTGGTGACTGTGAAACCTCAACATGAAACCATGAGGATAGAAAGCAGTGGATATGTCTTCCATAATATGAGTTTATATATTCTGGTGTCTTCCATAATATGAGTATAGCAGTTTTTTTTTCGTTTCTAAAATCAAATGACCATAACTATAAATACTTTTCGAGCAGGGTCAAATCTGAAATTCATTACTATCAGTATTGAAAATGAAAAGTATTTTTGTAATGAAAACTTGAACATGTGTTTGTAATGAGGGATGACTGGGATCTTTTTGCTTCGATGCTGTTAGGTCCTGCGCTGTGTTCAGTGGCTATGTAAGCCAATTATAAACTTGATCTTCTATATTTGTGTGACAGAGAGAAATGTGGTTTGAATGGCTTTGGAAAAGGGGGTTTCGTAATAATATCCTACTTATCCTCTGTTGGGTTGATCACAGGTCCTATGTTCGAGTTCGATTCTCTCCCACTCAGTATTATTTGAGAATGGATATTATATACTAGCCTAATAGGCTATGCTCAAAACAGTGTACAATAATATCACAACGTTTACAAAGTTATGCTAATGAACCTTCATCATATTTATGCTAAAAACACATCAGAGCTGAAACAAATTAATACATACATGCACCATGGAAAATGTGAGAGGGGCCTCTCACATTGATGAATCTTGCGCAGGCTCTGATTCCTGGCATAAAAAGCTCAGAGTTTATTTTTTTATATGTTTACCTACACGGTTATTTTTATTTTCCGGTGACCCCATTTTTTTTCGAACAGTCGATAAGGAAAAGGTCAAGCGCTTCACCAGCCTGCTGCTCTGTTGAGATTCGAAGCTTTCTGTAATCTTCAAAATTAAAAGGTGCATACAAACGCGGATGTGCAGAATCGACTAGTTCTGCTGGAGCTTCCACCATCTCCTCAGGTCCCCATAGAAAAGCAGCAATCGAATATCTTAAACTCCCTTCTTTGCATTGCACTCTATGCTTTACATTGCAAAATCTTCCGTTACTCCATGCCTGCACAACAAGAAAAATGAACAAAAATTCCTAATCAGGAAATTATCATATAGTAATTGCAATGTGGTAACATAGTTCTTAATAATTGTTATGTATCGATCGAGTCTGTTCAAAATTATTGACTCACAACAGCAGCATCTCCGAGATTGACAACAAGAGTGCCAGGCCATGGATCCACTGGTACGAATGCACCGAACTTGTTCATCACCTCAAGGCCACCAACACCTTCATCATCTTGAAGAATGGTAATAAACCCTGAATCAGTATGCATTTGAACTCCACGGGATCCAACACTCTCTTGAGAGAAATTATATTTGTTGATCCTAAATTGATAAGGCCATCCCTCTGTTCTAAAACCTGATATACTCAATCCATCAGCAATTTTTCCACAAATATCTGCAAACAGCCCATGTACTGCCTCAACATACTTGATAATCGTCTCTCTGCATAATGTTTTGTTTCATTAAGTAAACAAACAAAGATACAAATACAACTCCTCATCAACTCTATCTATTGTTTTATCAGATTCATTATACGTTAATGGTTACAAGTACAATCATGCATTAAAGTTTTATTCCTTAATTTTCCAGTGACATGTATGTTTTTTGATTAAATGATAAACTTTCTTGAATCAAATGAACGGAAGAACTCCATTTTTACGAAATTATATTTCGGTATAACTTATCAACATGAAAGTTTCTATTGACGGAAAAAAAGTACAATCACATTGCATTTGCATGCCATCTCCGATTCCTAACAACTCTATCTTTGTTTTTACTCAAATTAATTACTATTTTTTTCATAATTAATTAAATAATTTTTTGAAAAAGTCGATCATCTTTTAGTAACTAAGCTAAATGTCATGATGTATGTTTAATTCTCAACTTTTTGCTTGCATCAAAACATATATTTTAAAATCCTCATATGTACAAACTTTAGTCAACGAAGTTAAAGAACCGCGTTTGAAACTTCTCCGGCGGCCACTCAAGGCTCTATTCTGCCTAGCTCTTGCTCTAGTGCCTAGGAACAGAGGTGAAATCAAGAGGGTCCCTCAAGGCTGATCATCAAAAATTAATAAAGAATTTATTTTTCAAATTGTGATTTTTAGTTAAAAATTAATTTTAAGTCCCGATTTACTTTCAATGATTTATTAGTTTAGCCCAGCTATTTGGAAATTCCGATTCCGTCACTGTCTAGGGACCATACGACTCCGATCACGTATTTGCATGTTTGGATTTATCAACTTTAAAAAAAATCCAAGACAAAGTAGACGATGCAAAATTCAAAATAATCATACCTGCCCTCGATCAAGATCATGCAAGCTACTTCTCTACAAATACATAATCTTGAAAACTAAAAGGAGAGAAAGAATGTTACAACTAATTACTTGCCTTTGCTGAGGAGATGCATTTAGTGAAGAGCAAAATTCATCAACATCTTTAGGGGAAGAAACAAAGAGGCCGAATGCTTCGTAAAGAGGATTGATTCGAGAAGGCGCCATGTACCCTCTATCGACGATTGCATTAGCATTTCGACGTTTAATTTCAGGTGGAAGTTCGAACAATGATCGGACAACAGACTTCATCTCGGACATGAGGGAGTCCGGGAGGGTGTTTTGATAGTTGGTTAGTCTAAAACAGCCCCATTCTTGACATGCTTGTATGAGTTTTAATGATTGTGTGGGGAAATCATGGAGGTCAATTACAGGTATAGTGCAATTAATCGACATTTTTGTTTGATTATCGAAAGACTTATGGGGGGAGCTTAAGAGAGTTCTGATTTTTATGGCTCGTTAGCAACTCCAAGTCTCCAATATATAGTTGGCATTCATCATGTGCTAATTTCACCAAAATATATTTTTATAACCTGGCCGGATTCGATTTTTGTACATCACTGCTTCAATGGTTTGACATTTCAAATGGCCAACTTTTCTTATCTTATTTTTTTTAATATTATTTCTTAAAATATATTATCTACATTAAGTTTTCATATTTATTTAAAATATTATATTAATTAATTATTATTATTTTTATACAATTTTAAATATAAAATAATATTTCGACCATAGTTTCCAAAAAATATTGTAGGTTATATGAACCATTTTTAAACCAGAGTTTCACTATTTATTATTTAAAATATTGTTATACTTTAAAATATACTCATTCTCGTCCTTTTTATAGGTCGTTTGACTTTTTACATACACTTCAAAGTCTCTTGACTATATAGTTAAAATTGTTGTTTTTGAAAAAAAAATCTGAACAAAAATATGTATTTAATATTTTAATTCAGAAAAGAAAAATTAAAAAATAACATATTTAACTAGACAGTCTACCTTGAATTATGTGCAAAAAGTGGAGCAACCTATGACAAGGACAGGAGGAGTATACGGTAAAGTAAATACAGTAATATAGTCAACGAATATAGTTAATCGCTTAATATATGGAATATTCAAATTCTTTAATCTAAAAAGTATTACAATGACATTTCGAACAATCCAACTTAGATCAGCTATTAAACCAGTGGCATCACAATTGATCTTCACGTAAGTGTTATTTGTAGCACAATGTTAAGAACTATCAGTTACATTAACTGATATAGGAGAAACAAATATTCTCAAAATATGAACAATTTTTTATTGTGAAAGGTGAGCTCTTGCGAATTTTTTTATTTAAAATAATTTTTCAATAAATATAAATATTAAAATAATTTATATAGACATATATATATAAATTAAAAATTTTGAGACTTTTTGTTAATTGAGTGTCCCGGAGCCATCTCCAATCATTGCTCTGTTTTAAAGTAACTCTATATTCAAATTTTTATCTTTCTCACTTTATAACACTATTTCTTCTCCGATCATTTTTTAAAATTTACTTCAAACTCATTTTATCTCTATATATAATAATGAAAGACATAAAGATAGAGTTATGAGAGAATTGTTTAAAATATAATATTTTTATATGGACGGTGTATAGAGTAGCATAGTGTTCTATTACATATATAAAGACCAAGTAATATATAATCGGAGATGTACTGCTTTATTTAGAAAGTTAAAAGTGAAGTAACATAAAATTTGAAGTAGTTGTTGGAGATTGGCCTAAGCAGGCGCTTACTTTCACTTCAGTGTGAAGCCGGTCCGGTCCTGTTTGGCGAGAGACCATCACATTTACAAGACTATTGAGATGTCACATTGTTCAAGTAATCTGAATGTTGCCAAAGTGAACAATAGTCAATAAGAGTGTTCTAGTACATTGCGAATTCTTTTCCAAATTTGGAATTATTTGATGATACGATGTGAACCCCACGCACATGTAACATGTAACGTTGGTCGGTTCGGATATATTACAGGTAGAGCCCAGCAAAACCGAACTGGAATCGAAAAATTAAATTGAATAGTTTAATTTTGGTTCGGTTCTATTATTTATTTTTTTGAAATTTCGGCAATTTCGATTTTTGGTCCAATCATATGGACCAAATTATATATTATTTATTTTTATTATATATATAATATATTTTTATTAATATATATGTATATAATACATATTCGATAAATGCAATTTTACATTATTTATTATATTATTAATTTATAAGTTGGCCTAAATATATATGAATCTACTCAGTTTTATTTATATATTTGTATTCATGTTTACTTAAAAATTCACCTTATTTAATTTTCAATTTTTGTTTAAAAGAATATGGACTGAATCGAAATGACGAAAATAATTCAGTTCGGTTAGGTCAGGTCAATAATAAAATTTCGGTTCGGTTCTAAAAATATTGACAATTCAGTTCTCAGTCTATTCGGTTCGGTCTGGTTCAGAACCGAACCGATCGAATGCTCGGCCCTAATTAGAGGTCTGAGATAAAAAATATATAAACTTTTAAATTAAATATGTAAGTTATTAAAATAAATTTTAATAAAAATTTAATTAGTAATTGATAAACAACAATCATGAAATATAATTTTCTTAAGCGTGCAAAATCGGTAAAAAAGATATTTTTTTATATTTTAATTAAAATATATTTATTAATACATAGTATTGTAATATTTGGAGAAAATTTTAAAAAATTATTACACTCGTTCAAATTCTAATATGGGATTATTTATATTATATCTAAATTATATTTCATATTTTCTATTTTAAAAATTCTACTTATTTTATAATTTTTATTTAATATTATATTATTATTCATCACAATTCAAACATTTTTATTTATTTAAAATTATGACTTATAATTAAATTTTATGAATATTAATATATAAATAATATTGTATAGAAAAATATAAAAATAAATTAGTAATAAAATAAATTACCATATTAAATTAAATATTTTAATTATATAAAATAATTAATATATAATTTATTAATATCATCCATACTTTGCACGCGTTATAAGCTAGTATTATTATAACCAAACTACAAACTTTTTTTTAAAACACTAAGTTGAATCATAGAAAAAATCATCACCGTCCAATTTTGTGAGTGAATGCGTTCACTCATGTTTAAAATAGATACACTCATGATTTTATATAATTTAAAATCATTCTCACACGGATTTTATATATAGTTGTACAAACATATAAAAACATGAGTGAATGCGTGGCAAGACACGTGAGTACTAGGAAATAGTGTATCTATTTTATGTTACGTGATTGACTGATTGTGTGTCATTGTAATAGGTTGACAGGTTTAGAACGTTTCTTCCTCCTCTCAAAAAACAAAAAACGTTTCTTCCTGCAAATTGTTGGATGAAATTTATTTTCTTTTCAATGATTCGATCTCTCCGAATTATAAGTTGACATATTAAAATTTTAATAATTAATTGATTATTGATTAATATTTAGGCTAAATTTATTTATTAATAACAAATTTTAATTTTTATAATATTAATTTTTTATTAAAATATATTTAGTTAAAACATTATTATTTTATTTAAAATACATCTTTAAATTTTATATTTTCAAAATATAAATAATATATATAATATGAGATTAATGTTACTAAGGTTATCTCACATAATTTTCTGAGGTTAATTTTTTTTTAAATACATAATATTATATTACAAATATACTATTACATTTTATACTAAAAAACACTAGTATCTTAGGTAATTTGTCTGAGATAATGTAAGGAACTTTATTCTTATAAAATATTTATATACATAATATTTATTAATTTTTAATTATTGTTATAAAAATAAAATTTAAATTATTGAAATTAAATATTAAAAATAAAAATAATAAAATATTTAAATTTATACATCGCACACGAGACCTAAACTAAGATTAATTAATTATCAAATTATAATTAATAATGTAAAATAAAAATGAAAAAGTAGTTGAGCGGCAACGCCTGTAATCGGTCTATAACACTAACATCAGATACTCAAATTTATAACAACATATTCAAGTGACAGTACAAAGGAGCATCTGACAACAACTATTATCTTGACAGTAAATTTGGCAGTAAATGAAGAATCGAAGACAACACGTTTTAATAACAGCAACATTGACGGGGATAGTTAACTGTAGGTTTGAAGATAGTATGTATGTATGAATCTTCAAGGTTTGACAGCATAGTATTCAGAGTCATAGATATTGTCACTATAATGGAGTTAGAAGTTGACAGTTTACTTTTAGTGAAGCTAACAGTCTGTTCCTGGTAGCAGAGTAGATAGTGAAAATACAAGAAATGATTTTGACACATCAATCTACTTTATCAAGCCTACTACTGCAACTTGCATGGAGTAACAACAAAATTAATAACATATTAATGTTGAAGTAAACACTATGTCTTACTTATCTGTCTTAGTTCTCTGCTTTCCATACTTGTTAATTAAATAAATCTTAGTTGTTGTTAGTAAGATTTATTTAACTGAGTAATCAGTTAAAATTAGCAAGTTGCATTTAACTCCCCTACAACACTCATTTTGTTTAACAATTTATATTTTGTATTATATAAAATTAATTTTTAACATTAATTTTGTTAATTTATATAAATGTAATTATAAATATATAATAAATTACAAATAATATATATTAACTAAAATTTTATTATTATATTTTATATATTAATATATAATTAACCAAATAAACTATAATTAAATTCTATTTTTGTTACATAATTTTTTGATTTTCATTAAAGATTTATTAATTATCTTAAAAAAACTATATTTTAACTTATTTATATATTTTAACTAATGTAGGGTCCCAATATTTAACCAACAAAAAAAGTTTAAGTCAAATTTATGACAAAATAATTTTACACTTAAAAACATAATAAAAATTATAAATTCAAATTAGTTATATGCATGGTCTTATTTTTCAAATTTAACTATTTTAAAATAAATTATATATATATATATATATTTTAATTTTTTTGATACATATACAATTAAGTTGTAAAAATTCATCAATCACCCAGCGCATCCCCATTCACCTCCGTATCAAAATATTTAAATAATTGGGGATATTTGGATATTCACAATCTGAATTTGAATTTTTTAAGTATTAATATTTATATTGAATTTCACAAAAGATAATTTTGATTTGAATTATTCTATATTAGATAGTGACAAAATTTTATACTAGTCGAAACCTAATATGAACCCGACACAAAAAAAATATAAACTTGGGTTTGGAATTTTGAATTTTGAATTTCAGGTTAGGTATAAATTTTACTCTAAAAAATCCGACCAATTTTGAGGTAACCCCCAAGTACCTAAATCCGATCCAAAATTTATATTATATGTTAGGTGTCAAAGTATCATAAAAGGGGGTTGAATACAATACTAGGCTTTTTAAACTTTATTCGCGGATATAATAATGAGTTCGGTGAAAGATTTAACTGATGCTAGACAATTCGGGAAATATATCTTGTTTATATATAAACCCTGAGATGCTACAATCTAATACAATAAATGGATTAGCTACAAGTGAAAGTGTTTGACCTAAAACCAATTATGTATGATGAGTTATGAAAAACTTTCTGCTACTCTTATTTGATTTCATTTGATAATAATAAAGTATTTATGTTACGGGCTTAATCTATTTGAAGTGTATTAAATAAGATGTTCCATAGTTTAGATTAATTTTTTTTAAATACATAATATTATATTACAAAAATACTATTACATTTTATATTAAAAAACACTAGTATCTTAGGTAATTTGTCTGAGATAATCTCAAGAACTTTATTCTTATAAAATATTTATATACATAATATTTATTAATTTTTAATTTTTGTTCTAAAAATAAAATTTAAATTAAAGAAATTAAATATTAAAAATAACAATAATAAAATATTTAAATTTATACATCGCACACGAGACCTAAACTAAGGTTAATTAATTATCAAATTATAATTAATAATGTAAAATAAAAATGAAAAAGTAGTTGAGCCGCAACGCCTGTAATCAGTCAATAACACTAACATCAAATACTCAAGTCTATGAAAACATATTCAAGTAACAATACAAAAGAGCATCTGACAACAACTATTATCTCGACAGTAAACTTGGCGGTAAATGAAGAATTGAATACAACAAGTTTTAATGACAGCAACATTGACGTGGATAGTTGACAGTATGTTTGAAGATAGTATGTATGGATGAATATTCAAGGTTTGACAACATAGTATTCGGAGACATAGATACTGTCACCATAGTGGAGTTAGAAGTTGACAGTTTACTTTTAGTGAAGCTAACAGTCTGTTCCTAATAGTAGAGTAGATAGTGAAAATACAAGAAATGATTTTGACACTTCAATCTACTCAATCAAGCCTATTACTGCAACTTGGGAGAAGACAATAAAAAGACAAAGTGTGCTCAAAGAGTCAAAGATCTCTGCAAATCTCAGAGATACTTTATCTACAAAAGAAATGAAGCCAAAGTTGAATAGAAAATTAATGTTTCTATTTTGAGCTTTATCCTAGAACAAAAGAAAAGTGCATCTGTTAGTGAGATGTGTGTTTCAGTATAAATACACACATCTCACAAGTACTTTTTCTTATGAATCTTATATTACATTGTCAATTTCTCTCAAAGTTTTGTAACAATAACAAACTCCATTTGTAATTCAGAAGTTGGAATCATTTCCAGTTGAGTAGTAACAACAAAATTAATAATATATTAATTTTGAAGTAAACACTATGTCTTACTTATCTGTCTTAGTTCTCTGCTTTCCATACTTGTTAATTAAATAAATCTTTTAAAGGCATATGACTAGGCCTATTTGTAATAATTAGATGACAACTCAACTCTAGCTAATAAAGAGAAGTAAATAATAAACACCAAACAGGAATCAAGACGAAGACAGTCAACTAATCACAAAGGATCTAAGTATCAGAAGTATTTTATGGGATTGCTACTCAACACTGGATGAAGTTCACAATATGTTCAAGCGTTAGTGAAATTAATAAAGTGGTAGTACTTCTAAAGAATACAGAATATATAAAAGATTTCAGGTGGTTACTACAGAAGATTCTAGAAGAAGAACAAAGACAGTGAAGTAGAAGAATGATAGAAGGCCTCAACTTAAAGTATTAATAAATGGAGAATATTTATTAGTATGACACAAATGAACCAGACAGTACATTTGTGTGTCAACTAAAATAATATTTATTCTTCAATTAAATCAAGAGGTTTCAAGAACAGAAGATAAAGAAAGGACAAGAAGATTTCAAAGCTGACTACAGATTAAACAGATCCCTATAGTATTTTTAATTCAACAATTAAAGTAAGTTAATTATTTAATTTATTTAATTAAATTAATTCAAGTTGAATTTAATTTAATTTATAAATTATTTAATTAATTTAAGTAGAATTAATTTATTATAAAAGAAATAAATTAATATGACTTATATATATATATTTCGAATGATTTAAATAAGCCATACCGAATGACTTAAATAAGTCATACCGAATGACTTAAATAAGTCATACCGAATGACTTATTATTAAGTCATACCGAGATATATATATTCCTCTATTTAATTAAGTCATACCGAGGTCGATCAAGATAAGTCATACCGAGCTTGAAAAGAAAAGTCATATCGAATTTCCTTTGTTCAAAAGGTCATGCTGGATTGATTTTTTATTTAATTAAAAAGTCATACCGATTTTTTAATTAATAATATAAGTCATACCGAGAAAAAAAGTCATGCCCAGCTTTCTGAAAAGTCATACAAGGCTTATTTTCATTAAATTAAGTCATATCATACAAAGCCTTTTCAACCTCTATAAATATGACGATTGTGCTTCACTATTTCTGTGTTAGAAAATCAGTTCAAATTCAGAAATTTGTCTGCATTGTAATATTCACAGATTTCTGTGCAAGTTTGAATATAATTGATTAAACTCGAACACTTCATGTCGAATTCGTTCTAGATTATTTTATCAGTTATAAACTTTAATCCTCAGATAAATTTTGTAATACTTTTCAAGTTAAATTTATATTTTCTACTTGAACAGTATTTCATTAAAATTTATATTTTATGGTTATTTAAAATAATAAGTTTAAATCCTAAATATTGCGACGATTTACAAATATTGTATTCAACCCCCCTTGAACAATATCAGGGACCAACAATTGGCATCAGAGCTGGTTGATATTTTTATTATCAGATCCAAACCAAAAATTCCGCAACTTATACAGATCTTAAAAATTATTTTTAATTCAAAATAATTTTTTTTGTGAAATAATTTTTTGTAAAATTATTTCTTATCAAAAATTGTTTTCAGTCAAGAATTAAAATATATTTTTTAAACACTTATTTCTTAATCTTATTAAAGATGAGTACCCAGAAAGTGACTAGTATTAAAATTCCACAGTTCGACAGAGAACATTACAATTTGTGAAAACATAAAATGCTACTGTTTATAAGGATTGCAAATCCCAAGTATGCATTAGTCATGGCCAAAGGTGTTGAGCCCCCTATATCAGTTATTCTCGAACATCAGGTAGATGGGGTCGTAATCCCTCACAGACAGTTTCTGAAAAGTCCGGCAGACTATACAGATGAAGAAACAGAAGCTGTGTCCCTTGATAATAACCTAAAGCTCATATTAATTGAATCCCTGGACTACGTAATGTACAATCAAGTAGTCAATTGCAAAAATGCAAAACATATCTGGGAAACAATTGAAATTATCAATGAGGGAACTGAAGAAGTAAAGGAGAATAGACTGGAGATTCTGACCTCCCAATGTGAGCAGTTTAGATCCAACCCTGGAGAGGGCATCTCTGAGGTGTTTCAGAGGCTAAACAAACTGATAAATGAGCTCAATATGAATGGAAAGTTTTATCATAACCAGGAGGTGAACATGAAGTTTTTGCTGACCTTACCCCAGCATCTGGAACATAGGATTGCAGCTATCCGGGAATCTAGGGACATGAAGGAGGTAACCCTAGAAAGACTCTACGGAGTTTTAAAGGCTTATGAGCTGGAACAGATCCAAACCAGAGAGATGTATGGGAGAGGTAAGGTACTGAGTTCCTCCAAGGCATTAATGGTAGAAGCACCAGAGAAAGTAGAAGTGAAGGCTGTTTCACCTTCTAACAGTTCAACAGAGTATGTGGTTCCAGAATTTGGACATACTTCTGACAAACAAGAAGATGGTTAGTTCTACTCGCTGGAAAAACTAGATCAGCTGGAAGATGAATCTCTAGCTATGGTTGCCAGGAAGTTTGGCAACATGAGATTCCGAAGAAACTCCCTATTCAGAGTTAAGCCTAATTTTGGAAGATACCAAAAAGGAGGTTCTTCGACAGTAGTATCAAAAAGCGGCTATAAGACCGGCTTAGTTGATAGAAGCAAGTTTTGCTGCTTCAACTCTAATGAGCTAGGCCACTTCACAACTGAGTGCAAGAAGCCTAAGCAAGGGAAAAAGAGAGAGTCTTACGAAGAGCTCAAAGAGAAGTATGATGCGCTCGTGAAAAAGCATCAGGGAAAGTCCTATCTGACAGAGGGCAGAAGCTGGGATGACTCAGATAATGATGATGAGGAAGAGCTGGGAAATCTTGGTCTTATGGCTTCATCCGAGGAATCACTATCTCCCACCCGTCAAGGAGGAAAAGAGGTAAATCCTTCTTGCCCTAAAATGTTTGCTCTGCTAGGAAAAGAACTAGATGGTGAAAGAGATAAGGTTAAGAAACTCAGACTCAAAGTCAAAGAGTTAATTGATGAGACTGAAGTTTTTAAACAGTTAAAAAGAAATCATGACAAGTTGACTGAGGACTTAGCTGTTCAAGTCAGTAAAGTCAGTTGTCATGTTGTTGTAGAGACCAATCTCAGAAACCAGATAGAAGAAGAAAAGAAGAAGTGTCTTGCATATAAGAATTACTCATATATTGTAACGAACCTAGTTGACCAACAAGAAATAAGTCGTAAAGTTGGAATAGGATTCGAGTACAATAAATCTGTAGGAAAGCCAAGCAACATAACCCCTTTCAGAAAAAGTGCTGCAGAAAGGGGTATCCCACATGTTGTTAAAGACACACCAAAACCTCTCTTCATAACACCGATAGCTGAACCAATCCTTGTGAGCTCCATACTGATTGTATATGAAATGCAGTTAGAGGATCTTGAGGAAGAGAAGAAGAGAGGAGAACAGGTTAAGGATATAAAAAGAGTTAATGTCCAGAAAGAGAAGAGTGCACCAGAGACACTAGTGAAAGATGAGGGAACTTCTAAGTCGCCCAATCCTGGTATAGGTGCAAAAGACTTAAAGAATAAAATGAACAGACCAAACACTTTTGTAAACAGTAAGGATAGTAACAACAAATTTCATTCTACTGAAAACTTAGTGATTGTGGATGACTTCAACTCCTACACATGGATTTATTTGGTTCAGTAAATATTCTGTCTATGTCAAGGAAGAAATACGCCTTAGTGATTGTGGATGACTTTACAAAATATACGTGGGTTGTATTCTTGAACTCTAAGGATGAAACTCCACACTTGGTAATTGAACATATAAAGCTGATTGAGTTAGATTCAAAGTTAACTGTCCGAGCAATCAGATCAGATAATGGAACAGAATTCAGAAATGAAGTTCTGAATAACTTCTGCTCAGACAAGGGGATAACAAGGCAATATTCAGCGCCAAGAACTCCACAACAGAATGGAGTTGTAGAAAGGAAAAATAGAACCCTGATTGAAGCTGCAAGGACTATGCTAAGTGAATCAAGGTTACCCATCTACTTCTGGGCTGAAGCAGTTAATACAGCTTGTTATACTCAGAATCGAACTCTGATCAACAAAGATCATATGAAAACTCCCTATGAATTAATGGCTGGCAAGAAACCTACTCTCAAGTACTTTCATGTATTTGGAGCCAAATGCTTTGTGCTAAAGGATGGAGATGAATATCATGGCAAGTTTGAGGCCAAGGCACATGAAGCTATTTTTGTCGGATATTCAAGAAGAACATATAGGGTGTACATAATTGATCAGCACCAAGTGAAGGAAAGTGTCAATGTAACTTTTGATGACACTAAACTCCCAAGTATCCAAACTGAAGATTCTTCTGAGTCATTAAAATTCGACAATTATCCAGACTCACATTCTGATGACGAAGAAGAACCTGAGGTTGCAACATAAAACAATAATGACAATAATGATAATGATCCAGGTAACCGTGGTGGAAACAATGGAAATTCTACTAATACCAGTGGTGGATCAATAAGTCATCCTGGCAGCAACTCAGGGGGAGATGAAGGATCAACTGGCAGAACACAATATCACAATGAATTACGAGGCGAATCATCAAGATCAAACCTACCCAGGGAAAGGATTTGGAGCAGAGATCATCCTTTTGAATTGATCATAGGTGATCCAGATGTTGGAGTTAGAACCAGAAGTGCAACTTTAAATGAATGTTTATTTTCAGTTTTTCTATCTCAAGAAGAACCTACGAAGACTGAAGATGCATTAAGTGATCCAGATTGGGTTCTTGCCATGTAAGAAGAGCTCAATCAGTTCGAAAGACAAGAAGTCTGGACACTGGTACCCAGGTCTAAGGATAGATCTGTTATTGGCACGAAATGGGTTTACAGGAATAATTTAGACGGTGATGGCATTGTTACAAAGAACAAAGCCAGACTGGTTGCAAAGGGTTACTCTCAGGAAGAGGGAATTGATTATGACGAGACCTACGCACCAGTTGCAAGACATGAAGCCATCAGAATATTTCTGGCATTCGCAGCACATTCCAATTTTAAAGTCTATCAAATGGATGTGAAGAGTGCTTTTCTAAATGGAGAGCTAGAAGAGGAAGTATATGTTGAACAGCCCCCTGGCTTTGAAAATCCAGAGTTTGCAGATTTTGTGTATTTTCTATTCAAAGCCCTCTATGGACTCAAGCAAGCATCGAGGACATGGTATGACACTCTCTCTGTGTTTTTACTTGAAAATGGTTTCATAAGAGGTGTCATAGATAAAACTCTCTTTTATAAATTGCATGAAAAAGATATGATATTTGTCCAAGTTTATGTTGACGATATTATATTTGGTTCTACTAACGAAAACTTGTGCAAAAGATTTGCTAAGTTAATGCAGAGCATGTATGAAATGAGCATGATGGGTGAGCTGTTATTCTTCCTAGGGTTGCAAGTAAAGCAAAAGGAAGATGGGATTTTTATTTGCCAATCAAAGTACGTAAGGGATCTTGGAGCCAAATGCTTTGTGCTAAAGGATGGAGATGAACATCGTGGCAAGTTTGAGGCCAAGGCACATGAAGCTATTTTTGTCGGATATTCAAGAAGAGCATATAGGGTGTACATAATTGATCAGCACCAAGTGAAGGAAAGTGTCAATGTAACTTTTGATGACACTAAACTCCCAAGTATCCAAACTGAAGATTCTTCTGAGTCATTAAAATTTGATAATTATCCAGACTCACATTCTGATGAAGAAGAAGAACCTGAGGTTGCAACAGGAAATGATGATGACAACAATAATGATGATCCAGGTACCAGTGGTGGATCAACAAGTCATCCTGGCAGCAACTCAAGGGAAGATGCAGGATCAACTAGCAGAACACAACATCACAATGAATTTAGAGGCGAATCATCAAGATCAAACCTACCCAGGGAAAGGATATGGAGCAGAGATCATCCTTTTGAATTGATCATAGGTGATCCAGATGTTGGAGTAAGAACCAGAAGTGCAACTTCAAATGAATGTTTATTTTCAGTTTTTCTATCTTAAGAAGAACCAAAGAAAATCGAAGATGCACTAACTGATCCAGATTGGGTTCTTGCCATGCAAGAAGAGCTCAATCAGTTCCAGGGACAAGAAGTCTGGACACTAGTACCCAGGCCTAAAGATAGATCTGTTATTGGCACGAAATGGGTATACAGGAACAAGTTAGACGGTAATGGCATTGTTACAAGGAACAAGGCCAGACTGGTTGCAAAGGGTTACTCCCAGGAAGAGGGAATTGATTATGACGAGACCTACGCACCATTTGCAAGACTTGAGGCCATTAGGATATTTCTGGCATTTGCAGCACATTCCAATTTTAAAGTCTATCAAATGGATGTGAAGAGTGCTTTTCTAAATGGAGAGCTAGAAGAGGAAGTATATGTTGAACAGCCCCCTGGCTTTGAAAATCCAGAGTTTGCAGATTTTGTGTATTTTCTATTCAAAGCCCTCTATGGACTCAAGCAAGCATCGAGGACATGGTATGACACTCTCTCTGTGTTTTTACTTGAAAATGGTTTCATAAGAGGTGTCATAGATAAAACTCTCTTTTATAAATTGCATGAAAAAGATATGATATTTGTCCAAGTTTATGTTGACGATATTATATTTGGTTCTACTAACGAAAACTTGTGCAAAAGATTTGCTAAGTTAATGCAGAGTAAGTATGAAATGAGCATGATGGGTGAGCTGTCTTTCTTCCTTGGACTGCAAGTAAAGCAAAAGGAGGATGGGATTTTTATTTGCCAATCAAAGTACGTAAGGGATCTTCTGAGAAAATACAGTCTAGAAGATTCTTCACCGGCAAAAACCCCAATGCCAACAGCCACCAAGCTTGACAAAGATGAAACTGGTAAGAAAGTTGACATCACAAGCTACAGATGTATGATAGGCTCATTGTTATGTTAGTAATTGTGCTCTAGAGGCAATACTTTTTATATTTTAAGGAAAATATTTATTATTAAGGATAATGTTTTGTTGATTATTATTTATTTATTATGTTTTGTTTACTGCGTAATAAATTGAAAGCATAATAAATGTCCTTGGAATTTTGATACGTATTCTATATCTTTAAGTATGTGACTTAAAAATGAGATTATATGAATAGTATCTTATTCCTAAAATTCCCTAGTCGAGTATTATTATTTAAGGACAATAATAATGCACAAAGACTAGTATGTTTCTTGACAGATGACCACATCTCATTGGTCATAGGTATGGGGATACTAAAGTCAAGAACATAAGTGCATGTCTCAATGCATGGCACTGGAATGACCCGCCGTGAGATTCTACATGTTAAGTAAGTGTCATCAGTAATTCTCACTGTGATAATGGTGTAATGATCCTTAGACCTGAAATCATTATATTTCTATACGGGAATTAATATACTTTGATTACATTAAAAGGTACCTTTGACCGGGTGATGATAAAAGTGGACATTGGGTATATTATGAATCGTATGAGAAATATGAATGATCTAGATGAGATTTAATCCTCCTAATTTTAGGAGTGATATTATTGGCCTCTTGTTTGAGTGAGACTATGAAATGCACGGCCGTGCTCAAATGATGATTTGATTTTAATAGTCTACTCATCGATCAAGAAAATAAAGATTAAATTATGAAGAAGATGACACGAGACATGGCTTGAGTTTAATCTATAATATCAAGATTAAAGGGATTATATTACATGGAACATTATTCACGAAAGGCTTAATCGAATCACCGATTTATTATTATTACTTGGGTAGCAATGATGTATTACTAGATGCCGCTCATTGTTTACAATTTTAATTAGATATTAAAATTGTTGCCAATATAATAATAACCTACAGGGTCACACATAAAGAACGCTTGAAGGAGAAATAATTTAAATTATGAATTTAAATTAAATAAGTAATTTATTTTATTTATGATATTAATTAAGTATGACTTAATTAATTATATAAATAGAATAAATGAATTACTTAAACTAATTCCAAAATTAATAATTAATTAATTAAGTGAGACTTAATTAAATAATTTAGAATTTTGGAATAGTATTAATTATAATTGGATTATAATTAGAAAACTTATTCCTCTCTCTATATATAATCTCTTTATGGGCTGATTTAATAAAATAGAGATTTTACAAAAACCCTAGCCGCTCTGAGAGAGGAGGAAGATAGAGAGAGAAGAAGTTTTCGGGTGCTAGTACACATCAATCCTTCATGAAAAGTGTTCGTGTGGATACCGTAGAGCGTAGATCGCGAGAGCGGGATACGTGGTGATTAAACAAGCTTTGGACCTCCATTAATCTTCCATTAATGAATTGTTAAAGCTTCTAAAGGTATTTATTCTTTATCTCCGAATTAAATCTTTTGTTTTCGCATGGATCTTGCGGAGGGTTTCGCTATTTTGATTTATTTTTCGCGTTTATTTTGCTGCGTTTGTGTCACGAAACCCTACAATGGCATCAGAGCTACTTGCGAAACGTTTTAATTCGGTTATGTGCTTAACAGTTTTTTATATATAAGCATGTATGCGATCTATCATGATTTTATATTGATATAATATGTATATGTTTATATATATTATGAATATATGATATTCATATGATGTATAATCATATGATGATTATGTGTGTTGATGTATGTATATGATACATGTTTGTTCTTATTATGGGAATCGTATTCGATACGAATTCTGAAACGGCTGCCGTTGATTTTCTGAAATCTGTGTCCGTTGTCCGATTTTCGCAAACGATATGTGTGTTCTGACTGGAATCGGGTCACTGAGCAATACTGACTTTGTCCGCTCTGCGTCTGTAAGCTATTAGATGTCGTTACAGCCTCCAAAACGGTGATTTATTATTTTCTGAAAATTATTTGATTTTCTAAAATTTTGAGTATATGTATGTATATATTATAAATATATGATATTCATGTAATGTATAATCATATGATGATTGTATGTATCTCTGTATATGTATATATGATATATGTTTGTTTTTGTTATGGGAATTGTATATGATACGATTTCTGAAACACCGTCAGATTTGGAGAAATCTGACTGCTGTATCTGATTTTCGTAAACGATATGTGTTTTCTGACTGGAATCGGGCCAATGAACAAAACTGATAGCTTTGCTATCATCGACGGGTCTGTAAGGCGTTTGACGTCGTTAAGGGCCTCGAAATAGCGATTTATTGTCTTCATAAATCTGTTTTAAATATTCTGAAATTTCGAAATTTGTTATATATGATTATATGATATGATTATATAATATGAGATATATTATGTGTGTTATATGATAGAATGGTGGATGGTTATGGCCTAAAGACCCATAGGATAGTGGTTTTGATTTATGGTTTTGGTTTCTAAATACGACTTGCATGTCGTTTATTCATTGTAATTTAATTATCTCGAATGTAACTCGAGTTCTTCTTGTAATTTCATTAGAATAGTTTTATTTTTATTATTCAATGTAATTATCAATGAAGACTTGCAAGCAAGGAGGCGATCCAAAAGGGGATGATGGAGCAATGAAGAAAGAAGACATATAATAGATAGTATTTTTAAAACCACCATAGACTGACCTTGATATTTCTATTAGCTTGGAAATATCATATAGGATGGGGCCATAACCAAACACGTTTAATTTACGCACATTACATATATGTATATGATTGCATGTATTGGTATGTATGCGTAGATATAATTGAGATGCATGCTTAATATTGATTAATCATGTATGTATTAGATACGACACCCATGCCATGTTTGCTTAAACAAGTTAAAATCTGTAACGATTCAAGATTTTAAAATTAACAAACGATCATGAGATTCTTGTGTTTATGAAATATGGATTTTTAAAACACGGAATTAAATCTGGATTTTTGATATCTATAATTGGGATTTTCTGACAAAAGCGGATATGCGTATTCGTAAGGCTGATGGGTTTTAAGTGTGACCATTGGTATCCTCCATCTACCTGGGAAATGAACAATTTAAGATGTCGATTTGAAATATTTGGTTCAAGAAAAAATTGAGGATCTCTTTATGATGTGATCATGATCGTTATAAATTTTCTAAAACCCCTTAACAAAATATTAAGTTTTACTCGGATGCTTTCCAATGAATGAACACTCATCGAATCCTAGATCGATAAGGGGAAGGACTGTCAGTGGCAGGGGACTCCTATCTATCGTGGTGAGATGCGACGAATATAAACGGTTATATTCGGCCGTTGTATCATTGGGTCTAACTTAACTGAGTCGTCATAATAAGTGAAAATAAACGGTTATATTCAACTATTATGAACTTAGAAGCATAGAGTTTGGTTAAAAGTCTATTAGATAGATAAGATCAATCGTTGTTCACCAAACTATCCAAGAATTATATATGATATAATTGACAACTGTTGTCTACCTAAATAATCATTTTCTAAGGACTTCCAGTGGTTGACTTAGGACATGACGAAATATGGATCTTGGCTCACTAGAAAGAATTATGGGATATACTTTCCAAATTAATAGTAAGGGCTATTAGTTTGATAAAAATAGTGGGAGGTATATGATGATATACCATAATCACTTAAACATAATTAATATTAAATTTGCAATCTAGTTTATTTTATGCACTTTAATATTGTAGATATCAAATGATAAACACAAACAACTTCTCTATGCGATCAGTTCTTGAGAAGGACAAGTTGACGAGAATATATTTCCTTGACTGACATAGGAGCTTGAGGATCGTCCTCGGGCACCACGATATTAGTCAAATCTCTTCCCCCGCTCTTAAAGTTGAGAATGTAACATATGCAAATCATAGTGCTTATTGGAAGCAAATTGATGTTGCGACTGATGTTTCATGTCTCATGCTCGCAAATATATGTGCTGAGCTTAAGAAGCAATACAAGCATATAGATGCTTATGAAACGATTGAGCACAAGATATATTTGAAAGGGCACTATACACTTACAAGTAGGGAGAGTGAGACCCGGTTACACCACATGTTTTAAAGATTATAGGGTATAATGAATACCATTGATATTTTGGGTTTCCAGATTGGTCTGGAGACAGTTAGATTTGATCTTACAATCTCTGGACAAATATTATTCTTATTTTGTTATGAACAATAAAGTGAATAAGATTGGTAAAACACCCATTGAGTTGCTAAGCATGTTGAGAACTGCTGAAAGTAATATGATAAATGCATGAACTACTACTATATTGATGGTAAACATAGGGAATGCAAAAGGGAAAGGAAAATGGAAAGTCAAGGAGAAGATTTGATCTAGTTCCGTTGTCAAACCAAAGTCCAATCCCTAAAGCAGACTCTAAAGTCTGAATGAGGTGTTGATAAAGAAGACGATTGTCACTTCTGTGGAAAGTTGGGAGACTGGAAATTAAACTGTCATGCTTAATTAGAAGATCGGAAGATGATGATCAATAAGGGTCAAGCTTAAGGTATCGGGTTGGAATTGGAGTAAAGATAGTTGCTCTGGTTCGAGGAACTCGTTACTTAATTTTTGGCCTATAAGGAAAATTTAGAACTTAATAATTGTTATAGCGTGCTTGCAATTGGCAGAGACATTATTTCAGTTTCTTGTTTGGACGAGAAAGGCTTTTTCATTTTATAACAATAGTTGTTTATTCTATTTTGATGATGAGCCTTATAATGTTGCACATCTAATTAACAATTTATATGTTCTAAAGTGACTCAAATCAAATATTACCTTTGGCACTGTCGCTAAGGCCATATTAATGAGAAACGCATTTCCAGAATACATAAGGATGCATTCATGGATAAGTTTGATTATGAATCATACCAAAGGATAGGAATCTTGGTTTATTTGGTAAAATGACTAAAGCTCCTTTTACCGGACATGGTGAAGGGATCATTGAATGGGTATGACTTATACATAGTGATGTATGTGGTCATATGTGTACGATGACAAAAGGTAGATTTTGTTAACTTCATAAAATTTACTAATTATTTTAGTAGATACGGATATATGTATCTTTTGAAGAACTAATCCGAATCATTTGAAAAGTTCAAAGACTATAAAGATGAAGTAGAAAATATCAAAGAAAAGTTTTTTGATAGGAGAGATCACACCTTGTTGGACATGGTGCGATCAATGTTGAGTCAATGAATCTTCCAATTAGTTTCTGGGGTTGCATCCTGGAAACGGCTCCACATACACTTAACTGTGTTCCTACTAAATTGGTTCAAAAGACTCCTTATGAGATATGGACTGAGCAACGTCACAGCATGTCATTTATAAAATTTTAGGGATGTGAAGCGTTTGTGAAACGTCTAATCTCTGTCAAGCTAGGACCAAAATCAGACAAATGTAATTTTGTGGAATACCCAACTGAAACAAGGGGTTATTCTTTCTATAATCCTTCCGAGAACAAAGTGTTTGTTGCTCGAACTGCTGAGAGACAGTGGGAGGATAATAGATCTCAATGAAGTTTGAGACCCACATGATAACGTTGAACCAGTGGAGGAACCTGAGTAGAATGTACAAGAAAAATAATACTGCTCAAGAAACACAGGTGTTCGTAGGTTTAGTAGGATTCGCCATGAGCCCGAGAGATAATATGGATTTCTCTTGACTCAAGATGGTGATGTGATGCTTGTGGATGAAGATGAGCCTTTCACCTACCTAGATACTATAAACATTCTAGATTCTAAGAGATGGCTGGATGCCATTAAATCTGAGATGGAATCCATGTATACTAATCAAGTATGGACTTTGGTTGATCCACCTGAAGGGGTAAAACCTATAGGGTGCAAGTGGGTTTTCAAGAAGAAGACCGACATGGATGCTAATGTACAGACCTATAAGGCACGATTGGTGGCAAAAGGTTTCAAGAAAATTCATGGTATTGACTATGATGAGACCTTTTCACCAGTTGTTATGGTCATATCCATCAGGATTTTGCTTGCTATAGCTGCTTACTATGACTATGAAATCTGGCAAATGGATGTCAAAACCGCTTTCTTAAATGAGAGCCTTGAAGAAGATATGGATGTGTACATGACACACCATAAGGTTTTGTTGATCTAAAGGATGCTGGAAATGTATGTAAGTTGCGTCAATCCATTTATGGATTAAAGCAGGCCTCGAGGAGATGGAACATTTGTTTTCATGAAACAGTCAAAAAGAGTTTGACTTTATTCAGAATGAAGATGAAACTTGTGTTTACAAGAAGTTTAGTGGCATTCCTAGTATTATATGTTGATGATATATTACTAATAGGGAATGACATTCCTTCTCTACAGACTGTGAAGACTTGGTTGAGAAATAATTTTTCAATGAAAGACTTAGGCGATGTGACATATATATTAGGGATCGAGATCTATAGAGATAGATCAAGGTGATTGATCGGCCTAATTTAGAGTACATACATTGACAAAGTTTTGCATCGATTTCAAATGCAAAGAGACTAAAATGGATATGTCCCAATGTCTCATGGGATAGTGATCTCAAAATAAATTTTTTCCTAAATCATTGGATGATAGGGACTGCATGAGTAAAATTCCATATGCGTCAGCAATTGGTTTTATAATGTATGCAATGATATGTACTTGTCCTGATGTCTCGTATGCTTTAACCATGATGAATAGATACCGATCTAATCCAGGTGAAGGTCACTGGACGACAGTCAAGAATATTCTTAAGTACTTAAAGAGGACTAAAGATTCATTCTTGTTATATGGAGGAGATGTGAAGCTAGTTGTAAGAGGTTTCAGTGATACTGGTTTCTAGACAGATAACGATAATTTAATGTTTCTGTCTGGCTTTGTGTTTTATTGAGATGTTGTATGCTGGAATTGTTCACAGCAAAGACAATTGTTGATTTTACAATAGAACCTGAGTATATTGATGCTTGTGAAGCAGCCAAGGAGGCTGTTTGGGCATGTACTTAGGAGATATCACCTAATTAATGAGATTAATGATCAAGGAGATATACATATATGTAAAGTGTATACTAATAATAATATTGCAGACACACTGACTAAGGATTTGTCGCAGCAGAAGCATGAAAGTCACACTAGTTCCATGAGTATTGGATACTTGGGTAATTGGCTCTAGTGCAAATGGGAGATTGTTAGTAATTGTGCTCTAGAGACAATACTTTTTATATTTTAAGGAAAATATTTATTATTAAGGATTATGTTTTATTGATTATTATTTATTTATTATGTTTTGTTTACTGCGTAATAAATTGAAATCATAATAAATGTCCTTGGAATTTTGATACGTATTCTATATCTTTAAGTATGTGACTTAAAAATGAGATTATATGAATAGTATCTTATTCCTAAAATTCCCTAGTCGAGTATTATTATTTAAGGACAATAATAATGCACAAAGACTAGTATGTTTCTTGACAGATGACCACATCTCATTGGTCATAGGTATGGGGATACTAAAGTCAAGAACATAAGTGCATGTCTCAATGCATGGCACTGGAATGACCCGCCATGAGATTCTACATGTTAAGTAAGTGTCATAAGTAATTCTCACTGTGATAATGGTGTAATGATCCTTAGACCTGAAATCATTATATTTCTATACGGGAATTAATATACTTTGATTACATTAAAAGTTACCTTTGACCGGGTGATGATAAAAGTAGACATTGGGTATATTATGAATCGTATGAGAAATATGAATGATCTAGATGAGATTTAATCCTCCTAATTTTAGGAGTGATATTATTGGCCTCTTGTTTGAGTGAGACTATGAAATGCACGGCCGTGCTCAAATGATGATTTGATTTCAATAGTCTACTCATCGATCAAGAAAATAAAGATTAAATTATGAAGAGGATGACACGAGACATGCCTTGAGTTTAATCTATAATATCAAGATTAAAGGGATTATATTACATGGAACATTATTCACGAAAGGCTTAATCGAATCACCGATTTATTATTATTACTTGGGTAGCAATGATGTATTACTAGATGCCGCTCATTGTTTACAATTTTAATTAGATATTAAAATTGTTGCCAACGTTATAATAACCTACAGGGTCACACACAAAGAACGCTTGAAGGAGAAATAATTTAAATTATGAATTTAAATTAAATAAGTAATTTATTTTATTTATGATATTAATTAAGTATGACTTAATTAATTATATAAATAGAATAAATGAATTACTTAAACTAATTCCAAAATTAATAATTAATTAAGTGAGACTTAATTAAATAATTTAGAATTTTGGAATAGTATTAATTATAATTGGATTATAATTAGAAAACTTATTCTTCTCTCTATATAATCTCTTTATGGGCTGATTTAATAAAATAGAGATTTTACAAAAACCCTAGCCGCTCTGAGAGAGGAGGAAGATAGAGATAGAAGAAGTTTTCAGGTGCTAGTACACATCAATCCTTCATGAAAAGTGTTCGTGTGGATACCGTAGAGCGTAGATCGCGAGAGCGGGATACGTGGTGATTAAACAAGCTTTGGACCTCCATTAATCTTCCATTAATGAACTGTTAAAGCTTCTAAAGGTATTTATTCTTTATCTCCGAATTAAATCTTTTGTTTTCGCATGGATCCTGCAGAGGGTTTCGCTATTTTGATTTATTTTTCGCGTTTATTCTGCTGCGTTTGTGTCACGAAACCCTACATGTTATATCTAACTGCTAGTAGACCCGATATAATGTTTGCAATTTGCTTATGTGCAAGGTTTCAATCTGACCCAAGAGAATCTCATCTTATAGCCTGAAAGGCATAGGTGTACTAACTTGTAACACTTAATTACTATGTAACTCAACTAAGTAAAAGATAAAACAACAGCAAAACAAGAGAAACTGAAGAAGCACATGGAATCAATCAACTGAAGAAATGGTAATGATACTTGGCAACTACAAGTAACTAATTTGGTTAATCAAGGATGCATAAGTGAGAAGAAGTTCAATCTGAGTATTGCTCATGCCCTAACTTATCTAATGGAGAATCAAATTAATGTCAAAGAAGTATCAAGAAGACCAAAGTGATTTCATGTACTGTATATCAACATCTGGATAATGTAAAGGTTAATCAACAAATGAGAACTGACATTCAGAAGCAAGAACCCCTACAAGACTAGTCACTTATGAACCAGACCATTGCATCAAGTGTCAGGACATTGGAGGCAAGTTCATGTCAGTAATAGAAGATCTCATTTGAATTGAGTGAGGAAAAGAAATTGAAGAAGCTAAGGAAACTTGCTCATAAAGGTTAATCCTCAATTAGTCACTAAAGAAGGTCAACATTGGATGTGTGCATATTTGCTAAGGCAAATGTCGATCCACAGCAGATCGAGATGCGGGTCGAGATTTATAATTGAAGTAAAACATTGCAAAGGCAAATCTCGATCCACGGTAGATCGAGATTCTCCTAGATCGAGATCGAGATCTTCATAGATCGAGATCGAGATTCTCCCAGATCGAGATCGAGATTTTCACAGATCGAGATCGAGATGGGTCCAGGCGAAGATCGAGATGCGGGTAGATATATAACATTTAATGTTCAAGGGACAAGTGGCTTATTGTGAACGGTTGATCCAAAGTTGTTGGGAAAGTACTTTTTATTGTCGAAGTCCTGATTGGGCCACGTACACAAAAAGGACAAGATCAAGACTACATGACATTATAAAAGCAGCACTTTGTTTTTATTAGTAACAAGACTTTCATCATCTCTATTATTCAACGATAATTTTTAAAGAGAGAGCATTTACTGTAAAACAAAAAGTGAGAGAGAGGATCAGTTGAATCTAGCTTTAATTGCTGTATTTATTGTTCAACTGATCATGATGCTTTTATGAATGTTGTAGCAAATCCATCAATGAATATAATGATATATTCTTGAAATTCTGTGTCATCATTTATTACCTGCATATTGTTTATTCTCTCATTAATTTTAAACAGTTGTATTCACCCCCCCCCTCTACAACACTTTGGACCTAACAATTGGTATCAAAGCTCCTGTTAAACACATCTAACAGAGATCCTATTGTGTTGTTTGAGTTGGTTCTTGAAAATCCCAGATCCATTTTTTTTCTTGAAGTTTGTGCCGAAAGTTTTTATTTGTTTCTTCTTGAAAAAGTCGTAGATCTAAAAAGTTCTGAGTCATGGTGTAAGGAATATTTGTACAAAATTCCAAAACATTGTTCTTTGTGGATTTTCCTGTGGTCAAAACTGGAATCAACTGATTGACTAAACAAAAAGGACATTTTCGAACTTCTGTCAACTAGGAAGTGGACAACTTTTTGTTTGGACTTGAGAAAGTGGTGGACCCTGCTACTGTTCCTGTGATTAGAACTAACTTGCTTGAATCTTAAGTGCAAAATCCGTTGGATATTAAGTGTTGGATATTTAAAGTGAGATAATTAATTTTTCAAGTAAATACAATTTATTGTAATTTGAAAAGTGTATTATCTTAATTTTAAACTTTATTAAAATGGCCGCCGCACACAGATTTAAGATACCTCCGTTTGATGCACAACATTATGACGAATGGACCGGAAGGATGAGAGCTTACCTTGAATCAATAAACAAGGTATACTTGAGAATATTGGAAAACGGTCCATACATACCCATGAAAATTGAGCCAGAGCGAATGGAAGGAGGGATACTAATACCATCCCGGTTTGTTCCTAAAGAGGAAATGGAGTTTTCAGACGCAGATAAAGAATTGGTTGGTATGGATGCGTCGTTACGCAACGTCATAATTGAATCCCTAAACTCAGAGTACTATGTTCAGATAAAGGGATTAAAAACAGCTAAAGCCATGTGGGATAAACTGGCTGTGGTGATGGAGGGGACCGAGGAAGTTAGAGATAATCACAAACGCATTCAGATATCTGAATATGAATCGTTCAGATGCGAACGAGGAGAAAGCGTAGCGGATGTTTACAAACGTTACAGTAAATTGCTTATCGAGCTGAGTATAAGAGATAAAGTCTATCCACTAGCAGATTCAAATATCAAGTTTCTCTTGAATTTGCCTAAACATCTGGAACACAGGATCACTGCCATTCGAGAGTCAAGAGACTTGAAAAATACTTCTCTCGAAAAGCTGTATGGTGTTTTGAAGACCTACGAGCTGGAGCAGGAACAAAATGACAGAAGAAGATCCTAAAATAGTGGAGAAAACAAAGCGGTAAGTGAGTCTGGACTTGTAGCTAAAGAGTCTGCTGTAAAGGCACTTGCAGCTGTCTCATTGAAATCTGCTAATCCTGAAAGGGTGGTATTAGACATTGAAGATCCATCCGAAGAAAGTGAGGATGAATACTATACCCTTGAAGAGCTGGACAAATTAGAAGACAAGTCATATGCTTGTATTGCTCGAGAATTTGCTCATATCAGCTTCAGGAAGCAAAGAAGTGGTAAAGGACGATTTGGTAGTTCTTTCAGCCGAAGAGGCAGCAGTAGCAGCAGAGGCAGTAGTGTAAGTGGTCGTGGAAGTTACAGTGGTCGAGGTAGCACATCTGGTAATGGCTACAGACCTAACCTGGTAGACAAGAACAAGTTCAGATGCTACAACTGCAATGAATTGGGGCACTTCGCAACAGAGTGCAAGAAGCCCAAGTACGTTCATCCCAAGGAATCCTATGCTGATCTGAAAAAGAAATATGATGCCTTGGTTAGCAAGCAACAGAGGGGAAGCCGGGCGTATGTTGTGACTGAAGGGAAGGGTTGGGACGAGTCTGATGAAGATGAAGATCAGGAGCTATGCAATTTCGCTTTAATGGCAAAATCTTCAGAACAATCAGAGGTACCAATTCTAACCGTAAATGAAATGTGTATTTCTGAGTACCAAAATGAATTAGCTGTCATGACTAAAGATATGTACAATCTCCAACTAAATCTAATTGCTGTTAATGAGGAAAATGCTAAACTCTCCCTTAAGAATAGACTTCTCGAGGCCAGGGTAGAGGAATTAGAATCAGGAGAAAGTAAAGAAAGGCAGTTAATGAATCAGGTAGACGTTTTAGAACACAAGCTTAAGATTAGGGAAGACCTTAACGAAGAACTTAAAAATGAATTAGCTGAGCTTAAAATAACATGTCAATCTTTTAAAGAAGCCGCAAATAAAGTTTTCGTAGAAAGGGACAGGTACATGAAACTGGCAGGCAAGAGTAAAAATGAAAAAGTAAACATAGGACTTGACTATACACAGAAAAAGAAAAATAGGGTTGCTGAGTTGTTAGAGCCAGTGTTAGTCAAAGAAAATGTGCCTGAGGTTTTAATGGATGTTAGAAAACCTATCTTTAAGCAGTTTGAGCCCAGGACCATAGATCCTGTTGCTACTAAAATTGAACAAGAGATTAAAATTGAAAGAGATTCAGAAGAAAAAGTAGTAGAACCTACAACTTCTAAGAGAGCGAGTAAGATTGCTTATGCTAAGAGAGGTGTAGGAACCAAGGAGGCTAAGACGGTGTCATATAAACAATGGGTAGCAGGGTCAGACCAAATGAAAGCACCTGTAAAGGCAGTTAAAACTGAACCTGCATCTGTATCTACATCTACACGAGCTAGAAAGGCATGCTATATCTGTAATCAAACTGATCATTTGTCTTACTATTGCCCATTCTATGTAGAGGAAGAAAAATCTGTTGGTTATAATACCATGCCTGCAACTACTGTTTTGCCCAACATGTATGCAAATCATGCCAAATGCAATAATCCAAATTGTATGCCATGTGCTGTAAACATCATGCATGCTTATTTTAATTTAATGAATACTGCTAGCGCATCTGTTGAACATACATCTAGTAGTAGTAAGAAAAAGCATGCGGGGTCAAAGGCTAAGACTTCAAGTCCTCCTAAAGTTAGGAGTGACCAGTCTGCTCCCAAACCTGACAAATCAGTCAAGGTTGACAAGGGAAAAGACAAAGTCAAGATGGATGCCCCTGATGGCAACAAGGCAAAGCCTTCTGTATCTGAAAAGAAAAAGGAAATTATTGATGCCGGGCCCAAACATCATTTGTGAAAGGCATATGACTAGGCCTATTTGTAATAATTAGATGGCAACTCAACTCTAACTAATAAAGAGAAGTAAATACTAAACACTAAACAGGAATCAAGACGAAGACAGTCAACTAATCACAAAGGATCCAAGTATCAGAGGTATTTTGTAGGATTGCTACTCAACACTAGAAGAAGTTCAATTATTTGTTCAAGCGTCAGTGAAATTAATAATGTGGTAGTACTTCTATTGAAGACAGAAGATATAGAAGATTTCAAATGATTACTACAAGCAGATTCCAGAAGAAGAATGCAAACAGTGAAGAAGAATTAATGACAGATGGCCTCTAGTTAAATGTTATTTAAATGGAGAATATTTATTGGGATGACACAAATGAACCAGACAGTACATTTGTGTGTCAACTAATATAATATTTATTCTTCATTTAATTCAAGAGGTTTCAAGATTAGAAGACGAAGAAAAGACAGGAAGATTTCAAGACTATCAGCACGGCTGCGACTAAAGATAGTATTTTAATTCTACTATCAATTGTTAATTAATTATTTAATTTATCTAATTAAATTAATTCAAGTTGAAATTAATTTAATTTGTAAATTAACTAATTAAATTAAGTAGAATTAATTTACTATAAAAGAAATGCTTTAAAATGACTTATATAGATATATATAAACTACTAGTATGACTTATCAATAAGTCATACCGAAATTCTTTATATATATATATATATATAAGTCATACCGAGCATGTTAGCATAAGTCATACCGAGCAAAGCTGATCAAAAGGTCATGCTGGAATTATTTTGTTTATTTAAAATAAGTCATACCGATTTGTTTTAATTAAATAAAATCTGAATATGACTTTCAATAAGTCATACCGAATTTTAAAAGGTCATACCGACCAGAAATAAGTCATACCCAGTCTTTTATAAGTCATACAAGTGTTAAAATAAGTCATACAGACTTATTTTCTTGAAATTAAGTCATATGGAAAAAGGTCATACCAGCCTTTTTCCAACCTCTATAAATATGAGGTGCTTGCTTCATTTGTTAGTGTTAAGAAAATCAGTTCAAATTCAGAAATTTGTCTGCATTGTAATATTCACAGATTTCTGTGCTGAGTTTGAATATAATTGTTTAAACACGAACACTTCATGTCGAATTCGTTCTAGACTTTATATCAATTATATAACAGTTTTCTAAATATTAATTGTGTAATACTAATCAAGTTAAAATAATATCTTTCACTTGAAAAGTATTTCATTATAATTAATATTTCGCGAGTAATTAAAATAATATTTTTAATCCAATTATTCCGCGATTAATTTTCAGATATTGTATTCAACCCCCCCCTTCTACAATATCAGGGACCAACAATTGGTATCAGAGCTGGTTGATATAGAAAATATCAGATCCAAACCAAAAATTCCGCAACTCATACAGATCTCAAAAATTATTTTTAATTCAAAATAATTTTTTATTCGAAATAATTTTTCACTAAAAATTATTTCTGATCAAAAATTGTTTTCAGTCAAAAATTAAAATATTTTTTTTGAAACACTTAATTTTTAATCTTATTAAAGATGAGTACCCAGAAAGTTACAAGCATCAAGATTCCACAGTTCGACAGAGAACACTACAACTTGTGGAAACAAAAAATGCAACTGTTTATCGGGATTGCAAATCCTAAGTATGCATTGATTATGGCTAAAGGTGTTGAGCTCCCTATATCAGTTGTTCTCGAACATACAGTAGATGGGGTCGTAATTCCCCACAGACAGTTTCCGAAAAGTCCGGCAGACTATACAGATGAGGAAACAGAAGCTGTGTCCCTTGATAATAATCTGAAGCTCATATTAATTGAATCCCTAGACTACATCATGTACAACCAAGTAGTCAATTGCAAGAATGCAAAACAAATCTGGGAAACAATTGAAATTATCAATGAGGGAACTGAAGAAGTTAAGGAGAATAGACTGGAGATCCTGACCACCCAATATGAACAGTTTAGATCCAACCCTGGTGAGGGTATCTCTGAGGTGTTTCAGAGACTAAACAAATTGATAAACGAGCTAAACATGAATGGAAAGTTTTATCAGAACCAAGAGGTGAACAGGAAGTTTTTGTTGACCTTACCAGAGCATCTGGAGCACAGGATTGCAGCCATCCGGGAATCTAGGGACATGAAAGAAGTAACCCTAGAAAGACTCTACGGAGTTTTAAAAACTTATGAGCTGGAACAGATCCAAACCAGAGAAATGTATGGAAGAGGTAAGGTACTGAGTTCCTCCAAGGCATTAATGGTAGAAGCACCAGAGAAAGAAGAAGTGAAGGCTGTTGCACCTTCTAACAGTTCAACAGAGTATGTGGTTCCAGAACTTGGACATACTGCTGACAAACAAGAAGATGGTGATTTCTACTCACTGGAAGAACTAGATCAGCTAGAAGATGAATCTCTAGCTATGGTTGCCAGGAAGTTTGGCAACATGAGATTCCGAAGAAACTCCTCATTCAGAAGTAAGCCTAATTTTGGAAGATTCCAAACAGGAGGTTCTTCGACAGCAGTATCAAAAAGCGGCTACAAGACCGGCTTAGTTGATAGAAGCAAGTTTCGTTGCTTCAACTGTAATGAGCTAGGCCACTTTGCAACTGAGTGCAAGAAGCCTAAGCAAGGGAAGAAGAGAGAGTCTTATGAAGAGCTCAAGGAGAAGTATGATGCGCTAGTGAAAAAGCATCAAGGAAAGTCCTATCTAGCAGCAGGCAAAAGCTGGGATGACTTAGATAACGATGATGAGGAAGAGCTGGGAAATCTTGCTCTTATGGCTTCATCAGAGGGATCACTGTCTCCCACCAGTGACAGAGGAATAGAGGTAAATCCTTCGTGTCCTAAGATGTTTGCCTTGCTAGGTAAAGAACTAGATGGTGAAAGAGATAAAGTTAAGAAACTCAGACTCAAAGTCAAAGAGTTAATTGATGAGACTGAAGTTTTTAAACAGTTAAAAAGAAATCATGACAAGTTGACTATTAAGTTGACTGAAGACTTAGCTGTTCAAGTCAGCAAAGTCAGTTGTCATGTTGTAGTAGAAACTAATCTCAGAAACCAGATAGAAGAAGAAAAGAAGAAGTGTCTTGCTTATAAGAATTCCTCATATATTGTTAAGAACCTAGTTGACCAACAAGAAATAAGTCGTAAAGTTGGAATAGGCTTCGAGTATAACAAATCTGTAGGAAAGCCAAGCAACATAACCCCCTTTAGAAAAAGTGCTGTAGAAAGGGGTATCCCACATGTTGTTAAAGACACACCGAAACCTCTCTTCATAACACCGATAGCTGAACCCATCCTTGAGAGCTCTGTTCTAATTGCATATGAAATGCAGTTGGAAGATCTTGAGGAAGAGAAGAAGAGAGGAGAACAGGTTAAGGACATAAAAGGAGTAAATGTCCATAAAGAAAAAGGTGCACCGGAGACACCAGTGAAAGATGTGGGAACGTCTGATTCCCCCAGACCTGGTGTAGGTGTAAAAGACTTAAAGAATAAAATGAACAGACCAAACATATTTGTGAAAAGTAGGAACAGTAACAATAAATTACATTCTACTGAAAACTTCAAATCTGCTGAGAAAATTGAAGTAGAATCTGTTAACCCTCCTACTGTATTGAATAACATGCCTACTATTGATGCTTTCCATAAACCTTGTGGTATAATGAATTGCATGTTATGTGCCTTTAATGCTATGACTGCTTACTTCAAACGCATGATAGCTAAGAAAGATAACATGACACCTAGACAGCACATCAATAGTAAATTTGCTAAATCCAAGACTGCGACTCCTTCACCTGAGACTATTGATTCCTTCACTTGAAAAGTATTTCATTATAATTAATATTTCGCGAGTAATTAAAATAATATTTTTAATCCAATTATTCCGCGATTAATTTTCAGATATTGTATTCAACCCCCCCCCCCCCCTTCTACAATATCAGGGACCAACAATTGGGTTCCGAAGAACACCTAATCTTTCTGGATTTGCAGGGCAGTGAACAGGAAAAGAGTAAAGTCATATGGGTGCTGGACAGTGGAGCATCGAGGCATATGACCGGCAATAAGTCCCTGCTAACAGATTTGGTGTTGAGAGCCGGCTTCGTGGTTACTTTTGGAGATAACAGCAAAGGTTACACCAGGGGATATGGCAAGATCGTTTGTGGAAATGTTATCATTGAGGACGTGTCTTTTGTGGAAGGATTGCGACATAATCTTCTCAACGTTAGTCAGTTCACCGACAGGGGTTTTGACGTCAACTTTGGGAAGCATGATTGTTCGATTCGAAGCAAAAAGGATGGAAGCCTTGCTCTCAAAGGAGTAAGGAAGTCAAATTTGTTCATAGCCGACATGAATTCTGCTGATCAGTCTGAAGTCACGTGTTTCTACAGCAAGGCTTCTGCTGATGAAAGTTGGCTATGGCATAAAAGATTATCTCACCTGAACTTTAAAGCAATGAACAATCTCGTAAGGAAAGAATTGGTGAGAGGGCTGCCGCAGATGGAGTTTACTCCAGATGGACTCTGCGAAGCATGTGAGATGGGAAAATCAAAAAGAGCCTCGCATAAGGATAAACAAGTGAATAGCATTACCGAGCCCCTACAACTTCTTCACATGGATTTGTTTGGACCCGTTAATGTTATGTCAATGTCAAGGAAAAGATATGCGCTGGTAATCGTCGATGACTTTTCCAAATACACATGGGTGAAGTTTGTGACATCGAAAGATGAAGTGCCACATGAGATCATTAGACATGTTCTGGAAATTGAAAATGTAGCAAGTCTGACTGTGAAGACTATCCGATCTGACAACGGGACAGAATTCAAGAACTCAGTGTTAATGGATTTCTGCATATCTAAAGGGATCAGATGACAGTATTCAGCACTGAGAACACCGCAGCAGAATGGGGTGGTAGAAAGGAAAAACAGGACACTGGTTGAAGCAGCTAGGACAATGCTGTATGAGTCAAAACTTCCTTTATATTTTTGGGCTGAAGCAGTTAGCACGGCTTGTTATACACAGAACAGAACCCTGATTATAAAGGACCATAATGAGACGCCGTATTACATGATGAATAAACGAAAACCATCTATCAAGTACTTTCACGTATTTGGTGCCAAATGTTTTGTGTTAAGAGACAATGCACAACTTGGAAAGTTTGATGCCAAAGCAGATGAAGGGGTTTTCATTGGATATTCTCTTGAAGTAGTAGCAGCGTACAGGGTGTTTGTGCTTAATGATCGCAAGGTGGTTGAAAGCCTTAATGTCACATTCGACGACTCAAAGCTCCCTTCTATACAAAAAGAAGATAGTGAGCCCACTTCCCTAAGATTTGAAAATATGGATATTGATGAAGTGCATACAGTTCCTGAGTCTGTAGTGCAGGGTAGTGATCCAACGATAAATAATGAAATTAATCAAGAGTCTAGTGTTTCGCAAATTCAAAACACTAGGGCTGAGGGATCACCTTCCGTCAGACCTGGTACTAACTCAGGGGGAGTCAGTATGCACTCAGGGGGAGCCAGTACTAGCTCAAGGGAAGCTAGTGAAAGTGCTTCTAGACTAAGTCACCTTCACTTACAAGATCAAGCTGAATCATCAAGAACATTTGCTAGGGATCGCACTTGGAACAAGGACCATCCGTTTGAGCTAATTATTGGTGATCCAGAAGCCGGAGTGACTACTAGAGGAAAAGCTAGAGCTGAAATTGCCACTGAGAATGAATGTTTATACTCAGTGTTCCTTTCCCAGATGGAACCTAAAGTGGTGGAAGAAGCTCTAGATGACGCTGATTGGGTGATTGCTATGCAAGAGGAACTCAATCAGTTTGAAAGGCAGAAGGTGTGGAAGCTGGTACCCAGACCAAAGAATAGATCTGTTGTTGGGACAAAATGGGTATTCAGAAACAAGCTGGATGAAGACGGACTTGTAACACGAAATAAAGCTCGCCTGGTTGCTAAGGGTTATACTCAAAGAGAAGGAATTGATTATGATGAAACCTATGCACCTGTAGCAAGGCTAGAAGCAGTAAGGATGTTCTTGGCTTTCGCAGCACATCATGGTTTTAAAGTCTATCAAATGGATGTCAAGAGTGCATTCTTAAACGGTGAACTAGATGAAGAGGTGTATGTCGAGCAACCTCCCGGGTTTATTGACAGCAAATATTGTGATTATGTTTATCGACTCTTCAAATCAGTATATGGCCTTAAGCAGTCTCCGCGGAAGTGGTATGAAACTCTGTCAGACTTCTTACTAGAAAGTGGTTTCACCAGAGGAGTAATCGACAAGACGCTTTTCTACAAGAAATGCAAAGATGATCTAATAATGGTGCAGGTATATGTGGATGACATTATCTTTGGGTCTGCAAATGAGAAGCTGTGTGCTAAATTCGCTAAGTTAATGCAATCAAGGTATGAGATGAGCATGATGGGAGAGCTGACGTTCTTTCTGGGCATTCAAGTTAGTCAGAAGAAGGACGGGATATTTATCTGCCAGACCAAGTACATTCATGATCTATTGAAGAAGTATGGTCTCCAAGATGTATCACAAGCTAAGACTCCTATGGCAACAACCACGAAGCTTGACGAGGACAAAGCGGGTAAACCTGTAGACATCTCAAGCTATCGAGGTATGATCGGCTCACTTTTGTATTTAACTGCTAGCAGACCTGATATTATGTTCTCTACGTGCCTATGTGCAAGGTTCCAAGCGGATCCTAGAGAGTCACATCTCATAGCCGTAAAGCGTATTTTTAGGTATCTCAAGGGAACATCAAATCTCGGGATTTGGTACCCAAGAGATACAGGGTTTAATCTTGTTGGCTATTCGGATTTAGATTACGCAGGTTGTAGAATAGATAGGAAGAGCACTTCAGGAAGCTGTCAGTTCCTTGGAAGAAGGTTGGTGTCTTGGCAAAGCAAGAAACAACACACAGTATCTACCTCGACAGCTGAAGCCGAATATATTGCTGCTGGAAGCTGTGTGGCCCAGATACTGTGGATGAAGAACCAACTCAAGGACTACGGTGTGGAAGTATCTAAGATTCCTATCATGTGTGATAACACAAGTGCTATTGCAATGACCAACAATCCTGTGGATCACTCCAGGACCAAGCACATTGACATCAGGTATCATTTTATTAGAGAGCATGTAGAAAATGGAACTGTAGAGTTGCATTTTGTGTCTACTGAACGTCAAATAGCAGATATATTCACTAAACCTCTAGACGAATCAACATTTTCTAGATTGGTTGGTGAATTAGGGATGCTTAACACTTTTTAGTTTTGCTACCTATCTGTTATAATTCAGTTTGTGTACATATTATTGTTGTTCATGAATATTCATAATTAATAATGTGTACTTAACTTCATAAATGTATGTATTACATCTCATAAAGGGAAGCTAGAAAGTTTCATGAAAGTAATCTTGTGCTGATCTGTGTATCTAAATTATTAATGTCTAATAATGTGATAGGATTTAATGCTATACTTAATTTTGTAATGCATGATTTATTTGCTAAATTCCCTGTCGTTTCAAAATTGGAAGTTTCTTAAATGGTGTGAAAATTTGTGGTGAAATCTTGTGAATTACAAGATCAGAAATCATGTGGAAGCAGAAGGACTTAATCTTCTCAAGAAAAGAATGGATGAAGTCTGCAACCCTGAATTCATGAAGAAAGAAAAAGTAGCCAAGAAGAAAGCTCGTGAGGAAGAGGAGCGCAAGAAATCAAAGTTTTAATGTATTATGCTTGTAATGTTTCTTTGCGTTGTAATTAGTTTTCTTGTTTTCCTGCATTGTAAATATATATTATCTGTTTTCTTGTGTAGTGTAAGGTAGAAGTTAGTTAGCTAAGTGTCTTGAAACTGGTTTATATTAGGCGTCAATTATTTCACGAAGTTCGGCGGTGGTAATACTGCTAAAAGGACTTCAGAAGGATAATTGAAGATTGAGTGGACCGTGCTCTTAAAGTACTTAGAGAAAATCTCTAGAAGAGCATGAAGCCATTTAATCGAGCCAACAGGTGTCCAATTTTGGCACTTGAAGTATCAGTAATAGACATGAAGGTAATTAATCAAGCCAGGCATTATGCAAGTTGACATGATCTTTTATGAATGTTATTTTATCTTTTTCAGTCCCTGGTTAGTTGAGTTATCCTCATTGTGAATTTGGTTGTCATTGTTAGACAATCAAATAGGGGGAGATTGAAAGGCATAGGTGTACTAACTTGTAACACTTAATTACTATGTAACTCAACTAAGTAAAAGATAAAACAACAGCAAAACAAGAGAAACTGAAGAAGCACATGGAATCAATCAACTGAAGAAATGGTAATGATACTTGGTAACTACAAGTAACTAATTTGGTTAATCAAGGATGCATAAGTGAGAAGAAGTTCAATCTGAGTATTGCTCATGCCCTAACTTATCTAATGGAGAATCAAATTAATGTCAAAGAAGTATCAAGAAGACCAAAGTGATTTCATGTACTGTATATCAACATCTGGATAATGTAAAGGTTAATCAACAAATGAGAACTGACATTCAGAAGCAAGAACCCCTACAAGACTAGTCACTTATGAACCAGACCATTGCATCAAGTGTCAGGACATTGGAGGCAAGTTCATGTCAGTAATAGAAGATCTCATTTGAATTGAGTGAGGAAAAGAAATTGAAGAAGCTAGGGAAACTTGCTCATAAAGGTTAATCCTCAATTAGTCACTAAAGAAGGTCAACATTGGATGTGTGCATATTTGCTAAGGCAAATGTCGATCCACAGCAGATCGAGATGCGGGTCGAGATTTATAATTGAAGTAAAACATTGCAAAGGCAAATCTCGATCCACGGTAGATCGAGATTCTCCCAGATCGAGATCGAGATCTTCATAGATCGAGATCGAGATTCTCCCAGATCGAGATCGAGATTTTCACAGATCGAGATCGAGATGGGTCCAGGCGAAGATCGAGATGCGGGTAGATATATAACATTTAATGTTCAAGGGACAAGTGGCTTATTGTGAACCGTTGATCCAAAGTTGTTGGGAAAGTACTTTTTGTTGTCGAAGTCCTGATTGGGCCACGTACACAAAAAGGACAAGATCAAGACTACATGACATTATAAAAGCAGCACTTTGTTTTTATTAGTAACAAGACTTTCATCATCTCTATTATTCAACGATAATTTTTAAAGGCATAGCATTTACTGTAAAACAAAAAGTGAGAGAGAGGATCAGTTGAATCTAGCTTTAATTGCTGTATTTATTGTTCAACTGATCATGATGCTTTTATGAATATTGTAGCAAATCCATTAATAAATATAATGATATATTCTTGAAATTCTGTGTCATCATTTATTACCTGCATATTGTTTATTCTCTCATTAATTTTAAACAGTTGTATTCACCCCCCCCCCCCCCCCTCTACAACACTTTGGACCTAACATAGCCGTTAAACGAATTTTTAGATATCTGAAGGGTACACCAAATCTTGAAATTTGGTACCCTAAAGATACAGGTTTTTTAACTAATAGGCTATACAGATTCAGATTATGCAGGGTGCAGGATGGACATGAAAAGTACTTCTGGAAGCTGTTAGTTTCTAGGAAGACGATTGATCTCCTGGTATAGCAAGAAACAACACTCAGTGTCCACCTCGACAGCCGAAGCAGAATATATTGCGGCAGGTAGCTGTTGTGCTCAGATCTTGTGGATAAGGAATCAGCTAAATGACTATGGACTTGCGTTGAACAAAATTCCAATTTTCTGCGACAACACAATTGTTATAGCTATTTCTAACAATCATGTACAACATTCGCGAACCAAGCACATTGACATAAGGTATCATTTTATCCGAGAGCATGTCATGAATGGAACTGTGGTGCTACATTTTGTACCCACAGAAGATCAACTAGCCGACATCTTCACGAAACCACTTGATGAATCCACTTTCTCAAAGATGGTTAGTGAACTAGGGATGTTAAATAATGGCTAAATTTTTTGTTGCTAGGAATTAATTTAAGCTCATAAATATTAAATGTTAATATTTAAAGAAGTTATGAGACTTGAATTAATAAAATTCTAGGGCTTATGAATTTTTGGAAAATTATCTTACGATTAAATTAATATTTTTAAAGATAATTATTTCAATTATAGCATAAGTACTTATATTTATTAATGTTTATTTAAAAAATTATTATTGTACATAAATATAAATAATTATATTATTAATTAGTCAATTAATTTACTCATTAAATTAATTCAAACTTGAGTTAATTTAATTACTAAATTAATTAGAACAATTATTAATATAAATATTTATTATATGTCTATAATAATTTATTAGTATGTAAATTATTTTTATTTGTCTTAAAGTTTCTAAAAGAGAATTAATTGTTAATATTTATTGTAAAATTATTAATTTATCTAAATTTCGAATAAGATTTTTATTATTTTATTTCAAATTTAAAAACAATTAACAATATAAGTAATTATTCAATTTTATATTTACAAATCTGCATGACTTATTCTTTTAATATCATCATGACCTTTTATTTTAAAATTTCGGCATGACTTTTTATTGTTAATAAAAGTCATACCGAGTATTTAAAATAAAAGTCATACCGAGACTTTAATAGCATAAGTCATACCGTATATTATTCTATTTTATTAATTTTATTTTCAGTTTTCTTTCTGTTAATAAATAAGTCATACCGACTTATTTATCAAAAAGTCATACTGACTTATTGATTAATAAGTCATACCGACGTTTTAATATGGCATATATTTTTCGGTATGACTTTTTAATAAGTCATACCGAGTCTTATTTAGTTAGTAAAAGTCTTTTTAAGCTTATTAAATAAGTCATACTCATATATATATATACACACAAATTCTATATACGTATATAATCGGTTGATTCTTCATTTTCTTTGATTAAATCAATCGATTTTCATCAAATCAACTGCTATCAGTTGTTGGGTTCGATTTTAACAAGCTTAAGCTTGCTGGTTACTAAGAAAAATCGAACTATTCAAGCTATACTCTGCCCGATTTTCATAAAAATCAGTGACTGTTCTTATTCTTGGATAAAAACGAAGCTAGTGGTGATTTTTGTGACTAAAGGACTGTTGTGTAGTAATTTTCTGATTAAAGACGGATTGGGAATTAATAGCAATTAGGGTTTAAATTTTTCAGTGTAATTTTCAAATTTTGGACTTGTAATTTTACTGTTTTATTTCAAGTTGTATTTGCACTTTGTAATTTATTAATTGTAACAGTTTAAAGAAAAATGGCTGGTTTTTGCGAATTAGTAAAAACTAATTTTGTAGGATTTTTTAATCCGGTGATTTGTTCAGTCGAGAGGTTTCGACCATGGATCATATTTATGAATGAACAATCACTAGTCAGAACTGCAATCACTCTAGACGCCCCATTGCAAGTGTTAGCACCTAAGGCTCTGTATTCCACTACTAGGAATAGGAGTACTGCAGACAGAGTTCAATTCTCATTCACCATAGGAGAACGGGAATACATGGTGTCTGAAGAGGATGTGAACAGGATCTTAGGCTTTCCAACAGACAATTTTATGGATCCACCCACTGTACCAGAAATACTAGAATTTTTCTATAACATTCGATATCAGGGTGAGATCAATTTGGTAAGATTGTCCAAAGCCAAGTTGGTAAGCGAGTGGGACTACTTCTTTGACACGCTAGCCAAAGTGTTTGCACCCACTACAAAGAACAACTTCAACAATCTATCTTCACTACTGCAAATCATAGGATTTTCTATGGCCCACAACCGGAGGATAAATTTTGGAAAGTTGATTCTAAAAGAAATAATCAAGAAAATGGGGAAGCCAGAAAGCAGGGAACAGAATGTACAAGTCTACTATCCGAGGTTCCTGATGCTGTTCATGAATGACTTGTTGCTGGATGAAGATAAAGCCTTATTTCAGAATAGTCCTGTAGAAGAATCTCCAACTTCTCAGAATAACTTGTTTGCAAGGCTCCATAACAACCCCAAGTTTGAAAATGTGCAAGTGGTAAGGACAGATTATATGGCTGGGATACTAGATCATATTGTTAATCCTGTGCATGATCAAGAGTCAGAACAAGTGCCAATGCAAATGGATCATCCTGTGCAACTTCTACTTAAAGCTGCTCAGCATGTCGAACAAGAGGCACTGGATCAACAGGTATTATCTCAATCACTAACTTCTAGTTTCCTACCTATAAATATATCTACTGCACTTTTAGATTTATCTGTGGTGGACTATGATTGTGGTCTTACACTTCAAGACATTGGCCATGAACCTGAAATCACACAGGTTCAACCCCAGGCTGAGTTAGAGCCCCAAACAGTTTCTCTTTCACCTTCTTCTCTAAGTCATATTCGAAAGAGGAAGAAACCTGTTAGGAAAGTGAGAGGTAGAAGTGTTTCTGAAAGTGATCCCGCAGCTCTGTCTCCACCAACTAAAAGATCGAGATCTGAACCTGAGACAACTGCAAACCCGGTCTTATCCTCTCAGTGGGATATGGATTTTGAAACGGCAATCCAAGATTCTCTAGATACACTCGATCAAACGAGTGATTCTATTTGCCGTCCATCCGCGGCATCAGATGAAGTAGAGTCACGCACACTGCTAGCACTCACACTAGCAGGACCTACGCTTGCAGAAATACAAACAGATGAAGGCACATTTAATAAAGAAAACTTATTTTAAACAAACTGGTCGGATGCCTCATTTGAAGTGGACCAAGACTTTTTTGATGCAGTGCAGCATCAGTTACCTTCAGAGGTATTAAGGGGCACCACAGACTCTAATGAGCCACTCACTACATTGTCTAAGGTGGTGACCCCACTGGATTTCTTTCATCCAGTTCTCGTAAGAGAAGGTCTCGAATCCACTGGTGGATTTGAGAGGAAACCACTCCATAGAGGGAGATGAGACTCCATTCACGGAGTAGCTACGTCAGTAGCGAAGCCACTTCAAGTTAAACTTGTTGAGGACGCGCCTTCACAGGCATCAGAAGAGCATTTCGACTCTTCAAAAGCTATTATTTTGTATACAGGTACAACATCTGGATCTGGAAAGGAGCTAAACACTAGTGATGTGAGGCAAACACAGACTGAAACACATGCACGGAGTGATAGTGAGTTAAACAGGAGTGCAAGTGAGATGAGTGCGCACACACACAGTGAACTACTATCTAAAATGGAAGCTCTCCAGAAGGAAATGAAGATTGTCCAAGCTGAGTTGATAAAAGTCAAAGCACAAGCAGAAGAAAAGTCTACATCTGCCTCTGTAACACAGCAGCTGACAATGGTGCGCAAAGATGTTGATGATGTCATTCTACTGTAGCACAAGCAGGAGACCAAACACTTTTGTAAACAGTAAGGATAGTAATAACAAATTTCATTCTACTGAAAAGTTCAAATCTGCTGATAAAATTGAAATAGAATCTGTTAAGTCACCTACTGTCTTGAATAACGTGCCTATTATTGATGTTTTCCATAAACCTTGTGGTATATTAAATTGTATGTTATGTGCTTTTAATGCTATGACTGCTTATTTTAAACGCATGATAGCTAAGAAATATAACATGACCCCTAGAAAATGCATCAATAATAAATTTGCTAAATCCAGGACTGCAACTCCTTCACCTGCTAAGAAGGAAGAATATATTCCTAAGTCTAAACAGAAAGTTGTTAAGACTGTGTATAAGAAGGTAGGAACAGTCAAGGAAGATGATAGTGTTATTCGAAAAGGATCTGTTATCAAAGCAGATAAAGGTCAATTCTTTAAGTATGCAGGGCCCAATCAATTTTGGGCTCCAAAGACGAATTAATCCGTTTGGTATGTGCAGAGAGTTAAACAGGTAAACCGAGTTATATGGATCCTGGACAGTGGATCTTCAAGGCATATGACCGGAGATAGAGCCCTGCTATCAAACATGGTTGAAAGAGCCGGCCCAATCGTCACCTTTGGAGATAACAACAAAGGAATGACTACGAGATATGGCAAGTTAAATACTGGGAATGTTATCATTGAAAATGTCTCTTTAGTGGAAGGACTTAAGAACAAACTACTCAGCGTTAGTCAATTTTGTGATAAAGGGTACAAGGTAAACTTTATCAAGGAGAAATGCTTAATAGCTCATTCTAAAGATGACAAACTGGCCTTGCGTGGAGTAACAACAAAATTAATAATATATTAATTTTGAAGTAAACACTATGTCTTACTTATTTGTCTTAGTTCTCTGCTTTCCATACTTGTTAATTAAATAAATATTAGTTGTTGTTAGTAAGATTTATTTAACTGAGTAATCAGTTAATATTAGCAAGTTGCATTTAACTCCCCTACAACACTCATTTTGTTTAACAATTTATATTTTGTATTATATAAAATTAATTTTTAACATTAGTTTTGTTAATTTATATAAATGTAATTATAAATATATAATAAATTACAAATAATATATATTAACTAAAATTTTATTATTGTATTTTATATATTAATATATAATTAACCAAATAAACTATAATTAAATTCTATTTTTGTTACATAATTTTTTGATTTTCATTAAAGATTTATTAATTATCTTAAAAAACTATATTTTAACTTATTTATATATTTTAACTAATGTAGGGTCCCATTATTTAACCAACAAAAAAAGTTTAAGTCAAATTTATGACAAAATAATTTTACACTTAAAAACATAATAAATATTATAAATTCAAATTAGTTATATGTATGGTCTTATTTTTCAAATTTAACTATTTTAAAATAAATTATATATATATATATATATATTTTGATAGATATACAATTAAGTTGTAAAAATTCATCAATCACCCCGCGCATCCTCATTCACCTCTGTATCAAAATATTTAAATAATTGGGAATATTTGGATATTCACAATTTGAATTTGAATTTTTTAAGTATTAATATTTATATTGAATTTCACAAAAGATAATTTTGATTTGAATTATTCTATATTAGATAGTGACAAAATTTGACACTGCTCGAAACCTAATATGAACCCGACACAAAAAAAATATAAATTTGGGTTTGGAATTTTGAATTTCAGGTTAGGTATAAATGTTACTCTAAAAAATCCGACCAATTTTGAGGTAACCCCCAAGTACCTAAATCCGATCCAAAATTTATATTATATGTTAGGTCTCGAAGTATCATAAATAGGGGTTGAATGCAATAATAGGCTTTTTAAACTTTATTCGGGGATATAATAATGAGTTCGATGAAAGATTTAACTGATGCTAGACAATTCGGGAAATATATATTGTTTATATATAAACCCGGAGATGCTACACTCTAATACAATAAATGTATTAGCTACAAGGATTCAACAACAATAATAAATACAAGCAGTAATGGCTTCTTTCTTTCGTCTCTCTCATTTCTGTATATTTTTGTTGAAGATGATACTTACACAAATAAATTTGATTCATTTGTTTCTGTTGTGTAGGCTTGTTCCAGCTACGTGGCTCAATTACAGCCAAGTGTGGAAATAAATAATTGAACTACAACTGAATGTGCGAATTGCTTCTTTCAAGTGAATGTGTTAGCTTTTACTTAAAATATTTTCACTTTAATTCTCCATGGAAACCATGCACCTACACATTTCAAAGTGAAAGTGTCAAATGATTATGTGTCTTAACCTCCAGAATTGAAAGTTCGATCCCTTGCATCCCATAGAAAATTCACCACCTTTTTCCAATTGAATGTGTCGATTACTTAACACTTTGTACTTAGAAATTTCTCCTTGAAACAATAATTGTCGATTGATTAGTTGGTGACTTAGCCAAACTTCAATTACCTTTATAAGTGAATGTGTCGATGAATGGATTCCTTAACACTTAGAAATTTTTCCTTGGTTAACAAGTTAGCAAATGAAGGTGTCGATTGATAGATTGTTGCATGCCTTAAAATTATTCACCATTCCCATAAGTGAATGTGTCGATCACTTTCACTTAGTGAATACGTCGATCACTTTCACATAGTGAATGCGAAAGTGTCCTGAATGTGTTGATCACTTTCACTTGGTGAAAGTGTCGACTACTTATTCTTCTTCTACTTAGTGAATATCTTGGCATGTAAAGTGAATGTATCGACTGATTTTCCTTCTTCAAACACTTAGCCAATTTCAAACACTTCTTTTCTTTAATATCACGATAATCCTGTTGAATGTCCTATATTAGCTTGATCACCAAGTCTACATGTTCAATTCTTTCTTTTCAATAAATATGACGATCATTCTCTTTTGTGTTACGTTTAGTGTACTGGTCTAGTTTACAAATGACTAACATTGACCTTGATCTTCGTATTCTTCTTTCAAGCAGTGAGTATACGAATCCCAAGAATAATTATTCAATATTATTTCCAAGAAGAATTATAATCAAAGCGTAAGTAATATGTGTATCATAGTTGATATAAGTACTGAAATAGAAACCCTAACGGGCTAGCAAACCAGGCCCAAAACATAATACTAAAGCCCTAAACATGTGGGCTAACATAAAATTCAATAATATAACTGTCTGATATAATAATAATAATAATAATAATAATAATAATAATAATAATAATAATAATAATAATAATAATAATAATAATGAATTAGAATAAATCTGATCCCTATCAACTCTCCCCAACTAAGAAAAGTTCGGCTCTATCGAACTGAACTCCGTATAACGCTCAAAAAGATCAGGAGCAAGCCGACAAAACTCTGAAGCGTTGATCCAAGTGCGCTCATCCTCTGACTTACCACTCCTGAAAGGCATATGACTAGGCCTATTTGTAATAATTAGATGACAACTCAACTCTAGCTATTAAAGAGAAGTAAATAACAAACACCAAACATGAATCAAGACGAAGACAGTCAACTAATCACAGAGAATCCAAGTATCAGAAGTATTTTATGGGATTGCTACTAAACACTGGAAGAAGTTCATTTATATGTTCAAGTGTTAGTGAAAAATAATAAAGTAGTAGTACTTCTAAAGAATACAGAAGATATAGAAGATTTCAAGTGGTTACTACAATAGATTCCAGAAGAAGATTGAAGACAGTGAAGCAGAAGAATGACAGAAGGCCTCAACTTAATGTATTAATAAATGGAGAATATTTATTAGTATGACACAAATGAACTAGACAGTACATTTGTGTGTCAACTAAAATAATATTTATTCTACATTTAAATCAAGAGGTTTCAAGATCAGAAGTCAAAGAAAAGACAAGAAGATTTCAAAGCTGACTGCAGATTAAACAGATCTCTATAATATTTTATTTCTACAAAAATATATAAGTTAATTATTTAATTTATTTAATTAAATTAATTCAAGTTGAATTTAATTTAATTTATAAATTATTTAAATTAACATAAGTAGAATTAATTTGTTATAAAAGAAATGGATTATTATGACTTATATATATATATATATATTTCGAATGACTTATTAATAAGTCATACCGAATGACTTATAAATAAGTTATACCGAAAGTTTCATATATATATATATATATATATATATATATATAAATAAATAAGTCGTACCGAGCCTTAATAGAAAGTCATACCGAACTTTAGATGAAAAGGTCATGATGGAGCAAGTGGGAAAAAGTCATACCGAGTTTTTCTCTTTTAAAATAAGTCATTCTGATTTATTTTAAATAAGGAAAATTCGAATATGACTTACAAGAAGTCATACCGAGCTCTAAATAAGTCATACCGAACTTATTAAGTCATGCCCAGTCTTTTACTAAGTCATACAAGGCTTAATTTGAATAAATTAAGTCATATTGATAAAGGTCATTCTAAGCATTTTCTTTCTCTATAAATATGAGAAGAATGCTTCATTTGTAAGTGTTAGAAAAATCAGTTCAAATTCAGAAATTTGTCTGCATTGTAATATTCACAGATTTTTGTACATGTTTGAATATAATTTATTAAACTCGAACACTTCATGTCGAATTCATTCTAGATTATTTTATCAATTATAAACTCTAATCCTCAGATAAATTTTGTAATACTTTTCAAGTCAAATTTATATCTTCTACTTGAACAGTATTTCATTAAAATTTATATTTCGTGGTTATTTAAAATAATATTTTTAAATCCTAAATATCGCGAAGATTTTCAGATATTGTATTCAACCCCTCTTCTACAATATCAGGGACCAACAATTGGTATCAGAGCTGGTTGATATAGTTTCATATCAGATCCAAATCAAATTCCGCGAACTCATAAAGAACTCAAAAATTATTTTAAATTCGAAATAATTGTTCATTCGAAATAATTTTTTTTCTGGAAAATTATTTTTGATCAAAAATTGTTTTAAGTCAAAAATTAAAATATTTTTTGAACCACACTTAATTTTTAATCTTATTAAAGATGAGTACCCAAAAAGTGACGAGCATAAAAATTCCACAATTTGATAGAGAACACTACAACTTGTGGAAACACAAAATACTACTGTTTATCGGGATTGCAAATCCCAAGTATGCATTAGTCATGGCCAAAGGTGTTGAGCCCCCTATATCAGTTATTCTCGAACATACGGTTGATGGGGTCGTAATTCCCCACAGACAGTTTCTGAAAAGTCCGACAGACTATACAGATGAGGAAGCAGAAGCTGTGTCCCTTGATAATAACTTGAAGCTTATACTAATTGAATCCCTGGACTACGTAATGTACAATCAAGTAGTTAATTGCAAGAATGCAAAACAGATCTGGGAAACAATTGAAATTATCAATGAGGGAACTGAAGAAGTAAAGGAGAATAGACTGGAAATCCTGACCTCCCAATATGAGCAGTTTAGATCCAACCCTGGTGAGGGTATCTCTGAGGTATTTCAGAGACTAAACAAACTGATGAATGAGCTCAATATGAAAGGAAAGTTTTATCAGAACCAGGAGGTAAACAGGAAGTTTTTGCTGACCTTACCAGAGCATCTGGAACACAGGATTGCAGCTATCCGGGAATCTAGGGACATGAAGGAAGTAACCCTAGAAAGACTCTACGGAGTGTTAAAGACTTATGAGCTGGAGCAGATCCAAACCAGAGAAATGTACGGGAGAGGTAAGGTACTGAGTTCCTCCAAGGCATTAATAGTAGAAGCACCAGAGAAAGTAGAAGCGAAGGCTGTTGCACCTTCTAACAGTTCAACAGAGTATGTGGTTCCAGAATTTGGACATACTTCTGACAAACAAGAAGATGGTGATTTCTACTCGCTGGAAGAACTAGATCAGCTGGAAGATGAATCTCTAGCTATGATTGCCAGGAAGTTTGGCAACATGAGATTCCGAAGAAACTCCTCATTCAGAGTGAAGCCTAATTTTAGAAGATTCCAAAAAGGAGGTTCTTCGACAGCAGTATCAAAAAGCGGCTATAAGACCGACTTAGTTGATAGAAGCAAGTTTCGTTGCTTCAACTGTAATGAGCTAGGCCACTTCGCAACTGAGTGCAAGAAGCCTAAGCAAGGGAAAAAGAGAGAGTCTTACGAAGAGCTCAAAGAGAACTATGATGCTCTCGTGAAAAAGCATCAGGGAAAGTCTTATCTGGCAGAGGGCAGAAGCTGGGATGACTCAGATAATGATGATGAGGAAGAGCTGGGAAATCTTGCTCTTATGGCTTCATCCTAGGAATCACTATCTCCCACCCGTCAAGGAGGAATTGAGGTAAATCCTTCATACCCTAAAATGTTTGCATTGCTAGGTAAAGAACTGGATGGCGAAAGAGATAAGGTTAAGAAACTCAGACTCAAAGTCAAAGAGTTAGTTGATGAGACTGAAGTTTTTAAACAGTTAAAAAGAAATCATGACAAGTTGACTGTTAAGTTGACTGAAGACTTAGCTGTTCAAGTCAGTAAAGTCAGTTGTCATGTTGTAACAGAAGCTAATCTCAAAAACCAGATAGAAGAAGAAAAGAAGAAGTGTCTTGCATATAAGAATTCCTCATATATTGTAAAGAACCTAGTTGACCAACAAGAAATAAGTCGTAAAGTTGGAATAGGCTTCGAGTACAATAAATCTGTAGGAAAGCCAAGCAACATAACCCCCTTTAGAAAAAGTGTTGTAGAAAGGGGTATCCCACATGTTGTTAAAGACACACCAAAACCTCTCTTCATAACACTGATAGCTGAACCTATCCTTGAGAGCTCTGTACTGATTGCATATGAAATGCAGTTGGAAGATCTTGAAGAAGAGAAGAAGAGAGAAGAACAGGTTAAGGACACAAAAGGAGTTAATGTCCAGAAAGAGAAGTATGCACCGAAGACACCAGTGAAAGATGTGGGAACCCCTGATTCCCCCAGACCTGGTATAGGTGTAAAAGACTTAAAGAATAAAATGAACAGACCCAACACGTTTGTTAACAGTAGGAATAGTAACAATAAATTCCATTCTACTGAAAACTTCAAAGATGCTGATAAACTTGAAGTAGAATCTGTTAAGCCCCCTACTGTATTAAATAACATGCCTACTATTGATGCTTTCCATAAACCTTGTGGTATAATGAATTGTATGTTATGTGCTTTTAATGCTATGACTGCTTACTTTAAACGTATGATAGCTAAGAAAGATAACATGACACCTAGACAGCATATCAACAGTAAATTTGCTAAATCCAAGACTGCGACTCCTTCACCTGAAAAAAAGGAATCATATATTCCTAAGTCTAAACAGAAAGTTGTTAAGACTATTTTTAGGAAGGTAGGAACAGTCAAGGAAGAAAATGATGTTATTCGAAAATGATCTGTTGTTAAAGCAAACAAAGGTCAATTCTTTAAGTATGCCGGGCCCAATCAATTTTGGGCTCCGAAGACAAATTAATCCGTTTGATGTGTGCAGGGAGTTAAATAGGTAAACCGAGTTATATGGATCCTGGACAGTGGATCTTCAAGGCATATGACCAGAGATAGAGCCCTGCTATCAAACGTGGTTGAAAGAGCTGGCCCAATAGTCACCTTTGGAGATAACAGCAAAGGAATGACTACGGGATATGGCAAGTTAAATACTAGAAATGTTATCATTGAAAACGTCTCTTTAGTGGAAGGACTTAAGCATAATCAACTCAGCATCAGTCAATTTTGTGATAAAGGGTATAAGGTAAACTTTATCAAAGAGAAATGCTTGATATCTCATTCTAAAGATGACAAACTGGCCTTGCGTGGAGTAAGGAAAGGAAACTTGTACGTAGCCGATCTCAACTCAGGAACTGAAGATGAAGCAAACTGTTTCTACTCAAAGGCTTCATCAGAAGAAAGTTGGCTATGGCACAAGAAACTCTCACATCTAAACTTCAAAACAATGAAATCTTTAGTCAAGGGAGACTTGGTGAGAGGACTGCCTCCAATGGAATTTACACAGGAAGGCTTATGTGAGGCATGTCAGAAAGGGAAGTCAAAGAAAGCAAGTCACAGAGGAACAGACACTACAAACATCACTGAACCACTTCAACTCCTACACATGGATTTATTTGGTCCAGTAAATATTCTGTCTATGTCAAGGAAGAAATACGCCTTAGTGATTGTGGATGACTTCACAAAGTATACGTGGGTTTTATTCTTGAACTCTAAGGATGAAACTCCACACTTGGTAATTGATCATATAAAGCTGATTGAGTTAGATTCAAAGTTAACTGTTCGAGCAATCAGATCAGATAATGGAACAGAATTCAGAAATGAAGTTCTGAATAAATTCTGCTCAGACAAGGGAATAACAAGGCAATATTCAGCGCCAAGAACTCCGCAACAAAATGGAGTTGTAGAAAGGAAAAATAGAACCTTGATTGAAGCTGCAAGGACTATGCTAAGTAAATCAAGGTTACCCATCTACTTCTGGGCTGAAGCAGTTAATATAGCGTGTTATACTCAGAATCGAACTCTTATCAACAAAGATCATATGAAAACTCCCTATGAATTAATGGCTGGCAAGAAACCTACTCTCAAGTACTTTCATGTATTTGGAGCCAAATGCTTTGTGCTAAAGGATGGAGATGAACATCGTGGCAAGTTTGAGGCCAAGGCACATGAAGCTATTTTTGTCGGATATTCAAGAAGAGCATATAGGGTGTACATAATTGATCAGCACCAAGTGAAGGAAAGTGTCAATGTAACTTTTGATGACACTAAACTCCCAAGTATCCAAACTGAAGATTCTTCTGAGTCATTAAAATTTGATAATTATCCAGACTCACATTCTGATGAAGAAGAAGAACCTGAGGTTGCAACAGGAAATGATGATGACAACAATAATGATGATCCAGGTACCAGTGGTGGATCAACAAGTCATCCTGGCAGCAACTCAAGGGGAGATGCAGGATCAACTAGCAGAACACAACATCACAATGAATTTAGAGGCGAATCATTGAAAGGCATAGGTGTACTAACATGTAACACTTAATTATTTTGTAACTCAACTAAGTAAAAGATAAAACAACAGCAAAACAAGAGAAACTGAAGAAGCACATGGAATCAATCAACTGAAGAAATGGTAATGATACTTGGTAACTACAAGTAACTAATTTGGTTAATCAAGGATGCATAAGTGAGAAGAAGTTCAATCTGAGTATTGCTCATGCCCTAACTTATCTAATGGAGAATCAAATTAATGTCAAGGAAGTATCAAGAAGGCCAAAGTGATTTCATGTAATGTATATCAACATCTGGATAATGTAAAGGTTAATCAACAAATGAGAACTGACATTCAGAAGCAAGAACCCCTACAAGACTAGTCACTTATGAACCAGACCATTGCATCAAGTGTCAGGACATTGGAGGCAAGTTCGTGTCAGTAATAGAAGATCTCATTTGAATTGAGTGAGGAAAAGAAATTGAAGAAGCTAAGGAAACTTGCTCACAAAGGTTAATTCTCAATTAGTCACTAAAGAAGGTCAACATTGGATGTGTGCATATTTGCCAAGGCAAATGTCGATCCACAGCAGATCGAGATGCGGATCGAGATTTACAAGTGAAGTAAAACACTGCAAAGGCAAATCTCGATCCAGGCGATAGATCGAGATCGAGATTCTCCTAGATCGAGATCGAGATTCTCCCAGATCGAGATCGAGATTCTCATAGATCGAGATCGAGATTTTCACAGATCGAGATCGAGATCCTCATAGATCGAGATCGAGATTCTCCCAGATCGAGATCGAGATTTTCACAGATCGAGATCGAGATGGGTCCAGGCGAAGATCGAGATGCGGGTAGAAATGTAACATTTAATGTTCAAGGGACAAGTGGCTTATTGTGAACGGTTGATCCAGAGTTGTTGGGAAAGTACTTTTTGTTGTCGAAGTCCTGATTGGGCCACGTACACAAAAAGGACAAGATCAAGACTACATGACATTATAAAAGCAGCACTTTGTTTTTATTTTTACAAGTAACTTGTATCTCTGTATTTTAAACGATAATTTTTAAGAGAGAGCATTTACTGTAAAACAAAAAAAATGAGAGAGAGAGGATCAGTTGAATCTAGCTTTAATTGCTGTATTTATTGTTCAACTGATCATGATGCTTTTATGAATGTTGTAGCAAATCCATCAATGAATATAATGATATATTCTTGAAATTCTGAGTCATCATTTATTACTTGCACATTGTTTATTCTCTCATAAATTTTAAACAGTTGTATTCACCCCCCCCCCTCTACAACACTTTGGACCTAACAATTGGTATCAGAGCCTCTGTTAAACACATCTAACAGAGATCCTACTGTGTTGTTTGAGTTGGTTCTTGAAAATCCCAGATCTAATTTTTCCTTGAAGTTTGTGCCGAAAGTTTTTATTTGTTTCTTCTTGAAAAAAAAATATCGTAGATCTAAAAAGTTCTGAGCCATGGTGTAAGGAATACTTGTACAAAATTCCAAAGTACTGTACTTTAGAGCTTTGTGGATTTTCTTGTGGTCAAAACTGGAATCAACTGATTGGCTAAACAAAAAGGACAATTTCGAACTTCTGTCAACTAGAAAGTGGACACCTTTTTGTTTGGACTTGAAAAATTGTGGACCCTGCTACTGTTCCTGTGATTAAAACTAACTTGCTTGAATCTTAAGTGCAGAATCCGTTGGATATTAATTGTTGGACATTTAAAGTGAGATAATTAATTTTTCAAGTAAATACAATTTATTGTAATTTGAAAAGTGTATTATCTTAATTTTAAACTTTATTAAAATGGCCGCCGCACACAGATTTAAGATACCTCCGTTTGATGCACAACATTATGACGAATGGACCGGAAGGATGAAAGCTTACCTTGAATCAATAAACAAGGTATACTTGAGAATATTGGAAAACGGTCCATACATACCCATGAGAATTGAGCCAGAGCGAATGGAAGGAGGGATACTAATTCCATCCCGGTCTGTTCCTAAAGAGGAAATGGAGTTTTCAGACGCAGATAAGGAATTGGTTGGTATGGATGCGTCATTACGCAACGTCATAATTGAATCCCTAAACTCAGAGTACTATGTTCAAATAAAGGGATTAAAAACAGCTAAAGCCATGTGGGATAAACTGGCTGTGGTGATGGAGGGGACCGAGGAAGTTAGAGATAATCACAAACGCATTCTGATATCTGAATATGAATCGTTCAGATGCGAACGAGGAGAAAGCGTAGCAGATGTTTACAAACGTTACAGTAAATTGCTTATAGAGCTGAGTATAAGAGATAAAGTCTATCCACTAGCAGATTCAAATATCAAGTTTCTCTTGAATTTGCCTAAACATCTGGAACACAGGATCACTGCCATTCGAGAGTCAAGAGACTTGAAAAATACTTCTCTGGAAAAGCTGTATGGTGTTTTGAAGACCTACGAGCTGGAGCAGGAACAAAATGACAGAAGAAGATCCTACAATAGTGGAGAAAACAAAGCGGTAAGTGAGTCTGGACTTGTAGCTGAAGAATCTGCTGTAAAGGCACTTGCAGCTGTCTCATTGAAAAATGCTAATCCTGAAAGGGTGGTATTAGACATTGAAGATCTATCCGAAGAAAGTGAGGATGAATACTATACCCTTGAAGAGCTGGACAAATTAGAAGACAAGTCATATGCTTGTATTGCTCGAGAATTTGCTCATATCAGCTTCAGGAAGCAAAGAAGTGGTAAAGGACGATTTAGTAGTTCTTTCAGTCGAAGAGGCAGGAGAGGCAGTAGTGTAAGTGGTAGTGGAAGTTACAGCGGTCGGAGTAGCACATCTGGTAGTGGCTACAGACCTAACCTGGTAGACAAGAACAAGTTCAGATGCTACAACTGCAATGAATTGGGGCACTTCGCAACAGAGTGCAAGAAGCCCAAGTACGTTCATCCCAAGGAATCCTATGCTGATTTGAAAAAGAAATATGATGCCTTGGTTAGCAAGCAACAGAAGGGAAGCCGGGCGTATGTTGTGACTGAAGGGAAGGGTTGGGACGAGTCTGATGAAGATGAAGATCAGGAGCTATGCAACTTTGCTTTAATGGCAAAATCTTCAGAACAATCAGAGGTACCAATTCTAACCGTAAATGAAATGTCTATTCCTGAGTACCAAAATGAATTAGCTGCCATGACTAAAGATATGTACAATCTCCAACTTAATCTAATTGCTGTTAATGAGGAAAATGCTAAACTCTCCCTTAAGAATAGACTTCTCGAGGCCAGGGTAGAGGAATTAGAATCAGGAGAAAGTAAGGAAAGGCAGTTAATGAATCAGGTAGATGTTTTAGAACACAAGCTTAAGATTAGGGAAGACCTTAACGAAGAACTTAAAAATGAATTAGCTGAGCTTAAAGTAACATGTAAATCTTTTGAAGAAGCCGCTAATAAAGTTTTCGTAGAAAGGGACATGTACATGAAACTGGCAGGCAAGAGCAAAAATGAAAAAGTTAACATAGGACTTGACTACACACAGAAAAAGAAAAATAGGGCTGCTGAGTTGTTAGAGCCAGTGTTAGTCAAAGAAAATGTGCCTGAGGTTTTAATGGATGTTAGAAAACCTATCTTTAAACATTTTGAGCCTAGGACCATAGATCCTGTTGCTACTGAAATTGAACATGAGATTAAAATTGAAAGAGATTCAGAAGAAAAAGTAGTAGAACCTACAACTTCTAAAAGAGCTAGTAAGATTGCTTATGCTAAGAGAGGTGTAGGAACCAAGGAGGCTAAGACGGTGTCATATAAACAATGGGTAGCAGGGTCAGACCAAATGAAAGCACCTGTAAAGGCAGTTAAAACTGAACCTGCATCTGTATCTACATCTACACGAGCTAGAAAAGCATGCTATATCTGTAATCAAACTGATCATTTGTCTTACTATTGCCCGTTCTATGTAGAGGAAGAAAAATCTGTTGGTTGTAATACCATGCCTGCAACTACTGCTTTGCCTAACATGCATGCAAATCATGCTAAATGCAATCATCCTAATTGTATGCCATGTGCTGTAAACATCATGCATGCTTATTTTAATTTAATGAACACTGCTAGTGCATCTGTTGAACATACATCTAGTAGTGGTAAGAAAAAGCATGTGGGGTCAAAAACTAAGACTTCAAGTCCTCCTAAAGTTAGGAGTGACCAGTCTACTTCCAAACATGTCAAACCAGTCAAGGTTGACAAGGGAAAAGACAAAGTCAAGATGAATGCCCCTGATGGCATCAAGGCAAAGCCTTCTGTATCTGAAAAGAAAAAGGAAATTATTGATGCCGGGCCCAAACATCATTGGGTTCCGAAGAACACCTAACCTTTCTGGATTTGCAGGGCAGTGTACAGGAAAAGAGTAAAGTCATATGGGTGCTGGACAGTGGAGCATCGAGGCATATGACCGGCAATAAGTCCCTGCTAACAGATTTGGTGTTGAGAGCCGGCTCCGTGGTTACTTTTGGAGATAACAGCAAAGGTTACACCAGGGGATATGGCAAGATCGTTTGTGGAAATGTTATCATTGAGGATGTATCTTTTGTGGAAGGATTGCGACATAATCTTCTCAGCGTTAGTCAGTTCACCGACAAGGGTTTTGACGTCAACTTTGGGAAGCATGATTGTTCGATTCGAAGCAAAAAGGATGGAAGCCTTGCTCTCAAAGGAGTAAGGAAGTCAAATTTGTTCATAGCTGACATGAATTCTGCTGATCAGTCTGAAGTCACGTGTTTCTACAGCAAGGCTTCTGCTGATGAAAGTTGGCTATGGCATAAAAGATTATCTCACCTGAACTTTAAAGCAATGAATAATCTCGTAAGAAGAGAATTGGTGAGAGGGCTGCCGCAGATGGAGTTCACTCCAGATGGACTCTGCGAAGCATGTGAGATGGGAAAATCAAAAAGAGCCTCGCATAAGGATAAACAAGTGAATAGCATTACCGAGCCCCTACAACTCCTTCACATGGATTTGTTTGGACCTGTTAATGTTATGTCAATGTCAAGGAAAAGATATGCGCTGGTAATTGTCGATGACTTTTCCAAATACACATGGGTGAAGTTTGTGACATCGAAAGATGAAGTGCCACATGAGATCATTAGACATGTACTGGTAATTGAAAACGTAGCAAGTCTGACTGTGAAGACTATCCGATCCGACAATGGGACAGAATTCAAGAACTCAGTGTTAATGGATTTCTGCATATCTAAAGGGATCAGACGACAGTATTCAGCACCTAGAACACCACAGCAAAATGGGGTGGTAGAAAGGAAGAACAGGACACTGGTTGAAGCAGCTAGGACAATGCTGTATGAGTCAAAACTTCCTTTATATTTTTGGGCTGAAGCAGTTAACACGGCTTGTTATACACAGAACAGAACCCTGATTATAAAGGACCATAATGAGACGCCGTATTACATGATGAATAAACGAAAACCATCTATCAAGTACTTTCACGTATTTGGTGCCAAATGCTTTGTGTTAAGAGACAATGCACAACTTGGAAAGTTTGATGCCAAAGCAGATGAAGGGTTTTTCATTGGATATTCTCTTGAAGTAGTAGCAGCGTACAGGGTGTTTGTGCTTAATGATCGCAAGGTGGTTGAAAGCCTTAATGTCACATTCGACGACTCAAGGCTCCCTTCTATACAAAAAGAAGATAGTGAGCCCACTTCCCTAAGATTTGAAAATATGGATGTTGATGAATTGGATACAGTTCCTGAGTCAGTAGTGCAGGGTAGTGATCCAACTATAAATAATGAAATTAATCAAGAGTCTAGTGTTTCGCAAACTCAAAACACTAGGACTGAGGGATCACCTTCCGTCAGACCTGGTACTAACTCAGGGGGAGTCAGTATGCACTCAGGGGGAGCAGCTCACTCAGGTGGAGCCAGTACTAGCTCAAGGGAAGCTAGTGAAAGTGCTTCTAGACTAAGTCACTTTCACTTACAAGATCAAGCTGAATCATCAAGAACATTTGCTAGGGATCGCACTTGGAACAAGGACCATCCGTTCGAGCTAATTATTGGTGATCCAGAGGCCGGAGTGACTACTAGAGGAAAAGCTAGAGCTGAAATTGCCACTGAGAATGAATGTCTATATTCAGTGTTCCTTTCCCAGATAGAACCTAAAGTGGTGGAAGAAGCTCTAGATGACGCTGATTGGGTGATTGCTATGCAAGAGGAACTCAATCAGTTTGAAAGGCAGAAGGTGTGGAAGCTGGTACCCAGACCAAAGAATAGATCTGTCGTTGGGACAAAATGGGTATTCAGGAACAAGCTGGATGAAGACGGACGTGTAACACGAAATAAAGCTCGCCTGGTTGCTAAGGGTTATACTCAAAGAGAAGGAATTGATTATGATGAAACCTATGCACCAGTAGCAAGGCTAGAGGCAGTAAGGATGTTCTTGGCATTCGCAGCACATCATGGTTTTAAAGTCTATCAAATGGATGTCAAGAGTGCATTCTTAAACGGTGAACTGGATGAAGAGGTGTATGTCGAGCAACCTCCCGGGTTTATCGATATCAAATATTGTGATTATGTTTATCGACTCTTCAAATCAGTATATGGCCTTAAGCAGTCTCCGCGGAAGTGGTATGAAACTCTGTCAGACTTCTTACTAGAAAGTGGTTTTACAAGAGGAGTAATCGACAAGACGCTTTTCTACAAGAAATGCAAAGATGATCTAATAATGGTGCAAGTATATGTGGATGACATTATCTTTGGGTCTGCAAATGAGAAGCTGTGTGCTAAATTCGCTAAGTTAATGCAATCAAGGTATGAGATGAGCATGATGGGAGAGCTGACGTTCTTTCTGGGCATTCAAGTTAGTCAGAAGAAGGACGGGATATTTATCTGCCAGACCAAGTACATTCATGATCTATTGAAGAAGTATGGTCTCCAAGATGTATCACAAGCAAAGACTCCTATGGCAACAGCCACGAAACTTGACGAGGACAAATCGGGTAAACCTGTAGACATCTCAAGCTATCGAGGTATGATCGGCTCACTTTTGTATTTAACTGCTAGTAGACCTGATATTATGTTCTCTACATGCTTATGTGCAAGGTTCCAAGCGGATCCTAGAGAGTCACATCTCATAGCCGTAAAGCGCATTTTTAGGTATCTCAAGGGAACATCAAATCTCGGGATTTGGTACCCAAGAGATACAGGGTTTAATCTTGTTGGCTATTCGGATTCAGATTACGCAGGTTGTAGAATAGATAGGAAGAGTACTTCAGGAAGCTGTCAGTTCCTTGGAAGAAGGTTGGTGTCTTGGCAAAGCAAGAAACAACACACAGTATCTACCTCGACAGCTGAAGCAGAATATATTGCTGCTGGAAGCTGTGTGGCCCAGATACTGTGGATGAAGAACCAACTCAAGGACTACGGTGTGGAAGTATCTAAGATTCCTATCATGTGTGACAACACAAGTGCTATTGCAATGACCAACAATCCTGTGGATCACTCAAGGACCAAGCATATTGACATCAGGTATCATTTTATTAGAGAGCATGTAGAAAATGGAACTGTAGAGTTGCATTTTGTGTCTACTGAACGTCAAATAGCAGATATATTCACTAAACCCCTAGACGAATCAACATTTTCTAGATTGGTTGGTGAATTAGGGATGCTTAACACCTGTTAGTTTTGCTACCTATCTGTTATAATTCAGCTTGTGTACATATTATTGTTATTCATGAATATTCATAATTAATAATGTGTACTTAACTTCATAAATGTATGTGTTGCATATCATAAGGAGTTAGAAAGTTTCATGACATTAATCTTGTGCTGATCTGTATATCATTATGGTTAGTGTCTAAATGAAGTAATGAGAAATTTTCTATGGCAAATCTCGATCTATCCACATCAAGATCGACATCGAGATGTAGATCGAGATGCGGATCGAGATCGACATCCAGATCGACATCGAGATGTAGATCGAGATGCGGATCGAGATCGACATCTAGATCGACATCTAGATGAGGATCGAGATGCGGATCGAGATCGACATCTAGATCGACATCTAGACGAGGATCGAGATGCGGATCGAGATCGACATCTAGATCGACATCTAGATGAGGATCGAGATGCGGATCTCGAGATCGAGATGTGACGTGTCTTTTCAGTCATTTTTTTTTTTGGCGTGCAGGTATATATTATAGCATTAAAAAGGCTGTTCATTATTTACATTAACTTTCTTTCTCTCCAAAAGCTTAAGCTCTTCATATACACTCGCGTATACATACATTACATCAAGTTTTCTTGTGATTTTCTTAAACAAAAATCACTAACTGTTACTTAAAAGCATCAATAACTAAAACGAAACTCTGCTAAAATTTTGTTTACAACTGTTGAACTTCTTGCGTTGTTTTTATCGTTATTACTGTTCTTGTAATTAGTTCTTTAGTTTTCTTCTTCATTCGAGTGAGTTTGGTTTTTGTTTCGTGCTTTCTTATTCTTAAGTACTTTTGTGTTCTTGAGCAAAATAGTTGTGAGTACTACTGGTTAATCCTTAAAGTGCAACTTTACCGCCGTGTTTGTGGTTTTTCTGGAAAAATAATTTAGTTTGTAACGGCTGTTCACTTTAATTTTCGAAAACTCAACCGTCAATCATTAGTGGGGAGTTAAGTGGTCATTAGTGGGCAGTTAATTTGTTTTAATTTGTGTCACTAATTACGTGGGGTAATTAGTGGGGTTCGTGTACGTTTTTTTTGTTGTTTAAATTTAGAACTTGTTCTCTAAAAATTTCCATTGCCAAACCATTTCAGAACATTTCTTTTCTCAAACACAACTTTAAAATGGCAAACCCAAATTTCACAATTCCCAAGACCAACTTTGTTAATCTCTCTGCTGATCGAGCAACTGGTAGATTTATTCACTATCAGTTCTGGATTGAATCCCTCAACAACACATCAATCATAAGTCACGCGTTAACCGCCTCTCCCATCCTGAATGTCGAAGCCCTTCAAGCTGCTTACTCTACACTAGAGATTCAGGGTGGAAAAGCCAATCCAACAGGACTATCCTTTACTATTGGTGGTGTCAAATATGAAGTCAGTCTGCGGAAGTTCAATGAGTTACTCGGGCTTCCTACAGAAGATTATGCTCCGGAACCCACTATGGAGGATATGTTGCAATTATTCACGGAGATAGGTTGTCGCCCTCCCACGGGTCCTATCAAGGTAACAAAGGTTAACACCGGTATGCTACCAGCTGAGTGGGATTATGTAGTTCAGGCCATTCAGCGCTGCATGTTCCCAAAAGACAAAGACTACAGGCCAATGAACAACAGCTGCCGGGTAATACTATATGGAGTGGCAAACAACAGGAGAGTGAATGTGGGCAAACATCTGTTGATTCAGTTACATGAGAGGTGGGCATTGGAGAAAAATGCCTCAAGGAATCCAGAGGATGGTCCAGTCAAATGCTGGATGCCAAGATTTCTTCAGATTGTTCTGGATGACGTCCTTTCAGAGGAACACAGAAGAATATTTCAAGGCTCTGAAAGGATGGCATGTTTTGATATGACTCTAAAGAGTATCTCCACCATGGAAACCCAGCAAAAGTCAAGACTTTTTGAGTTGCGCCTGACTCCGTACTTCCAGGATCTGCAAGATGAGTATGCTAGGAGGCATGTTTCTCAGTTTACTGCAGTAGAAGCTGAGAGTAGCGGTAACGAAGCTGAAGGTGGAGATCCAGTGCCTAGAACTTTGGAACAAGCAAGAATGGATGTTGATATGGCCGAGGCAAATGTTGCAGAAGCTGGCGCTGACAAGGATGACGATCTTCTTAGTCAGGTACCTATTCTTGCTAATCTTGATCAATCATCAATTCAACCTGTTTTCTACAGCCGTGGGCCTGAAAACCCCCAGGCTCTATCCCAGGCTGCAAGCCCTTCTGTTCATAAACGTTCAGCCAGCCCTAAAACTGGTGATAAAAGGAAGGCAAGCTTATCTGAGTCGAGTGATTCGAGTGGAGGGAGTGTAGGAGTTGAGAGAGTAGTCACTTCAGCAGCTCTGCCACCTTCAAAGAAGCAAAAGGTGGATTCAAACCCAGTGGCAACTGCACAACCTGTTAAGGCTAGTTCACCTCTCACAGCCACCACACCTCACGCTGGTGGCTCTCCTCTCCAAATCATTTCAACACATTCGCACTCGCCTAGGCATGTTGGTGAGAGTCAAGAAGGGGGTCCAGCTCAACAGCCAATAGGAGCTGGCCCTACCTTCCCTGAGTTGTCCGCTCAGGGCTCTTTGAGCAATTTCTCGGAAGGGGAATGGCAAACTGAGACTAGCACTTCTGATACTAGTATCTCAGGCAGTTTTAATGAGGAAGAGTCTGTCGAATCCAGTACGGATGACGCTTCCTCATCTAAATCAGAAAACAAGTTGCTTGCAGAGCAACGACATCTGGTGACTGGTGGGTCTACGCCTCCAGAACAGCCCAGCGAACCAGAAAAGGTTCTAAGTAAACAAGGGGATGACATGGTCATAACGTCATCTCCCGTCGTAGACACAGCGCTTAAAGGCTCAGTCTCACTGACCGATATCGCCGACCAACTCACCGCTAGTCCCCAGCGATTAGTGGATGAGGCTCTAGTACTGTTAGGCTCTAAACACGAGGGAGAGACAGGGAGAGTAGATCCCTTCTTTTTAGGGATCTTGAGTGAAACAGAACCCGGCGAGAGTAAACAGTCTAACCCAAGCCAAACACCGTCCCCCAAATTGCAGGATCTAGTGAAGAAAGTGGAGGCTTTGGAGGCTGGAGTTGCTGGTGTTACTGCTGCTGTCTCTTCTCACTCTGGAAGATTGGAGGTTGGAGCTCAGTTCATGGAGAACCTGATTGCCGTCCAAAATCAGATGATTGACAAGATAAACAATCTCGGATTGGCACAGGTGGAGGTCGGGAGGTCAGTAGATGATGTCACTTATGGCATGTCTCAGGTTTGGACGAAACTGCATGAACTACTTGATGCTGTCTTTGGACGTAACAAGGATGGACCTGGTCTTTCAACTGGTGGTGGTGGTGACGATAATAATGATGATGATGCTCCTGATGAGGATAACACACCTAAGGGGGAGAAAGAGGATCAGGGTCTGAAAAAGCTGACTAGTAAGGGTCCGGTGATCGAGTCCTCAAACAAATCTGGTGAAAAGGTGGAGGAGGCTCAACCGGCTCTTAAGGACAAAGGCAAGCAGAAGATGGTAGCTGAAGAAGAAGCTGAGAAAGAAACACCTCTTGTTGATACATTTATGGGAGACTTTATTGAAGATTCTGATGATGACGAGATGGATGTAGAAGCCTTAGTGGCAAGGAGGTCGAGACTCGAGCAACGAGCAAGAGAATGGGAACAAGAAAGAGGTCTAAATCCTGGCGGATCTGGCGCAGGAGTTGCAGGTGATGCAGGAGACCACTCGGTTGCTGACGAGCATGTTCCAGAAGAAGAAGTTGATGAAGCGGAGATGCAAGGAGAGATTTTCAGGGAAGCCAGAGAAAGAGTAAATGAAGAAATTCTACAAGGGATAGTTGAAAAAGAACTAATGGCAAAGGAGAAGAGAGCAGCTCAGAAAACTCAGCATGAGTTTGAAATGAAAAAGATCAATGATCCTAAGGTCCAGGCTGACATAAGGAGGGAAGGTCCCGAGTGGGACAAGGCTAGAGAAGCCTTAGCTGGACCAAGAGCCTATGCTCATGACTCAGGAAGATTGAGCTTTCTTCTTCATAAGCTAGAAAATCTAAACCCTGGGCTGCTGAATTATCTAAATTGCATAAGACAGGGATGCACCTCCGTACAAGTCATATTCAAGGAGAAGGCATGGAATCTGATGATCACTTGGACACCCATAACAAAAATCGGGCCGTGTATGGTCGATGAAGCTTTCTTCCATGAAAGGGGTGCAAGTGAACTGGTAGAATTCGCTCACAAGGTAGACACCTCTGTCAAGACTGGAGTGCTGTTTAAGGAGAAATTGTTGAAGATGGCTGAAGACAGAGGGGTTGACATCATTCTAAATCCCTACCAGATCAGATATGTCCATGACAAGGTCTTGAGGATCGTAAATCTGCATGATTCGAAACTAACTCCGAGCGGAAATGTGCTGAAGGCAGTTGCAAAGCTAGTTCTCTCTAAGGGTTTTCTAACAAAGGAAAAGAAGCTGGTGGCTAAGGACTTGGAGAAGCTGATAAGAAGGCAAGATTCTAGATACAAGTTGCCTGAAGCTACACTACCAGTGGTTAAGAAGGAACCTGAAGACTATGCATTCGAGCTGCAAAACGAGGCAATAAGAGAGCATGTGCAAAGATACGGAGATCCAAGGATAGACATTCCAGAAGAAGGGGAAATAAGAAAGGAAGCTAGTGCAGTGGTTAGTGCAAATGTCAAGTTTGTCAAGAGCAAAGCTGAGAATGAGAATGATCTGCTGATCTATACAGACAAGCATAAGGTGGAAACCATCATTGAAATCAAGTACGACATCTTTGCAGAACACAGTCATGAAACACTGTGTAGTATAAGAGAATTGATTGAGGAGATGGATGATATTGACGAGTTTGATCAGGATTATCTGAGGGTCACGTTTGATAACTTCTGTAAGAGAAGACAACAACTTGATATTCAGAGGCTACAGCAATGCACCACCGCTATTGTCATTGGATACCCTAAGCAGCTGGTCATACGGAAGAAAGGGGAAAAGGGGTACCCTGACAAAGTCACAAAGCTGAGGTTTGAAGACATTCCCACGAAGCTTACCACTCGCAGCATGGTTGAAAGGTGGTTGAGGTTGTTTCGAAATTACAAGATCAGAAATCATGTGGAAGCAGAAGGACTTAATCTTCTCAAGAAAAGAATGGATGAAGTCTGCAACCCTGAGTTCATGAAGAAAGAAAAAGCAGCCAAGAAGAAAGCTCGTGAGGAAGAGGAGCGCAAGAAATAAAAGTTTTAATGTATCATGCTTGTAATGTTTCTTTGCGTTATAATTTGTTTTCTTGTTTTCCTGCATTGTAAAAATATATTATCTGTTGTCTTGTGTAGTGTAAGGTAGAAGTTAGTTAGCTAAGTGTCTTGAAACTGGTTTAGATAAGGCATCAATTATTTCGCGAAGTTCGGCGGTGGTAATACTGCTAAAAGGACTTCAGAAGGATAATTGAAGATTGAGTGGACCGTGCTCTTAAAGTACTTAGAGAAAATCTCTAGAAGAGCATGAAGCCATTTAATCGAGCCAACAGGTGTCCAATTTTGGCACTTGAAGTATCAGTAATAGACATGAAGTTAATTAATCAAGCCAAGCATTATGCAAGTTGACATGATCTTTTATGAATGTTATTTTATCTTTTTCAGTCCCTGTTTAGTTGAGTTATCCTCATTGTGAATTTGGTTGTCATTGTTAGACAATCAAATAGGGGGAGATTGAAAGGCATAGGTGTACTAACATGTAACACTTAATTATTTTGTAACTCAACTAAGTAAAAGATAAAACAACAGCAAAACAAGAGAAACTGAAGAAGCACATGGAATCAATCAACTGAAGAAATGGTAATGATACTTGGTAACTACAAGTAACTAATTTGGTTAATCAAGGATGCATAAGTGAGAAGAAGTTCAATCTGAGTATTGCTCATGCCCTAACTTATCTAATGGAGAATCAAATTAATGTCAAGGAAGTATCAAGAAGGCCAAAGTGATTTCATGTAATGTATATCAACATCTGGATAATGTAAAGGTTAATCAACAAATGAGAACTGACATTCAGAAGCAAGAACCCCTACAAGACTAGTCACTTATGAACCAGACCATTGCATCAAGTGTCAGGACATTGGAGGCAAGTTCGTGTCAGTAATAGAAGATCTCATTTGAATTGAGTGAGGAAAAGAAATTGAAGAAGCTAAGGAAACTTGCTCACAAAGGTTAATTCTCAATTAGTCACTAAAGAAGGTCAACATTGGATGTGTGCATATTTGCCAAGGCAAATGTCGATCCACAGCAGATCGAGATGCGGATCGAGATTTACAAGTGAAGTAAAACACTGCAAAGGCAAATCTCGATCCAGGCGATAGATCGAGATCGAGATTCTCCTAGATCGAGATCGAGATTCTCCCAGATCGAGATCGAGATTCTCATAGATCGAGATCGAGATTTTCACAGATCGAGATCGAGATCCTCATAGATCGAGATCGAGATTCTCCCAGATCGAGATCGAGATTTTCACAGATCGAGATCGAGATGGGTCCAGGCGAAGATCGAGATGCGGGTAGAAATGTAACATTTAATGTTCAAGGGACAAGTGGCTTATTGTGAACGGTTGATCCAGAGTTGTTGGGAAAGTACTTTTTGTTGTCGAAGTCCTGATTGGGCCACGTACACAAAAAGGACAAGATCAAGACTACATGACATTATAAAAGCAGCACTTTGTTTTTATTTTTACAAGTAACTTGTATCTCTGTATTTTAAACGATAATTTTTAAGAGAGAGCATTTACTGTAAAACAAAAAAAATGAGAGAGAGAGGATCAGTTGAATCTAGCTTTAATTGCTGTATTTATTGTTCAACTGATCATGATGCTTTTATGAATGTTGTAGCAAATCCATCAATGAATATAATGATATATTCTTGAAATTCTGAGTCATCATTTATTACTTGCACATTGTTTATTCTCTCATAAATTTTAAACAGTTGTATTCACCCCCCCCCCCCCCCTCTACAACACTTTGGACCTAACAATCATCAAGATCAAACCTACCCAGGGAAAGGATATGGAGCAGAGATCATCCTTTTGAATTGATCATAGGTGATCCAGATGTTGGAGTAAGAACCAGAAGTGCAACTTCAAATGAATGTTTATTTTCAGTTTTTCTATCTTAAGAAGAACCAAAGAAAATCGAAGATGCACTAACTGATCCAGATTGGGTTCTTGCCATGCAAGAAGAGCTCAATCAGTTCCAGGGACAAGAAGTCTGGACACTAGTACCCAGGCCTAAAGATAGATCTGTTATTGGTACGAAATGGGTATACATGAACAAGTTAGACGGTAATGGCATTGTTACAAGGAACAAGGCCAGACTGGTTGCAAAGGGTTACTCCCAGGAAAAGGGAATTGATTATGACGAGACCTACGCACCAATTGCAAGACTTGAAGCCATTAGGATATTTCTGGCATTTGCAGCACATTCCAATTTTAAAGTCTATCAAATGGATGTGAAGAGTGCTTTTCTAAATGGAGAGCTAGAAGAGGAAGTATATGTTGAACAGCCCCCTGGCTTTGAAAATCCAGAGTTTGCAGATTTTGTGTATTTTCTATTCAAAGCCCTCTATGGACTCAAGCAAGCATCGAGGACATGGTATGACACTCTCTCTGTGTTTTTACTTGAAAATGGTTTCATAAGAGGTGTCATAGATAAAACTCTCTTTTATAAATTGCATGAAAAAGATATGATATTTGTCCAAGTTTATGTTGACGATATTATATTTGGTTCTACTAACGAAAACTTGTGCAAAAGATTTGCTAAGTTAATGCAGAGCAGGTATGAAATGAGCATGATGGGTGAGCTGTTATTCTTCCTAGGGTTGCAAGTAAAGCAAAAGGAAGATGGGATTTTTATTTGCCAATCAAAGTACGTAAGGGATCTTCTGAGAAAATACAGTCTAGAAGATTCTTCACCGGCAAAAACCCCAATGTCAACAGCCACCAAGCTTGACAAAGATGAAACTGGTAAGAAAGTTGACATCACAAGCTACAGAGGTATGATAGGCTCATTGTTATATCTAACTGCTAGTAGACCCGATATAATGTTCGCAACTTGCTTATGTGCAAGGTTTCAATCTGACCCTAGAGAATCTCATCTAATAGCTGTTAAACGAATTTTTAGATATCTAAATGGTACACCAAATCTTGAAATTTGGTACCCTAAAGATACAGGTTTTGAACTAATAGGCTATACAGATTCAGATTATGCAGGGTGCAGGATGGACAGGAAAAGTACTTCTGGAAGCTGTCAGTTTCTAGGAAGACGATTGATCTCCTGGTACAGCAAGAAACAGCACTCAGTGTCCACCTCGACAGCCGAAGCAGAATACATTGCGGCAGGTAGCTGTTGTGCACAGATCTTGTGGATAAGGAATCAACTAAATGACTATGGACTTGCGTTGAACAAAATTCCAATTTTTTGCGACAACACAAGTGCCATAGCTATTTCCAACAATCCTGTACAACATTCGCGAACCAAGCACATTGACATAAGGTATCATTTTATCAGAGAGCATGTCATGAATGGAACTGTGGTGCTACATTTTGTACCCACAGAAGATCAACTAGCCGACATCTTCACGAAACCACTTGATGAATCCACTTTCTCAAAGCTGGTTAGTGAATTAGGGATGTTAAACAATGGCTAAATTTTTTGTTGCTAGGAATTAATTTAAGCTCATAAATATTAAATGTTAATATTTAAAGAGTTTATGAGGCTTGAATTAATAAAATCCTAGGGCTAATGAATTTTTGGAAAATTATCTTAAGATTAAATCAATATTCTTAAAAGATAATTATTTCAATTAAAGCATAAGTACTTTTGTTTAATTTAAGCATTTATAAGCATTTATGTAAATTAATGTATATTTTTCTAATTATTACTGTACATTAAAATAAATGAGTATGTTATTAATTATTCAATTAATTTGCTTATTAGATTAATTCAAAAATGAGTTAATTTAATTCTTAAATTAATTAAAACAATTAATAAAGTAAATATTTATTTTATGTCGTTAATAATTTATTAGTATGTAAATTACTGTTATGTTTCTTAAAATAGTTTCTTAATATTAATGGTATAGTATGACTTTATTAAAAAAAAAAAACCTCGGCATGACTTATTGAATAAAACTCGGCATGACTTTTTATGTTTATTAAAAAGTCATACCGAGATATTCAAGTGCTTTGTTTTAATTAAGTCATACCGAGCATATTAGTTTATTTCCTTTAAATAAGTCATACTCAGCTATATATACATATACACACACTGCTACACATATAAGCACGAACAACCTTTTATTTTTTGACAAAAATCGTTCGATTATCACCCATTTCAACTGATTCCAGTTGCTATTTCGTGATTACAAGTATCTTTACTTGCTAGTGTGTTAAAATCGAGTATATCTAAAGAAACTCTGCCCGATTTTCATTAAAAATCAGTGAATTGTTCGTGTTCTTGATATTAATCGAAGCTTTTGATTGTGCGTGTGACTAAAGACTGATTGTGTAGTGATTTGCTGCTTAAAGTTGATTTGGGTATTATTAGAAATTAGGGTTTTCAATTTTCAAGTGTAATTTTTCGAATTTTGACTTGTAATTGTTATTTTTTTTGTAATCGTACTTTGTAATTTGTTTAAATTGTAATAGTTTAAAGGAAAATGGCTGGTTTTTGCGAATTAGTAAAAACAAATTTTGTAGGATTTTTTAATCCAGTGAATTGTTCAGTTGAGAGGTTTCGACCATGGATCGTATTTATGAATGAACATTCACTAGTCAGAACTACAATCACACTAGACGCCCCATTACAAGTGTTAGCACTTATGGCTCTGTACTCCACTGCTAGGAACAGGAGCACTGCAAATAGAGTTCAATTCTCATTCACCATTGGAGAACGTGAATATATGGTGACTGAAGAAGATGTGAACAGGATCTTGGGCTTTCCAACAGAAAATTTTGTGGATCCACCCACTGTACCAGAAATTCTAGAATTTTTCTACATTATTCTATATCAGGGTGAGATCAATTTAGTAAGACTGTCTAAAGCCAGATTAGTGGGTATTCTGTGGCCCACAATCGGAGGATAAATTTTGGTAAGCTGATTCTCAAAGAGATAATCAAGAAAATGGGGAAGCCAGAAAGCAGGGAACAGAACGTACAAGTCTTCTATCCGAGGTTCCTGATGCTATTCATGAATGACTTGTTGATGGATGAAGACAAAGCTTTATTTCAAAATAGTCCTGTAGAAGATTCTCCAACTTCTCAGAACAACTTCTTTGCAAGGCTCCACAACAACCCCAAGTTTCAAGATGTGCCAGTGGTAAGGACAGATTATATGGCTGGGATACTAGATCTTATTGCTAATCCTGTGCAGGATCAAGAACAAGAACAAGTGCCAATGCAAGCAGATCATCCTGTCCAACTTCTACTTGAAGCTGCTCAGCATGTTGAACAAGAGGCACTGGATCAACAGGTAATGTCTCAATCACTGACTTCTAGTTTCCTACTTATAAATATATCTACTGCACTTCTAGATTTATCTGTGGCGGACTATAATTGTGGTCTTACACTTCAGGACGTCGGCTATGAACCTGACAACACACAGGTTCAAACCCAAGCTGTCATAGAACCTCAAACAGTTTCTCCTTCTCCAACTTCTTTAATTCACCTCAGAAAAAGGAAGAAACCTGTTAGGAAAGTGAGAGGTAGAAGTGATTCAGGAAGTGAACCAACAGCTCTGTCTCCACCTTCTAAAAGATTGAGATCTGAACTCGAGACAACTGCAGACCCGGTCTTATCCTCTCAATGGGATATGGATTTTGAAACGGCTATCCAAAAGTCTCTAGATACACTCGATCAAACGGGTGATTCTATTCGCCGTACAGCCACGGCATCCGCTTCAGATTCAGATTCTCGCACACTGCTAGCTCTCACACTAGCAGGTCCTCCACTTGAAGAAACTCAAACACAAGAGAGCATAATGATTTTTGAACAAAATATTTTTGAAGAAAACTCGTCGGTTGCCACATTTATAGTGGATCAAGACATTTTGGATGCAGTGCGGCATCAGTTACCCTTAGAGGTACTAAGGGGCACCACAGATTCTCAAGAGCCATTCAATACATTATCTAAGGTGGTGACCCCCCTGGATTTCTTACATCCAGTTCTCATTAGAGAAGGTCTCGAATCCACTGGTGGATTTGAGAGGCAACCACTCCATAGAGGGAGATGGGACTCCATTCACGGAGTAGCTACGTCAGTAGCGGAGCCAAGGTAAGTTAATCTTGTTGAGGACGCGCCTTCACAGGCATCAGAAGAGCATTACGACTCTTCAAAAGCTATTGTTTTGTACACAGATACAGCATCTGGAACTGGAAAGGAGCTAAATACAAGTGATGTGAGGCAAACACAAAGTGAAACACCTGCACAGAGTGATAGTGAGATAAATAGGAGTGCAAGTGAGATGAGTGCACACACACAAAGTGAACTATTATCCAAAATGGAAGCTCTCCAGAATGAAATGCAAATTGTTCAAGATGATTTATTAAAAGTTAAAGCACAAGCAGAAGAAAATTCTACATCTGCCTCTGTAACACAGCAGTTGTCAATAGTGCGAAAAGATGTTGATGATGTCAAATCCTCCATTCTACTAAAAAATCAAGACATCCAGAGTGTACAGAATCTTATTGCTGAAGACATGAAAGAAGTCAGCAAATTACATGAAAAGATTGATGAAGTTGAGAAAAACCTGACCTTAACAATCATTGAAAATGAAAAGATCTCTACTCAAAGATTCAGCAAACTGGATGATGGAATGACACATTTGAATGAAGGAATGAAGCAAGTCTATCTGACTATGCAGAAAATGTTGACATCTTTTGAAGCCTCAAAAACTCAAGAGGATCCCTCAACTAAGGGGGAGAAATCAAAGAAGAAAGTAGCTGAAGATGAAGGGGCTACTACGCAAGTCAAAGGGAAAGCTAAGCTGTATTCTGAAGAACAGTTTCAATCATTTAATCCAGAACCATAAGAACAGTATTATGCTCAAGAGCAATTCATTGATGACAGTGCTCATGATGAATCAAACATTCTTGACTACTGCAGAGCTAAGGAAGAAACTGCATTTGATGAAGAATTTTTGTTTCAAAAAGAAAAAGAAGTTGATCCAGCCTATGAAGAGGCAATAAAGAAACTTAAAGAAAACATCAAGGCAAGGCAAGCAAAGACTGAAAATCTGATAGCTCTAGTCATGGAAAGATCTCAGGCAGAAAGAGAAGAGAGCCAACAAAAGCAAAATTTGTGGGCTATAGCTGTCAGAAAGAAGAAAGAAGATATGCGCTTAAAAATAGGGAAGAAATGGGATACTGCCAGAGAGATCATGGACAAACTTCAGAAAGGTCCATTTGAAGATTACAAGTTACAGTTCTTAATTAATCGTCTGCAAGATTCAAATGACTGTCTGGATAACTTCATGAAAGCAATCAAAGAAGAAGTTGACTACATCACTGTGATTGTGGATAACATTCTAGATGACTGGCAGATTCTGTTATACACACACAAGAATGGCACATTCAGAGTCTCTATGGAATTCTTTCGTCAAAGATCTCTATCTGTAATATGGACGTTGATGAATAAAGTCAAAAGAAGTTCAGAAGAAAATGAACTTTTAAGGGACAGAATTCGAGAGATAGCAAGAGCTGTTAGTCCATAAATCTTAAACGACCCTCATGAGGTAAGGTTCTACAACAATAAGCTTTATCAAATTATGAAGCTAGATGAGGAGTCACTAAAGGGCTACACAGTTAAATACATGATTGAAGTTGAAACAATGTTGAGATCCAAGGGATTCAGGTCTCAGGCTAAGTTGGATGCAGCTCAAAAGATCAGAGACTACTGCTTATCAAAGAAAATTCAATCATACATCAGGCAGATGCATAAAATTGATTCAATACAGCCTTATGACATAGAAGAAGAGGTAGTAGATCCTGTTAAACAGGAAGTGTTGTGGCAGTTAGCAAGAGCTGAGCAAAGAAGGTTGTATGGAGAATCCACCACAACAGATCAATTAGTATCTGAAGAAGTACCAAGGACACCAGTTCATAAAGGTTCAAATCTAGAAGAAGGTGAAGTTGATACATCAGAAGACTGAAGACTTAGATAGAACAAGATAGAAACTTTGTAATATTTGTTCAGTGCTAGAGGAACATCTATCTTGTATTTATCTTCCATGTATGAATCTGGAAAATTGTTAAATATAAAACCAGAACTTTTGTTTATTATTTACAGTCATTACATGTCGTACTACTTTCTTAGTTGTTAGTTGAGTTATCCTCTAGGAATTTGTGTGTTAAATGTTTAACAACAAATAGGGGGAGATTGAAAGGCATATGACTAGGTCTATTTGTAATAATTAGATGACAACTCAACTCTAGCTATTAAAGAGAAGTAAATAACAAACACCAAACATGAATCAAGACGAAGACAGTCAACTAATCACAGAGAATCCAAATATCAGAAGTATTTTATGGGATTGCTACTGAACACTGGAAGAAGTTCATTTATATGTTCAAGCGTCAGTGAAAAATAATAAAGTAGTAGTACTTCTAAAGAATACAGAAGATATAGAAGATTTCAAGTGGTTACTACAATAGATTCCAGAAGAAGATTGAAGACAGTGAAGCAGAAGAATGACAGAAGGCATCAACTTAATGTATTAATAAATGGATAATATTTATTAGTATGACACAAATGAACCAGACAGTACATTTGTGTGTCAACTAAAATAATATTTATTCTACATTTAAATCAAGAGGTTTCAAGATCAGAAGTCAAAGAAAAGACAAGAAGATTTCAAAGCTGACTGCAGATTAAACAGATCTCTATAATATTTTATTTCTACAAAAATATATAAGTTAATTATTTAATTTATTTAATTAAATTAATTCAAGTTGAATTTAATTTAATTTATAAATTATTTAAATTAACATAAGTAGAATTAATTTGTTATAAAAGAAATGGATTATTACGACTTATATATATATATATTTCGAATGACTTATTAATAAGTCATACCGAATGACTTATAAATAAGTCATACCGAAAGTTTCATATATATATATATATATATATATATATATATATATATATATATAAGTCATACCGAGCCTTAATAGAAAGTCATACCGAAGTTTAGATGAAAAGGTCATGATGGAGCAAGTGGGAAAAAGTCATACCGAGTTTTTCTCTTTTAAAATAAGTCATTCTGATTTATTTTAAATAAGAAAAATTCGAATATGACTTACAAGAAGTCATACCGAGCTCTAAATAAGTCATACCGAACTTATTAAGTCATGCTCAGACTTTACTAAGTCATACAAGGCTTAATTTGAATAAATTAAGTCATATTGATAAAGGTCATTCTAAGCATTTTCTTTCTCTATAAATATGAGAAGAATGCTTCATTTGTAAGTGTTAGAAAAATCAGTTCAAATTCAGAAATTTGTCTGCATTGTAATATTCACAGATTTCTGTGCATGTTTGAATATAATTGATTAAACTCGAACACTTCATGTCGAATTCGTTCTAGATTATTTTATCAGTTATAAACTTTAATCCTCAGATAAATTTTGTAATACTTTTCAAGTTAAATTTATATCTTCTACTTGAACAATATTTCATTAAAATTTATATTTCGTGGTTATTTAAAATAATATTTTTAAATCCTAAATATCGCGAAGATTTTCAGATATTGTATTCAACCCCCCTTCTACAATATCAGGGACCAACAACTCCAATGAACCAAGTACTAATGATAACCGCCACCTCGTCGACTTGGCACGAACCTCTCATTCAGAACATTAACAGGCACATCAGTTGTCTGCTGTGAAGAAAAATAAGGGGGTGCAGGGGGGACAAATAATGGTGGAGTAGCAATAACATCAATAGAGCTAGAAGGAACAGGCGTAGCAACAAGTGGCGTAGATGAAGGAATAACAGATGAGGGAGAAGAAAGTGAGGAAGATGGATAAATATCAGTTGGTCCATGAAAAGGAGTAAGATCATCCACATTAAACATAGGGCTAATAGTCATACCACTAGGAAGATCTAACTCATAAGCATTAGTACCAACTCTCTTACAAATCCGAAATGGACCCGTCCTCTTAGCATGCACTTTCTTCCAAGCACCAGGAGGTAACCTCTCAGTGCGGTGTTGCAACATAACCTGATCACCCTCATTATACTCCGAAAACCTGTGATGAAGATCTATAGCAGAGTTATAATTTTCATTGCTTAAGTTCATTTTCTGTCGTATCTCAGCATACAACTTATGTATATGACGTGCAAAAGACTCTGCAGACTCACTAGACCTATATGCAAGTGGAAGTGGAACCAAATCTACGGGTTTCCTAGGCTGACGGCCAATATAGGCCTCGAAAGGGCTAACGCTTGTAGACCTATTCATAGAACTATTATAGGCAAACTCAGCTGTAGGTAAGACCCTATCCCAACTAGACACATGTTCTCTTACCAAACACCTAATCAGATCACCTAGACTCCTATTAACGACCTCAGTCTGTCCATCGGTCTGTGGGTGATAGGCGGTAGAGAACCAAATGACATATGCCATGGCTCATGATAGTGGAAACACTTCAAAGAAGAGGTACCTACGAACTGTCTAGTAGGGGTACTCATAGCGTTACTACCCTTTGAGGCTCCCTGAGATGTAGAAACCATCCGACTCTGCCGAAGGCCTCAGTTAATTGATCGACTCGAATATGCATATGAAGAACTCCTCCGTTGGGAGTTTTCCTTCAAATGATGCTCATGCTCTAGTGCAACTTGAAAAATGTCGTCTAATGTGGGCATCTGGCTAATAAGTACCTGCTGCCTAAGCTCGGGTCGTAACCCATTGCGAAACTTAACGAGGACCAGGCGATTCTCTTCCTTAAGATCAAACATATGAAGTAACTCCTTAAACCTATTGATATACACAGCAACGGTCATGGTACCCTGGGTAAGGACATCATACTCTCCCGTCAACCTATCGTTATGGCATAATGGTCGGCAGTTGCTAATTAAACGCATTTTCATTTCAGCCCAATGCCTGATAGGCGGTTGTCCTACGCGCTCTAGATCCCTCTCAACAGAACTCCAGAAGATGTTAGCTTGCTTAACAAGCTTTATCTACGCGAATCTCACCATATGCTCATCCCCCATCTCATGCCAATCAAAGAACTTCTCCATACTGGATATCCAGTCAGAGAAAGCATCAGGATCAAACCTCCCATCAAATTCAGGAACATCTACCTTAATCTTCGACACATCATGTCATATATGCTCATACCTATCATGATCCCTATAGTTATGGTAGTCCTCATCCCTAGGCTCATCATAATCATAGTGGTCTGTTATATATCATCTACTTCTACCACGTCCTCCCCTTGCCCCTGGGTTGACTATGTCACAGTTCTGATGTCGAGGTTGTATTAGAGGGCCCTCATCTACATCCTATACGCGAACGTCCTAGGAAGCTGGTCTCCTACCCTCCAGAACACCTACCCTAACACCTAAATCATCGACTTTAGTGGTAAGTTCCTGAATACTCTGTAGAATCTGAGACATAGTCGGCTCGACAAAGGACTCGGTGTTAACACCACTACGTGTACCTACCATGATGTTGGTAATTGAAAGGTGAGATATGATGGTAATTAACTAAACAATTAAATTATAACTCAACTACCGATATTATCACTAATCTCAAGAGAATATAATAAGTGTGACAAGTAGCATGCAACTAGTATGGAATAATATGCAACTAAGAATGTAAATCCACACAAATACGATATGAGAATTAAACACTAAAGTTAAGAATTAAAAATCCTATAATATGGATAATGATCCTAATATTTAAAAGAAAATCTTTTTTAATTAATATGAACCAACTAATAAGTAAAACTGATGTTATAGAGCAAATTATAAACCTGATGGTAATGAAAGTCAAAGCAGGGTAAAAGAAAGCGAGGAACAGGTAGATATATGTGTGCACGATGTCATGTGTGTATATATAGAAGTATATAATGGTTCAGTGTTACCCCTTTCTGTTTCAAAACACAAGCAAACCAAAGAGATGCAGTTGGTGATGACTGAAAAAAAGGCTGTGATGGACTCTGGATCAGGTGAAACCACGACTGCAGCTTACTCCAGTGATTGTTTTCTGGTGACAACTCCGGTGGAAATCTGCCCAGGTGCACCTTTGTGTTTCTTTCCAATCTGCTTCTTCTTTTCTGGTCAGTTCTTGATGATTGTAGCAGCGGCCTGTAACAAAGATGTTATGGGTCTAATTATGGTTGTAATCAGATTGGTTCTGATGTGATTTAGGCAATGGATTGTGTTTTCTAGTGGTTGTGCGGCTGGAAGCTAAGGTTCAGTGGTGGTGTTTGTTGTATGGCAGCGGAGTGAATAATGAAAACGGAGAAGAAAAGTGAAAATTTTCAGGACTTGAGCTCTGATGTCAATTTAAGAACAATAATCAAGCGGTGAATATACGAATTCCAAGAATAATTATTCAATATTATTCCCAAGAAGAATGTATAATCAAATCGTAAGTAATATGTATATCATAGTGGATATAAGTACTGAAATAGAAACTCTAACCGGTTACCAAACCAGGCTCGAAACATAATACTAAAGTCCTAAACATGTGGGCTAACATAAAATCCAATAATATAACTGTCTGATATAATAATAATAATAATAATAAATCTGATCCCTATCAAAAAAGATAATTGGAATATTGTTCTATGTTATTTTCCTCCGTTAAATTTAGAATAAATAAGGTAATATTCCGCAGATTATAATTCCTTGAAATAAACGGGAATCAATAGATTACTTGATGCATCTTCAACCTCTCACTCTTCTTGTTCAGAATCATTAATCGTAATTTTGTATTTTGTTCTTTATTGACTAAGAGTGAACAATATTTAGAATCAATTTTTACCAAGTTTGGGGTCTTATTAGGATATAATACCAAGTTGATGATTTCTTGAATGAGTATGTCCATTTTATTTATTTTTTTGCATCATTTAATCTCTATGTTTTAGGCACTGAAATTTTGGAATAAACAGGGGAACTATAATAATGTCACCAAGGAAGCAGTAGTGTCACCTATGAGCAAGAAACCAACATTAGGTAAGGTTGAGAATACCAGAGAACCAGCAACCACTAAAGATAAATCCACTTGTAAACACACCAAGAAGATAAGAAGACCAAGTTCGTACATGAAATAAGAGATTAGTGTCGTTGCTTGCTTATCTATCAATCATTTCTGCATGGGGAACTGGCCGGTGAGTGTAGCTCTTTACTTAATTTTCATGAAGGTGAAATTACTGCTACCCCCAAAGTAATATTCATGTCAGTATGTGTTTCAAAGTTCAATGTGTGTAACCTACAAGACTAATGTCTGAGGAAACTACTTTTCTCGAGTGGATTGTGCTTCTATATATCTTCTTCAGCTTAACACTTTAATGTTTCTTTGTTTTTCCTAAAGCTAAAATTGTGTATTATCAAAACATGTCCTCTATAAAAAAAACTATGTTAGTTTATCGTCTAGAAAACGGATGTGCACACACATATTATCACATATTATTATAACAATAATATCACAACGTTTACAAAGTTATGCTAATGAACCTTCATCATATTTATGCTAAAAACACATCAGAGCTGAAATAAATTAAATACATCCATGCACCATGGAAAATGTGAGAGGGGCCTCTCACATTGATGAATCTTGCGCTAACTCTGATTCCTGGCATAAAAAGCTCAGAGTTTATTTTTATATATGTTTACCTACACAGGGTTATTTTTATTTTCCGATGACACCATTTTTTTTCGAACAGTCGATAAGGAAAAGGTCAAGCGCTTCACCAGCTTGCTGCTCTGTCGAGATTCGAAGCTTTCTGTAATCTTCAAAATTAAAAGGTGCATACAAACGCGGATGTGCAGAATCGACTAGTTCTGCTGGAGCTTCCACCATCTCCTCAGGTCCCCATAGAAAAGCAGCAATCGAATATCTTAAACTCCCTTCTTTGCATTGCACTCTATGCTTTACATTGCAAAATCTTCCGTTACTCCATGCCTGCACAACAAGAAAAAGGAACAAAAATTCGTAATCAGAAATTATCATATAGTAATTGCAATGTGGTAACATAGTTCTTAATAATTGTTATGTATCGATCGAGTCTGTTCAAAATTATTGACTCACCACAGCAGCATCTCCGAGATTGACAACAAGAGTGCCAGGCCATGGATCCACTGGTACGAAAGCACCGAACTTGTTCATCACCTCAAGGCCACCAACACCATCATCATCTTGAAGAATGGTAATAAACCCTGAATCAGTATGCATTTGAACTCCACGGGATCCAACACTCTCTTGAGAAAAATTATATTTGTTGATCCTAAATTGATAAGGCCATCCCTCTGTTCTAAAACCTGATATGCTCAATCCATCAGCAATTTTTTCACAAATATCCGCAAACAGCCCATGTACTGCCTCAACATACTTGACAATCGTCTCTCTGCATAATGTTTTGTTTCATCAATCGTGATTTTTAGTTAAAAATTAATTTTAAGTCCCGGTTTACTTTCAATTATTTATTAGTTTAGCCCAGCTATTTGGAAATTCTGATTCCGTCACTGTCTAGGGACCATACGACTCCGATCACGTATTTGCATGCTTGGATTTATCAACTTTAAAAATAAAAAAAAAATCCAAGACAAGGTAGACGCTGCAAAATTCAAAATAATTATACCTGCCCTCGATCAAGATCATGCAAGCTACTTGTCTACAAATACATAATCTTGAAAACTAAAAGGAGAGAAAGAATGTTACAACTAATTACTTGCCTTTGCTGAGGAGATGCATTCAGTGAAGAGCAAAATTCATCAACATCTTCAGGGGAAGAAACAAAGAGGCCGAATGCTTCGTAAAGAGGATTGATTCGAGAAGGCGCCATGTACCCTCTATCGACGATTGCATTAGCATTTCGACGTTTAATTTCAGGTGGAAGTTCGAACAATGATCGGACAACAGACTTCATCTCGGACATGAGGGAGTCCGGGAGGGTGTTTTGATAGTTGGTTAGTCTAAAACAGCCCCATTCTTGACATGCTTGTATGAGTTTTAATGATTGTGTAGGGAAATCATGGAGGTCAATTACAGGTATAGTGCAATTAATCGACATTTTTGTTTGATTATCGCAAGACTTATGGTGAGAGTTCTGATTTTTATGACTCGTTCGCAACTCCAAGTCTCCAATATATAGTTGGCATTCATCATGTGCTAATTTCGCCAAAATATATTTTTATAACCTAGCCCGATTCGATTTTTGTACATCACTGCTTCAATGGTTTGACATTTCAATAGGCCAACTTTTCTTATCTTATTTTTTTAATATTATTTCTTAAAATATATTATCTACATTAAGTTTTCATATTTATTTAAAATATTATATTAATTAATAATTATTATTTTTATACAATTTTAAATATAAAATAATATTTCGACCATAGTTTCCAAAAAATATTGTAGGTTGTATGAACCATTTTTAAACCAGAGTTTCACTATTTATTATTTAAAATATTGTTATACTTTAAAATATACTCTTTCTCGTCCTTTTTACAGGTCGTTTGATTTTTTGCACACACTTCAAAGTCTCTTGACTATATAGTTAAAATTATTATTTTTAAATTTTTTTTCTAAATAAAAATATACATTTAATATTTTAATTCAGAAAAAGAAAAAATTAAAAAATACCTTAAATTATAAGCAAAAAGTGGAGCTACATGTGACAAGGACCGGAGGAGTATACCGTAAAGTAAATACAAAACATGTCGAATTAATTTATATGTAACATACCAAATAGATGTCCGGTCCTGTTTGGCGAGAGACCATCACATTTACAAGACTATTGAGTGAATGGTACGGAATGGATTGTGTGGGTATATACATATATGAAAATCTCGTTTGAGATGTCATTGTTCAAGCAATCTGAATGTTGCCAAAGTGAACAATAGTCAATAAGAGTGTTCTAGTACATTGCGAATTCTTTTCCAAATTTTGAATTATTTGATGATACGATGTGAACCCCACGCACATGTAACATGTAACGTTGGTCGGTTCGGATATACTACAGGTAGAGCCAGCAAAATCCAACCGGAATTGAAAAATTAAATTGAATAGTGTAATTTTGGTTCGGTTCTATTATTATTATTATTTTTGAAATTTCGGCAATTTCGATTTTTGATCCAATCATATGGATCAAATTTTATATTATTTATTTTTATTATATATATAATACATTTTTATTAATATATATGTATATAATATATATTCGATAAATGCAATTTTACATTATTTATTATATTATTAATTTATTAGTTGGCCTAAATATATATGAATCTATTCAGTTTTATTTATATATTTGTATTCATGTTTACTTAAAAATTCACCTTATTTAATTTTCAATTTTTGTTTAAAAGAATATGGACTGAATCGAAATGACGAAAATAATTCAGTTCGGTCCGGTCAGGTTCATAATAAAATTTCGGTTCGGTTCTAAAAATATTGACAATTCAGTTCTCAGTCTATTCGGTTCGGTCTGGTTCAGACATATAAAAACATATAAAAACATGAGTGAATGCGTGGCAAGAGACGTGAGTACTCGGAAATAGTGTATCTATTTTATGTTACGTGATTGACTGATTGCGTGTAATTGTAATAGGTTGACAGGTTTAGAACGTTTCTTCCTCCTCTCAAAAAACAAAAAACGTTTCTTCCTGCAAATTGTTGGATGAAATTTATTTTCTTTTCAATGATTCGATCTCTCCGAATTATAAGTTGAAATATTAAAATTTTATTAATTAATTGATTATTGATTAATATTTAGACTAAATTTATTTATTAATAACAAATTTTATTTTTATAATATTAATTTTTATTAAAATATATTTAGATAAAACATTATTATTTTATTTAAAATACGTCTTTAAATTTTATATTTTCAAAATATAAATATTATATATATAATGAGATTAATGTTACTAAGGTTACCTCACATAATTTTTCTGAGGTTTATTTTTTTTAAAAAAAATACATAATACTCCCTCCATCCCAACCAATTCTTTACACTTTCCTTTTTGGGACGTCCCACCCAATTCTTTACATTACTAAAAATAGTAAGTTTTAACAATAAATATATTATTACATCCACTACTTCACTCCACTTTTTCAACACTTTACACTATTACACCCACTACTTCATTTATTTTAACAATAAAATCACTATTACACCCACTATCCTTGGTCTCCGTGCCCGGACCAAATGTAAACATTTGGCCGGGACGGAGGGAGTATTATATTACAAAAATACTATTACATTTTATACTAAAAAACAATAGTATCTTAGGTAATTTGTCTGAGATAATCTCAGGAACTTTATTCTTATAAAATATTTATATACATAATATTTATTAAATTTTAATTTTTGTTATAAAAATAAAATTTAAATTATAGAAATTAAATATTAAAAATAAAAATAATAAAATATTTAAATTTATACATCGCACACGAGACCTAAACTAAGATTAATTAATTATCAAATTATAATTAATAATGTAAAATAAAAATGAAAAAGTAGTTGAGCCGCAACGCCTGTTAGGGGTGCCCGCGGGTCGGGTCGACCGGGTTAGAGGTAGATAATTAACCCAACCCAATTATTTCGATTTTATAAAATTCAAACCCGTTATAAAAAAATATCTAAAAAACCCAACCTTGTTAACTATAGGTTGGTCGGGTTGGTCGTGTTGTATACATAAAAAATATTTCAAAAAATGAAAGTGCACTTTAAAGTTTTAAACACAATATAAAGATCTGAAATCTGAACTTCCAGTAAGCTGTCATAATACTTGCTTAGTTCATTCAAATTTTAGAATTCAAACAAAAGACATAGTGTTAAGTTTTACACACCAAAATAAAAGATGATATAAATAAGTTTTAAATAACAGCGACAATAGACAACAACTAGTTAATTCATTATTCACTCATCGATATTGATGGTCTCACCGTTCTTGGCCTTCTTTCCTTCATCTACAAATTTTAGTAAGAAAAGACATTAGTACTAAATAGAGATTAATATCTAATAGTATGTACTATAGAAACGTTTCATCGAAGAAATATATCAAGTAGTGTGTACCTTCTTCAAGGAATTTATAATTAATAATGTAAAATAAAAGTGAAAAAGTAGTTGAGCCGCAACGCCTGTAATCGGTCTATAACATTAACATCAAATACTCAAATCTATGACAACATATTCAAGTGACAGTATAAAGGAGCATCTGACAACAACTATTATCTTGACAGTAAATTTGGCAGTAAATGAAAAATCGAAGACAACAAGTTTTAATAACAGCAACATTGACGGGAATAGTTAACAGTAGGTTTGAAGATAGTATGTATGTATGAATCTTCAAGGTTTGACAGCATAGTATTCGGAGCCATAGATACTGTCACCATAGTGGAGTTAGAAGTTGACAATTTACTTTTAGTGAAACTGACAGTCTGTTCCTAGTAGCAGAGTAGATAGTGAAAATACAAGAAATGATTTTGACACTTCAATCTACTCTTTCAAGCCTACTACTGCAACTTAAGAGAAGACAATAAAAAAGACAAAGTGTGCTCAAGGAGTCAAAGATCTCTGCAAATCTCAGAGACACTTTATCTATAAAAGAAATAAAGCCAAAGTTGAATAGAAAATTAATGTTTCTATTTTGAGCTTTATCCTAGGACAAAAGAAAAGTGCAACTGTTAGTAAAATATGTGTTTCGGTATAAATACACACATCTCACAAATACTTTTTCTTATGAATCTTATATTACATTGTCAATTTCTCTCAAAGTTTTGTAACAATAACAAACTCCATTTGTAATTCAGAAGTTGGAATCATTTTCAGTTGAGAAGTAACAACAAAATTAATAATATATTAATTTTGAAGTAAACACTATGTCTTACTTATCTGTCTTAGTTCTCTGCTTTCCATACTTGTTAATTAAATAAATCTTAGTTGTTGTTAGTAAGATTTAATTAACTGAGTAATCAGTTAAAATTAGCAAGTTGCATTCAACTCCCCTACAACACTCATTTTGTTTAACAATTTATATTTTGTATTATATAAAATTAATTTTTAACATTAATTTTGTTAATTTATATAAATGTAATTATAAATATATAATAAATTACATATAATATATATTAACTAAAATTTTATTATTATATTTTATATATTAATATATAATTAACCAAATAAACTATAATTAAATTCTATTTTTGTTACATAATTTTTTGATTTTCATTAAAGATTTATTAATTATCTTAAAAAAACTATATTTTAACTTATTTATATATTTTAACTAATGTAGGGTCCCATTATTTAACCAACAAAAAAAGTTTTAAGTCAAATGTATGACAAAATAATTTTACACTTAAAAACATAATAAATATTATAAATTCAAATTAGTTATATTTATGGTCTTATTTTTCAAATTTAACTATTTTAAAATAAATTATATATATATATATATTAATTTTTTTGATAAATATACAATTAAGTCGTAAAAATTCATCAATCACCCAACGCATCCCCATTCACCTCTATATCAAAATATTTAAATAATTGGGAATATTTGGATATTCATAATCTGAATTTGAATTTTTTAAGTATTAATATTTATATTGAATTTCACAAAAGATAATTTTGATTTGAATTATTCTATATTAGATAGTGACAACATATGACACTGCTCGAATCCTAATATGAAACCGACACAAAAAAATATAAATTTGGGTTTGGAATTTTGAATTTCATGTTAGGTATAAATTTTACTCTAAAAAATCCGACCAATTTTGAGGTAACCCCCAAGTACCTAAATCCGATCCAAAATTTATATTATATGTTAGGTCTCAAAGTATCATAAAAAGGGGTTGAATACAATACTAGGCTTTTTAAACTTTATTAGGGGATATAATAATGAGTTCGGTGAAAGATTTAACTGATGCTAGACAATTCGGGAAATATATCTTGTTTATATATAAACCCTGAGATGCTACACTCTAATACAATAAATGTATTAGCTACAAGGATTCAACAACAATAACAAATACAAGCAGTAATGGCTTCTCTCTTTCGTCTCTCTCATTTCTGTATATTTTTGTTGAAGATGATACTTACACAAATAAATTTGATTCATTTGTTTCTGTTGTGTAGGCTTGTTCCAGCTACGTGGCTCAATTAAAGCCAAGTGTGGAAATAAATAATTGAACTGCAACTGAATGTGCGAATTGCTTCTTTCAAGTGAATGTGTTAGCTTTTACTTAAAATATTTTCACTTTAATTCTCCATGGAAACCATGCACCTACACATTTCAAAGTGAAAGTGTCAAATGATTATGTGTCTTAACCTCCAGAATTGAAAGTTCGATCCCTTGCATCCCATAGAAAATTCACCACCTTTTTCCAATTGAATGTGTCGATTACTTGACACTTTGTACTTAGAAATTTCTACTTGAAACAACAATTGTCGATTGATTAGTTGGTGACTTAGCCAAACTTCAATTACCTTTATAAGTGAATGTGTCGATGAATGGATTCCTTAACACTTAGAAATTTTTCCTTGGTTAACAAGTTAGCAAATGAAGGTGTCGATTGATAGATTGTTGCATGCCTTAAAATTATTCACCATTCCCATAAGTGAATGTGTCGATCACTTTCACTTAGTGAATATGTCGATCACTTTCACTTAGTGAATGCGAAAGTGTCCTGAATGTGTTGATCACTTTCACTTGGTGAAAGTGTCGACTACTTATTCTTCTTGTACTTAGTGAATATCTTGGCATGTAAAGTGAATGTATCGACTGATTTTCCTTCTTCAAACACTTAGCCAATTTCAAACACTTCTTTTCTTTAAGACCGCGATAATCCTGTTGAATGTCCTATATTAGCTTGATCACCAAGTCTACATGTTCAATTCTTTCTTTTCAATAAATATGACGATCATTCTCTTTTGTGTTGACGTTTAGTGTACTGGTTTAGTTTACAAACGACTAACATTGATCTTGATCTTCGTATTCTTCTTTCAATATAATTGACAGGTGTGTTGTCGTCCTAATTTTTCGAACATTGATTAAAGTTAATCAACGTAGTTTCACTGGAATCTTCTGGTAATATATACTTAAATCTTTGATACTGTGTGAAACCCTGAATAACTTTATTCTTACTGAGTCTTGAACATTGACATGAACTTATTTAGTAGTCTTTAAAATCTATTCTAATATTCTGATTCTAATATTCTGAGTTAATGTTCCTCGATTATATATTTTGTTACTTTATACTTTACAATCTCCCTCTATTTGTTTGTTTAGCAAATCCCCTTTAAAGGATAATTCAACTAACTTTACAAGAAAAAGATAAGTGCAGAAAGACGATAAATAATATTAATTACATTTTTTATTATATTTACATTTCCAAATTACTTGAATGAAAAAGATTACAAGATTGGTTGCTCCTTTAGCCTGAACCGATTTTCAAGATTTTTCTTCATTCTTGTAACTTTGCTATCCTTTCACGGACAATGTCGTACGATTCATGTTCTAGAAGATTTTTGGAATCTTTAAGTCCATCAAGAATAATTTGCAAGATTTGAACACTTCTGAACTTCTTGATCACTCTAAATGTGAAGTCTAGTTTTCCTTGTTAACCCTGACATAATTATCCTTTTTGGTTGAGTTTTGATTCTCTTCGTGTAAAACTGTCTTTCTTCTCTTTGAGTGATGCCCAAGCTCTATATCCACTTCTTCCAATGCAGTCTTGTCCAGATAGTTTGTAGAATTTCTACGAATCTTGACCTTTCATTCCTTACCTTGTTGACTTCCAAATTTCTTACAGCTTTGTTCTGTGACGTGTAAATGACTCTTAGAGGATTGTGAAGAATCATGGAGCCTCCTTCTAAACTTTCAAATTCATGTTCTGTTGAAAGTTGAGAAATTCTTGATTTAGCAACATATACAAACTATTCACATGGTTGATGTTATGCCCATATTTTGCCTGAAATTGGGCTTCGCCTGAATTTGGGATTCACCCTGGAGTTGGGCTTCTCCTAAAATCGGCATCCTCCTGATATTGGGCTTATCCTAGAATCGACCTCTTCCTGGTATCGGGCTTCTCCTAGAATCGACATCTTCCTGGTATCGGGCTTCGCCCTGGAATCGGCATCCCTGAAGAATAGGGCGCGCCCTGGTATGAAGGTTAGGAAGAAGATGATGACTACTCTCCCTGAAGTTGGCTCGCCCTAATGAGGAAGAGGAAGATGATGGCTCTCCCTGGTTAGGAAGAAGAAGGATGAGGGCTCTCCCTAGTTTGGAAGAGGGAGATGACGACTCTTCCTGAAGTAAGGCGTGCCCTGGTATGAAGATGATGGTTCTCCCTGAAGAGGGCTCTCCCTGAGGAAGAGGGCGCGCCCTGATCTTGCACTGCAGACACTGTTTTGGTCATATCTTAAGTTTTAGAAGTCAGAATTGGACGATCTTACAGTCCACGCGAAGCTTATGGAATGATCTTTAATTTAATAGTCGTCTAACAAGGAGGCGCGCCTTGATACCTCCACTAGAGGGCGCGCCCTCCGCCGTCCGTTGTTTTGAAAATCAGCATGTTTCCCTGCATTCACTTACTTGTCATAATAATTGAAGGTCATAGCTCCATATTCCTCGAGTTGCCCTCGTAAGGGAGTTATGAAGGCATACTTGGCCTTGTCCTGGAAGATCCTCTCCCTGTACTCAGGCGGGTTGCCCTCGTTTGGGGGCTTAGGACGTGACCTACGATTTGTGGTGGATCTAGTGCTGGCCTCCAGTCAAGGTATCCTTGGAAATAGCTGTAGTGGACCGGCTAGAGCCCACGGTTTCCGGGTCGACGTCGGATCCATGAAGTCCTTGGACCTTATACTGGGCTTTGACTTGCCAAGAACTACGTGGGCTTGATCCTCTATTTTGCCTATAAATAGAGGTACGTAGGTACATTGTGGGGGGTTGGAATCATTAGAGCTCACAGCCGTCAGAGAACACAAAACTCTAGTTATTCTAAAAATCTAGCAATCTCAGCTCCCAATTTCATATAAACCACCACGCTCCGCCGCATCTCAGCCTCGTCAGATCTTTTTCCAGCAAAGAACCTCGATCTTTGTTGATTACCAGATTTCTCCATCAACAGTTGACTTGAAAAGTTGAATTCATTCTCAACTCTTTGCCTATCCCACATCTCTATTCACATGGTTGACTTGAAAAGTTGAATTCATTCTCAGCTATTTGTCTATCCCACATCTCTTCAATTTCTTCTTTGCTTGGTACTTGCTCTTTAGGCTGATATTTAGATGAATCATTGTTTTTTTATCTTTGACAAGGTCTCTTTCTAGAATCGATGTAATTTTTAATAGGAATAGAAACTCGGAGTTTTAACCAAAGTTAATAATAATCTTTTGAAAAGATTTTATAATTTAAATTTTAAAGTGTGTGAGAAACTTACAAGTATTCATTTATACTATTATAATTTTATATTTATTCAAACTCTTTTAACTCTATTAAATATATAATATATTACTAATAATGTAAAGCATAATGTAACGTAGTATGTAATAGTGATAACGATAACTCAACTAAGAAACAAAGACAGATAAATAATACTAACTTGCAGCACAGAAATCCAGAAGGACATAATCAAGAAGATCATACATACATCATTGTTGAACATTCAAGATAGAAGAATTACTGAACGTCAGTGAGAGAAGTTCATTAATATGGTCAAGCCTCAGTGACAAATAAGAGTTCAGAAGACTTCATACTAAAGACAGAGCAGTGATTCATGTGTAATTGTCAAAGGGTTTCAGTGATCAGAAGCAATGCAAAAGTCCAGGGTTAATCAGCTGAAACAGAACAGAGATTAAGAGAATTCATTCAGTGTTAGTCGTTTGTGAACCAGACCAGTGCACTAAGCATCAGCACAACAAGAAGAGAAATGTCTTAATTAATCAAAAGAAAATCAGTTGATCACGCAAGCCAGAAGAGTAAAATTCAAGTTGTAATTAATTCAAGAATTCAAGATAAATATGCTAAGGAAGGAATTACTACAATTGGTGGTTCATTACTCTTGAAGCAATGGGAAGGCGCAACATAAGTCTTACAGGTGCCAATCAAAGTTTAAGTATGTGAGTGGCGCCTGTACAGGGAAGACACTTCACAGGCGCAACACACCTCTCAGGGGCAACTCAACTACTCAATGTTTCTAAGTCAAAACAGTCTGTGAGTGGCGCCTACACAATGCAACAACTGTATAGGCGCAACTCACATTCAAAGGCGCAACATGCAATGGAAATTCTAAGGCATGAGTGGCGCCTATACAGGGCAACCACTGTATAGGCGCAACTCATATATTCATGGCGCAACTCAGGACAACAGATGCAACATACTTCAAGTGGCGCCCCTACACCACTACCACTGTGCAGGCGCCACTCAGGACTTAGCATTGTGGAAAGCAAATTTCCAAGAAGTCTACAAATATATATGGGTTCAAATCAATTATTTTAATTGGTCATCATCTTCAAGCATTCAACACACACAGCCGGGAAGCTCCATTAAAGCTAGACATTTATTTCACCCAACTGTATTGTGTTGTTATATTGTTTTGAACCCACTGCAGCTAATCATTTGATTAGATTTGTAGCACCACAGGGATTTAATAATAACTTGTTATTTCCCAGCTTTGTGTTTTATTAACTGTCAAGTTCATTTCTTTAAAAACACAAACACTTCCGCAAATTAACTGAAATTTCTACCACATCATATTCAACCCCCCCTTCTATGATGATATTGGACCTAACAATTGGTATCAGAGCTTGTTGATTGACTTTACAAATCAGATCCAAAAATAGTTTTTCTAAAAAGTGCATTTTTAGATCTAGAAAAATTTATCTTGAATTTTCTTTTATTTTTAAAGAAAATTCAATCTCGAATTTTTCATTGATTTTAAATTCACTAAATTTTAAAAAGCTATCAATCATCAAGAATTCGAATTAAAAATTATTTTCTCAATATTTAATTTTTATTCGAATTGATTTTAATTTTTGAGAAATTAATTATTTCTTAAGATTTAAAATTCTTAATAGCCATGAGTACCCAAAAGCTAAGCAGTATTAAAATTCCCACCTTCGACAAAAATGAATACATCTTGTGGAAAAAGAAGATGACCATTTTCATCAAGACTTGTAATTCTCAATATTTAGGAATTCTTGAAAATGGCCCCTATGTTCCTCAAAAGCTTACACCGGAAACAGTTTCAGAAGATGGCGTTCGGATTCCTCAAGGGTTTACCCCAAAGGAACCATCAGAGTTTACTGATACTGATAAAGAGAGAGTAGCATGGGACAATCATCTACAATGCATCTTGATGGATTCTTTGGACACAACAATGCTGAATCAGGTGATCAATTGCACAAGTGCCAAACAGATGTGGGACACAATAAATCTGCTAATGGAGGGTACAGCTGAAGTGAAAGAAAACAGGCTGGACATTCTTACATCCCAATATGAAGCATTCAAGTCACTTCCTGGAGAAAGTATAACTCAAGTTTTTGAGAGATACAACAAATTACTAAATGACTTGTCTCTACATGGGAAGGCTTACACGCGAAGGGAAATCAACAGAAAATTCATGTTGACGCTGCCAGCACACCTAGAGCACAAAATCTCTGCTATCAGAGAAAGAATTGATATAAATGATATGTCAATTGAAATGCTATATGGAAAGCTCAAGACTCATGAGATGAAGCAAGAGCAGAGACAAATCATTTACGGCTCAGGTACAGTGGACAGTAAGAACACAGCACTGTTAAAGACGACAGCTCTTGTAGCCAGTGATATTGCTGTCAAGGAGACTAACAAAGAAGCACCTATAGTTGAAAATGAAGAAATTGTAGAAGCTGAACTATCAGAATCTAATCAACCGGGTGATGAAGACGACTTCTATTCATTAGAAGAACTTGAACAACTGGAAAACAAAACTATGGCCTACATGGCGGGAAAGTTCAAGAACCTGAGGTTTAGGAGGAACCCTGAGTACAAATTTAAGAGTAACTCGAGTTACAGTGGTTCCAGGGACAAAACCAACAACCGATGTAATTCGTCTTCAGGGTCTCACAGCAGAGGAGGCTATAAGACAGGGATGGTAGATAGAAGTAAGTTTAAATGCTACAATTGTGGAGAACCCGATCATTTTGCAACAGAATGCCGGAAACCAAAACAAGGGAATGAAAGGAAGGAGTCCTACGATGAATTAAAGCAGAAGTATGATGCGCTGGTGAAGAAGCATCAAGGAAGAGCTTATATAGCTGAAGGAAAGAGCTGGGATGATTCAGATAATGATGAAGAGGAGGTTTATGGAAATCTTGCGTTAATGGCAGACTCTTCAGAGGCATCACCTCAATCATCCAAGGTATCATTTCTTTCTTCCGTTGAAATGTCTAATTCTGAGTATAAGAAAACTGTGGAAGATCTAAGCATAGAAATGTTTAATATTCATACAAGCATGCTAGCATCTGTAGAAGAAAATGCTAAACTAGTTCTTAAGAATAAACTGTTAGAAGCTAAAAACGAAGAACTAGAGCTTGCATGTGTTAATGTAGAAGATCTTAAACAGAAGATAGAATACTTTCAGAATAGAGATAAGTGCAACCAGGAAGTAGAAGCAGCTCTAAGAAGTAAAATTTTTGATTTAGAGTTAAAACTTCAAGCATATAAGAAGTCTGCGAATCTTGTAAAGGAGGCTATAGACAAACAAGTCATAGGTCAGAAAACAGGAATAGGTTTTGACTATGACAAGAAAGCAGGAAAAATGCATGTAGAATCTATTGCTGAGGAAAGTCTTATGAAGCAAGACATTCCACATGTATTGAAGGATGTAGCTAAGCCCCTTTATAAGAAGTTCGTCATAGAACCCCTAAATGAAGATGATCTCTTAATGAAAGAAGAACTCCTTGCTGAGGAGAAAGAGGAAAAGGTTGTAGATAAGAAGAACTTGCCTAAGAAATCTGTTAAGATTGAAGAACCTAAGAAACTTGTTAAAATTGAAATAGGCAATAAAAATGAAAACAAGAAAGCAAACAGAAATGGTAAGGTAAGTGCTAACAATTCTAGAAAAGTTTGTAATAATTGCAATTCTACTGGTCATCTTACGCATGCATGCAATAAGATAAAAGTAGTTAAAACAGAAACTTCTAGTATGCCTGCCATGCCTGCCATGACTATTCCTCATCAACCATGCGGTAAAGTAGGATGCATGCCATGTGCTGCATACATAAACTTAATGATCTCTTCATCAAGTACTTGCATGAATACAGATGTGAACATGACTAGAAAGCATGTTAGGGCAAAGACTGCCAATCCTCCTAAAGTTAGGAAGGAAACCCCTGTCCCTAAGCCTAAAGGCACTCCTGTCAAGGCTAAACCAAAGGGCAAGGGTGCAGTCGATGAGAAAGACAAGGACCAGAAAATTTCTGTAACTAAATCTTTTTACTTATCTAAATCTCTTGGACCCAATCAAGTTTGGGTACCAAAGAAAAAGTAATAAATCTGTGGATGCAGGGTACAGCGAAGAACAAACGTGTCATGTGGATACTTGACAGTGGATGTTCTAGGCACATGACTGGAGATAAAGCCCTGCTCACAGATGTGATTGAGAAAGCTGGCCCGATAGTGACCTTTGGAGATAACAGCAAGGGATTCACAACGGGATATGGCAATCTGGAAATTGGGAATGTTATCATTGAAAACATCTCTCTTGTGGACGGATTAAAGCACAACCTTCTGAGTATCAGTCAGTTCACTGACAAAGGATACAAGGTAACTTTTGAGAAAGAAAGATGTGCTATCCAAAGCAGAAAGGATACGAAGCTTGCTCTTCAGGGAGTGAGAAAGGGGAATCTCTTTGTAGCTGATTTGTTCTCTGCAAGCAAAGGCGAAGTTCAATGTTTTTACAGCAAAGCTTCAACAGAGGACAGTTGGTTGTGGCACAAGAAACTTTCTCACCTCAACTTCAAAACAATGAACTCTTTAGTAAAGAGGGAATTGGTTAGAGGACTGCCCGAGATGGAATTCTGTCAAGAAGGGTTATGCGAAGCATGTGAAAAGGGGAAGTCAAAGAAAGCATCTCATCGAAGCAAAGACTCAACCAACATTACTGAACCACTGCAACTACTGCATATGGATTTATTTGGTCCAGTCAACGTCATGTCTATGTCAAGGAAGAGATATGCACTTGTAATTGTTGATGACTACTCCAAGTACACATGGGTGTTGTTTCTAGCCGCAAAGGATGAAGCCCCTCAAACAATTATCAATCACTTAAAGAAAATTGAGTTGGTAGCTGGTCTGCCTGTCAGGAAGATAAGGTCTGACAATGGAACAGAATTCAGAAATGCAATCCTGAATGAATTCTGTGTGGAAAAAGGAATATCAAGACAATTCTCAGTGCCCAGAACTCCACAACAAAATGGAGTGATAGAGAGGAAGAACAGGACTTTGGTTGAAGCAGCAAGAACCATGCTGAATGAAGCAAAGTTGCCTCTATACTTTTGGGCTGAAGCAGTCAACACAGCTTGCTACACTCAAAATCGTACCCTGATTAATAAAGAACATGACAAGACTCCTTATGAAGTATTGGCCAACAAGAAACCAACACTGAAATACTTTCATGTGTTTGGAGCAAAGTGCTTCGTATTGAAAGATGATGAGCATCTGGGAAAGTTCGAATCCAAGGCTCATGAAGGCATATTTCTTGGCTACTCAATGGAATCTAAGGCGTACAGGGTTTATGTGATTGATCACAAAAAGGTCATTGAAAGCATGAATGTAACATCCGATGATCTAAAGCTCCCAAGTCTACAAAGAACAGACGACACTGAAACTCTGTAGTTTGAAAATTTGAACTCAGATGAAGGTGAAGTAGAACCTGAAGCTGCAACAGAAACTCAAGCTCCAAATGAGAATAACAACATTGATGATTCTGACCCTAGTAGTGGAAACAGTGGAAGATTCACAGAAACTACTAGTAGTGGCAGAGAATCTCATTCTCAACCTAGCAGCAGCTCAGGGGGAGCAACTGAAGGATCTACAAACAGGACCCAGCTCAATAATGAAAATCAGGCTGAATCATCTAGGGCAAATCTGCCTAGACATAGGGTGTGGAGTAGAGATCACCCCTTTGAGTTGATTCTTGGAGATCCAGATGCTGGAGTTCAAACAAGACGTGCTTCCCAAAATGAATGTTTATTCTCTGGTTTTCTCTCTGAAATAGAACCAAAGAAAGTGGAAGAAGCACTAGAAGATCCAGATTGGGTTCTTGCCATGCAAGAAGAACTCAATCAATTTGAGAGACAAAAGGTGTGGAAGCTGGTACCCAGGCCAAAGAACAAGTCTATTATTGGCACAAAGTGGGTATTCAGAAACAAGCTGGATGAAGATGGCATTGTTACGAGGAACAAGGCCAGACTGGTTGCTAAAGGTTATTCTCAGGAGGAAGGAATAGATTATGATGAAACATATGCACCAGTGGCCAGGCTTGAAGCTATCAGGATATTCTTGGCATTTGCAGCACATTCCAACTTTAAGGTATATCAAATGGATGTGAAGAGTGCATTCCTGAATGGAGAGCTGGAAGAAGAAGTATATGTGGAACAACCCCCAGGGTTTCAAGATCCAGAATTTGCAGATTTTGTGTACTTCCTCTTCAAAGCACTCTATGGCCTGAAGCAAGCTCCTCGAACATGGTATCACACTCTATCTATATTTTTACTTGAAAATGGTTTTACTAGAGGTGTCATAGATAAGACTCTATTCCATAAAATGCATAAAAATGATATGATATTAGTGCAAGTCTATGTAGATGATATTATATTTGGTTCTACTAACGATCAGTTGTGTAGTAGATTTGCTAAGCTAATGCAGAGTAGGTATGAAATGAGCATGATGGGAGAGCTGAACTATTTCCTTGGACTCCAAGTAAGTCAAAGGAAAGATGGAATCTTCATTTGCCAGACCAAGTACATCAAAGAACTTTTGAAAAAGTATGGTCTTGAAGATGTATCCACAGCCAAAACTCCAATGGCAACTGCCACTAAGCTTGATAAAGATGAGCCTGGTAAGAGGGTAGACATCACAAGCTACAGAGGTATGATCGGCTCATTACTTTACCTTACTGCAAGTAGGCCAGATATAAAGTTCTCTACATGCTTGTGTGCTAGGTTCCAATCAGATCCTAAAGAATCTCATCTTATAGCTGTTAAACGGATTTTTAGGTATCTTAAGGGAAGTCTGAATCTTGGAATTTGGTACCCTAAAGATACATGTTTTGACCTTGTTGGCTATACAGATTCTGATTATGCAGGGTGTAGGATTGATAGAAAGAGTACATCAGGGAGTTGTCAATTCCTTGGTAGAAGGTTGGTGTCCTGGTATAGCAAGAAGCAGCACTCAGTTGCAATGTCGACAGCTGAAGCTGAGTATGTTGCTGCTGGGAGTTGCTGTGCACAAATTCTGTGGATAAGGAACCAACTTCAGGACTATGGACTGTTGCTGAGCAAAATTCCAATATTTTGTGACAACACAAGTGCCATAGCCATAACCAACAATCCTGTTCAACACTCAAGGACCAAGCACATTGATATCAGGTATCATTTCATTCGAGAGCATGTCATGAATGGTACTGTAGAGTTACATTTTGTACCTACAGAGCAACAAATTGCAGACATCTTCACTAAACCACTAGATGAAATCACTTTCACTAGACTGGTTTGTGAACTTGGGATGTTAAATTCTACTGACTAACAAGTTAGTAATCAAAAACTGCAATTTGAAGCTGATAAATTTATTAGTTGATTAATTTCAATATTTTTAGGACTTGTGAATTTATCTACCAAAAATTATTTTCCAGTTGTTAAGATTAAAGTTTAGATAAATACCTTGTGCATGCCTGCTTAATTTATTAGTCTGGTATTTATTTAATTTTTGATCTTAGAAAATATTTAAGTGCTTGTATTTAATTGATAAATTCTTGACACTTATTTATTTAAATATTATTTTAAATTATTTTAAATAAAAAGAATGAATATTTATATTTATTCTCTTATTTAAAATAAAAGTAAAATAATTAGAAGCATAATTTATTTATAATGATAATTTTAACAATTAATGTTATTATTGTTATTAATAAATATTTTGTGAAATAATATTTGTGAGTAATTGATTATTAATTGATTAATTATTCGGATTATTCATGAATATTATTATTTATTAGTAACAAAATTTGGTACCACTTGAAAAACTGTCTAAGTACTGAGTGGCGCCTATACAGCATGCTCACTGTATAAGCGCAACTCATTCTCCAGTACTTAGTATTTTTAATGAAAAAGATCAAGTGGCGCCTCAAGTGTTGAGTGACACCAATACAGTGTATACACTATATAGGCGCAACTCACCACTTAAATTTTTTTGTTGCTAAGTAAACCTGTGTGGCGCCAATACAGTGCATTCACTGTACAGGCGCCACTCAGCACTTAAACAATTTTTTATTTCCTGAGCTGCGCCTATTAATAACTGAGCTAGGTTTTGTGTTGTCTTTTTGTTACTTACACGTTTATACACAGCGAAGGCGCAACTCGAACCAGACTCAAATCTAGTTTTTTTAATCAGCCATAACTTGACCATTTCCTGTTCATTTTTAAAACTTAAATCAGTTTTGTGACCACCTTGAACTCAGCTTTCATTTGCAATAGGTTTCACTTAATTGGGTTCAGTTTTTAAAATTCACATTTTGTCAAAATTTTGAACAGTTTGGTCACTGTTTTATATTGTTATATTCGATTAAATTTTTTAATAAAATCAAAAGTGTGCATAGAATTACTAGGAATTAATCATATATTTATTTCAAGTCAATCCTAGTAATTTTATAATTAGGGTTTAGTTCATTATTTACTAAAATAATTCGATTTTAATTAGTACTTTTAATTAGTAAAAATCACTTTTTATTTTAAATGGGGAGTCATTTTGAGATTAAAAAGACTAATTATTTATCCATTTTAGTAGATGATTGGACTGAAGCAGGAGAGTTAGGTTACTGGGCTAGGTTTTTAAATGAAAATTCAATAGTCCGGTATGCACTAACAACTTCTGTCCCTTTAAATAGAAATCTTCTAAGACAGGTATACAGGTCTACTATGGACACGTCTGAAGATGGAATCTTGGCCTTCACCTGCAAAATTAAGAAGCAGAGAGTGCAAATCACTGAAAATGACATTAATAGAGCACTGCATCTACCTTCTGAAGATTTTGAAGATGATCCTTCACCAGAAGTTTTGAACAACTTCTTCCTGTTCATCCACTGCACCAGGGAAAACTCCAATCTTCCAAGGAAGATCTACAAAAATCACCTGCCCAAGGAGTGGAATCTGTTCTTCAACATTTTGTCTCATGCCTTTGCACCAAAGACAGGTGGATTTCATGGGATCACTCAATTCAATAAGGTGATAGGATATGCAGTGGCAACAGGCACCAGAATTAACTTCGGCAAGTTGATCATGGCTGAGATCTTGAAGAATCAGGCCAAAATGGAGAACTTCTGCCTGTACCCAAGATTCTTGCAGCTGGTGTTGAATGAAGTTCTTGAAGCTGATCAACTCCGGATATTTCAGAACAGTCAGTTGGATGAGTCACCTTCTCTGCAGTTAAGAGCATTGGTGCTGCTCAATACTGAGACTGACTATCCAAATAGGTATGCTCCTGCACCTATGACTGAGCCCATAAGGGATTTTATTGCTCTTCTTAGACAGGAAAATGAAGAAGATCAAGAAGAAGAAGCATCAATCTCTGCAGAGGACAGTGAAGCTGAAATTTCAAGTGATTCTGGAAGCTCAACAGCAATAGAAAAAGAAGAAGTGGAAGAAGAACCAGGCACTGATAATGAAGATGAAGCTATGAGAGAAGCTGGTTCTGAAAATGAGCAAGACCAAATTCCTACAGAAGAACAAAGGAATAGCCCTATAAATCCAACAGAGGAGATAGTGGTGGAGACAGAAGTAGAAGAACCTCAAGCTACAGATGTTTACATCTCTAGCATGTCTGATGAAGGTATGGATGAAGGTTCACTTCTTTACTTTGATCTCTCTGCTTTTCTTTCAGATGAACATGACACAATATCTCCATCTGTACCTCAAACGACAATGAACACACTAGAGCCCTCAGTGGCCGTCGAAGCTGGCAATGAACTTGGCAACCCACCAGTTCTAACCTCTGCCAGAGCTCAACAAACAGTTCCTTCATCTCCCCAAACCAGAAAAAGAACACTCGAAATAGATGATAGGACTGTTTCTATACCGGATCATGAATTTATTCAAATATCCCCTACAGCTCTGCCTTCTCGAAAATGTCGTAAAATGAATTTTAAACCAAAGGCAACTGTGAGCCAGGAACCTGATTCTCCAATCTCTGAAAACCTTCTTTTTCTTCGTAATCTAAATTCTGAAATTGTTAAAATCCTGAAAGGTTCGGAAATAGAAACAGAGGTTGCAACAACATCCGCTACTTCAGTAACTTGTACTGTTTTGGTTGATCCAATTCAGAACCTGTCTTCACAGACAGTAGGGGGCATCATTGACTCTCACGAGCCATTCATTACATTGTCAAATGTGGTGACCCCCCTGGACTTAAAATCTCTGGATCCTATTAAGGATGTTTTCCCTCCCCAAGTGGGTGAAGTGGAAAGGCAACTCTCCCATAGAAGGGAAGAGGTCTTCATTCATGGAGTAGCTATGTCAACAGCACCACCACTTCAAGTGGAAATGCCTTCACAGGCTTCACGGGGCACCACAGGCTCTAATTTGTCAATCTTTACATTGCCTGAGGTGGTGACCCCCCTGGAAATTCCAAGTCCAGCTCCTTTAACGGAGGTCCTCCCCACCTTTTCAGGTCAGGTGGAGGGACAACACACCCATAGAAGGGATGTGGACTCTATTCATAGAGTATCTGCTGCTTCGGTAGTAGAACCTGTTCAGAGTGCCTCTGGACAGGTCATGCCTTCAATGGCTTCAGCTGGCATCACTGATTCTTCTTTATTGCCAATCATTACAGAATCAATAGTGGTGACCACACTGGGTCTAAACTCCCCAGTTCCTGAAAAAGGAGTTCTCCCCACCCACAGTGGTCTGGCGGAGAGGCAACTTACCCATAGAAGGGATAGGGATTTTCTTGCAGGTCTTGAAGATATGGATGCTACAATGAGTGAAACATTTAATCTTAGTGATCTTCAATTCCCTGACCCCGATCAGCCGAGTGTGAGTGTTGAGGGTCGTGTTCAAACAGAAACATTGAGAAGTGAGACACCCACCGACCAAAAAAACACCCCACACGATACACACATTGCACATAGCCAAAGGATTATAAATCTGGAGGCCCAAGTCACTGAAATTCAATACTCATTACGGAAGATCTTAGAAGTGCAAGAGCAGCAGCAAGTTGAAATGAAAGAAATTAAAGATCTGGTTCACCAGCTGCTGGCTCAGAAAGTTCCTGTCTCTACTCAATGAACTCCAATAGCTCAGATTACTCCGATCAGAAGGGAGGATAACCCAACTGAGGGGGAGAGAATAGCACAAGAAAAAGAAGTTGGAGCTGAAATGATAATGGAGTATACAGCTCAGGGGGAGTCAGATTTCTTGTACAGGCCTGGAGCGAGGCAACTTGAAGAAGGAGAAATCTTTGAACCCTACGTGCCTATGGATCTTCCTACAGAAATTGAGATAGAAAAGACAATACAGGCTGAAGGGATAGATATCGAAGAAGAGTTTGCAGAAGAATATGCTTTTGATAATGACTGTCTTCTAGTTGGTGTAGATGAAGTTATTACTAAAGGTGTATCTGAGGCTCAGGACTTAATGAAGAGGAAATGGAAGAGAGTACAACACGCAATAGAAAGGAGGAACAGAATGAAGGACATAGAAACGAAAGTTGGCCCTGAATGGGATGAAGCAAGGTCTCTGCTAAAGAAAAAGGAGTTATCTCTTTCTCACAGGAAAGATAGAGAAGTCCTTGATCTCTTCAGGACCATGAAAGAAAAATTCGAAGATGTTCATGAGTTCTATTCTATGCTATCAGAAGAAATAACAAGCGTGTCAGTCAGTGCACTTAAAAATGGCTGGAAAATGTATATCAATTCAACATCACTGGGATCAAGGATATTGTCGACAAAGAGTTTTGAAAAGATGAACATAGTGGAGCTGTATGTGCTAAAAAGGAAAGTTATCTTTGGAGGGCACAAGACGAATGAGATACTGAGAGATCTAATTGAAAAGAAGATAATGGAGATCAGTGTCGAAGCGTTTGAAAAGCCTCTGGTTGTCAAGTACTACAAAGCAACAACACTTCACAACTTAACTTTGTCAGACGAATATTTGGACTCAAGCCATATGTTGTTCATGCAGTATGTAGAAGGGAAACTCAGAAGCAAGAAGAACAGAACTCTAGAAGACTTAAATGCTGCTGAGTTGATCTATGCATTCAGGCTAAACAGAGCATTTGGTATGTCAGCAAGACAGCTGTTGGAGATGTCCAGATATTATCAGGAACCAGTTTATGTAAGAAGACCGGATGGCACTGAAGTACTCGAAGCCATTAAAGACTCTGTACCCTCAATTCAAACTGAACCAAATGGAACAAAATACTTTCTCTTCAAGAAAAACGGTGTGGACAAAAGGAAAGAATTTTCAAAGCTTGGGAGAAACAACTCTGAGATTATTCGAAAAGTCTTTTCAACGGTAAAAAGATCCACTGTCAAGTCAGACAAAAAGGCTTTGAGGATGATCGAAGATATTCTAAGGGAGAAATTGACATAAGAGTCAATGCACAACACTGAAAGAGTAAAAGGCTTTCCAAAAAGGAGAACAGTGTTTGTGTTTACAAAGAGACAATCTCTGGCCTTCGAGTCAATCTCCAAAACAAATTCAACGGCGTTTCTCTCTGAGGTTTTAAAGAAATTAGAAGATCCACCTCCGGTTAACACTCTTGAAGTAGAAGCAAGAGATTTGGTGAAGGCAAGGTTAGAGCAAAAGGAAGAAGGGCTGAGGAAGCACTACTCTGAAACGAGATCTAAAATCAAGCAAGACACAGTACAAGGAAGCAGAAGACCATAGAATTATTTGTTCAGGCTAAAGGAACAAACTTTTTTTGTACACAAAGAAATCTGGAAATGTAATATCTAATCCAGAATGTAATTAATATTATTTACTGTCTTTCTGCACTTTACTTTTTCTTGTAAGTATCAGTTGAGTTATCCTCTCACAGGATTTGCTTGTCAAACTCTAACAAACAAATAGGGGGAGATTGTAAAGCATAATGTAACGTAGTATGTAATAGTGATAACGATAAATCAACTAAGAAACAAAGACAGATAAATAATACTAACTTGCAGCACAGAAATCCAGAAGGACATAATCAAGAAGATCATACATACATCATTGCTGAACATTCAAGATAGAAGAATTACTGAACGTCAGTGAGAGAAGTTCATTAATATGTTCAAGCCTCAGTGACAAATAAGAGTTCAGAAGACTTCATACTAAAGATAGAGCAGTGATTCATGTGTAATTGTCAAAGGGTTTCAGTGATCAGAAGCAATGCAAAAGTCCAGGGTTAATTAGCTGAAACAGAACAGAGATTAAGAGAATTCATTCAGTGTTAGTCGTTTGTGAACCAGACCAGTGCACTAAGCGTCAGCACAACAAGAAGAGAATTGTCTTAATTAATCAAAAGAAAATCAGTTGATCAAGCCAAGCCAGAAGAGTAAAATTCAAGTTCTAATTAATTCAAGAATTCAAGATAAATATGCTAAGGAAGGAATTACTACAATTGGTGGTTCATTACTCTTGAAGCAATGGGAAGGCGCAACATAAGTCTTACAGGTGCCAATCAAAGTTTAAGTATGTGAGTGGCGCCTGTACAGGGAAGACACTGCACAGGCGCAACACACCTCTCAGGGGCAACTCAACTACTCAATGTTTCTAAGTCAAGATAGTCTGTGAGTGGCGCCTACACAGTGCAACAACTGTATAGGCGCAACTCACATTCAAAGGCGCAACATGCAATGGAAATTCTAAGGCATGAGTGGCGCCTATACAGGGCAACCACTGTATAGGCGCAACTCATATATTCAAGGCGCAACTCAGGACAACAGATGCAACATACTTCAAGTGGCGCCCCTACACCACTACCACTGTGCAGGCGCCACTCAGGACTTAGCATTGTGGAAAGCAAATTTCCAAGAAGTCTACAAATATATATGGGTTCAAATCAATTATTTTAATTGGTCATCATCTTCAAGCATTCAACACACACAGCCGGGAAGCTCCATTAAAGCTAGACATTTATTTCACCCAACTGTATTGTGTTGTTATATTGTTTTGAACCCACTGCAGCTAATCATTTGATTAGATTTGTAGCACCACAGGGATTTAATAATAACTTGTTATTTCCCAGCTTTGTGTTTTATTAACTGTCAAGTTCATTTCTTTAAAAACACAAACACTTCCGCAAATTAACTGAAATTTCTACCACATCATATTCAACCCCCCCTTCTATGATGATATTGGACCTAACAAATAATATAATTTCAAAACTTGTCATTATAATAAATGTAAATTATTTAAGTCAATTTCATAATATAAACTGATAAAATATTATTAAAACATAAATAATATAATATTAAAATTAAACATACTTAAAAAAATAAATTCAAAAAATATTTTGTTTATGAACTTATTTAAATTTCTCATATTTTTTAATTAAATAAATAAAGAGGTATGGACGAAAATTGTATAATATTAATTATAATATAAATCGCTTTTTTAATAATATCATTAATTTAAATATTCATAAGAGAAATCATATATGTCATTATACCTTATAACAATACCACAATAACATTTTTCTATTTTTTATGCAATATTTGTTTATGTAGACTTTATTATAATTAGTTTAACATGTATTTCTAATATGTTAGTAATTTGAATTGTGTGTTAATTGTTTTAATTACTAGAGGAATAAAAAAAATTAAATTGTATTTCAGTATAAATGTAATATTACAAATATTTAAAATCTGTTCATCCTTGCATTGCACGGGTTATAAACTAGTATTATTAAAGGTAAAATTTTAAAAATATGATATTCGGTCGTTGATCGATATTTGAGCCACATAATTAATACTGGACTTAATTTTTAAATATTAATTTATTAACTAAAATACATCTCATATTAATTTCTTAATTAAAACACTTGTATAAATAAAACGCACAAACATTATTCAATTAAAATACAAGTATAATTATACTCAAAATCTACTAACATATCTTAATTCCATCATTGTTCAAACTCTTTAATTTATTTAAAATTAAGACTTATTAATTAAATCTCATGAATATTAAAATAATTTTTTTATCTATATTAATAAAATTTAATTACTAAAACTGAAACATAGAGAATTTAATAAAATAGTTAATATATATAACTTATTAATATTGGCTATGCTATGCACAGTTTATAAGCTAGTATATATTAAAACTAAAACTACAAATAAATTTTGATCGTTATATAATTAAGGGGTCTGTTAGAAAAACAAACACTGATACTGATAGAGAATATCAGAGTTTATGTTACTGACTTCATCAGAGTTTAGGAAGCTGTCGGACAGAGTTTATTCGATCAGAGAATACCCAATCAGAGTTTACTCTATCAGAGAATACTCAATCAGAGTTTACTCTAACAGAGAATACTCTATAAGAGATTATCAAACCGATAGAGTTTATCATCAGAGTTTGTCAAAGAAGGAAACAGACAAATCAGAATTTGATTTAAATAGTGAAAAAGGAATCCAAATACAAGTCTATTACCTTATAAAAGCTATTCTTATCATTATCTATTTTGTAATTAGATTTGTAACTGTGTCTATATAAATACAGAATTAGGTTTGCACAATAAAAAAATTCATTCAAGTCATATCATTCTTATAACCTAACAGCTCTTAAGAACATTGATCTTCTTGAGAGAGTTTTGTATACAGTTGATCATTAATACAAAGCTGTTCATCTTTTACATACTTGTGTCGATTATTTGGTACTATTATATTCAACCCCCTTCTATAATAAATTATTGATCTGGGCAAATAATTGGTATCAAAGCAGGCTGTTAATTACAACTAAAAGATCATATAAACATGTTTGGAAACAAGTATGAAAGTATCATAATCCCAATCTTGAAGAAGGCTGAGTACCCTACATGGAGGGTAAAGATGATGATGTTCTTAGAAGCAACTGATCCTAATTATATAGACAGAATCATTGAAGGTCAATACCTCCCAACCAAACTAGTACCATCAACAATTGTAGAAGGAAAACATGTTCCTGAATATTATAATCTAAAGGACAAAAAGGAGTGGACCAATGAGGAAAAACAAGAAGTCCTCAAAGATGCTAAGGTAAGGAATATATTGCATAACAGTCTTGACTCTGTGATGTCTAACATGGTAACTGCATGCAAAATTGCCAAAGAAATCTGGGATACACTAGAGGTTCAATGCCAATGAACCAAGGAAATCAAGAAGAATAGAAGATATGTTCTAATACAAGAATATGAATACTTTGAGGCAAAACGGAATGAATCTCTTACTTATATATATGACAGATTTTTTACTCTGTTAAATAATTTAACTTTGGTGGATAAGGTGTATGATAATGAAGATTCAAACACCAAGTTATGCTAATGAACCTTCATCATATTTATGCTAAAAACACATCAGAGGTGAAACAAATTAAATACATCCATGCACCATGCAAAATGTAAGAGGGGCCTCTCACATTGATGAATCTTACGCAGACTCTGATTCCTGGCATAAAAAGCTCAGAGTTTATTTTTATATATGTTTACCTACACAGGGTTATAGTCGGCTCGACAAGGGACTCGGTGTTAACACCGCTACGTGTACCTACCATGATGTTGGTAATTGCAAGGTGAGATATGATGGTAATTAACTAAACAATTAAATTATAACTCAACTACCGATATTATCACTAATCTCAAGAGAATATAATAAGTGTGACAAGTAGCATGCAACTAGTATGGAATAATATACAACTAAGAATGTAAATCCACACAAATACGATATGAGAATTAAACACTAAAGTTATGAATTAAAAATCCTATAATATGGATAATGATCCTAATATATTCTCTGATCCCTTGAATAATAATAATAATAATGTATTACAATAAATCTGATCCCTATCAAAAAAGATAATTGGAATATTGTTCTATGTTATTTCCCCCCTTTAAATTTAGAATAAATAAGGTAATATTCTGCAGATTATAATCCCTTGAAACAAACGGGAATCAATAGATTACTTGATGCATCTTCAACCTCTCATTCTTCTTGTTCACAGAATCATTAATCGTAATTTTGTATTTTGTTCTTTATTGACTAAGAGTGAACAATATTTAGAATCAATTTTTACCAAGTTTGGGGTCTTATTAGGATATAATACCAAGTTGGTGATTTCTTGAATGAGTATGTCCATTTTATTTATTTTTTGCATCATTTAATCTCTATGTTTTAGGCATTGAAATTTTGGAATAAACAGGGGAACTATAATAATGTCACCAAGGAAGCAGTATTGTCACCTATGAGCAAGAAACCAACATTAGGTAAGGTTGAGAATACCAGAGAACCAGCAACCACTAAAGATAAATCCACTTGTAAACACACCAAGAAGATAAGAAGACCAAGTTCATACATGAAATAAGAGATTAGTGTCGTTGCTTGCTTATCTATCAGTCATTTCTGCATGGGGCACTGGCCGGTGAGTGTAGTTCTTTACTTAATTTTCATGAAGATGAAATTACTGCTACCCCCAAAGTAATATTCATGTCAATATGTGTTTCAACGATCAATGTGTGTAACCTACAAGACTAATGTCTGAGGAAACTACTTTTCTTCAGCTTAAGACTTTAATGTTTCTTTGTTTTTCCTAAAGCTAAAATTGTGTATTATCAAAACATGTCCTCTATAAAAAAAAAACTATGTTAGTTTATCGTCTAGAAAACGGATGTGCGCACACATATTATCACATATTGTATGTAGTAGTAGTATAGCAAGAGATGGTCTAGGTAATAAGAATGGCAACTGAAAAATCTGGTGACTGTGAAACCTCAACATGAAACCACGAGGATAGAAAGCAGTGGATATGTCTTCAATAATATGAGTTTATATATTCTGGTGTATAGTTCATCAAAGAGATCCTCAATGGGCTTCCACATTGCTCGATATGTCGGATTAAAAAAGAATTCAAAACGATATTTTCCCCTATCTAAATTTACTTTCACCCCATGTTTCTCACGCATGCTTACTGTTGCTCGATATCTGCATCATATATCATAAATTCAAAACAAACAAATATTAGTAGTTTTTTTTTCGTTTCTAAAATCAAATGACCATAACTATAAATACTTTTCGAGCAGGGTCAAATCTGAAATTCATTACTATCAATATTGAAAATGAAAAGTATTTTTGTAATGAAAACTTGAACATGTGTTTGTAATGATGGATGACTGGGATCTTTTTGCTTTGATGCTGTTAGGTCCTGCTCTGTGTTCAGTGGCTATGTAAGCCAATTATAAACTTGATCTTCTATATTTGTGTGACAGAGTGAAATGTGGTTTGAATGGCTTTGGCAAAGGGGGTTGTGTAATAATATCCTACTTATCCTCTGTTGGGTTGATCACAAGTCCTATGTTCGAGTTCGATTCTCTCCCACTCAGTATTATTTGAGAATGGATATTATTTACTAGCCTAATAGGCTATGCTCAAAACAGTGTACAATATTATCACAACGTTTACCTTCATCATATTTATGCTAAAAACACATCAGAGCTGAAACAAATTAATACATACATGCACCATGGAAAATGTGAGAGGGGCCTCTCACATTGATGAATCTTGCGCAGGCTCTGATTCCTGGCATAAAAAGCTCAGAGTTTATTTTTATATATGTTTACCTACACAGGGTTATTTTTATTTTCCGATGACACCATTTTTTTTCGAACAGTCGATAAGGAAAAGGTCAAGCGCTTCACCAGCCTGCTGCTTTGTTGAGATTCGAAGCTTTCTGTAATCTTCAAAATTAAAAGGTGCATACAAACGCGGATGTGCAGAATCGACTAGTTCTGCTGGAGCTTCCACCATCTCCTCAGGTCCCCATAGAAAAGCAGCAATCGAATATCTTAAACTCCCTTCTTTGCATTGCACTCTATGCTTTACATTGCAAAATCTTCCGTTACTCCATGCCTGCACAAGAAAAATGAACAAAAATTCGTAATCAGGAAATTATCATCTAATAATTGCAATGTGGTAACATAGTTCTTAATAATTGTTATGTATCGATCGAGTCTGTTCAAAATTATTGACTCACCACAGCAGCATCTCCGAGATTGACAACAAGAGTGCCAGGCCATGGATCCACTGGTACGAAAGCACCGAACTTGTTCATCACCTCAAGGCCACCAACACCTTCATCATCTTGAAGAATGGTAATAAACCCTGAATCAGTATGCATTTGAACTCCACGGGATCCAACACTCTCTTGAGAGAAATTATATTTGTTGATCCTAAATTGATAAGGCCATCCCTCTGTTCTAAAACCAGATATGCTCAATCCATCAGCAATTTTCTCACAAATATCCGCAAACAGCCCATGTACTGCCTCAACATACTTGATAATCGTCTCTCTGTATAATGTTTTGTTTCATTAAGTAAACACAATAACAATATCGAACAAAGATACAAATACAACTCCTCATCAACTCTATCTATTGTTTTATCAGATTCATTATACGTTAATGGTTACAAGTACAATCATGCATTAAAGTTTTATTCCCTAATTTTTCAGTGACAGGTATGTTTTTTTATTAAATGATAAACTTTATTGAATCAAATGAATGGAAGAACTCCATTTTTACGAGATTATATTTCGGTATAACTTATCAACATGAAAGTTTCTATTGACGGAAAAAAGGTACAATCACATTGCATTTGCATGTCATCTCCGATTCCTAACAACTCTATCTTTGTTTTTATTCAAATTAATTACTATTTTTTTCATAATTAGTTAAATAATTTTTCGAAAAAGTCGATCATTTTTTAGTAACTGAGCTAAATGTCATGATGTATGTTTAATTCTCAACCTTTTGCTTGCATCAAAACATATATTTTAAAATCCTCATATGTACAAACTTTAGTCAACGAAATTAAAGAACCGCGTTTGAAACTTCTCCGGCGGCCACTCAAGGCTCTATTCTGCCTAGCTCTTGCTCTAGTGCCTAGGAACAGAGGTGAAATCAAGAGGGTCACTCAAGGCTGATCATCAAAAATTAATAAAGAATTTATTTTTCAAATCGTGATTTTTAGTTAAAAATTAATTTTAAGTCCCGGTTTACTTTCAATTATTTATTAGTTTAGCCCAGCTATTTGGAAATTCTGATTCCGTCACTGTCTAGGGACCATACGACTCCGATCACGTATTTGCATGCTTGGATTTATCAACTTTAAAAATAAAAAAAAAAATCCAAGACAAGGTAGACGCTGCAAAATTCAAAATAATTATACCTGCCCTCGATCAAGATCATGCAAGCTACTTGTCTACAAATACATAATCTTGAAAACTAAAAGGAGAGAAAGAATGTTACAACTAATTACTTGCCTTTGCTGAGGAGATGCATTCAGTGAAGAGCAAAATTCATCAACATCTTCAGGGGAAGAAACAAAGAGGCCGAATGCTTCGTAAAGAGGATTGATTCGAGAAGGCGCCATGTACCCTCTATCGACGATTGCATTAGCATTTCGACGTTTAATTTCAGGTGGAAGTTCGAACAATGATCGGACAACAGACTTCATCTCGGACATGAGGGAGTCCGGGAGGGTGTTTTGATAGTTGGTTAGTCTAAAACAGCCCCATTCTTGACATGCTTGTATGAGTTTTAATGATTGTGTAGGGAAATCATGGAGGTCAATTACAGGTATAGTGCAATTAATCGACATTTTTGTTTGATTATCGCAAGACTTATGGTGAGAGTTCTGATTTTTATGACTCGTTCGCAACTCCAAGTCTCCAATATATAGTTGGCATTCATCATGTGCTTCAATGGTTTGACATTTCAATGGGCCAACTTTTCTTATCTTATTTTTTTAATATTATTTCTTAAAATATATTATCTACATTAAGTTTTCATATTTATTTAAAATATTATATTAATTAATAATTATTATTTTTATACAATTTTAAATATAAAATAATATTTCGACCATAGTTTCCAAAAAATATTGTAGGTTATATGAACCATTTTTAAACCAGAGTTTCACTATTTATTATTTAAAATATTGTTATACTTTAAAATATACTCTTTCTCGTCCTTTTTTCAGGTCGTTTGATTTTTTGCACACACTTCAAAGTCTCTTGACTATATAGTTAAAATTATTATTTTAAATTTTTTTCTGAATAAAAATATACATTTAATATTTTAATTCAGAAAAAGAAAAAATAAAAAATAACATATTTAACTAGATGGTCAAAATACCTTGAATTATAAGCAAAAAGTGGAGCTACATGTGACAAGGACCGGAGGAGTATACCGTAAAGTAAATACAAAACATGTCGAATTAATTTATATGTAACATACCAAATAGATGTCCGGTCCTGTTTGGCGAGAGACCATCACATTTACAAGACTATTGAGTGAATGGTACGGAATGGATTGTGTGGGTATATACATATATGAAAATCTCGTTTGAGATGTCATTGTTCAAGTAATCTGAATGTTGCCAAAGTGAACAATAGTCAATAAGAGTGTTCTAGTACATTGCGAATTCTTTTCCAAATTTTGAATTATTTGATGATACGATGTGAACCCCACACACATATGTTAACATGTAACGTTGGTCGGTTGGGATATATTACTGGTGGTACAGTCAGCAAAATCGAACCATAATTGAAAAATTAAATCGAATAGTGTAATTTTGATTCGGTTCTATTATTATATTTTTTTGAAATTTTGGTAATTTCGATTTTTGGTCCAATTATATAGATCAAATTATATATTATTTATTTTTATTATATATATAATATATTTGATAAATACAATTTTGCATTATTTATTATATTATTGATTTATTAGTTGGCCTAAATATATATGAATCAAGTTGGTTTTATTTATATATTTGTATTCATGTTTACTTAAAAATTCACATTATTTAAATTTCAATTTTTGTTTAAAAGAATATGGACTGAATCGAAAGGACGAAAATAATTCGGTTCAGTCCGGTCAGGTCCATAATAAAATTTCGGTTCGGTTCTAAAAATATTGACAATTCGGTTATCAGTCTATTCGGTTCGGTTTGGTTCAGAACCGAACCGATCGAATGCTCAACCCTAATTAGAGGTCTGAGATAAAAAAAATATATAAACTTTTAAATTAAATATGTAAGTTATTAAAATAAATTTTAATAAAAAAATTAATTATTTATTCGATGAATGCTAATAAACCAACACCTTCATCATCTTGAAGAATGGTAATAAACCCTGAATCAGTATGCATTTGAACTCCACGGGATCCAACACTCTCTTGAGAAAAATTATATTTGTTGATCCTAAATTGATAAGGCCATCCCTCTGTTCTAAAACCTGATATGCTCAATCGATCAGCAATTTTTCCACAAATATCCGCAAACAGCCCATGTACTGCCTCAACATACTTGATAATCGTCTCTCTGCATAATGTTTTGTTTCATTAAGTAAACACAATAACAATATCGAACAAAGATACAAATACAACTCTTCATCAACTCTATCTATTGTTTTATCAGATTCATTATACGTTAATGGTTACAAGTACAATCATGCATTAAAGTTTTATTCCTTAATTTTCCAGTGACATGTATGTTTTTTGATTAAATGATAAACTTTCTTGAATCAAATGAACTGAAGAACTCCATTTTTACGAAATTATATTTCGGTATAACTTATCAACGTGAAAGTTTCTATTGACGGAAAAAAAGTACAATTACATTGCATTTGACGGAAAAAAAATATATAACTTATATATTTGTATTCATGTTTATTTAAAAATTCACCTTATTTAATTTTCATTTTTTGTTTAAAAGAATATGGACTGAATCGAAAGGACGAAAATATTTCGGTTCGGTCCGGTCAGGTCCATAATTTGGTTCAGAACCAAACCGATCGAATGCTCAGCCCTAATTAGAGGTCTGATATAAAAAATATATAAACTTTTAAATTAAATATGTAAGTTATTAAAATAAATTTTAATAAAAAATTAATTAGTAATCGATAAACAACAATCGTGAAATATAATTTTCTTAATCGTGCAAAATCCGTAAAAAAGATATTTATTTATATTTTAATTAAAATATATTTATTAATACATAGTATTGTAATATTTGGAGAAAATTTTAAAAATTTATTACACTCGTTCAAATTCTAATATGAGATTATTTAATATATCAATATTAACATGTTTTAATAAAAATATTTAATATCAAAAATGTTAAATTCTAAATTATATAATAATCTATACTATATTATTATAACCGAAAGATTATAAGCTTTGATCGGTCGGTATGATACTGGCTGAACCATAGAAACAATCTTAACCAACCAATTTTAATAAAATCTAATTTTCAAAATGATATATATATCATACATATAACTCTATTCTGATAGTCCTCCTTTTATAGAACTCATCACGGATAATATTATATTATATTTAAATTATATTCTATATTTTATATTTCAAGAATCCTACTTATCCTATAATTTTTATTTAATATATCATTAAAATTTACGAATATTAATATATAAATATCATCCCCAGGTAAACATAGAAAATATCATAACCGTCCAATTTTAGGTGATTCATAAAAAAGATCCTAACCATCCAATTTTAAAAAAAAACTTATTTTAAAAAAGATATATCATACATATTATATTATATCTAAATTATATTTCATATTTTATATTTTAAGAATTCTACTTATTCCATAATTTTTATTTAATATTATATTATTATAACCAAATAAGAGAACTTTTTTCAACTCAATTTCATCACTATTCAGACATTTTTATTTATTTAAAATTATGACTTATAATTACATTTTATGAATATTAATATATAAATAATATTTTATTGAAAAATATAAAAATAAATTAATAATAAAATAAATTACCATATTAAATTAAATATTTTAATTATATAAAATAATTAATATATAATTTATTAATATCATCCGTGATTTGCACGGGTTATAAGCTAGTATTATTATAACCAAACTACAAAACTTTTTTTTGAAACACTAAGTTGAATCATAGAAAAGATCCTAACCATTCAATTTTAGGTGAACCATAAAAACGATTCTAACCATTCAATTTTAATATTTTAACTAAAATATATCTCACGTTAATCTCTAAACTAAAATATCTCACGTAAATTTTTTAACTAAAATACATCTCTATATAAAACACACAAACATTATTTTAATAAAATATAATACAAATAAATTATATAAAAATATATACATAAAAATTAAGCCTTTAAAATTTTTTGACCCCACCCCCGAATAATCCCACTCCCTCCTTACCGGCCACACACACGAGACATAAGGTAGTACTTTTTACAAATTAAGCCTTTAAAATTTTTGACCCCACCCCGAATAATCCCACTCCCTCCCCCACAAGACATAAGCTAATACTTTTTAAAAATTAAGCCTTTAAAATTTTTGACCCCACCCCGAATAATCCCCCTCCCTCCTTACCGGCCACACGTGTAACGCGTGATCTCTGTCCCTAATTTGACTTGTTTGCTGTTAAATTATTTAATTTTTAATTAAAAATTTAAAATTATTCTCACACGGATTTTATATATAGTTGAACTACAAACATATAAAAACATGAGTGAATGCGTGGCAAGAGACGTTAGTATTAGGATATACTGTATCTATTTTATGTTACGTGATTGACTGATTGTGTGTCATTGTAATAGGTGGACCGGTTTAGAACGTTTCTTCCTCCTTTCAAAAAACAAAAAACGTTTCTTCCTGCAAAATGTTGGATGAAATTTATTTTCTTTTCAATGATTCGATCTCTCCGAATTATAAGTTGAAATATTAAAATTTTAATAATTAATTGATTATTGATTAATATTTAGGTTAAATTTATTTATTAATAACAAATTTTAATTTTTTATTAAAATATATTTAGATAAAACATTATATTTTATTTAAAATACATCTTTTAATTTTATATTTTCAAAATATATATAATATATATAATATGAGATTAATGTTACTAAGGTTATCACACATAATTTTTCTGAGGTTAATTTTTTTAAAAATACATAATATTATATTACAAATATACTATTACATTTTATACTAAAAAACACTAGTATTTTAGGTAATTTGTCTGAGATAATATCAGGAACTTTATTCTTATAAAATATTTATATACATAATATTTATTAGTTTTTAATTATTGTTATAAAAATAAAATTTAAATTATAGAAATTAAATATTAAAAATAAAAATAATAAAATATTTAAATTTATACATCGCACACGAGACCTAAACTAAGATTAATTAATTATCAAATTATAATTAATAATGTAAAATAAAAATGAAAAAGTAGTTGAGCCGCAACGCCTGTAATCGGTCCATAACACTAACATCAAATACTCAAGTCTATGACAACATATTCAAGTGACAGTACAAAGGAACATCTGACAACAACTATTATCTCGACAGTAAACTTAACGATAAATGAAGAATTGAAGACAACAAGTTTTAATGACAACAATATTGACGGGGATAGTTGACAATAGGTTTGAAGATGGTATGTATGGATGAATCTTCAAGGTTTGACAGCATAGTATTCAGAGCCATAGATACTGTCATCACAGTGAAGTTAAAAGTTAACAGTTTACTTTTAGTGAAGCTGACAGCCTGTTTCTAGTAGCAGAGTAGATAGTGAAAATACAAGAAATGATTTTGACACTTCAATCTATTCTATCAAGCCTACTACTGCAACTTGGGAGAAGACAATAAAAAAGAAAAGTGTGCTCAAGGAGTCAAAGATCTCTGCAAATCTCATAGACACTTTATCTACAAAAGGAATGAAGCCAAAGTTGAATAGAAAATTAATGTTTCTATTTTGAGATTTATCCTAGGACAAACGAAAAGTGAATCTGTTGGTGAGATATATATTTCAGTATAAATACACACATCTCACAAGTACTTTTTCTTATGAAGCTTATATTACATTGTCTATTTTTATCAAGTTTTGTACTAGTAGCAAACTCCATTGTTATTGTAATTCAGAAGTTGGAATCATTTCCAGTTGAGTAGTAGCAACAAAATTAATAATATATTAATTTCGAAGTAAACACTATGTCTTACTTATCTATCTTAGTTCTCTGCTTTCCATACTTGTTAATTAAATAAATCTTAGTTGTTGTCAGTAAGATTTATTTAACTAAGTAATCAGGTAAAATTAGCAAGTTGCATTCAACACCCATATAACACTCATTCTGTTTAACGGTTTCTATTTTGTATTATATGAAATTAATTTTTAACATTAATTTTGTTAATTTATATAAATGTAATTATAAATATATAATAAACTATGTACAATATATATTAAATAAAATATTATTATTATATTTCATATATTAATATATAATTAACCAAATAAACTATAATTAAATTCTATTTTTGTTACATAATTTTTTGATTTTTATTAAATATTTATTATTCATCTAAAAAACTATATTTTAACTTATTTATATATTTTAACTAATGTAGGGTCCCATTATTTAACCAACAAAAAAAAAGTTTAAGTCAAATTTATGACAAAAAAAATTTACACTTAAAAATGTAATAAATATTATAAATTCAAATTAGTTATATCTATCTATCTATATATATATATATTAATTTTTTTGATAGATATACAATTAAGTTGTAAAAATTCATCAGTCACCCGGCGCATCCCCATTCACCTTCGTATTAAAATATTTAAATAATTATGGATATTTGGATATTCACAATCTGAATTTGAATTTTTTAAGTCTTAATATTTATATTGAATTTCACAAAAGATAATTTTGATTTGAATTATTCTATATTAAATAGTGACAAAATTTGACATTGCTCGAAGCCTAATATGAACCCGACACAATAAATAAATAAATTTGATTTTGGGATTTTGAATTTCGGATTAGGTATAAATTTTACTCGAAAAAATCCGACTACTTTTGAGGTAACCCCCAAATACCTAAATCCGATCCAAAATTTATATTGTATGTTAGGTCTCAAAGTATCATAAAAGGGGGTTAAATACAGTACTAGGCTTTTTAAACTTTCTTCGCGTATATAATAATGAGTTCGGTGAAAGAAATAACTGATGCTAGACAATTCGGGGAATATATCTTATTTATATATAAATCCTGAAGTACTACACTCTAATACAATAAATGTATTAGCAACAAGGATTTAACAACAATAATAAATACAAGCAGTAATGGCTTCTCTCTTTCGTCTCTCTCATTTCTGTATATTTTTGTTGAAGATGATACTTACATAAATAAATTTGATTCATTTGTTTCTGTTGTGTAGGCTTGTTCCAGCTACGTGGCTCAATTACAACCAAGTGTGGAAATAAATAATTGAACTGCAACTGAATGTGTTAATTGTTTCTTTCAAGTGAATGTGTTGGCTTTTACTTAGAATATTTTCACTTTAATTCTCAATGGAAACCATGCACCTACACATTTCAAAGTGAAAGTGTCAAATGATTATGTGTCTTAACCTCTAGAATTGAAAGTTCGATCCCTTGCATCCCATAGAAAATTCACCACCTTTTTTCAATTGAATGTGTCGATTACTTAACACTTTGTACCTAGAAATTTCTCCTTGAAACAACAATTATCGATTGATTAATTGGTGACTTAGCCAAACTTCAATTACCTTTATAAGTGAATGTGTCGTTGAATGGATTCCTTAACACTTAAAAAATTTTCCTTGGTTAACAAGTTAGCAAATGAAGGTGTCGATTGATAGATTGTTGCATGCCTTAAAATTATTCACCATTCCCATGAGTGAATGTGTGGATCACTTTCACTTAGTGAATGCGTCAATCACTTTCACTTAGTGAATGTGACAGTGTCCTCAATGTGTTGATCACTTTCATTTGGTGAAAGTATCTACTTATTCTTCTTTTACTTAGTGAATATCTTGGCATGTAAAGTGAATGTATCGACTGATTTTCCTTCTTCAAACACTTAGCCACTTTTAAACACTTCTTTTCTTTAACACCGTGATAATCCTGTTGAATGTCCTATATTAGCTTGATCACCAAGTCTACATGTTCAATTCTTTCTTTTCAATAAATGTGACGATCATTCTCTTTTGTGTTGACGTTTAGTGTACTGGTCTAGTTCACAAACGACTAACATTGATCTTGATCTTCGTATTCTTCTTTCAATATAATTGACAGGTGTGTTGTCGTCCTAATTTTTCGAACATTGATTAAAGTTAATCAACGTAGTTTCACTGGAATCTTCTTGTAATATATACTAAAATCTTTGATACTGTGTGAAACCCTGAATAACTTTATTCTTACTGAGTCTTGAACATTCACATGAACTTATTTGGTGGTCTTTAAAATCTATTGTAATATTCTGATTCTTTGTATTTACCTGTTGTTCTTGAGTTGAGTTAATGTTTCTCGATTATATATTTTGTTACATTATACTTTACAATCTCCCTCTATTTGTTTGTTTATCAAATCCCCTTTAGAGGATAATTCAACCAACTTTACAAGAAAAAGATAAGTGCAGAAAGACGATAAATAAACTTGAATGTTTATTTGTTAACTCTATTTGTTTGTTTAGCAAATCCAATCTTGAATGAAAAATATTACAAGATTGGTTGCTCCTTTAGCCTGAACTGATTTTCAAGATTTTTCTTCATTCTTGTAACTTTGCTATCCTTTCACGGACAATGTCGTATGATTCATGTTCTAGAAGATTTTTGGAATCTTTAAGTCCATCAAGAATAATTTGCAAGATTTGAACACTTCTGAACTTCTTGATCACTCTAAATGTGAAGTCTAGTTTTCCTTGTTAACCCTGACATAATTATCCTTTTTGGTTGAGTTTTGATTCTCTTCGTGTAAAACTGTCTTTCTTCTCTTTGAGTGATGCCCAAGAGCTATATCCACTTCTTCCAATGCAGTCTTGTCCAGATAGTTTGTAGAATTTCTATGTTGTTAAATTACACCCTCTACGAATCTTGACCTTTCATTCCTTACCTTGTTGACTTCCAAATTTCTTGCAGCTTTGTTCCGTGACGTGTAAATGACTCTTATAGGATTGTGAAAAATCATGGAGCCTCCTTCTAAACTTTCAAATTCATGTTCTGTTGAAAGTTGAGAAATTCTTGATTTAGGAACATATACAAACTATTCACATGGTTGACTTGAAAAATTAAATTCATTCTCAGCTCTTTGCCTATCCCACATCTCTATTCACATGGTTGACTTGAAAAGTTGAATTCATTCTCAGCTATTTGCCTATCCCACATCTCTTCAATTTCTTCTTTGCTTGGTACTTGTTCTTTAGGCTGATCTTTAGATGAATCATTGTTTTTTTATCTTTGACTAGGTCTCTTTCTAGTATCGATGTAATTTTTAATAGGAATAGAAACTCGGAGTTTTAACCAAAGTTAATAATAATCTTCTGAAAAGATTCTATAATTTAAATTTTAAAGTGTGTGAGAAACTTACAAGTATTCATCTATACTATTATACTATTATAATTTTATATTTATTCAAACTCTTTTAACTCTATTAAATATATAATATATTATTAATAATATAATTTCAAAATGTGTAATTATAATAGATGTAAATTATTTAAGTCAATTTCATAATATAAACTAATAAAATATTATTAAAACATAAATAATATAATATTAAAATTAAACATACTTAAAAAAATAAATTTAAAAAATATTTTATTTATGAACTTATTTAAATTTCTCATATTTTATAATTAAATAAATAAAGAGGCATGGACGAAAATTGTATAATATTAATAATAATATAAATCACTTTTTTTTAATATCATTAATTTAAATATTCATAAGAAAAATCATATATGTCATTATACCTTATAACAATAATACAATATCATTTTTCTATTTTTTATGCAATATTTATTTATGTAGACATTATTATAATTAGTTTAACATGTATTTTTAATATGTTAGTAATTTGAATTGTGTGTTAGTTATTTTAATTATTAGAGGAATAAAAAAAATTAAAATTGTATTTCAATATAAATGTAATATTACAAATATTTAAAATTTGTTCGTCCTTGCATTGCACGAATTATAAACTAATATTATTAAAGGTGAAATTTTAAAAATATGATATTCGGTCGTTGACCGATATTTGAGCCACATAATTAATACTGGGCTTAATTTTTAAATATTAATTTTTTAACTAAAATATATCTCGTATTAATTTTTTAATTAAAACACTTGTATAAATAAAACGCACAAACATTATTCAATTAAAATACAAGTATAATTATACTCAAAATCTACTAACATATCTTAATTTCATCATCGCTCAAACTCTTTAATTTATTTAAAATTAAGACTTATTAATTTAATCTCATGAATATTAAAATAATTTTTTATCTATATTAATAAAATTTAATTACTAAAACTAAAACATAGAGAATTTAATAAAATAATTAATATATATAACTTATTAATATCGTCTGTGCTATGCACGATTTATAAGCTAGTATATATTAAAACTAAAACTACAAAGAAATGTTGGTCGTTATATAATTAAGGGGTCTGTTAGAAAAACAAACACTGATACTGTTAGAGAATATCAAGAACATAGTTTATGTTGCTAACATCATCAGAGTTTAGGAAGCCGTCAGACAGAGTTTACTCTATCAGAGAATACCCAATCAGAGTTTACTCTACAGATAATACTCAGAGTTTACTCTAACAAAGAATACTTTATCAGAGATTATCAAACCGACAGAGTTTATCATCAGAGTTTGTCAAAGAAGGAAACAAACAAATCAAAATTTGATTTGGATAATGAAGAAAGAATCCAAATACAATCTATTAATTTATAGAAGCTATTCTTATCATTATCTATTTTATAATTAGATTTGTAACTGTGTCTATATAAACACAAAATTAGGTTTGCACAATAAAAAAATTCATTCAAGTCATATCATTCTTATAACCTAGCAGCTCTTAAGAACATTGATATTCTTGATAGAGTTTTGTATACAGTTGATCATTAATACAAAGTTGTTCATCTTTTATATATTTGTGTTGATTATTTGGTACTATTATATTCAACCCCCCTTCTATAATAGATTATTTATCTGGGCAAACAATTGGTATCAAAGGAGGCTATTAATTACAACTAAAAGATCATATAAACATATCTGGAAACAAGTATGAAAGTATCAGAATCCCAATCTTGAAGAAGGCTGAGTACTCTACATGGAGGGTAAAGTTGATGATGTTCTTAGAAGCAACTGATCCTGATTATATAGACAGAATCATTGAAGGTCAATACCTCCCAACTAAACTAGTGCCATCAACAATTGTAGAAGGCAGAAAAGTTCCTGAATATTATACTCTGAAGGACAAAAAAGAGTGGACCAATGAGGAAAAACAAGAAGTCCTCAAAGATGCTAAGGTAAGGAATATACTAACAGTCTTGACTCTGTGATGTCTAACAGGGTAATTGCATGCAAAACTGCTAAAGAAATCTAGGATGCACTAGAGGTTCAATGCCAAGGAACCAAGAAAATCAAGAAGAATAGTAGATCTGTTCTAATACAAGAATATGAATACTTTGAGGCAAAACAGAATGAATCTCTTACTGATATATATGACAATTTTTTTACTCTATTAAATAATTTGATTTTGGTGGATAAGGTGTATGATAATGAAGATTCAAACACCAAGTTTCTAAGGGCTCTTCCCGAAGAATGAGATCTACAAACATTCTTAATAAGAGATAGAGTTTATTTGGATGAGATGTCTCTAGATGAAGTCTATGGAAGATTGAAAACTCATGATCTGGAATTACAACAAAGAAAGAATAGAAAAAGTAGCAAGGTAAAATCTGTTGCCTTGAATGTTAAAACTAAAATTTAAGAACCAAAAGAGAAAGCTTTAAAAGTTTCAACAAGAAAAGAAAAGGCTGTAATGATCAAGGAAATCAGTGAATCATAGTCTGAGACAAACTATGATGCAAACTCTGATGACTCCATAACATGATGAAGATGGTTGCTATGATTGTCAAAGATTTCAAGAAGATGAAATATAGGAAGTACAGAAAGTAAGAAAACTTCCAAAAGAAGCAAGGAGAATCAGAGAAAAAAGATAGATTCAGAAAGAGAGAAGATAGAGATGGCAAATCAAAAACTATTGACAAATCAAAGGACAAGTGTTACAAGTGTAACAAGATGGGGCACTTTGCTACTGAATGCAAAACCAAGGAATCTGGAAAAGCACTAATCACATCAAAGAAAGATTGGATGGATTCCTCAGACTTTGAAGATGAAACAAAGTATGCCCTCATGGCAAACACTGAAGCTCCTATCTTAAACTCTGATAAGGTATCAGACTCTATCTTTAACATTGATAAAGAAAATATCTATGAATTAAAGTCTTTCCTTAGATCCTTGCATGTTAGTTTTAAATCATAGTCTCTTAAGAATGAAAGATTAAAATCTGAAATACAAACTATGGCTGCTAGGAATGGCTTTCTTGAATCTGAAAACTCACACATGTTTAGCATTAAGAAAGACTGTGAGAATGCTATACACATGCAAACTCAGTTAGAAATACAAGTAGAATATTTAAAATCTGAGATAGCTAAAGAAAAGGAGATTTTCAGAGTTTGGACAAACTCTGGCAAGAGAGTCCAACAAATGCTTTCTAACAAGAATTGGACTTCTGCCTTAGGTTATGAATCTGACAAGGAAACATACACTAATACACATACAAAAGGAACATTGAGTGAACCTGTGAAGTTTGTTAGAGCTAGTAATGACAAGAAGAATATCTCTGGTGCATGCTCTAATAATAACAAAGGTAAAGAAAATAGTGTGTCAGAGAATAAAACAATGAATATAGGATTACTCTCTCAGAAGCAACTTAAGAAAAAGTTGAAGGCAGTCACAGACAAAAACAAACCTAAAAAGGTGAAAAAAATAGAAATGGCAAAGTAGGAATTTCCAAGGAGAATAACTATAAGTATATCCCTGATGCTCCTAGAAAAACCTGTTTTACTTGTGGTAATTCAAATCACCTTGTTATATACTACAAACAAAATAAAAAAAAGGAACCTGAGAGACCTAGTTCAGAGGCTAGAAAACAAACTAGATATAGACCACAAAATTCCTATTTTCACTGTGGTAGTTTATGGCATTCAATTTACACATGCAAAGAATATCATAGTTTGTATTTCAATCATAATGAACTGTTGCCTCAATTGAATAAAACTCCTGTCTTTTCTAATCATGTTGTCAAACAAACATATGTGATAAAAGAAAAGTAAACTCTGATAGTATAAACTCTGATAATGCAAACTCTGTTAACATAAACTCTAATAAAAATACTTCTGCTGCAAGAATTAACAAGTTTTAAAAGAAAGGACCCAAACTTTTTTGGGTCCCCAAAACTACTAATTAATTTGCATTAATTGATTGCAGAGAAACAAGAAAAATATCCTAGTGATTGATAGTGGATGTTCTGCACATATTGTAATAACCCGTATTTTTGACGCTTTGGGTTATTAATATTTTTTGGATAAAATTTTTCATTTTATGAATAAATGATTTTATGGATTTATTTTCTTGATAAGGTACTTGAAGTGTGAGACCCTATTCTTAATATACGGGATATTCGAAAATATGCGTATCGGTGTTACGGTAGCATATGCAAACAATATGGGACTTATAATTATTTTTGGTCCAACAAAATAAATTTGAAGTCCGGATGGAAGTCGTAACAGAATTTGAGAAATGGTGTAAGTGAAAAGTGTTTACTCGGAGAATTGTTTCGTAAATTCTCGAAACAATTAAAGAGAATTAATTTAATGATTCTAAAATATATTAGAATCATAATATGAGATTTTAAGTTTTAAAACTTAGGTGGAACGAAAGAAAAGAGAACGAGAAGGAGAGATTAAAATGTTATCGGGAAGTTACGCGACTACCGTACAAACCGAATTAAATATCGAGCTTCCACCACACACCACACAAAAATCAGTTTGTGCCTTCGTTTCTTCAAGTTGAGCAGCCCCAACCAAAGCTCCATGGGGGGGGGGGAAGAAGAAAAATCAAGAACTCACTCATCTCTTGCTTGTTTCTTGAGTTTAATGGCTTGATTCGAAGGTAATCATCTCACCTTGCTTTGTCTTGATTCTTGTAATCATTTCTCCACTAAATCTTTAGTTATGATTCAAAGAAGGTTCGAATGAACAGTAACTCCGAAAATTGAAAATTTGTTTTCTTGGATTCTTGAGGTCCAATGGCTTGTTAGATGATTTTTATGTGATGTATAAGTAATGGATAGCTTAGAACAGCTTGGTTAGCCATGGAAACATCTACTTGTTTGCTTGATTGCTAAAACTTAATTCTTGCAGCTTGACTGATTTTATGGCTGAAAGTTGTAGTATATGGATGGTTGATGTTGATTGAGGAGTTTGAGATTGTTTGTTGGTTGATTTGGAGTAGAATAAAAATGGAAAACGATAAGAAAACAAACGAAACCATGCCAAATTTTTTTCTAACCTATCTGCTGCCACTGTCCAGAAATATCTGGGAACATTCAGTCACTGTTCTTGGCTTATGGTTGATATGGTTAGATAGTAGATAGTCTCTAGATCGTTTGAGCGCTAATTTTCCGTCATTCGGAGTTACGAGTCAAAAGTTATGGACGTTTTAGTAACGGTAGCGCAGGAAATGAAAATCCTATTTTTGTCCAACTTTGAGGATATGATTGAACTAGGTACGGAGCTTAATAAAATCCGAAACTTTTATGGGAGATTCTTTGACAGTCATATAAGACCCCAGAGAAGGAATCGTGTCAAAATAATTAATTTCCAATTTATTAAAAATGACGGAAAACAGGGTGTTAAGTGAGATGAACATAAGAAAATGTTGAACAACCGTTTTGGGGAAAGATTTCGAGCAAGATAGAGGACTTGTCTCGAGTCGACCCAGTAACGAAAGTTGTTAAGGAACATCATGACTATACGTAGGTGCAAGGAACTTGATTAAAAACTATTGAGAGGATAGTTTTACGAGTAGCTAAAGTAAGCCCGAGGAGGTGAAGTACCGGGCGAAATGTAGAGTAATTGTATAAATTACAATTAACCTGATACATATATATGTATACTAAGAGTGGGTTCTTATATGATTATAGAGTACCCGGAGCATGGAGAAGCTGGAATAGCATTCCTTGGACTCCAGGCAAGTTTCCGACTCTATCGTTTTATTCCATATCAGAATATTATTAATTCATGGTGATGCCAAAATTTTTGAAATCTTTGACTTAATGATAAGTTCTTCAATTATACATTTTTGCTGTGTTTGGAACTATCTAGCTTATTGTAGTCGTTGGAAATGCACGTCGGCATTTCCCTTGAACTGTCTTGTTCATTTATAACTTAATTCATCTGCTATTCTGAACTTCTCGAAAAGTTAGAGTATGCAAGTGTCCGATGCTTCATCACTATTATTCTGATGTAGGACACAAGTATGCGTAGGTTGTTTAAGATTGTTTCTTGAGAGTAGAATGAGATCTTTTCAACCTAGTTTTGAGATGCCTCTGAACTTCTTAAAAAGTTAGAGGACGTTTGCTTTCAGTTTTGTATTTATTTGTATTAATAAAATATTTATTCGGGAGGTAACGTCCGACTCCGATATTCCTCCCAGTTGTATTGGTGCCTTTAAGGCCCATTTTTCACTCCAAAACTGTAATGTTTTGTGGAGTCTATTTTAGCTAGTATTAGCGGCTCCCCGGTCGCGTTCTTGAGTCTCCTTGATTCAAGGGTTTCTGTCTTGTTGAATTCGTTGACTGAGAGTCAACCCAGATGTTTCGAGAGTACTCCCACTTGGTTTAGGGAGCCAAGCTATTGTCAGATATTGAAATCTTACAATAGGTCGTTGTTGTTCTGGAAGGTTATATTAAATTCCCTTCCTTATCTGTTGATTGAAATCCTGTGATGGATTGTCGTTGTTGTTCTGGAAGGTTGTATTAAATTCCCTTCCTTATCTGTTGATGAAATCCTGTGATGGATTGTCGTTGTTGTTCTGGAAGGTTTTATTAAATTCCCTTCCTTATCTGTTGATGAAATCCTGTGATGGATTGTCGTTGTTGTTCTGGAAGGTTGTATTAAATTCCCTTTCTTATCTGTTGATGAAATCCTGTGATGGATTGTCGTTGTTGTTCTGGAAGGTTGTATTAAATTCCCTTCCTTATCTGTTGATGAAATCCTGTGATGGATTGTTGTGTTGTTCTGGAAGGTTGTATTAAATTCCATTCCTTATCTGTTGATCGAAATCCTGTGATGGATTGTCGTTGTTGTTCTGGAAGGTTGTATTAAATTCCCTTCCTTGTCTGTTGATGAAATCCTGTGATGGATTGTCGTTGTTGTTCTGGAAGGTTGTATTAAATTCCCTTCCTTATCTGTTAATGAAATCCTGTGATGGATTGTTGTGTTGTTCTGGAAGGTTGTATTAAATTCCCTTCCTTATCTGTTGATCGAAATCCTGTGATGGATTTTCGTTGTTGTTCTGGAAGGTTGTATTAAATTCCCTTCCTTATCTGTTAATGAAATCCTGTGATGGATTGTTGTGTTGTTCTGGAAGGTTGTATTAAATTCCCTTCCTTATCTGTTGATCGAAATCCTGTGATGGATTGTCGTTGTTGTTCTGGAAGGTTGTATTAAATTCCCTTCCTTGTCTGTTGATGAAATCCTGTGATGGATTGTCGTTGTTGTTCTGGAAGGTTGTATTAAATTCCCTTCCTTATCTGTTAATGAAATCCTGTGATGGATTGTTGTGTTGTTCTGGAAGGTTGTATTAAATTCCCTTCCTTATCTGTTGATCGAAATCCTGTGATGGATTGTCGTTGTTGTTCTGGAAGGTTGTATTAAATTCCCTTCCTTATCTGTTAATGAAATCCTGTGATGGATTGTTGTGTTGTTCTGGAAGGTTGTATTAAATTCCCTTCCTTATCTGTTGATCGAAATCCTGTGATGGATTGTCGTTGTTGTTCTGGAAGGTTGTATTAAATTCCCTTCCTTATCTGTTGATTGAAATCCTGTGATGGATTGTCGTTGTGTTCTGGAAGGTTGTATTAAATTCCCTTCCTTATCTGTTGATGAAATCCTATGATGGATTGTTGTTGTTCTGGAAGGTGGTATTGAATTCCCTTCCTTAACAGTTGATTGAAATCCTAGAGTGGATTGTTGTTATTCTAGAAGGCTTGATTAAATTTCCTTCTAGGTTTGATGAATGTTTAAGTATTCATCAGGGACTGGAGTAAGGTTGCGTAAGAGGTCGGTGACGCACGACCCAGCCGTAAACTAAAGGCCCATGTGTTGCCTAGGGTGACGTCACGATAAGGGGTTGTCCTTCTACTAGTAGAGAAAGTAACTAGTTTTTCTATTGTACAAGGCGACTGATCATCGCGTACAATAGGGCGTTGAAAAATCTCCAGATTAAGCCTGTTTCTTCCAATTGGAATTTGACGTTGCACTGTAACGAAAGCCTAGGTGCTGTGTTACCGATAGTGTCAACGGGAATGTAATCCACTCTGAGTTGGTTGGTTGTTTTGAGTACCGTTTTATTCGTATATATATCAGTTTCATTGTTCCTACACTATAACGAAAGCCGTGGTGCTAAGTTACTGATAGTGTTAATGGGAATTGATGAACTTCCGTTCATTCTTTTCGCAGTATAATGAACTGCTTGCTTATTGGTACTCAAACTAATGGTACTCGGTGATTGAGGCCATTGTGCTAAGTTATTGATATTGTCAAACTCAATAATCATAAACTTAAATTGTTGTATTGCAGTAACGTGAACTGCATTATTGTTGTGAATATCTTCTTGCATCGTGAACCTTGAGTCGTTTATTGTCGAAATATAACTGGTTATACATCTTCAATCAGATTGCTAGTTATGTACTTTATTGTTGAATATCCAGTTGGGATAATTATGGCTATCACCTTTTCCTTGAAATATTCTGATAAATAACTTGCTGAGCATTCTTTGGCTCATTCTTGCTGTTTGTAAATCTTATATCTTGCAGAAAGAGATGACTGTGAATTGTCTACCTCGGGTATGATGTTAAGGAACAAGAAGCTTCGAGCTTGAGCTAGTCAGGTTCCGGACTTCGATAAATGGTGCAAGAAAGACGGAATTCCAGATTAGAATCCTAGACTTGTTGAAAAATATGTAATGTGACAATAGATCTTGGAGTAATGTTTACTTCTAATGTAACATCATGTGGAAGTTATATTAGTAGTGTGAGATCCTGAGGTTACATTGGTTTGTAATAACCGTTATTATTTTAAGTTCGTTCCCTGAGACTATAACTCGAGTTGTGTGTTTGGTTTGGGGTCACTGCTTTTATGTTTGGTTATTATAATGGTTAAAGTAGGTGAATGATGTTATTGTGGTGAAAATTGGATAGTGACAACCTAGATTCCTGACCCCGGATCTGGGGGCGTCACAAAGATGGTATCAGAGCTCTAGGTTATAGTACTCAGGAACGAGAGAGTTAAGAGTTATGTTTGGATAAGATTAAGAAAGAGTGAGCTCAGATCGAGTTCATAATCGGGCTATCAGATGTAGCAGTGATTTATATTATGAGACTAATATACTCATATAAGGATAGTTAGGAAAGATAATAAGGACTTTCCTTACAAGGATGTCGAACACTAGCCGATGAGACTCATCTGAGTAAGATGATTTATGATTGAGAAGGAGAGCTTGAGAATTATGGAGTACTTATAAAAGAGCCCAGATATGCTATAAGTGTAGCACAAGGTATGCTAGTACCCCAGGACCGAGGGGAGCATTACTGAGCGAAGAGAACCACTTTATTCTTGGCACAATCGTTAAGATGACCATGTTCAAATTGATGGCATTTCAAATCTTCACCAATCTTTCATCTATTGGCAATAAGCCAAAGAGATAGTATGCATTTCAGTAAACTCTTATTAATGTTATGGAGCGAATGTGATTGATGGTCCATGATAGTGACCATTGATATTGTTGTTGACTGACTTGTGGATACTCGAGAGTAGGTATATAGATAGAGTGACTCATAGTTATTTCCCTTTTGGTATACATTATGTTATAAGTGATTGATGAGATGTTGATGTTTGGGAACTGTGAATGTTTTGGGATTATAATTAAGGTGTTTTTACACCGGGCATAGTCCGACATATGAATAGGTCATGCCCAAATTTCTGTGGAAAATACGTTCCCATTAGTTTAAATGAAATTTAGAAATAAGAGGACGTGTAAATGGAATGTTTCAGGGTAAAATGGAGTAGTATGGTTTAAAGAATATGGCCATCTATATATGAGTAATATTGAGGATTCTGTTGAGGATTCTCTAAGAGTAAAAAGTAAAGCCTTAATTTAAATGGTGTATGGTATGCATACAATGTAGAGTCGTAACAAAGAGATGAGATACGCACTTGATATAATTCTTGAATATATTAAGGATGTTGGATTAGAGTAAGCCTTGGGATAGAAGTGACCGCCACATTGCAAATACGGTGGTTGGATTTACTAGTATAAATGAGTTGTGGCATAAAGGCTTATATGAAGTTACTTGTTTTGATAGTGGAATTCCGGACTAGAGAGCGGTCCGAGTAGTCATTGATGAACCTAAATTTCTGAAAAGTATTTGGTCGAGGCCTAATAAGGTCGTTGATTCAGCAAGAATTCTTATGAACTTGGTTAAACAAAGAATTCCCTAGCCATAACTATTTCTTGCATTATACAACTATTTCCTAAGTATCGGGAAATTCAGATGTAATTAAAGTTCTAGACCTGAAACAAGAGTGTGTCAGATCATGAATCAAAGTCTTTGGGAATTGTCAAGATTGTCCCAAAACTAGTGAATTGAGAATAAAGTCACAATGTTTTAAATAATCAACTATGACAGAATATGAAAATGAAGTGGCTACACATATGGAAATACCATGAACTTTTAACAAGGAACCAGAGTTCTACTTCGGGAAGAACAGTGAGCCTGAAATGGGAGAATATGTGAAATGGACAGCAAGAAGCTATAATCGTAAAGTCTAGATGTTATGTTAATGATTGCCCTAAAAGAAGGGATGACATGTTTTAAATATGGAGAGATAAATTGAGAAGGTTCGAATTAAGATTCGAATAAAAAGTACATTACGCTTTGGATGCTAAGTTATGGGGCCCTGGTAATGGATATGAAAAAGGAACTATTCAATAAAGAGAGTAGTTAAAGAATTGGGGAAAAATAACCCTTAGTGATATTTTAGGGTTACCACCATCAGAGATCACGTCATTTATCATTGACCTAGTGTTATGAGCAACTTTAGCATTGGAGGCATCTTAGAAGATGGCACCTGGCAGTCTGAGAGGGTTAGTCCCTCAGTTATAAAGACTATTTATTGAAAGTGTTACTAAGAGGTGCACATGGGTTGTTTGTAAAGGAAACGGATAGCGGCATGAGACTGCGCATACATTGGTGAGAATGCATTAAGTGAATTGGTTAATTTAGCAATCAATATTGGTTATCCATAATATGGATAAACCACTCGAAGGAATTAGTCTACTGGAGAAAATATATTGAGGATAAGTTATCACCAACTACAGAATTACCTAGATAATATGCCAAGGATGGCATTGAGAACGTGATAAGGATGTTATGAGTCTTTGATGAGGAAGGATGTATTAATGAATGCACCTGTACCTTCTAAGGATTAATTGGAATTGTAAGAAATAATTGGACAAGTTGTCATAATCTTCACAGAGGATATCCTGATCGGTATAAAGATGAAGGAAGAACCCGAAGGTAAATATATATATCATTAGAAAACCTTAAGAGAAGATAGGTTGGATGAAAAATCCCATAAGAATGAGTTTGGGTAAAATGAGCTGAAATTGTGAAACATATAGTAAGTGGCGGAGAAAGTTTGAGGAAAGTGAAGAATAGAAATGGGAAATAAGAAATTTGGGTATTTTGTCAGCAGGTTCCTAAACGAGTAGGGACTGTTGTATATTGAGTTGTAATGCATTAAGGAATGAAAATTTCAAAATATATGTTCTCTCCCTTTCAAAATCATTTTCTTCTAAATGTTGACTATTTTTCATCCGATTGAGATGAACAATGCATATGGTGTGACTTCTTGTCTGTGTGACAAAAGTCTGGTGGGCAACCACTCGATTATGTAGTATAAGCCAGAAAGTACTAAAGACTGGCCATCTTGAGTACAAATATGGTTGTTCTCAGTCATATCTAAATTATTTTCTTTCTCATTTATCATATACATTCGAAAATGAGCTTAGTGATCTATGAATCACTCTGATTGTTTTGTTGCAATGATCTTCATTCAAAAGATCTCTATTAAAATTTTGTATAAGGTTATCTTTCTATAAAAAGTTTGTACCTTGGATTTCAAAAAGGAGTGGTGGTAGTTACTTACTACGGTTAGAGCTTTTATACGACTCTGGTTACCACGCATATATAGTCATGCCACCTTACGAAGTTTAGTATTGAAAGCGATTAATGATAGCTCAAGGTAGACAAAGCTAATTTGGTGATCAAGTCTGAAAATGGCAGAGAGTATGAAGCGAGAGACTTCGTATTGCTGAAAGCATTATCGTGGAAAGGAGTAACAAGATTTATTAAGAAAGAGAACTTAAGCTCGAGGAGTATCGAATCTTTCAAGGTCTGGGAGTATATTAAAAAGGTGTTTATGAAGTGACGTTTTTCCCCAAAATTTTAAGGAATCCATCGTGCGTGTCCTACGTTAGTGTTAGGACATTATAGCGCTGACGTTAGACATGCGTTAGTGTACGAACTTATAAAGACCCTCGACTATATAAAGAAGGGTTGAGAAGTGAAGTAATAATGCTGAGGAGGTTGTACGAAACCAAAAAGGTTGGAGTCTCAGCCTAGAAATTAGAAAGCGAGGTGTGAAAATAGTAATCTCGGTTGTTCTCATATGAATTCCGAGGACGGAATCCTTTTAAGGAGGGGAGACTATAATAACCCGTATTTTTGACGCTTGGGGTTATTAAGATTTTTTGGATAAAATTTTTCATTTTATGAATAAATGATTTTATAGATTTATTTTCTTGATAAGGTACTTGAAGTGTGAGACCGTATTCTTAATATACGGGATATTCAAAAATATGCGTATCGGTGTTACGGTAGCATATGCAAACAATATGGGACTTATAATTATTTTTGGTCCAACAAAATAAATTTGAAGTCCGGATGGAAGTCGTAACAGAATTTGAGAAATGGTGTAAGTGAAAAGTGTTTACTCGGAGAATTGTTTCGTAAATTCTCGAAACTATTAAAGAGAATTAATTTAATGATTCTAAAATATATTAGAATCATAATATGAGATTTTAAGTTTTAAAACTTAGGTGAAATGAAAGAAAAGAGAACGAGAAGGAGAGATTAAAATGTTATCGGGAAGTTACGCGACTACCGTACAAACCGAATTAAATATCGAGCTTCCACCACACACCACACAAAAATCAGTTTGTGCCTTCGTTTCTTCAAGTTGAGCAGCCCCAACCGAAGCTCCATGGGGGGGGGGGGGGGGAAGAAGAAAAATCAAGAACTCACTCATCTCTTGCTTGTTTCTTGAGTTTAATGGCTTGATTCGAAGGTAATCATCTCACCTTACTTTGTCTTGATTCTTGTAATCATTTCTCCACTAAATCTTTAGTTATGATTCAAAGAAGGTTCGAATGAACAGTAATTCCGAAAATTGAAAATTTGTTTTCTTGGATTCTTGAGTTCCTATGGCTTGTTAGATGATTTTTATGTGATGTATAAGTAATGGATAGCTTAGAACAAGCTTGGTTAGCCATGGAAACATCTACTTGTTTGCTTGATTGCTAAAACTTAATTCTTGAAGCTTGACTGATTTTATGGCTGAAAGTTGTAGTATATGGATGGTTGATGTTGATTGAGGAGTTTGGGATTGTTTGTTGGTTGATTTGGAGTAGAATAAAAATGGAAAACGATGAGAAAACAAACGAAACCATGCCAAATTTTTTTCTAACCTATCTGCTGCCACTGTCCAGAAATATCTGGGAACATTCAGTCACTGTTCTTGGCTTATGGTTGATATGGTTAGATAGTAGATAGTCTCTAGATCGTTTGAGCGCTAATTTTGCGTCATTCGGAGTTACGAGTCAAAAGTTATGGACGTTTTAGTAACGGTAGCGCAGGAAATGAAAATCCTGTTTTTGTCCAACTTTGAGAATATGATTGAACTAGCTACGGAGCTTAATAAAATCCGAAACTTTTATGGGAGATTCTTTGACAGTCATATAAGACCTCAGAGAAGGAATCGTGTCAAAATGCTTAATTTCCAATTTATTAAAAATAATGGAAAACAGGGTGTTAAGTGAGATGAACATAAGAAAAGGTTGAACAACCGTTTTGGGGAATGATTTCGAGCAAGATAGAGGACTTGTCTCGAGTCGACCCAGTAACGAAAGTTGTTAAGGAACATCATGACTATACGTAGGTGCAAAGAACTTGATTAAAAACTATTGAGAGGATAGTTTTACGAGTAGCTAAAGTAGGCCCGAGGAGGTGAAGTACCGGACGAAATGTAGAGTAATTGTATAAATTACAATTAACCTGATACATATATATGTATACTAAGAGTGGGTTCTTATATGATTATAGAGTACCCGGAGCGTGGAGAAGCTGGAATAGCATTCCTTGGACTCCAGGCAAGTTTCCGACTCTATTGTTTTATTCCATATCAGAATATTATTAATTCATGGTGATGCCAAAATTTTTGAAATCTTTGACTTAATGATAAGTTCTTCAATTATACATTTTTGCTATGTTTGGAACTATCTAGCTTATTGTAGTCGTTGGAAATGCACGTCGGCATTTCCCTTGAACTGTCTTGTTCATTTATAACTTGATTCATCTGCTACTCTGAACTTCTCGAAAAGTTAGAGTATGCAAGTGTCCAACGCTTCATCACTATTATTCTGATGTAGGACACAAGTATGCGTAGGTTGTTTAAGATTGTTTCTTGAGAGTAGAATGAGATCTTTTCAACCTAGTTTTGAGATGCCTCTGAACTTCTTAAAAAGTTAGAGGACGTTTGCTTTCAGTTTTGTATAACTGAATCTGGCGTCGAGTACATCTTTTTGGTGCTCGATGGTCAACCGGGAGTAGTCTAGTGTGTCTCGACGGTTAGTCGATATTCAATGTTTTAAATAATATTTAGTTTATTAAATATTATTTAAAGAATATAGAAAGTGTTTAAGGGTTAATTAAATACTTTCAGGGCATTTGAGATTATTTAAATATTATTTAATATTGATTAAATATTATTTAAATATTTTTGGATATTTAAAAGTATTTAACTACTGATTAAATACTTTCAATTCGTTTTGGTTTATTTAAATATTATTTAATTTTGATTAAATATTATTTAAATATGTTGAATCGTTTAAGATTATTTAAATATTAAATAATCTTGATTATATTGGGATTTAATATTTTAATTCTTTTAAATCCTTTTAATAATTTTCGAGGACTATTCTGGGCCTCCTAAATATTAATAAAATATTTATTTGTTCTTCAAAAATATTCTGGAGTTGTCTAAATTTCTTTAAATATTATTTTTCATTAAATAATAAATGGTGAGCGATGACTCGGATATTTTGTATTTATTCTGAGTCGATAACTCCAGGTTCGGGAGGTAACGTCCGACTCCGATATTCCTCCTAGTTGTATTGGTGCCTTTAAGGCCCATTTTTCACTCCAAAACTGTAATGTTTTGTGGAGTCTATTTTAGCTAGTATTAGCGGCTTCCCGGTCGCGTTCTTGAGTCTCCTTGATTCAAGGGTTTCTGTCTTGTTGAATTCGTTGACTGAGAGTCAACCCAGATGTTTCGAGAGTACTCCCACTTGGTTTAGGGAGCCAAGCTATTGTCAGATATTGAAATCTTACAATAGGTCGTTGTTGTTCTGGAAGGTTGTATTAAATTCCCTTCCTTATCTGTTGATTGAAATCCTGTGATGGATTGTCGTTGTTGTTCTGGAAGGTTGTATTAAATTCCCTTCCTTATCTGTTGATGAAATCCTGTGATGGATTGTCGTTGTTGTTCTGGAAGGTTTTATTAAATTCCCTTCCTTATCTGTTGATGAAATCCTGTGATGGATTGTCGTTGTTGTTCTGGAAGGTTGTATTAAATTCCCTTTCTTATCTGTTGATGAAATCCTGTGATGGATTGTCGTTGTTGTTCTAGAAGGTTGTATTAAATTCCCTTCCTTATCTGTTGATGAAATCCTGTGATGGATTGTTGTGTTGTTCTGGAAGGTTGTATTAAATTCCCTTCCTTATCTGTTGATCGAAATCCTGTGATGGATTGTCGTTGTTGTTCTGGAAGGTTGTATTAAATTCCCTTCCTTGTCTGTTGATGAAATCCTGTGATGGATTGTCGTTGTTGTTCTGGAAGGTTGTATTAAATTCCCTTCCTTATCTGTTAATGAAATCCTGTGATGGATTGTTGTGTTGTTCTGGAAGGTTGTATTAAATTCCCTTCCTTATCTGTTGATCGAAATCCTGTGATGGATTGTCGTTGTTGTTCTGGAAGGTTGTATTAAATTCCCTTCCTTATCTGTTGATTGAAATCCTGTGATGGATTGTCGTTGTGTTCTGGAAGGTTGTATTAAATTCCCTTCCTTATCTGTTGATGAAATCCTATGATGGATTGTTGTTGTTCTGGAATGTGGTATTGAATTCCCTTCCTTAATAGTTGATTGAAATTCTAGCGTGGATTGTTGTTATTCTAGAAGGCTTGATTAAATTTCCTTCTAGGTTTGATGAATTTTTAAGTATTCATCAGGGACTGGAGTAAGGTTGCGTAAGAGGTCGGTGACGCACGACCCAGCCGTAAACTAAAGGCCCATGTGTTGCCTAGGGTGACGTCCCGATAAGGGGTTGTCCTTCTACTAGTAGAGAAAGTGACTAGTTTTTCTATTGTACAAGGCGACTGATCATCGCGTACAATAGGGCGTTGAAAAATCTCCAGATTAAGCCCGTTTCTTCCAATTGGAATTTGACGTTGCACTGTAACGAAAGCCTAGGTGCTGTGTTACCGATAGTGTCAACGGGAATGTAATCCACTCTGAGTTGGTTGGTTGTTTTGAGTACCGTTTTATTCGTATATATATCAGTTTCATTGTTCCTACACTATAACGAAAGCCGTGGTGCTAAGTTACTGATAGTGTTAATGGGAATTGATGAACTTCCGTTCATTCTTTTCGCAGTATAATGAACTGCTTGCTTATTGGTACTCAAACTAATGGTACTCGGTGATTGAGGCCATTGTGCTAAGTTATTGATATTGTCAAACTCAATAATCATAAACTTAAATTGTTGTATTGCAGTAACGTGAACTGCATTATTGTTGTGAATATCTTCTTGCATCGTGAACCTTGAGTCGTTTATTGTCAAAATATAACTGGTTATACATCTTCAATCAGATTGCTAGTTATGTACTTTATTGTTGAATATCCAGTTAGGATAATTATGGCTATCACCTTTTCCTTGAAATATTCTGATAAATAACTTGCTGAGCATTCTTTGGCTCATTCTTGCTGTTTGTAAATCTTATATCTTGCAGAAAGAGATGACTGTGAATTGTCTACCTCGGGTATTATGTTAAGGAACAGGAAGCTTCGAGCTTGAGCTAGTCAGGTTCCGGACTTCGATAAATGGTGCAAGAAAGACGGGATTCCAGATTAGAATCCTAGACTTGTTGAAAAATATGTAATGTGACAATAGATCTTGGAGTAATGTTTACTTCTAATGTAACATCATGTGGAAGTTATATTAGTAGTGTGAGATCCTGAGGTTACATTGGTTTGTAATAATCGTTATTATTTTAAGTTCGTTCCCTGAGACTATAACTCGAGTTGTGTGTTTGGTTTGGGGTCACTGCTTTTATGTTTGGTTATTATAATGGTTAAAGCAGGTGAATGATGTTATTGTGGTGAAAATTGGATAGTGACAATTTATTTAAAGCTAGCTTGGAGGTAAACTCTGATGGTCCCTTAACTTGTTTACTTGAAAAGGCATTATCTTTTGAAAGCTGGAATTGGCACAAAAAGCTGTGTCACTTGAACTTTGGAAACATAAATGAATTGGTGAAAAAGGATCTAGTTAGAGGTCTTCTAAAAGTTCAATTTCATCCTGATGGACTCTGTGATTCATGTCAAAAGGCCAAACAAAAGAAGATATCTTTCAAGAGCAAAACAAAAAATTCTATTGACCAACCTTTTCATCTATTGCATCTTGATCTATTTGGTCTTGTCAATATTATGTCCATTGGAAAGAAGAAATATACTTTGGTGATAGTGGATGATTACATAAGATTTACCCTAGTATACTTTTTCTATAAAAAGGATGAAACAACTGAGATAATCTTTGATCATATTACTATGATTGAAAATGGATCACCACACAAGGTAAAGAATTTATGGAGTGACAATGGAACATAGTTTAAAAATTCTGCAATGGAGGAATTTTGCTCAACAAAAGGAATCATTCAACATTTCTCAGAACCTGATACATCTCAACAAAATGGTGTAGTAGAAAGAAAGAATAGAACTCTCATTGAAGCCGCCAGAACAATGTTGGGAGGAGCAAAGCTACCTACTTACTTTTGGGTAGAAGCTGTGGATACTACATGCATTACTCAGAATTGCACTTTGATAAATAAATATGGAATGAATCCATATGAAATAATGAAGGAAAAGAATCCAAATGTGAAATACTTCCACATCTTTGGAAGCAAGCGTTTTATTCTCAAAACACATCCTGAACAATTGAAGAAGTTTGAACTCAAAGCAGATGAAGGTATTTTTGTTGGTTATACAACAACTTCTAAAACCTCTTCAAGGGCATTTAAAATGTTTAATCTAAGGACCAGGGCATTCATGGAATCTATTAATGTCTCTTTTGATGAAGGAAATATAACAGGGTTACATGATAAAGATGCTCAGGAATCTCTGAGTTTTGAAAATGAATTGCAGAACATAAACTCTGATGAACCAAACTCTGATGAGATATACACTGATTCCTTAAACTGTGATTCAGACATAAATGAAACAGAAATTGAAGATTTTGCAAATGTTGAGGGGGAGCAACATCAATCACTTACTGAAATTGAAGAACCAATCTCAATTATTGAAATTTCAGAGTCTAACCAAACTCTGAAACCACAAACAGTGATCACTTAAACTCTGATTATTCAAACTCTGAGCAGTTAAACTCTAAGTCATCAAACACTATTGAAAACACAAATTCATGGGGAGGATCAGTATTTACTGAGGAATCATACTATGAAGGCACAAATAATGAGGGAGCATCTAGTTCAAGAAATTTTCCACATCCAAGAAAATGGACCAAAGATCACACACCTGATTTGATTATTGGTGATCTAGAAAGTGGAGTGCAGATAAAGAAATCTACTCAAAATGAATGTCTATTTCATAGTTTTCCTTCTCAAATAGAACCAAAGAAAGTTGAAGATGCTTTGAAGGATGTAGATTGGGTTACTGCAATGCAGGAAGAATTAAATGAGTTTGAAAGAAATGAAGTTTGGACCCTTGTTCTAAAGCCAAAGAATAGATCAATTGTTGGCACAAAGTGGGTATTTAGAAATAAGACAGACTTTGATGGAATTATAACAAGGAATAAAGCAAGACTAGTTCCCAAAAGCTACTCTCAACAAGAAGGTATTGATTATGATGAAACCTTTGCACCAGTAGCTAGAATTGAAGCAATCAGAATCTTTCTTGCTTATGCTGCTCACAAGAAATTCATAGCCTACCAGATGGATGTTAAACGTGTATTTTTAAATGGAGAACTTGAAGATGAGGTATATGTTGAACAACCACCTGGCTTTGTCAATCTAAAATATCTAAATCATGTTTACAGATTGGATAAAGTTTTATATGGACTCAAGCAAGCACCAAGAGCCTGGTATGAAACTCTGGCTCAATTTCTACTTGAAAGTGGTTTCACAAGATGTAAAATTGATAAAACCTTATTTTACAGAACTCAAGGTAAAGATTTATTATTGGTTTAAATATATGTTGATGATATTATATTTGGTTCTATTAATGAGAAACTCTGTGAAAGATTTTCGAAGCTAATGTAGTCCAGATATCAAATGAGCATGATGGGAGAAATGCGTTATTTTTTAGGGTTGCAAGTGAAATAGACTGATGAATGTATTTTTATAAATCAGTCCAAATACACAAAGAATTTACTCACTAAGTTTCAAATTCAAGACTCTGCATCTGCTACAACTCCAATGGCTACTGCAACCAAGCTTGATCAAGACACTGGTGAGCCTGCAGATATTACAACATACAGAGGCATGATTGGATCACTTCTCTATTTGACTGCAAGTAGACCAGATATTATGTTTGTTACCTGTCTATGTGCTAGATTTCAGGCAAATCCAAGGGAACCTCATTTGATTGTTGTTAAGAGAATTTTTAGATATCTCAAGGGTACCATCAATCTTGGCTTATGGTATCCTAGAGAGTCTGACTTTAAACTAATAGGCTATTCAGATGCTGATTTTACAGGATGCAAAATTGACAGGAAAAGCACTAATGGAAGTTGTCAATTTCTAGGTGGAAGAATAGTCTCATGGTTCAGCAAGAAACATAAATCTATCTCAATTTCTACAGCAGAGGCTGAATATATAGCTGTAGGAAGCTATTGTGCACAAATCTTATGGATGATAAATCAACTGTTAGACTATGGCTTGAACTTTTCAAAGATTCCTATTTATTGTGATAATCAAAGTGCTATTGCAATGACAGGAAAATCCAGTCCAACATTCTCTGAAAAAGCACATTAGTATTAGATATCACTTCATAAGAGAACATGTCATGGAAGGAATAATAGAATTGCATTTTGTTCTCACAGATCAATAGTTAGCAGATATATTCACCAAGCCTCTGTGTGAAGCAACATTTACAAGATTGGTTTCTGAATTAGGAATGGTGACAAGTACCTCAACTCCAGATGGCAAATAGCAGACAATCATAGTTTATGATAAACTCTGTTAGAGTCTGTGGTAAACTCTGATAGAAAATGAAGTAAACTCTGATCATTATAACATCTAATCTCTGATCATCAGCTATCAGTGTTTATGGTAAACTCTGTCAGAGTATGTGGTAAATTATGACAGTAAATGTTAAACTCTGATTTTTATAAACTCTGATTTAAGTCTATATGCTAAACTCTGAGATAATATTTATGACATCATATTTAATTCTGTGACATTATATTTGTTATCCTCTGATTAGAGTAATCATTAGGGCGCATGTATTTCACATAAATCGATTCATATTTAGACACAGATACACACACTTGTTGTATTTTGATAATTGCACTACTCATTACTCTACCACTCAGAAATTGCCATGTGTCCCACTACAGAGTATATGAAAATGAGAGGGAATGGATTAATTCTTATTTTCACTTTGAATTATTCACCTGCAACTTATTATTCTTATTTTTCTCTCGTTTTCTATAAACCCTAATTCTTAATATCTGCAAATTTATGTTCTTTAATAGCATCCAAGGGACTCTCTTTTCAAAACTACACATTCGTTGCTACTAATTACATCTCTCTTTTGAATAAGACAGAAACACCACAAGAGTTTCATGTTATTCAAGATTTTTTACAGAACAACTATATTGGGTATGCACTTCAGGAACCCAATAATTTCTCTACTCAAACTCTGCTTAAAATCTGGTCGACTGCAAAGTTCAATAATGCTGGTGATGATGATGAGCCTATCATCAAATTTAAATGCAATGGAACTCATTCAATAACTCTCGTTGTGGTTCGACAAGCCCTTCATCTTCCAGAAGTGGCCGTGTATGATGACCTTGTTAGTGATGAACAGATTAAGGAGTTCTTTAGAACAATAGGCTATGGAGGCAGTCTATCAAAGCTGGGAAGCCTCACTAGGCCTAATCGAAGAAGAGAGTGGAGCTTCTTGTTTGACTGCATAACAAGAGCTTTCACGGCTAAATGCACAAACTTTGATTCCATTCCACAACTATCTCAACATATTGAGTATTCTCTGACCCATAACTTGTAATTTAATTTTCCTTGTTTAATAATTAGGTAGTTAGCTAGCAAAATTAGTGATGATAAGCATACTATACACTTTGCTAGATTTTTACAGTTGATTTTTAGCTCTTTATTGCCTAATATAAATTTTGAGGATGATCAGAGTTTAGTTAGTTTTTATATGAATAAGAGAATATTTACTGATCTAACAAGGAAGGATGCAAAGAAAGAATCTGAAGGTAAACTCTCTAATATCTTTTATTCCACATGGGTCAGGCTTCTCTTAAATCAGAGAATGCCTACTATGTATGAGAGGGATTTTCTTTCTGTGGCTATGGATCAGAGTTTAGCACCCTATGATTCTAACCCAAGCCACCTACTAAACACTGATTCTAACCTCTATAGTCTCTCAAAAGACTGTAGTTGTAACAAAAACCTCTCAACACTAAGGCACAAGAAAAAGAAAGGAAAAATCAGTGAATGAGTCATCTCCAAAGAAAAGAAAATTAATTGATGAAAACATTGATTCTGAAGACAGTGGTGAAGGTCTGGTTTTTCATATGAAGAAATCTATCAAGAAGGCTTCTGAAATTCCTCCTGCACTATTTATGAAGCCATTTACTGTCAATCCAATGACTGAGACTAAGAAGAAAAAGAAAAGATTGGTCAAGGCTGCAATATCTGAAGGCTTACACTCTGAACAAATAAACTCTGATCCTTCACCGGCCTTAAACTCTATAGATCTATTAAACACCAATGTATTAAACTCTGATCAGATAAACTCTGATCAGATAAAAGTCTTAAACTATGATGCTACATTAAACCCTGATGAAGGATTAAACTCTGATGAATTGATGAAGTCTGAGTTAGTTGGTGATGATGCAAATGTTGATGCTCATGTTGCAAGTGAAGCTGCTCCAGTTCTTATATCTGATTCCCCTACTAACTCTCCAAAACAGACAATTAAGGAGATTTCTTATGAAAGGGTGAAGGAACTAGCTCAAGAAGTTAGAAAAGAGATGGCATAAAAGAAATCTAAATCATCTTCAGAATCTCCAAGTTCAAAGCTCTTCACAAGAAAGAAGAACAAAACAGTTTCTTTTGACTAGGACACACAAGAACCTGCCTCTCAAAGTGAGGTAGCAGTCATTGATAGGCCAGGCACACAAGAACATGAAGCCAACAAGGATTAGGGGTACAACCCACAAGAACCTTCAGATCAAAGGATTGAAGCAGTTGTTAATGCCCCTGCCACACAAGAACCATCCAATCAAAGTTTGGATTCAAGCACTCACTCAATAATGGAAGATCTTGCTGTTGTTGATGCTGAGAAGATAAACTCTGATGCAGTTCCATTGACAGTCTCTGATGCTATTTTGGTGCAACCTCCTTCTTCACAGCCTATGAAAACTCCATCAAATTCAACTACTACTCAAGGTATAAACTCTGACTTTTCTTCAGAATTTCTATTCTCTGATAGTATAAGCTCAGAATTTATATTCCCTACTTTTACTACTGGGATGACCATGAATAGTCCTGAAAAGGGTACCCCTATTCATGTGACTACAGACTTCCTTTCTCAGCCACCTCTTATTTTTGTAGGACATTGTGATTTGAGCCTTTCATGTGAGGCAAATACTGAATCTGGCAAAAGGAAAGGTAGAATTGAGAAAGAAGTTAGTTACTTCAAGTGAGCAAACTCTGACTATTAAAAGTTATGATATGTGTGATGTGAGAAGTAATGAGATTACTTTAAAAGAAAAGAGTGACTTAGGATGTCCTGGTTCTTTTGCAGGTAATCAGAGTTTATCTGTCACTGCAAACACTGATGCTACTGCAAACTCTGATCTTCCTGCAAACTCTGATGGTGATGATGCATTCTCTGATGAGCCAATTTTTGAGGATGAGGAGGTTACATATCTTTCAATTCCCTACACACAAAGGTACAACTTAAAGAAGTGGTCTGTAGATGCATTTGATGTACATGAGAGATTGAGAATGGAATATCCTGATTATATGATTGTTGAAACTCTCAAGGGAGAAATTGAAGTTGCCTTGGATGAAGATGTCAAGATGGATTTCAGTTCAAAGGCAGAATCATCTAATGAAGATCTTCTCAACTCTCATAGACAATCTGTTGGGTTCCGAGGCATAAAACGCAGCGGATTAAACGTAAATATAACGAAAAATTTTGGAACCCTAAAGCAGGATCATGTATAAGTTCGGACTGATTTGTGTAAAACGGAATCATACCTTTTCTTGGTCTTGACTTCTACGAACTCAACGGAGATCCTAGCTTTCACGACTTGTGTCTTCTTCTCGAAAACACCTCTATGGTATCCACACGAGCACCTTCAAGAACGTCTCACGATCTTGATTACGGAATGGATGTACTAGTTCCTTTGATGATTTCGAAACTGCCTTGCTCTGCCTTGCTGTGTAGCTGCTGCCTCCAGGGTTATTTTTCTCAAAAAAAACGTTAACCCTTATTAACCCTACATTATCTATTTATAATGGTTGGTTAATAGGCCCATAATAGCAACCCATAACAGCAAAGCCTAACCCATGTAGGTTTAGGATTAAATAATAAAACCGAATTTTATTATTTAATTAATAACTAAGTCATACTTAATTATTAAGGGCAGAATTCAAATTCGAATTATATTATTTCAATTAATTAAGTCTCACTTAATTAATATAATAAAATTCAAATAATCATCAATTAATTTAAATCTATAATTTAAATTAACTATTCCTTGAAGTGCTCTATGTGTGTGACCCTATAGGCTATTATTTAATTAGCAATAATTTTATTCTCTAATAAAATTATAAACAATGAGCGGTATCTAGTAATACATCATTGCTACCCAATTAAATAATAATTAAATCGTGATTCGATAAAAACTTTCGTGATTAATGTTTCCGTGTAATATAATCCCTTTAACCATATATATTATAGATTAAACTCGAGGCATGTATTTAGTCATCCTCTTCAACATTTAATCCGGGTTTACTTGATCCATGAGTAGACTATGAAAAACAAATCATTATTTGAGCATGGCCATGCATTTTATAGTCTCACTCAATCAAGAGGCCAATAATATCTCTCCTAATTATATGAGGGTTAAATCCTTTATCTATCATTCATATTTCTCATACGACTCATGATATACCCGATGTCCACTTTTATCATCACTCGGTCAAAGGTGACTTTTAATGTAGTCAAAGTATATTAATCCTCATATAGAAATATAATGATCTCAAGTCGAAGGATCATTACACCATTATCACTGTGAGTCTTTCTTATGACTTTATTAAACATGAAGAATCTCACTGTGGGTCTGTCCAGTACCATGTACTCCTGCATGTACCTATGTGTTAACTTTAGTATCCCCAAACTTATAACCAATGAGATGTGGTTATCTGTCAAACAACATACTAGTCTATTTATGTATTATTATTGTCCTATAATAATAATACTCGACTAGGGACATTTAAGAATATGATATATTATATAATCTCAAGTTTAAGTCATTTACTAAACTATACAATGTGTATCATAATTCTAAGGACATTTATTATGCTAACAAATATATCGCAGTAATTAAAGTCATAATAAATATGTTTATTGAATAATCAAATGACATAAATGTTTATCAAAAGAAACATTGTATTGCCTCTAGGGCACCTACAACAACAATCTCCCACTTGCACTAGAGCCAATCACCCATGTATCTAATACTCATGGAACTAGTGTGACCGTCGTGTTTCATCTGCGATAAGCCTTTGGTCAGTGGGTCTGCAATGTTATCATTTGTGTGCACTTTACATATGTGAATGTCACCCCTTTCATTAATCTCTTAATTATGTGATATCTCCTAAGTACATCCCCAAAAAGCCTCCTTGGCTGCTTCGCAAGCATCAATATACTCAGGCTCTATTGTAGAATCAACAACTGTCTCAGCTGTGAACCATTCCAGCATACAACATCTCCGTTTAGACAAAACACAAAACCAGACTGTGATACAGTATCATCCCTGTCTGTTTGGAAACTTGCATCGGTGTAACCTTTTACAACCAGTTTTTCCTCTCCTCCATACACCAAGAATGAATCTTTAGTCCTTTTCAAGTACTTTAGAATATTCTTGACAGCCGTCCAGTGACCTTCACCTGGATTAGATTGGTATCTGCTCGTCATGCTTAAAGCATACGAAACATCTGGGCGAGTACATACCATCGCATACATGATGGATCCAATTGCTGAGGCATATGGAACCTTACTCATGCGGTCCTTGTCATCCAATGATTTCGGACACTGATCTTTAGAGATCGTTATCCCTTGAGACACGGGGACATATCCCCTTTTTGTATTTTGCATACCAAAACGATGCAAAACCTTATCGATGTATGTACTCTGACTTAGACCAATCATCCTTCTAGATCTATCCCTATAGATCCTCATTCCTAGAATGTAGGATGCTTCTCCTAAGTCTTTTATAGAGAAGTTGCTCCCTAACCAAATCTTAACAGCCTTGAGAGAAGGTATGTCATTCCCCATTAGTAGTATGTCATCAACATATAGTACTATGAATGCCACATGGCTCCCACTAACCTTCTTGTAAACACAAGGTTCATCTTCGTTTTGAACAAAGCCATACTCTTTGACTGTTTCATCAAAACGGATATTCCATCTCCTAGAGGCTAGACTGTTCATAGCATCTTGGTATGTGAGAGGCTCATCTTCATCTATGAGCATCAAATCACCACATTGAGTCAAGAGAAATCCATATCTCTCTGGCTCATGGCGAATTCTACCAGTTCTACGAACAACTTATGTTTGTTGAGCATTATCATTATCCTGCTCCTGTTCCACTTCAGGTTCAATGCTATTTTGTGGTTCTCGATCTTCATCGAGGTCTATAGTTCTCCCACTGTTTCTTTTGGAAACAAAATCTCTTTCCATGAAAACAGCGTCTCGAGCAATAAACACCTTCTGCTCAGAAGGACTATAAAAATAATACGCCTTTGTTTCTTTAGGGTATCCCACAAAATTGCACTCTTCAGATTTAGGTCCAAGCTTGTCAGATACTTGACATTTCACAAACGCCTTGCATCCCCAAACTTTCATAAAGTTCATGCCTGACCGTTTCTTCTCCCATATCTCATATGGAGTCTTTTGAACCTTCTTAGTAGGAACACGGTTAAGTGTGAAAGCCGCTGTTTCTAGAGCGTAACCCCAGAAACTAATTGGAAGATCTGCATGACTCATCATCGATCGCACCATGTCCAACAAGGTGCAATTTCTCCTCTCTGAAACTCCATTCCATTGAGGTGTACCTGGCGGAGTGAGTTGTGATACAATACCACACTCCTTTAAATAATCTTTAAATTATGTGCTCAAGTATTCTCCTCCACGATCAGATCGTAAGATTTTAATACTTGTGCCTCCGCCATTTTGCTTCTCTACTTCAGCCTTGTATTCTTTGAACTTTTCAAAAGAATCGGATTTATTCTTCATAAGATATACATATCCATATCTACTGAAATCATCAGTAAATGTTATGAAGTAGTAGTAGCCTCCTCTAGCCATCACACGCATTGGGCCGCATACATCACTATGTATTAGCTTTAGACGTTCAGTGGCCCTTTGACCCTTACCAGTGAAATGGGCTTTAGTCATTTTACCAAGCAAACAAGATTCGCATTCTTGGTATGATTCAAAATCAAACTTATCCAAATATCCATCCTTATGTAATTTGGATATGCGTTTCTCATTTATATGGCCTAGACGACAATGTCAGAGGTATGTTTGATTTGAGTCATTAATCTTTAAGTCATTTGTTTTCTATATTACAGACAGGATTATCTAAGTCAAGAACATATAAACCATTAAACAAACGCGCAACACCATAGGTTAAATCATTCAAAGCAAAAGAGCAACTGTTGTTCTTTATTGTAAACGAAAAACCTTTCTTGTCCAAACAAGAAACAGAAATAATGTTTCTGCGAATCGCAGGCACGTAATAACAATTTTCCAGTTCTAAAACTAGCCCAGAGGGCAAAGATAAATAATATGTTCCTACAGCTAAAGCAACAACTCTTGCTCCATTGGCAACTCGTAGGTCCATTTCTCCTTTAGCCAATGTCCTACTTCTCTGCATTTCCTGCACATTTATACAAATGTGAGAAGCACATCCAGTATCCAATACCCAAGATGTAGAAATAGACAGATTGACTTCTATAACATATATACCTGAAGTAGAAGCTTGCTCAGCCCTCTTCTTCTTCAGATCCTCCAAGTAAACTGAACAGTTTCTCTTCCAGTGACCAGTTTTCTTACAGTAGTGACATTCACCCTTAGCGACCCCACTTTTAGGCTTTAAATCCTGTTTGGGACCTGACTTTGGCTTGGGTGTAGAATCAGAACCTGTCTTCTTCTTACCCTTCCACTTGCCTTTCCCTTTGGCCTTACCTTTATTGCCCACCATCAGTATGGGAGCAGGTTCAGCCGTCTTCATGTTGGTCTCATATGTTCTCAACATAGCCAACAATTCAGTAGGTGTTTTGTCAAATTCATTCATGTTGTAGTTTATGATAAACTGGGTGAATTTGTTGTTCAAAGAATTCATGATTAGGTCAATACCAATTTCCTGAATAATCGGGAAACCCAAAGTATCAAGATACTCAATGTAACCAATCATCTTCAGAACATGTGGGCCAACTGGTTCACTTGCCCCTTGTTTGCAATTAAAAAGTGACTTGCTCGTGTTGAACCTTTCTTGACGAGTTTGGCTTGCAAGCATGCTTTGCAAGTGCTCATAGATAGTATATGCATCCATATGCACATGCTGTCTTTGAAGCTCAGCACTCATAGTTGCCAACATAAGACATGCAACATCAGTTGCATCATTCTCATCCTTTGTGTGGGCCGCTCGTTCCTCAACAGTAGCGCCCTCAGGAAGGGGACCTGCCGGAGGAATATCAATGACATGAAGCTTGCGCTCCTGCCTGAGGACAATCCTCAAATTCCTCTGCCAGTCTAGGAAGTTGTTTCCTCCTGTCAGTTTATCCTTCTCAATGACAGATCGTACGGATAGTGTGTTTGTGTTGTTTGTCATTACTTGGTATCTACAATGATAATAGCACAAAATAAACATTAGATTGTCTGAGTTATTTATTATGTTCAAATGATTATGATACATTCATAATATATCTCCCACTATTTTTATCAAATTAATAGCCCTTACTATTAATTTGGAAAGTATATCCCATAATTCTTTCTAGTGAGCCAAGATTCATATTTTGTCATGTCTTAAGTCAACCACTGAAAGTCCTTAAGAATGATTATTTAGGTAGACAACATTTGTCAATTATATCATATATAATTCTTGGATAGTTTGGTGAGCAACGATTGATCTTATCTATCTAATAGATTTTTAACCAAACTCTATGCTTTTAAGTTCATAGTGGTTGAATATAACCGTTTACTTTCACCTTATTATGACGACTCAGTTAAGTTTGACCCAATGATACAACGGCCGAATATAACCGTTTATATTCGTCGCATCTCACCACGATAGATAGGAGTCCCCTGCCACTGACAGTTTTTCCCCTAATCGATCTAGGATTCGATGAGTGTTCATTCATTGGAAAGCATCCGATTAAAACTTAATATTTTGTTAAGGGATTTAGAAAATTTACGACGATCATGAAGAGATCCTCAATTTTTCCTTGAACTAAATATTTCAAATTGACATCTTAAATTGTTCATTTCCCAGGTAGATGGAGGATAACAGTGGTCACACTTAAAACCCATCAGCCTTACGAATACGCATATCCGTTTTTCTCAGAAAATCCCAATTATAGACATCAAAATCCATATTCAATTCCGTGTTTTATAAATCCATATTTCATAAACACAAGAATCTCATGATCGTTTGTTAATTTTAATATCTTAAATCATTACAGATTTTATCTTGTTTAGCATGGCAAGCATGGCATGGGTGACGTATCTAATACATGCATACATCATTAATCTAATTAAAGCATGCATCTTCTACTCTACACATACATTCATACATCAATATGTAAAGTGCAGTATGTAAACGTGCTTGGTTATGGCCCCTTTCCTATGTGATCCTTTCGAGCTAATGAAAGGATCAAAGTCAATCTATGGTGGTGAAATATAAATACAATTACATGTCTTCATTCTTCTTGTATCCATGGGTGCTTGCTCCTCTTCATGGATCATCCTTCAATCTTCAAGTACATTACATGGAATAATTGAATACAACCTATACTAATGTACTTACATAAGAAAACTCGAGTTACATTCGAGGTTAAACAATTACAAGAATGAAGAAAACGACATGCAAGTCGTATTTATAAAACCAAAACCAAAACTATTAATCTAGGGGTCTAAGGGCCATAACCAGCACCATGCTCAAGTACACAACAAAATAATGCGGGGTTCCGGGGCGGCAGCCCCTGGGTGGGGTCGAGTTGGGTTTAGACACTCTGCCTTTCAAGAGTTTATAAACTCTGTCAGTCCATCAGAGTTTACTGCTAAACTCTGATCAGCACAGTCCATCAGAGTTTACTGCTAAACTCTGACCAGAGACCATCAGAGTTTGTTAAACTCTGACCATGCTCTATACTCTGACCTGACCATCAGAGTTTATTAAACTCTAAGCGAGTCCATCAGAGTTTGTTAAACTCTGACCATGCTCTATACTCTGACCTGACCATCAGAGTTTATTAAACTCTGAGTGAGTCCATCAGAGTTTGTTAAACTCTGAACCCTGACCATGCTCTATACTCTGATCTGACCATCAGAGTTTATTAAACTCTGAGCGAGTCCATCAGAGTTTGTTAAACTTTGACCCAGCTCAAATTTTACAAACTCTGATCAGACACAGAATATACATTCTCTGAATGTTACATACTGATTCGAAATCAGAATTTTTTTTTATTTTCGAAGACCAGTCCTATTCAGAAATCATCAATTTCTGAACTACAGATCATATCTGTTGGCCTTTTTCCCCACTGCAACTTATACAGTTTCAGAAGCATGTATCATATACATACTTATCATATCCCAGTTAAGAGACCATGTCCAACATAATCTGTCCAACAGTTTGTATCATATACAAACTGACCCTCATGCATAATATACAAATCGCAATAAGGCATATAAATCAGTCATGACAAATCATTAACATGCTAGTATCAGAATCTATATACTCATCATATGGATAACAATTCGAATATACATGGCAGTAGCATAGCAGAAGCATGGCAGTGTCATGGCAGTCACCAAAACAGGCATATTTGCATCAAATACAGTTACCACGTAACCAAATCAGTCCCTTATACACGTAGCTCTGATACCATTGTTGGGTTCCGAGGCATAAAACGCAGCGGATTAAACGTAAATATAACGAAAAAATTCGGAACCCTAAAGCAGGATCATATATAAGTTCGGACTGATTTGTGTAAAACGGAATCATACCTTTTCTTGGTCTTGACTTCTACGAACTCAACGGAGATCCTAGCTTTCACGACTTGTGTCTTCTTCTCGAAAACACCTCTATGGTATCCACACGAGCACCTTCAAGAACGTCTCACGATCTTGATTACGGAATGGATGTACTAGCTCCTTTGATGATTTCGAAACTGCCTTGCTGTGTAGCTGCTGCCTCCAGGGTTATTTTTCTCAAAAAAAACGTTAACCCTTATTAACCCTACATTATCTATTTATAATGGTTGGTTAATAGGCCCATAATAGCAACCCATAACAGCAAAGCCTAACCCATGTAGGTTTAGGATTAAATAATAAAACCGAATTTTATTATTTAATTAATAACTAAGTCATACTTAATTATTAAGGGCAGAATTCAAATTCGAATTATATTATTTCAATTAATTAAGTCTCACTTAATTAATATAATAAAATTCAAATAATCATCAATTAATTTAAATCTATAATTTAAATTAACTATTCCTTGAAGTGCTCTATGTGTGTGACCCTATAGGCTATTATTTAATTAGCAATAATTTTATTCTCTAATAAAATTATAAACAATGAGCGGTATCTAGTAATACATCATTGCTACCCAATTAAATAATAATTAAATCGTGATTCGATAAAACCTTTCGTGATTAATGTTTCCGTGTAATATAATCCCTTTAACCATATATATTATAGATTAAACTCGAGGCATGTATTTAGTCATCCTCTTCAACATTTAATCCGGGTTTACTTGATCCATGAGTAGACTATGAAAAACAAATCATTATTTGAGCATGGCCATGCATTTTATAGTCTCACTCAATCAAGAGGCCAATAATATCTCTCCTAATTATAGGAGGGTTAAATCCTTTATCTATCATTCATATTTCTCATACGACTCATGATATACCCGATGTCCACTTTTATCATCACTCGGTCAAAGGTGACTTTTAATGTAGTCAAAGTATATTAATCCTCATATAGAAATATAATGATCTCAAGTCGAAGGATCATTACACCATTATCACTGTGAGTCTTTCTTATGACTTTATTAAACATGAAGAATCTCACTGTGGGTCTGTCCAGTACCATGTACTCCTGCATGTACCTATGTGTTGACTTTAGTATCCCCATACTTATAACCAATGAGATGTGGTTATCTGTCAAACAACATACTAGTCTATTTATGTATTATTATTGTCCTATAATAATAATACTCGACTAGGGACATTTAAGAATATGATATATTATATAATCTCAAGTTTAAGTCATTTACTAAACTATACAATGTGTATCATAATTCTAAGGACATTTATTATGCTAACAAATATATCGCAGTAATTAAAGTCATAATAAATATGTTTATTGAATAATCAAATGACATAAATGTTTATCAAAAGAAACATTGTATTGCCTCTAGGGCACCTACACCAACACAATCCATCTGGGATATGTCTTGGAAATTCCCTAATGAAGAAATTTCATGGCCTCATGTTCATGAACTAATCCAAAAGGCTGACAATAAATTAAACACTGGAGAAATAAAGGCTGTTTTGAAAGCTACCACTGTGTTGAAAAAGGGTCTTCACAATGAAGTGTGTGATTTGAAGGATTCTGTTAGCAAAACAACTGCCTTTGTACATACTTCTGTTACTACTTCTCAACATGCTTTGGAATTGAAGCTCAAGAATGTTTCTAGAAGTCAAAGTTGATAATCTTTCTACTACTTTCACCTCCATGCAAATTATGTTGCATACAATTATTGACATCTTGACTATCAGAAAGGGGAATGATGTCAGAAAGGGGGAGAAGGTTTTTAAAGACAAATGCAAGGAGGATGTAGTGCTAAAATCTGATAAACCTGATGATAATGATCAAGGATGTCATATGGATGGAAAGCAAACTCTGACTCAACAAACTCTGAAGACTTCCCAAACTGGACAAACTATGATGGCTTCACAAACTCTTATTCCATCAAACTCTAGTGTAAACTCTGAAAATAAGCAAACTCTGATGGATACTGACATGGAATTAGCTAAAAGGCTTAAAGAAGAAGAGAAGCTTGAGAAGATAGAAGAACAAAACTTGAAAGATGCAGAACTGGCAAGAAAATTATTTGAAGAAGAAAATCTAGGAATGGATCCAGTTGCTGTAGAGGAAGAATTGAGAAAATCTGGTACTGACAATGCTCAAGTCCAGAAGAAAAGAAAATATGTGAAAAGAACTCCAGTTCAAAGGAAAGCACATGCTCAAACAAAGAAAAGTGTACCTAAACCTGTTGAAGTTCAAGCAAAGCCTGTTGAAATTCAAAAGCCAATTATTCAAGCAAAACCTACTCCTTCAGTTCAGAAGAAAGCTCCGGCTAAATCAAAAACTCCTCTTACTATGGCTGGAACAACATTTCTCCCAGGTGGAACAAGTTTTGAAAATGAGGAAGAGGAACAACAATCTCCGACAAGAAAGAAAAAGTCTGATCTTCTATGGACTAAATATGAAACCTTGACTCTCAATGCCAGAATTTTCTTTGAAAGACAAACATGAGGAAGATTTGACTTAAGAACATCTAGACAAATTAATATCTGTTAACATAGTGAAGAACATTTTTTATGGTTCTCAAGAAACTCAAAGTTGTTGTCATGTTCGACAGTAAACTCAAAGTTGTTGTCGAGAAACTTTCTGTCAGCATTACAAACCTGCTGTCGAGAAACTTACTGTCAGTATTCGACAGTAAATTCAGATCAAAGTTACTATCAAATTTTCACTGTGCTTTAGCTCAATATAATAATTCGTTATTTTATTTTAATAATAAGAATTATTATTAATTTGAAATTGATTACAAATTGATTTTGATAACCGATTTTCTTTATTAATTAATGCGTGATTAATTAAGAAAAATGCGTGGTAATTTAGGAAATTATGATGCGCCCAAATTTTCCCAGTCTATATATTCACCTCATTCGGTCTTAGGTTTTAAGTTTATCTTCTGTCCTAAACCCTAAGCACAACCGTCCTCTTCCTGGTGATAGTTTTCTTGCTCTGTTCAAGCTCGCTGAAGGTGCTGTTTTTCGTGACATCATCGTGTTCTCATTTTATCCTGGGAGGCTATCGACTCAAACATATGGTGAGAGATGAAATCACTTTAAGGAGATAGTTCCGCACTGGACTCGAGACATCCTCTGTTTCTTATCTTCTCTTTAACAGTTTGCTTATTGTCATAAACTACTATGTTATTTACACACACAATCACTCGTGCGTTATTATTGTATTTTTGACAGATTGTTTCACAATCTTAAAGCTATTTTTATTTTCTATCTGTGATTAACACATACGTGCTTTTTGTTTCGGTGACAGATTAATGGCTGATAATATTGTGAATGTTAACGGAAACTCGGTGGTTGACCCCAACGCACAGACAATGTTGTCTGATGGGGGTAACCAGTCAACACCAAGCCCCAACGCATAGACAGTGTTGTCTGATGGGGGTAATACAGTTGTTGGACAAGGGCCGATAGGCCAAACACCTGCTGAGCACATAACTGTTGGACAATTTAGTGTTCCGTTTGGGCAGAACCAAGTTGGATACATGCAACCAACGATGCAAAGGTGCAAACTGCACCTATGATGCAAGGGGTGGCTACTCAGCCTATTATGCCCGCTGCACAACCTGTGCCCGTTGCACATCTTGAGAAACCTGAGAAGTTTAGTGGAACGAACTTCAAATGCTGGCAGCAGAAGATGTTGTTCTACCTGACCACACTGAATATGTCTCGCTTCTTAAAAGAGGAGACACCCATGCTCAATGCTGAGAGCGATATACAGACTGTATATGCTGTTGATGCATGGAAGCACTCTGACTATATTTGTTGGAATTATGTGCTTAATAGTTGGAATTATGTGCTTAATAGTTTGGCTGACACGTTGTACAACGTGTATTGTACAAAGTCAACAGCAAAGGACTCATGGGAATATCTTGAACATAAGTATAAAACCGAAGATGCTGGCGCTAAAAAGTGGATTGTTGGTCGTTTTCTTGATTATAAGATGATGGATTCCAAGACTGTGGTCAGTCAGGTGCAAGAGCTGCAGGTAATCATCCACGACATTCATGCTGAAGGAATGGTCGTAAGTGAGTCTTTCCAAATTGCTACTGTGATTGAAAAACTGCCGCCTGGCTGGAAAGAATTCAAGAACTACTTGAAGCACAAGCGAAAGGAGATGTCTATGGAGGATCTGATTGTTAGACTTCGTATCGAGGAAGACAACAGAGGGTCTGAAAAGAAATCTAATGTTGCCACTGAAAAGGCAAACGTGGTGGAGCATGCTAAAAGCTCCAAGTTCAAGAAGAAAAGTTCTGGTAAAGGAACAAAATTAGCACCCAAAGAAGGAATTTTGAAGCCTTCGAAGTTTCAAGGAAAGTGCTATAACTGTGATAAAGTAGGTCTTAGATCTTCTGATTGCAAGAAGCCCAAGAAGCCCAATAAAAAAAAAGAAGAAAATATGGTGAATGATATCTCAAAGGAGATATCCGATATAGACCTTCGTGCTACGGTCTCTGATGTAAATCTGGTTGGCTCTAATCCAAGGGAATGGTGGATTGATACGGGAGCTACTAGGCATATTTGTTTTGATAAGGCGATTTTTTTTAGCCTCAAAGCTTCTAATGCTGGTGAGAAGCTTTATATGGGAAATTCTGCGACTTCCACAATTGCAGGGGAAGGCACGGTGATTCTGAAGATGACCTCTGGAAAAAAATCTGACTTTGAAGAATGTACTTTATGTGCCTGATATTCGCAAGAACCTTGTGTCTGGTGCCTTGTTGAATAAGCATGGTTTTCGTATTGTAATAAAGTCAGATAAAGTTATTTTGTCTAAGAGTGATATGTTTATAGGCAAGGGCTACGTTTGTGATGGGTTTTTTAAGCTCAATGTAATGTCTGTTAAAGACGAAAATGAATTGAAGAATTCTTCTGCTTACTTGCTTGAGTCTCCTAAATTATGGCATGCTAGATTAGGACATATGAATTATGACACTATACGACAATTAAGTATAAAAGAATACATACAAAAATTGAACATCGATTCAAAACATAAGTATGAAACTTGTGTTGAGGCAAAATTAACGAGATCATCATTTAAACGTGTGGAAAGAAACACCAAAGTGCTAGACTTAATACATAGCGATATATGTGATTTAAAATTCGCTCCAACTCGAAGAGGTAACAAGTATTTTATTACATTCGTAGATGATTGTACAAAACACTGCTATGTATATTTGCTCAAAAACAAAGATGAAACTATAGATAAATTTAAAATCTATAAGGAAGAAGTTGAGAAACAACAAACAGAGAAAATCAAAAGGATACGTAATGATCGTGGAGGTGAATATATTGAACCTTTTGGGGAATTCTATTCACAATATGGTATAATCCATGAGGTCACTGCACCATATTCTCCTCAGTCAAATGGAGTGGCTGAGAGGAAGAATCGAACTCTAAAGGAGATGATGAATGCGATGTTGTTAAGCTCTGGACTTCTGCAATCAATGTGGGGGGAAGCCATCTTAAGTGCAAAATATCTATTAAATAGGATGATGCTCAGAAACAAGGATGAAAGTCTTTATGAAATATGGAAGAAAGATAAACTGAGCTATAAGTATTTGAAAGTGTGGGGGTGCCTTGCTAAGGTACTGATCCCTGCGCCTAAGAAAGTGAAGACTGGTCCAAAGACCGTAGATTGTATCTTCATTGGATATCCTCCAAATTGTACTGCATATAGGTTTCTAGTACATGAATCAAAGATTCCTGACATTCAAAAGAATACGATCATGGAGTCAAGAAATGCCTCATTCTTTGAGACAATATTTCCTTGTAATCCATAAACCAACCACCCTACAACATCTAAACGATCTCATGAGTCTATAGAGGAAGACAATGAGGACGAAGACAGTGAAGATGAAAATGTGGGGGTAGTAAGAAGGAGAAAAGGATAAAGGAAAGAGAAATTCTATGGGTCAGAATTTATGACTTATTTGCTCGAAGAGGGTGATCCGAAAACCTATAAGGAAGCGGTAATATCACCTGATGGACCTATGTGGAAAGAGGCCATCAAATACGAAATTGATTCAATCATGCAGAATCATACTTGGGAGCTAGTGGACCTGCCATCTGGATGTAAACCACTAGGATGCAAGTGGGTTTTCAAAAAGAAATTGAAAACTGATGGCTGTATTGACAAGTATAAGGCCAGACTTGTAATTAAAGGATACAAGCAACAACATGGCCTCGATTACTTTGATACATACTCCCCTGTATCACGAATAACATCCATAAAATAGTGTTTGTTATTGCTGCACTACGAAACTTGGATGTACATCAAATGGATATGAAAACAGCTTTTCTAAATGGAGACTTAGACGAGGAAATCTACATGGAACAACCCAAAGGGTTTGTGGTTCCTGGACAGGAAAGAAAGGTATGTAGATTAGTTAAGTCATTATATGGCTTGAAGCAAGCTCCCATGAAGTGGAATGAAAAGTTTCATCATTTTATGATGGAAAACGACTTCAAGGTAAATGAATGTGATAGTTGTGTCTATTACAAAGATAACAAGAATGAATATGTCATGATAACATTGTATGTAGATGATCTACTTATTGCTGGTAGCAGTGGAAAAGTGATCAAGTCTACAAAGGACATGTTAAGATCAAGATTTGACATGAAAGAGATGGGAAAAGTAGATGTGATTCTAGGTGTGAAAATCTCTAGAACA